>OU015646.1:7965815-8593053 GCA_907165235.1 Zeuzera pyrina | reverse complement strand
GCTGTATATTATTGAGGACAAAATTTCATTACTATAAGTATGTGTTGGTATCGTATTGTGACAATGACTGGAAAACGCGAAAATTAATTAAACTACTTACGGTACTTACGGTGTTAGTACACGATTTTAACTCGAGCTTTCAGTGACTTTTCGTTCCTTACTCCTTACAGCACAGATACGAGTAATTGATATGTAACGATTAAGTTACATATCAATGCTCCGCTCAAATTCCAACAACCTCCGCGCACACTCGCTGTCCCATTCTATTCCCATTCCTCGACCCCGTAATATTGCCAACCCCTGAACCATGAGATATTATCTCAGACGGTAGATGGATTAAATTGGAATCGGATGGCGGGTAGGAATCGTGAGAATTACTCATTACAATAGGATTTATGAACTTATTTCTGTACTTGAGTTTGAATTAGAAAAGTATAATTATTTTCAGTGGTTCCATTAAAATTGGAGCAAAAATGCATATTTCGCTACTATCATCTAATTTAAACAAAATGCAAATATTTGTTACAGGTGGACCCTTTGACGTGGTGTACGACGAGTGGAGTAAAAATAAGCCAGATCTAAGGTACTCTGAGAATTGCGTATATTTGGACAGATCTGGCGTTCTTATGGACTACGATTGTAATGAGGCACTGCCTATAGTATGCAAGAAGAGTTTAGCCCAGTTGAAACGAGATGGTAATATAACTTCTATTTGTACACCATTCTTTTATTGTACCGAATTTTCCATGCATAGTCTCCTTAAATTAGAATATTGTAGTTCGCACAGAATAGCTTGATACCTGTGACAGCTGTCAACAATACCAACGATATAACTTTGAACAAGCTCATGATAATAATTTTATTTTGCGACAATTGCCATCTCCGTTTTCCAATGGTAAACATGTTATAAATAAAATTAAATATAATTAATATATTCATATAAAACTTTGGGTCCCTGGGGCCCCGAAGCCCATCGACTGATTTCTGATATTTGTAAAAGACTGGTCGAGGCTTCGGGAGACTGCCGGGCTGGCAGCTACTTCCGCCAACGAATCAGTTTGGCTATTCAAAGAGGCAATGCTGCCAGTCTGCTGGGTACCTTAAGCAATGGCAGCTTTCTAAGCGGCAACTTTGAGGAAGTTTATTATTTAAGATATGTGTAGTTTTAAGTTTGTAAATATTAACATATGTATGTACTTAGTCAAAACGGGAGGGAGCCGGAGGATCTTTTAAAAATACAATTTTATTTAAATGAGACGTGTATTCATCTCGAACTATCGTCTAAGACTAACTTAAAAGAGAACAATGAATTCCCAACTCAGTCCACGCAGGGCGGATGGGCTTATGCTAACTTGCATTTGTAATTCTTAGAATGTTAATATGACATTTATGCTTCTCAGAATATATTCTGCTGAAGCGAGGGAATGGTAGAGTCGGACGGTGTAACTCCTCCCTCCTTAAGCTCGAAGTTCTCTTCTTTTGGAGGACTTCGAATACAAATTTTAAACATTACCAAGCGATACTTATAAATTAGGAAACATAGAATCAATAAAAAGAGGATATACATTATCAAAGTCCAGATGCTTACTCTATTAATTTCTATTACTACTCTATCACTTTCACTGCTTTCACTAACACTGTTCTTGAGGGCTACTGATAGGAGCTTCAGGTCAGCGAGGTCGATGCCTTCTAAATTCACTGGTCTCATGGCTGCTGTGAGTGAGTAGACAGGAGGCAAGTAGGTAACTTTTCATATGTTACCTTTTCAGTACTGGTTAAGTGCATTTTCAGGGTTATGATCTGAATCTTCACTTCGCATGGATCATTCAGAGTGAGTATAGCAGTTCCTTTGATCTTTTGGCGGAATATTTCATTGCTACAGGTTTTGATGAGTAACTCTTCTTTTCTGCTGTAGAGAATCCATCTGTTAGGCTGTAGGAGTTGAACCTTGACTTCTTCTATGTTTACAGGTGTTTGAGTGCATGACGTCACGTTCTCGACATACGTCATCAAGTCGGTGATACAAGTCTCGTATAAATTGAGGCATTTTCTCGTTGTCACATAGGAAGCTGGATTCATCAATTTCTTGGCAGGGCTGATTGAGCAATCTAATCTTCAACTCTTTCGCTATTAGGTAAAGATATTTGGGTATGATAACGACAGTGGATTTTTGGGATAAAACAGGTAAAGGAACTAATTTATAATAGATGTAAGTGTCTTCGTTAACTAACGGTATTTCTAACAGATAAACAATTTCATTTCCCTTGAAATATCCTTTTATAGTAATAGTTTGCTCCAATCTAACTAAGTTTTCTATTTTTGGTGCAAAAACTAACTTTTCTTCTTTGTTAATATTCCTTAAAAGATTTAGTAATTTGTAAGATTCTATTATCGACTGGTGTAGAATACCTAACCTACTTAGAGCAAAGCTGGTTTCTACTTCATTTAGTTTTGTATGAATCGCTTGAAAATTATGAAGTAATAAATTATATGTATTAATGATTTGAATCTCAAGATGTTCTTTATTTAATTCTATACTAATGTTCTTAACTACATCTGTAACTGCTTGGTTAAGTTGAATAATGTTGTTATCTAGCTTTAACGTAGAGTTAGCTAGAACTTGTACCATTTCTGTAATCAACGTCAGCTTTCTATTATTTAAATTCTGTTTTGACTTTACTTCCTTTATTAATTTGTCGTATTTTATAGCATCATCATGATCGAGATTTCCGGTAATGATTTTAATTAATGATCCTAATGGGTTAATTAGACCACGTCTTACTCTTATCGATGGAGTAATCTGTTCAAGTTTGCTTATAGTTAAGTTCTTAACGTATTCTACTTGTTCTCTTATATCTATAAAATTATACGTAAAATTGTTATCAAACTTAGAATTAATTAACTTATCTAGTTCAGAGAGTCGTTCGCTGTTGGACCTCAAATCGTTTCGTATGGGTTCGAAATCCAACACTTTCGCGATCGTCCACTTATCTTTACTGACCACTGCTACGCCAAGTTTCACTGGCAGGATTCCAGGGTTCTTACTCAACATCTGCAGTTGAAGGGCCTGGAGTTGGATCATCATAGTCATCACCAGGACGGCGCTGAGTCGTCTGTGAAGGGCGTTTAATATTCTTTATTGGAACCTTCGTATCACGATTTCTCATTTGGATCGGGAGTACGTTTCTAAAAGCTTCGTTTGTAACTATGGCTTTATGGTAACGGGGTTTTTCTTTACTACTTCTTTTATTTATCTCTTTAGCAAGATAGTGTCTCCGGGGTTAATGTTAAATTTTACTTCTCCTCCTCTTTTTTCAATTATTTGTTCTTTTCTTTTAATTGCCTTTTCCGGTAAATGTTTATATAAAAACTTTGTTCTCTTTGCATGTTCTTTTACAAGTTGTTGTGTATAAGCTTTATCAAAGTCCATGTCAAAAGAATGTCGGGAGTCGGTATGTCCTAACAAAACTTCAAAGGGAGTTAAATCAGTGGTAGAATGTATGGAGTGATGTGAGTGGAGCCATGATGGCATAAGTCATTTTGGAAGCAGCATCGGTATATTTTTGTTCGTACTTAGCTAATCTATATATTTCTATTATTATATAGAGTGGAATCTTTCTATGAGACCCATCGAATTTGGGTTATTCGGTGTACCTATGTGAAGTTCTATTTTATACAAAGTAAGAAGTTCTTTTAGAAGTGTGTTATTAAATTTTGTACCAGAGTCTGCGCTTATCTTTAGAGGGATTCCATAAAAAGAAAAGTATTTTATAAGAGCTCGTACTACTTCAGGAGTGGAACGATTAGGGATTTCAAATGCTTCACCTAATTTACTAAATGCATCGATTACTGTTAAGTAGTATCGTCCTTCAATAGAAAATAAATCTATGAATATTTCTTCTAGAGGTTTTGTTTGTGTTTGTGTCATTTGTAGTTTGGGTTTCAACGGTTTTCTGTCATACTTCATTCGCTTACATGCTTCGCATGAATTTATGAAACTTGAAATAGTTTGTTCCATGTTGTTCCAAAAATATGTGCGTTTAATGCGAGACACAGTTTCTTTGATACCACGATGGCAGGTTTTGACTGTGTGATATTTCTCTATGATATCTTTCTGCTCTATTTAGTCTTCTACGAATACAACTCGTTTGGTGCATTCGAAGAATTGTACTGATTCCTTTTTAAATAAATTAATTACTATATCACAAAATTGTCGTCTACGTATGTCGTCTTCAAAGTATATGAAATATTTAACCTTATTACGAATGTATTCTTTCAGGAATGGTTTAACAAGGTCGGGACGATTTACTAGCAAGTGTACTTCTAGAATTTTCTGTCTTTCTCTAGAAATGTTTTTCACTAGCAATTTATCTATAAGCCAAGGATGTACTAAAATCTGGTTCGGTTTGGTATCTATTGCTTCTTGAAGAATAGGGATACCTATGGTTTCGGTATCTTTTCCAGAGTGAGCTGTTTCACTAGCTGTTTTACTTGATGCTGTTAGAGTAGAACTAGTAGGAGTTGGTATTGGGTAAGGAGATCTAGTTTTAATTAATAAGGTTCTGTCAGAGTCAGAGTCTGAAATCGATATTGGTTTCTCTGATTCTGAGTCTGAGATGGACATAGGCTCGATTGGACGGTTCGATGTATCCTTCTCATTTCTACTTAACCTCTCAATTTCTTTGGTTAGTTCTGCTATGTACTTGTTTAAATCTTCGGTTTAATCAACGTTAGGCTTGGTAGATTCACTGTCATGCTTTCCCAAGGCATTAAGCCGAATTCGCGATAAAGCATCTGCGTTACTGTTGAGTTTTCCTTTTTTATGTACGATATCAAATGTATATTCTGATAGTCGTAAACGCCAACGCGTAAGTCTGCTATTTGTTTCCTTTAGAGTATTTAACCAGGTAAGTGGTTTCTGGTCGGTTACTATCGTGAACTTCTTTCCATAGAGGTAAGGACGGAAATGTTTTACTGCCCAAACTATGGCAAGTAATTCTTTTTCTGTAGTGCTGTAGCGGGTTTCAGCAACATTTAAAGTTCTGCTGGCATAGGCCACGGGCTTATCATTACCGATAGGGCCTTGAGATAGGACGGCACCAAGAGCAAATTCTGAAGCGTCCGTGGTCAACACGTAAGGTTGATCAGGGTCTGGGTATTGGAGTATAGGGGCATTAACGAGAAGTTCTTTGCACTTCTGGAATGCTGCTATATATTTTTCATCAGTTATTGGCATTGAATTTTTCTTTCTTAGTCTGGCTGTTATTGGTTGTGTGATCTTCGCAAAATATTTTATAAAACGTCGGTAGTAACCAATAAGGCCTAGGAAACTCTTTATCTCTGTAGTAGTGCGGGGCAAGGGGTAATTTAGAATAGCTTTTATCTTATCGTTGTTGGGTTTTAATCCACTACTGGTGATGGTATGTCCTAAGTAGATAACTTCTTCTCTTAGGAACTCTGATTTATCTGGTTGGATTTTTAAATTGGTTTGCCTTAATCTCTCGAAGATGGTTCGTAGTTTACTTATGTGTTGTTGAAGACTGCTGGAATAGATGATTACGTCATCTAGATATACTAAACAGTGTATGCCCTGTAGTCCACGCAATACATTATCTATCATCCGTTGAAAAGTCGCTGGAGCGGTTTTCAGTCCGAATGGCATACGTGTAAATTCAAAATGTCCAGAGTTTGTGGTAAACGCTGTTTTTTGTCTGTCTTCTTCTTCTACTTCTATTTGATGGTAACCGCTGGCTAGGTCAAGGGTAGAAAAGTAACTGCTGCGTCCTAATTTGTCAAATAGATCTGTAATGTTTGGTAATGGGTATTTATCATCTACTGTTATTTCATTGAGTCGTCTATAGTCGACTACTAAGCGGTATTTTCTTTTATAGCTGGCGTCTAATTTCTTAGGCACCAGGTGTACTGGGGCACTCCAAGGTGAGTGGGACTGGGTAACTATATTATTATCTAGCGTTTCGTCTACTTGTCTATTGATTTCGTCGTTGATTACTTGAGGCTGTCTATACGGACGAATGTAAATTGGGTCTTCATTATGAGTTCTAATACGGTGTTTCACTTCGTTTGTGAATGTTAAGGGTAATTTGTCGGAGTAAAATATATCTTTGTATTCAAGACAGAGTTTGGAAATTGATTCTCTCTCTTCTTTATTCATATGATCTAATCTTAAATTTTCAATATTTTCAGTAAGTATCCTGTCAGTCTCTATGTCAGTTTTGTCGTTCAATTTGTGCAATACTAGTTTTTCGCTATTATATTTTGTTACAATGAAAGATCTACTAATTGTTAATGTCATTTCTGTCTCTAATGTGTTTTGGATAATGGTGGTGGCACTACCGTTCTTGCAGGTTACTAATGCTTCTGGCATTCTTACGCCTTCACAAAATAGTTGGTATTTCATGATAGCTTCGCCATCTTTTATGTTCGTTGGTAACCTAACTCGCTGTTCACAACGCGGTGCAAGTTTAATGACGTTGGATGGATTGTAGATGATAGGGATTGAGGATGATTGCGCAAATAGCATCTCTCTTTCCATATCTATTTTGGCATTTAATTGTTTAAGTAAATCACTTCCTATTAGTCCGTCGTAATGTCCGTCGACGTCGTAAATATAGAATTTATGTATTTTTGGACTATTAAAAGTAGGGAATAAGGGAATTATTATCACTTCATCATGTTTACTTGATGCGTGAGTGCTAATAACTTCGAATGGTTCATAATGCTTGTAATTAGTAAAGTATTCATCAGTTCAGTGGGACTTAGGAAAGATCTGGAACTTCCGGTATCTATCATCAATCTTGCGTTAATTTCGGGTATATAGACATAGGGTAATTTTAACGTATTATAGTTAAGGTGTATTACATCTGGTTGTTGTGACTGGAGGCTATTATGTAAAAATTTTCTACAGTTTCTGAAGGTTCGTGACAGAATTGTTCATCCTGTTCAGGTATGGTTTCTAATAGATTCATATCTTCCGGGTATTCAATATTTTCGTTATAACCTAAATATTCATTTTCGTTATACGTATCAATGTTGGCTTCTGCTGGCTCGATTTCGTTCAAATTGTATAGCTCGTTCATACGGAAACCTGAAGGTTTCGCTGGTGGCGCTGTACGCATGCTGACGTCCGTGGATAATTGTGGTGCCTGCTTTTGCGGCGGGCGATAACCAAATTGTTGTTGGTTTTGGAGTTGGGGTCTGTATCCAAATTGGGGTTTGTAACCAAATTGTGGTTTATATCCAAATGTCTGTTGAGGTAACTGAGGTTTATAACCAAATGTTTGTTGAGGCAACTGAGGTTTATAACCGAATTGCTGAGGCTGCAAATTAGGTTTGCTTAATGGGATGTCGATTCTAGGTCGCGGTTGGTTTGAAGTTCTAAGATCAGCTGTGTTAGGTGGAATTCCAAACTTCAAATGCTGTGGTTGTGAATGTGTTGAAGCAAAGAATGGCTTCATTCCGAATTTATCAATAAAAGGGTTATTATTAACTACAGTTTGCGATTGCTTTGGCTGAAACATATGTTGTGATTTTAACATTTTATTTCTGGAATTGTATTGATGTAAAAAGTTTACTTCTTCAAGTACAATACTTAAAGCAATTTCTAAAGATTTGCATCCTTTTAATCTAACTATACGAAGAAGGTCCTCGGGTAGATTATATAAAAACACGTTCATAGCTAAGTTGTCATAAATAATTATTTTGCTTTGCCTTAAATTGAGGTCATCTAATAAATTTACTTTAGCGATCAATGTGCTTTTAACTTGCTGTATCCTATTACAGAAATCTAGATATAATTCGCCTGTATTGATTTTTAATGTTTCAAGTTCAATTGCTATACATTCCTCTGATTGTGGATCACCGAAATGTTGTTCTAGAGCTGTTTTTAACGCTCCCCAGGTATCTAAATCTTCTCGTTCACTAATAAGAGCGGCTGCTTTACCAATTAACCGTGAGGTAACTACGTGAAATATATGTAAATCCTGGTCTAAATTTCCTTCAACGCGGCAACATTGAATAACATATTCGCATTTCCTTACAAATAAATTCAATAATTTTTCGTCTCCATTAAAAACTGGAATGACGCTAGACATTTCACGCGGAATCTGCACTATTTTATCCATTTTATTTAGTTAATTTAAATAATACTTTTGAAGTTGAAAAGTAATTATTTAATATATTTTATTTATTTAATTAATTCGAGTACTATTTTTGAAGTGGAAAAGCAATAATCTAATATATTTTATTTATTTAGTTAATTCGAGTACAACTTTTGAAGTGGAAAAGTAATAATCTAATATATTTTATTTATTTAGTTAATTCGAATACTACTTTTGAAGTGGAAAAGTAATAATCTAATTTTTTTTATTTATTTAGTTAATTCGAATACTACTTTTGAAGTGGAAAAGTGATATCTAATTTTTTTGTTTATTTAATATAACACTTTATAATAAAATTTACGTTTAATTAATTTCAAGTATTACTTTTGAAGTTGAAAAGTAACACCGTCTATAAAATTCACGTAATTTACGTAACACAATCAAATAATATTATTTCTATATTTTTATGTATTTAATTAAATCTTCTTATATAACTAACAGCAGAAAATAAAAACACTTTTTCGATGTCTGGAAACAGTGATTCTAAATTTCTCGACACTTATAACTATTATAGGTGAATATGAATGGGAAATAGACTGGAATAGCGATTTTTGTCTACTCACAGGCTGCCCATGTAGCTCGGTGAGTTCTTAGACGCGATCCTCCGTAGCTGTCTGCGCCCGTCGTGTAGAGTCGCAATGTTGTTGACTTATTTATTTGGTTCGTTGGATTCCCGTAAAACGCGTAAAAACGTACGTAGCGATACTGATTTTTAGTATTTTCGTTACGCGGAAATCACTACCGGCTGCGCCAGTCAAAACGTGAGAGAGCCGGAGGATCTTTTAAAAATACAATTGACAATTGATTGAAATGAGACGTGTACTCATCTCGAACTATCGTCTAAGACTAACTTAAAAGAGAACAATGAATTCCTAACTCAGTCCACGCAGGGCGGATGGACTTATGCTAACTTGCATTTGTAATTCTTAGAATGTTAATATGACATTTATGCTTCTCAGAATATATTCTGCTGACGCGAGGGAATGGTAGAGTCGGACGGTGTAACTACTTTTTGTTAATGTAAATAAATTGAATATGATTAACATTTAAAATGACATGACTGTGTCAGATGTCACAGATATCGAGCTATTCTGTACCAACAGGTACGAAATGTAAATGTTATTTTCAGAGCCGTTCCAACTTAAGAAGTTCCGCAGTGACTTCACATTAGTGAAACAATCAAATTCGTTCTACAAATTCCACTCGCTGGCAACATGGTTCGAAGCCAACGAGACCTGTAATTATGAGGACTCCGAGTTGTATTATCCTCGAGATAAATTCGAGCTTCACCTAGTCCTCAATTTATACGATTACCATTTTGCATACAACGAAGTTTGGGCTGGCGTGTACTATTCTTCGGATGCAGAAATTTACCAAACTGTCGACGGTGAGATTTTGAATTTTCATTTTGATTTTGAACGATTTTGGTTTGCCTCACCGTTTGCTGTACGGGACATGTCGTCTGACAAAATGGCAACTGATCATCTTATCTGATAATAAATGTGTGTGGTATGTACAGGTGAGTCAACTTATCTGATTTGTCTCACTGTTGCTGTACTAGACATGAATTCTGAAGTTATTTGTAGTCATTCATCATTTTGCGTTTTAGAAAATGTAGGAAGTGCAATTGCAACCGCGCCAATTCTGCCAGAGGATGCTCTCTTAGTTTACTAGTATTAAATTATGTGCATACAGTTTTAGACTTGTGCCTCAAACGTTAGTCAAGGTGGCTTCCAGCTTTCAATTTCATACGTATTGTAATGTTATCGTATTATGTATACACACCCATATCGTCGATGTTGAGCTGAGTTGGGTGCACATAGCTATGCAGTATACTCAATGGCGCGATTATCACGTAAATAACAATAGCTGCGCTGCAGTCGCGCGACGATTGTTCTAAATTGGTAATTACGGTGCCATGCGGTAAAAAGACTTTCCGTTGCACAAATATGGTCGCCAGTAGTCGTTTTTAGTTCATTGTCTCTGTTCATTGCTGCCTCTGTGGATTAATATCCACAGAGGCAGCAATAGCGATTGGCAACATTATATCGTGCTTGATATAACAGCATATCGCGAACGATCGCGTAAGATCCGCGGGGTTTTTATCTAAAAAATTGCAGACAGCGACAGCCACGTGATCACTACGTGACCGGTGACTAATTATGACGTTATGTGTGATGTTACAATGCTTCTTCTCGGGCTTCTTCATGGTGGTAAATAATACTGCAGACTGTGATAGATGATATATTGGTACTGTGCGGTGTGGTTACGCCATAGAGCTGTCGTTTACATCTCATGTCATACTAATTCTTACAGCTATTTATATCGGATATCTTCGTGACAATTTCCTTTGCAACGATGCGAAAATTTAATTTGTAGATCGTGCATAAGGTTACGATTTGCTGTGTCAGAGTAATATCTGACACATGTGACGATTGCGTATTTATTATCATATGATCGAAAATTGCACTTTTCGCATTTGATTTAGCGCCACTATACAAATTACATTATACAAATTCTCATTTTGGCAACAGATATCTCGCGATATTGGCCGTCGCGTGCTGTCTGTAAGTTACGTAATAAACGTGCCGGCTATCTTTTACTGGCTGCAGTTACGTAATAAGGTAGCGGAAGGGAGCAGATGACTCTTCACGCAGACGCATGCATAAAATCCATGCAGAGACGCGGTCACTGTATGTAGTGTAACAACATAATGGCTGACGTAAAAGTCTTTGGGTTTGATCCAGCTAGATCCAATTAGAAAAAGTATGTATTTTGCTAAATTGTAATCTGTTTTAATAAGAGTTCCCGCACTTCGTTGTGCTTCTTTTGCGCCACCCATTGTTCAAACCTAAAGTTTAGTTTGAAGTTATACAGTTGACATAATTTTGTAGATTTGATGCGACTGTATCTTTTATCATAAAATTGTAACGTGGCTATATTTCGTCGCCGTACCGGTTGTACTACTTCGGTTAATTTACAAATTGTTACCTGCTTTCAGATAAACCAATGTCTTCAACACCCCTTGTATGGCACAACGATGGACCGGAGCAGTCAACCAATAAGACATGTGCATACATACACTCTATTACCAACAAATTACAAAACGACTATTGCGATAAAAGAAGACTCTTTGTGTGTAGAAAGACTTTAGAGTCTTTGAAAAATGATAACACTGAACTGGACAACGGTAAAATACAAAATATTTGAAGTCATCAAATTCCGAATATCAATTATTAACAAATTTCTGAGCTTTCAAATTTTTTAATCAAGATTTCTCTTCTTGACGAAGCATCAATGGAAAATTTCTATTTAATCTTAAAAACACAACACTGATAAGAAATTCTCGTAAGAAGATGAACATAATGTTACACATAATACTTCTGTGGCGATATAAAAAAGAAACTGACTCGCCAATTGAGATATCTGAGTCCACTACCATGTGTCTCTATTATGTCGAATTTATTTACTTGTTCACTAAATACATGATATCTTAACGTTTTATCTCTAACGGGCTAGACGGAGGACGAAAAGTCAAGTAACGCAATTTTTACGTATTCAATTTGCCTCTTCAAATCTCATTCTTGTGTAGAAGTCCGAGTAACTTTTTCTTCGTCAATAATTCATCACTTATTCTTTCTACCTCCCTGAACCATTCAAGCTTTCCTTTCTTCATTTTTACATTTCATCAAATCCTGCCAATTTGCGTACTTATTTCGTAATCGCTCATCGCGAATATGACACCGCATGTATTTCTAAAAGATCGCATTTCCACTGCATTCAACATCATCATCAAGAGTAAATTTACATTAAAAAGTACCTACAAACAATAAAGGTTTATCATTCGAACAACTACATTTTGATTCATTGCAAATAGCAAAACGTTCCTTTTTCAGGAGTACGTGAACCAGTTCCACCTTTCAGAGACGATTATGTGTATTCAGAACGTACAAGAAGCTATTACAAGCATGTGAGGAAGTCCGTACATTGGGAAGAAGCTAATCAAGCATGTTTTTCTGAAGGGGCGCTACTGTTCATACCTGAAGACAAAGTCGAGGCAGATTTTGTCTTAAATTTCGTCAACCTGACCCAAGGCTATGGATCTTGGTTGGGCATCAATGATATAGAAACAGAAGGAGTATTTGTCACCATTGATGGTAAATATCCTTATATTATCTCCCAAAACTAAATTCAAAATGTGCACAATATGGAGTTTGCGTTATGAAGTTCAACGCTAATTTACCAACCCGGTACTCGATCAGAACTTCAAAAAAGCGCTATTTAATACCTACATTTTAGCTCATTTTATGTGACACTACTACAGCGATTTTCTTAAACTTTTTCATGTGCTGAATCGAAGTCCGGCTTTAGACTTACTCTAACACAGATTTTCGCTACATGTTAAATTAAAAGTAGAAAAAACGTAGCTTTTCTGTCGTGAGATTGTGTCAATCATGACATTTGTCACAATCATAATTGTTGATAAAGGGCAATACTATAATTCTAAAAAATTAAACCAACTTCAAAAAAGAACACTGAAAAGTTTCAAATAACTATACTTTACTAATCAAAACTTAAGTACAAAAACAACTATAAATACGATACAAATACCCATATAATTAAAGACGTTCCTCGAATGTATGGAGCTCCGGCCTACACTTTGTACACTTATAATTTAGAAATTTTAATATTAAAAAAAAGTGTTTTAATTATGATTTCGGTATATATTAGCCTAGTTCTTTCGTACAAAAGTACTATATGCAAATATCATAGGCAACACCTTACCTAAACAAGATGGCGTTAATGACACATTTGACGTATTCCACTTTTAATTTTATATTATTAGTACTCTTTGTGACAAATTATATTGCAGGTCTTAACTGTTGAAACCTATTTAAAATCTCAAACAGTGTCCTGTTTACAGTTTGAACATATCCACACTGCAGTTTAGGGTATAAAAAATTAACAGGAAATGAAACCTTTGACGCCTTGGGAAACAGATCAACCAAATCAACTTTTCTTTTGAGAAATGCAATATAGCGACAACAAACGTTTTGTCAACAGATTAAATAAGTTCTATTTTATTAATCTTGATAAATAATGTGGATAAAGTATAAGTACTTAATAAAAAAATAACGCCGTTTGAGGAACAGCTCAAAGTTAAGCGAAATTAGAAACGAACACGCCTTTTTTGATATATGCAGTTTTAGTGTGAATTGTAGAGATTTTTGGTCAGCACATCAAAGATGGTGTTGTATTTTATCAAGCTTGGTTAATATGAATAGTGACAAAAAAAATAACCTGAGGGCCTAGACAAGCAGCGTAATTATCGTAAACGCTAGTAGAATAGAAATGACACATACCACGTGCTCTAACATGACGAATTTGAAATTGGCAGTCAAACGTTATCAACTTTCTATTAAACCAAACGGTAAGTAAACTTATGTGAAAACCGCCGCATAAAACGTAGCCAAATGGCACTTTTGACGAGCAATAACGCCAGAAAGCGTTACGATTTTACGAAGCATTGGCCACTTGTCTGGCCGGGCTGAACATTAAGTAGGCGATTGTAGCGCCAAAACGAAATACATAACAATTACGGTAAATTGACTGTCGCATCTGTAACTTGCTACAAAAACTTAATCTGTGCTCCATAGTTTTTGACAGCATTTTGACAGATTTGACCTGTGACGTGCGTGACGTCCAAAGTATGTTCATAATCACAACTCGAAGACATTTTCAACTACACATGTTTTCAACAAAATAAAAATAGTTGCACTAAAAGGTCTTTGTAAGTAGGTATTTTTGTTGAGTAAAGAATAAATTAATGGACGAGATTTTTTTATCATTACTTTGTTAATAATATACCTACATATCACATGAGTTTGATAGTAAATTGAATACTTCGCATTTAGTTTTGAAACGAACTCGTTATGGCGTACCTGTTGTCCGTATAGCCCTGTTAAATAATAAAATATTGCTCTTGTACTAAAAATATAAAATAAAAATTGCAATTTCACTATTTTTCTAACAATCTTTAGATTTTCCTCGATTTTCTAAATAGCGTACAAAGCTCGAGTCGAAAATGTAACATCTCCTTTGACAGTTATTGAAGTCGGTGCCAAATCAATGTTCGACAACTGAAAGTCTATTAGTTTAGTAGGGTTGGCATCGACTTCAGTAACCGTCAAATTTAATTATATAGGTATTTGTATCATATTTCTAAAGTAATTTTTGTACTTAAGTTTTGATTAGTAAAGGATAGTTATTTCATACTTTTTACGTGTTCTTTTTTGAAGTCGGTTTAATTTTTTTATTAATTATTTTTTATTTTATGTTCCAATTTGTATGGAACGATAAGTCGATACATTTCAGACACGCTCTCAGTCCGTGTTTTACTCATCAATTTCAATGATTTGAAGTAATTTTTGTGTAATTTTTAGGTCGAACTGTGCCATCAGTGTACCACGACTGGAGAGATGGTCACCCAGGTGAAACTCGGTTCCATAACTGCGTTTGGTTACACTACACAGGCATGATATCTGACGGTTTATGCGACGCCGGTTTATCGTTCATATGTAAAAAAACTCTAGACTCTGTTATACGAGATGGTAATGTTACAACTAACAAAACTGAAATGAGTGTAATATCGAATGTGTGAACAAAACATGGAGCAAAGATAAACTGATTATGACTTCAATTGATAAAAACATTTACCACTTATTATATACTACCAACCCGCCCCGACTTCGCGCGGGTAGAATTTTTTGAAAATAAAATACATCATGTTACTCGCAGATAATGTAGCTTTCTATAGGTAAAAAATATATGAAATCGGTTGAGAAGTTTTTTAGTTTATCCATTACAAACAAACAATCAATTTTTTTCTCTTTATAATATTAGTTGGTATAGATAAAAGTAAGTACACAAAAAAACTTTATTTTTATTAAATAAAACTATTTTACGTTATCAATATTTTTTGTTTATTTTTTATATATTGTTAATACAGTGTTTACCTTTATATTTAATTAGTAATAATATTATAGCTTTATGTAGTGCGTTTAACATTTATTTCGATTGTCTACTATTTTTCAATTAGTGAGAAAACAAAAAGTTCTTTTCTCTTCAATTTGCCACATGTAAATAAGATTTTGTTTTAAATACTTATATGTAATTAAATTGCGTATTATGAATGGCAACATTGTGTATGACAGAGAATAAACAATGACTTATCGTTGCTTGTTGTTTTTGGTTGTTTGTAGCTACTGTTCAAAGATGAAAATTGTGATTATAATTAGTAAAGAGGTAATTATTTGTTGGGCTTTGCACTTAGGGTGCCTTGCACAAACTATTTAAACTCGATTTAATGATTCGACATCTTGCTTACACCCATTATATACTAGTTGGTGCAAGCCACCCATAACCCTTAACTATAATCGTGGGTTGATTGGACCCGTGTTGATTTTTCAAAGTCGTTCTTATAGTGATGCGAGCGGCGCAGCTCCCCCGGCTACTCAGTACCTTCGGTCAGTTCACTGTAGCGCACGCTGTAAGACGGATGTGTTTCACTCGCTACTCCAAAGGTAAGTAATTGATTCCGCTCGAGTCCAATGGACCCACGACTACAAATACGTGTTTTTTCATATCTGCCATTTTGTTTAATTTCGTGTTTCATTTCAGTTTCTCGTCATGGCAAACAGAAAAGGTGTGTTACTAAGTGAGGAAGACATATCAGAGCAATGGTTGAACGCGGATTTACACAGTGATAATGACGAAAACGATGAGAATTCCGTGTCTGCTCGTAATGCCGTAACTACGAATTCTGGCAACGAGTTTTTTGATAATGACGAGGACCTTGTCGTGGTTAGTGATCATGACTCTAACCCAAAACTATCTGACAATGAAAACTCAAGTGACATCGAAGTGAAGTGGCCGACGCCTATTCTGTATAGGTTGTTGGACATGAGCGCTTTAAATGCCTATATCATCCAGCAGAGTCACGAAATAGCCTCGAAAATGACAAGGATGATGTTTTGTTAAGAATTGGATAGTTTGAATAAATACATACAACTAAAGTTTTCGCGTTCTTCCAAAAAGTCTTTTTTAACTCCAGTAAAGCATACTATCACTTCACTGGAGAGTGTTAGAGACTTAGTAATAAAAAGACAAACAAATTACATAAGAGATATACCACTTTTTTACATGAGAATTGTAGAAATATTTCTGATAAATATGAAACATTGTCAATATTTACAAGAAAAAAAAACCATGAAGACATTTTACAAATAAACACTTCAAACTTCATGCCCAATTTTATTATACCCTCGAATCTTTAATTAACAGGTTATAAATCTTTATTAGGTAACAGCTCGCATTGGTCTAAGCGTAACAAATTCCATTGAATTATAGGTTACACTATGGTAGTACGTGATACAATATCAAAACAATAATCGACAGATCGGCGGGGTTATTACCTAAAAATTTGCAGACAGCGACAGCCACGCGATCACTACGCGACCGGTGATTAATTCTAATAAAAAATTTGTATCATATATGACAATTGCGTATCTATTATTCTATGAGCGTAAAATGCACTTCGCGGTAGATTTAGCGCCACTATACAAATTACATTACACAAATTCTCGTTTTGACAGCAGATATCGCGCGATATTGGCTGTCGCATGCTGTCTGCAAGTTACGTAATAAGCGTGCGGGGCGTGGGATCTGCCGCTTCGCCGTAAGTAAAAGCAGACAGTAGAAAAGACAGTGCTATCGTGTCGTCGCTTCGAATCGAATCGAAAAACCTTGACACTGAGAAGAACCTATTTTACAAAAGGTTCAATAAAATACAATATTCAAAAAGCCAGTAAATGCATGTGCAGAGAAGACCATTTCCGGACTATTGTTTTGTCTTCAACAAAATTACTTATTTTATAGTATGATTGTCCAAACAATGTACGTTTAATAACAATCAAATCATCATGGTGGTTTTAGGAACGGTAGAGGTTGTATGGATCAGATTTTCTCGCTTCGCGCTATCGTAGGAAGTTTCTGGGTATAGGTCAGAAAGTTTTCTGCGCTTTCGTGGATCTAGAAAAAACATTTGATAGAGTAGTGCGACAGAAATTGTGGAGTCTTCTGCCTGAGTATGGCGTGGGGGGCTCCTTACTACGGGCTGTGAGGTCATTATATAGCGGCCACAGAGCCTGTGTAAGGATAGAGGGTGACACGTCGCCCTGGTTTGATATCTGTTCAGGCGTCAGACAGGGCTGCGTGATGTCTGCCTGGCTGTTTGTGCTGTATTTGGACAGTTGGCTCCAGAAAATTAAAGGTAGTATGAGTGGTATGTTATGTTTTGACACAGTGGTAAACTGCCTATTGTACGCTGACGATGCTGTGCTTATATCACCATCAGAAGCCGAGTTGCAGACACTAGTCACGTGCATGAAAGAAGAATGTGAAGTAAAAGGATTGAATATTAATGTGAACAAAACTAAGGTTCTGGTGTTTGAAAGGGAAGAGGTACAAACGAAATGTGATATTTAGGTAAATGGAACATGTCTAGAACAACTGAATGAAATTACGTATCTGGGGAGTGCGTTTTCGAGGGATGGAAGATGTGATTTGGATGTGGGGAGACGGGCAGCAGCTGGCAATAAAGTGAATGGTGCTCTGTACGCATTAGTAGATAGTGTGAATATATCTAACACTGCTATAAAATGGCCATCCACAATGCGGTGTTGGTGCCAACTTTATTGTACGGTAGTGAGGCCTGGAAATGCCCGAAATCGAGTGAAAGTATGATAAATGCAGTAGAAATGCGATCTCTTAGAAAAATGTGCAGTGTCACCCTTGCGGACAGGATAAGCAATGAGGAGATACGCAGTATGATATGGTCGCACGACAGTGTTATTGTAAAAATGAAGAAAGGAATGCTTAGATGGTTCGGGCACATAGAAAGAATGAGTGATGATAGACTGACGAAGAAAATATACAGAGCGAAAGTGAGTGGTAAAAGAAGGCAAGGAAGACCAAGGCTGACTTATGAAGATCAAATAGCCAGAGTGTTAGGAAACGGTAATGTCAAAAGCTCTCGCATATCTAGGCGAAAATGTGTGAGGAGAATGATGAGATTTGAGGAAGCGAAAGAAGTGTGTAGGAACCGCGACGCTTGGCGCTCCGTCCTCTCTGACTACCCCGTTAGGGATACAGCGTGAGAATATGTATGTATGTAAATCATCATTAGTTAATTGAAACCTGTTATTGTGTCTATTGCACCTCTGATCTCAAAAATGTTACCGATACAGTTTTAACCATTTTATCTTCAAACGTGTCAAAAGTTATCTTTTGTGAGGCATGGATATCTGTATTATTACATACAGAATTTTATTAAGAGAGGGTACGATACAATTTTTTGTGTTTATAATTTTCTTTGTATTCGTTCTTAAAGAAAAGGAAAATAAAACTTTTTATAAATTTTACACTATCGATTAAGTGCATAAACAACACGACGCGACAACACTATTTAGAAGCGTACAAAGGAACGACTGTCGACGTTGTCGACTGAGCAGCGAGTCACCCTCGGCTGTTTACAAAATTGCTGTCAACAAATTGTGTCACTACAAATATAAATCTATTTTTTGGTAATTGAGTAACTTCCTGAGGAATTTTATTACAGAAAGAAATGCAGTTATATCCATCGTGATATCCGTTACACATGCACTTTACGTAAAGGCCTGATTTCACTTTGATTAGTGCGAGTGCAGGTGATTAGTAATTGAGGCTGAGGAGTGCAGGTGTGTAGTGCGAGTAGTGTCCAATTCTTGTTTAGTGGCTCTGTTTAGTAAATTCAGTTGTTAGCCGTCGACCAGCAAGTATGGACGAACATCGAGAAGCGCGCTTGCAATTGGAAGAAGTACTGAAGCAAGTATTAAACGCGGTGGTGTCTGAAACCTAAGAACTTTTGAAAGTTGAACTTGCAAGACCAAGAAAAGTATGGGTTCGAAAATGGATTAATAGAAGACCCATTCATGGCGCAAGCTACCAACTCTTTAAGGAATTGGCTGCTGAAGATACGACGGAATATTACTTTGCTCTCAGGTTGATCGAAGAGTCGTTTAATATACTACTAAACAAACTGCCTGTCCAGACGTGTTTACTGCAGGCATGCTGCGAGTGAGGGGGAAGGGAGGGCGCGCGAGACGTGGCTACTCGCAGTCCACTCGCAAAAAAATAGAACACGCTTCTAATCACGTTACTACGCAGCCACCTAATCACTTGCACTAATCAGTCGCTGTCCACACTTATTTTTTCCTAATCACTAATCACCTGCACTAATCACCTGCACTAATCACCTGCACTAATCACCTGCACTAATCACTAATCAAAGTGAATTCAGGCCATAACTGCAGACAGTAAAGCGCTTATTACACCTTCCAATTTGTTGGAACAGCTTTCCTAGGGATGGCGATCTGAGATCGATTAATGGAAAAATCGATCGATCGATCTCGAATAGATAATTGATTTAGTGAATTGATTGCGGACACCCAAAAATGGAGTTTCCATTATATTTGTATTGGTAAGAACGCAATTATAAAATAATGAGCTAGCGTGGAGTTTTTTAATAAATTATACTTACATATATTGAACACTGCCGACACCTGAGCGCTCTCGGAGCCAGATTTAGCGCTTTTTTGAGTCGTCTAACTTTTATCTATCCCATACAAAAATTAAAAAAACCCGTAGAATGATTTTTGAGTGTCTGTCGTCTAGTCACTGCATGGATTTACTGCTCAAGATCGAATGATCGATTCTTCCATTAATCGATCTAAGATCTCCATCCCTAGGAAAGTTGTTCCAACCCTGTACAGTTATAATTCTAAAATCATTGTGGATAAATGTTAAGAATATAATGATCAGGAGGTAATTAGTATTTTTCAATTAAACCTGGAGATCGTATAGTGAGTAACGAACCCTCTCTTGACAAAATCTTGCATGTAATAATACAGTTATTAATTACTCGCAAAAGATAACTTTTGACATGTTTGAAGATAAAATGGTTAGAATTGTATCGGTAACATTTTTGAGGTCAGAGGTGAAATAGACACAATAACAGGTTTCAAATAACTAATGATGATTTTAGAAATAAAACCAGACAACAGTATTTAAAGCACACTGGTGGGGGATTACAAGCTTCGGAGTCCCAAGCAGAGAGTTAATATAGGCCACCTGAACAGGCCCTTCGAATTGGACCCCGCGGACACAGGGAGTCTCACCTCGCCATGACTTCGTACACTGACTCTCGTTAAATTGTAAGGAGCAGATGCATAGCCATTTTAATTAATTTATTGAGACGTATCCATAGACTTTATGATGCATAGAAGAACATACATATCACTAAACATACCTACCATCATTCATATATAAGTACATACATTTTTAAAATTGAGGAAATGTCTCATGTGTATATTAGACTCCTCTAGACTGAGTATACTTACTCAAACCTCATGGTGGTCGCCATCAACGCGTTGTCGAGGGTCTACGGAATCTCCAAAGGAACTCACCCCGAGTTCCTCTCGCACTTCTCGTGGGTGTAGTGACAGAGTCCTCAGTGCATCCTCGCAATGTTACGATGACAGCCCGGTGCGCAAGCGCTATCGTCCTCCTCAGGGTCACGTGGAAGGACGACTCTTTTATTACGTAACTGCAGACAGTAAGCGGTAGCCGAATCTTACGCGACCGATCGCGATATGTTGTAAAATCGAGCCCACGGGGTTATTACTTACCTAAAAATTTGCAGACTGCGGCAGCGTCACGTACGACGATTGCGTGTCTATTGCGCCATGACCGTAAAATGCACTTTTCTCGGTAGATATAGCGCCACTATACAGATTACATTGGCGACAGCCAAATATCGCGCGATATTTGGCTGTCGCATGCTGACTACAAGCTAGGTAATAACCGTACCGGACCCTTATTACGTAATTGCAGACAGTGATAACCGCCGGGGTTATTACCTAAAAATTTGCAGACAGCTACAGCCACGCGATTACTTCGCGACCAATGACTAATTGTAATAAAACATTGGTATCACGTATGACGATTACATACTCGTATCCATTATTCTATGACGATAAAATGCACTTTTTGCGGTAGATTTAGCGCCACTATACAAATTACATTACGTAAATTATCGTTTTGACAGCAGATATCGCGCGATATTGGCTGTCGCATGCTGTCTGCAAGTTACGTAATGAGCGTGCGTATCTTACGCGATTAATCGCGATACGTTGTTAAATCGAACACGATATAATGTCGCAAATTACTATTACTGACTGTTGATTAATCAGTGAACTAAAAATTACTGTTATCGACCTTATTTATGCTACGAAAAGTCATGGCACCGTAATTACAAATTTAAAACAATCGTCGCACGACTACGGCGCAACTGTCGTTCTTTAAGTGATAACCCACCGGAGCCCCCACTCGGCACGGCCGCGTACTCAAAGGCCGGCCAACTCGGAGGCCCCTTTAGTTTCTCTTACGACAGGCGAGAAATACCATAGCCTTATTCTCAGGCCCGGACTACAGGACTGACATGTACATACCTACTAGTACTACCATATCAACATACCTACGATCATGCATACGTTATCAAAATTATAACCCTACGTTTTGCCTGGCCATAGTCGATAATAAGCTGGACTAATTCTTGTCATTTTTTGCCAGTAATATTTTAGGTCCAAAACCGACCCTGCTACTGACCTCTAACCTGATACCGGTTTATCTATACAAGATACAAGTTTATCTATACTTTTCTAAATTACACAACTAATATAAATTGAATGATTAGAATGAAATAATGATATCACAGTTTTTGAAACTATATAATTGTCATATATAGGAGACGACCTATCAGTAAATGCCCTACGACGGCAGAGTGTAGAGAGATCGGCCTCATGATGGTCGTTCCTCGTTACGTGTTAGTGCTGCTCGCCTGGAGTTGTACACGTAAGTAATGGGAGTTGGGACCAGTGTGACTTTTGATGATTGCTTCAACGGTTACAGATTCTAGGTTACACATTGTACGTCGTCAGTGTGTTAAGATTTTTGGAAAAAAAGCTTAAAGATGACTAGAATGAATTCCTAAAACCTTCTGCTATTTTCCGCTCGAACTCCAAAAACCACCAATCGACACGTGTTTCGCCTCTCAACGAAGCATCCTCAGGATATACCAGAGATAAAACTAGGTAGTTAACTAGCAGCGAATCGAACTACGACCGACTCGAAAAACCGAAGCTGACCGAGTGATCTCTGGAATATCCTGAGGATGTTTCGTTGAGAGGCGAAAGACGTGGCGACTGGTGGTTTTTGGAGTTCGAGCGGAAAATAACTAAAGGTTTTAGGAATTCATCACATGAAATCAATTTCCATAAAGTAACACCTGAGTCTATACAATATCTTAAAGATGGCCAAAAAACCAAAAAGCCTAATTTCGCATAAAAGGACTGTACAATTGTAAAAAGTTATGTAAACACGATGTGTTTGTACCCATATTATACATTTTCTCACGCTGTGTCTCTAGGGTCCTAGGGTAGTCAGAAAGGATTGAGAGCCAAATATCGGAGTTCTTAGACAAATACTTCTTTCGCCTCCATTTATCTCATCATTTTGTTCAAATCCCAGATAGCAATTTAAACCTGAACCAGGCGTGCGTTTCGTTGGCCATGCAACTGTATACACTTATGACAAATTTGAATTTGAAGTTGACGACCTCGTTGGTGCAGTGGTTTAGATGTTAAACCCAAACGCGGAAGGTTCCGGGTTCGATTCCCGGTCGAGTCAATTTAGGAAACGAACTTTTCTAGATTGTTTCGGGTCTGGGTGTACTGGGAACGCCCCCAGTAGTCGTCAGCTGGTTTTCATAGCACAAGGAATGCCCTAGTTTGAGACCAGATGATTGGTGTGTATTTTCTGGCGTATTTATTATTATTATATTATTATAATTAGACTTAGTAACCGCGACGCGACAAAGATACATTGTTGGCATAACAGTCGGCGTTTTGAGCTGGAGTTATTCGGGTATGACACTCCATCTTTGTACCAGTAGGCAACTGTGTGTTAAATAGGTACACATAAACAGGTACTAAAATAACAAATATTTGATATCTACTATAAATTATAATATTGCAGTAATATTGTCAAAATTTTGTCATATTTCACCTTTGATCACAAATATATAACTAGATTCACAATCCTTTATAAAATTGGAACAAATTATTGTCTGAATTGACATATACATTTCTAATATCGTATATATCGGCGCAAGAATATCTTGCGTTGAAGCAAAATAAAATTATAAGATGAAATTTACTGTCAATATTTAATTAATGCATTAATTAATGAACTATCGAAGGTATGTAATTTCTAATTGTAAAATAAACTAGACTCGTGTTAATTTTGTGACGTCAGAGCAAGAAATGGGTAATTGAGGGTAAATGAACTATAAAGTGTCATTTGCTTGACAACTACTTTTAATAATAGAAACATGAGGGTGATTGCGTTTTCTTGTACTGACGAGTAAAAAGAAGAGATCTCTTGTGCTCCAGCTCTCGACCAGTGCGGACGTGTGGTGACAACTTAGAGATCTCTCCTGTACATGGTGATATTTAGTTTATAGTTCATAGATTATAGATAGTGATAGTGAGTAACGATTGTAAATACAGTTTTAAATAAATTGTTGTGAGTTATTGTGATTGAGTGATTTTTGTAATGAATTCAAAAGGAAATACTAGTGACGTCAGTAATTCTGACGTCACACATATTTTTAACCCTTCTGGTGTATCTGCATCGACATCAGAAGTGGGATTGCATAACCTGCAAAACCCTTCTGCCGGTCATCCTACTGTATTGACAGTCGACTCAAATCCAAGTCCAAACAATATAGGCGTGCCAGCTGAATTTTTCATGCAAATGATGCAGGTGATGAAAAGCGTGTCTGATCGTCTGGTAAATCAATCTGACAACAATAAGGTAAGAATTAATGATATATTTCTACCTTCATTCGACTTGGATGCAAATGTTGGCATACGTGAATGGTGCCAACATGTAACGAAAGCTATTGAATTTTATAACCTTAATGATTATGATGTACGAATGAAGGTAGGAAGTTTATTAAAAGGCCGTGCAAAATTATGGGTCGATAATTGGCTAATAACTACTTCCTCGTGGGAGGAGCTACGCAATAACCTTATAACTACTTTTGAACCGGAAAATAGGTACTCTCGTGATATTGCCAGATTTAGAGACCACGTGTACGACTGTAATAAGGATATCGCAGAGTTCTTGTCCCAAGCTTGGGTGCTGTGGCGACGAATCACGAAAGACAAATTGGGTAACGAAGACGCAGTAGAGGCGGTTATTGGTTGCGTAAATGATGAACATTTACGTATTGAACTTTTAAATGCTAAAGCTGCGTCTGTACCGGAACTCATTTCGGTCGCTTCAACAATACGCCGAAAGCGTACTCATACAGGTTCCAGTAAACACATACCCAGTAAACGCACCCGTCTGCCAGAGGAAAGCTCGTGCTGTGCAATATGTAAGAGACCGGGTCATATTACGCAGGATTGTTGGTACAAAAATGCGGAAAATTCTCAGGTACGTAAAAATATTATGGCTGCCAATCAAAACAAACCCACTTGTACATTTTGTAAAAAAGTTAGTCACTCCTTTGAAAACTGTTATAAGCGTGATAGAACTCTGACATCTAATGTGAACTGTGTAGGTGTATCTAAATTAAACTCCATGCACATTATTATTGGCGATCTCTCCTTGCATGCGATTTTTGATAGTGGCGCAGAGTGCTCCCTCATGCGAGAATCGACAGCTGCCAAACTACCGGGTCGCCGGTCACAAGCTGTAAGTTTTTTGAAGGGTATTGGCCAGTTTCCTGTTATATCACTAACTGTACTGAAAACGATTTGTGTAGTTGACAATATTAGTGTAAAAGTTGAATTTCATGTAGTACCTGATTATGAAATGTCCTATGACGTGTTATTAGGCATGAATTTGGTCAATAGCACAAATCTTAACGTTCTCGTTACTTCAAGCGGAACGAAGTTGTTTCGTCGGCCGGTGGTCATGCATATGCGATTATCCAATGCTTTATTCGACAAATTAGATTGTGATCTTACTGATGAAGGTGAAATTGAATTATTGCGTGTTCTGCTAAACAAATACGCACATTTATTTGTACGGGGCTTTCCAAAAACACGGGTTAAAACTGGAGAGTTAGAAATTCGTTTAAAAAATCCGGATAAATATGTAGAGCGCAGACCTTATCGACTAAGTTCTATTGAACGTGAAAAAGTACGTGAAATCATAAATGAACTATTAGACCATAAAATTATTCGAGAAAGTAAGTCACCTTATTGGAGTCCCATTATTCTCGTAAAAAAGAAAAATGGTGATGATCGCATGTGCGTAGACTATCGTGAGCTGAACGCAAATACTCAACGTGACCACTATCTTTTACCACTGATTTCTGATCAAATTGATAATTTAGCTGGTGGGCGGTACTATACTTCATTTGATATGGCAGCTGGATTCCACCAGATATCGGTCTCTGAACAGTCAATAGAGAAAACAGCATTTGTCACACCGGACGGCTTGTATGAATATCTTACAATGCCGTTTGGTCTGAGTAATGCGTGTTCGGTATATCAAGGTTGTATAAATCGAGCATTGCGTCCGCTTCTAAATGAAGGGGTAGCCCAAGTTTACGTTGATGATGTGCTCACTAAATGTAAAGATTTCTCTCAAGGGATATCGGCTATAGAACAAATACTCATCGCTTTGCAAGTGGCTGGCTTTTCCATCAACGTAGACAAAACTGCGTTTTTCAAACGTTCAATAGAGTATTAGGTAACGCGGTGTCAGATGGTCAAGTCAGCCCGTGTCCTCGCAAAGTAGAGGCTTTGGTGAAATCGTCTATACCAACGACAGTCAAACAAGTGAGACAGTTTAACGGTCTTGCCAGTTACTTCAGGCGGTTCATTCCCAATTTCTCGCGAATTGTGTTACCTCTTTACGAGCTAACTAAGCAAAACGTGAAATGGGAATGGGACCTTAGACATGATGAGGCACGTAACTTAATTATCCACTATCTTACTTCCTCCCCAGTCTTAACGCTTTTTCAAGAAAATGCACCTATAGAACTATATACAGATGCTAGTAGTCTTGGCTACGGAGCAGTATTGGTTCAGGTAATCGATGGCAGACATCACGCAGTGGCCTACATGAGTGTGCGTACCACTGATGCAGAGAGTCGCTACCACTCATATGAGCTGGAGACACTTGCCGTGGTGAGAGCCATAAAGCATTTTCGCCAATAGTTGTATGGACGTAAATTCAAGGTCGTTACGGACTGCAACGCTCTTAAGGCGTCCAAACACAAGAAGGATTTGCTACCACGCATTCACCGCTGGTGGGCTTTTCTTCAAAACTATGACTTTGAAGGAGAATACAGGAAAGGTGAACGATTAAAACACGCAGATTTTTTTAGCAGAAACCCAGCATCCTATAGAGTCAACGTAATGACTAGAGATTTAGAGTGGTTAAAGGTTGAGCAGCGGCGGGACTGTGCACTGAGGCCATTGATCGACAGCTTAAGTCAAAACGAGCGTGTTGAAGGATACATGCTTGAAGGAGACTTGCTGATGAAAATATGGCATGACTCTCAAAACGGTGTACAGAAAGCTACTGTTGTACCTAAACCTTTCACGTGGAGCTTAATTAATACTTACCACGGAGCTCTCAAACACCCTGGTTGGGAAAAGACTCCAAAAACTAAGAGTCTTACTGGTTTGACAGAATGAATACCGTGGTACGTAATTTCGTTGATAACTGTGTCGTGTGCAGGACCTCAAAAGGTGCATCAGGCGCTGTCCAAGCTCAGCTTCACCCAATTCAGAAACCCACCGCTGCTTTTTAAGTGATACATTTAGACATCACAGGCAAGCTGGGTACACCTAATGACCAAGAATATGTAGTGGTTACAGTAGACGCATTCACTAAATATGTGCTATTGTACTATGCCACTGATAATAGTCAATATAGTAGTTTAGCTGTCTTAAAACGTGCCGTACATCTGTTTGGTGCACCTGTTCAGGTTGTTGTCGATGGTGGCAGGGAGTTCCTTGGTGAATTTAAGAATTATTGCCATGTTAATGGTATCAATATTCATGCAATTTCGCCAGGAATTAGCCGAGCGAATGGCCAAGTGGAGCGTGTTATGAGCACGCTTAAAAATGCCCTGGTCATGATCAAGAATTATGACACAGAGCAATGGCATACAGCACTTGAAGAGCTTCAACTCTGTCTCAATTGCGTGGTGCATAGGACAACCGGTGTTTCGCCATTGTCTTTGCTAACTAGGCGCAAGCACTGTGTACCGCCAGAGTTGATTAAGCTCGTAAATATAGAAGATGAGACCATCGACTTCGAACGACTTGAACAGCACGTAAAGCAGAGAATGATTATGGCATCAGAAAAAGAAAAAGTGAGATTTGATAAACTTAAAGCTAAGATTAATCACTTTCAAAGAGGAGACTACGTGCTTATAAAAAACAATCCTCGTAATCAAACCTCTCTAGACCTTAAATTTAGCGAGCCGTATGAAATCTACAGAGTTCTTGAAAATGAACGGTATCTAGTGAAGAAAGTAGTTGGCAAAGGACGTCCACGGAAGGTTGCCCATGATCAGCTTCGCAGAGCACCGCAACCGGGTGAACAAATGACCATATCGGCGAACAGTAACCAGGACGATGGACAGCAAACTGATCAGCTCCCAGTTGCCTGCAGCATCTCGGTTCCTGTGAGCATAAATGAACCACCAACACATACTACGACAGTAAGACTAATCTAGTATTTAATACTGTAACTAATGAATTATTGTAACATTTTATTTCCTTTCTGTTTTCTAGAGCCACTGTGTACCACGGCCAATAAAATAGCCCAGAGCACAGCATCGACCCCATCTTTTTCCTTTAGAGCCTCTGTGTACCACGGCGCACAGGACCGCCCAGAGCACAGCATCGAACCTTCCCTTTACAATAATAACATTTTATTTCCTTTCTGTTTTCTAGAGCCACTGTGTACCACGGCCAAAAAAATAGCCCAGAGCACAGCATCGACCCTATCTTTTTCCTTTAGAGCCTCTGTGTACCACGGCGCACAGGACCGCCCAGAGCACAGCATCGAACCTTCCCTTTACAATAACAATATGCATAGAGACGTGATGGATGGTCCAAATGCATAAAATAAAAATGATTTATAATGAAACTTATGATAATGATTCATGATAATATTAACTACAAGTCTTGTATAGAAGACTGTAGACAAAACTGTAAAATTATAATACCAACCGCATTGAACATAAAATGTAAACATGTGATTAGATGTAATGAATTATTGTAAAAACATTAGAGGCTGGTGCAGAGCTCGCACCGCCTATC
Organism: Zeuzera pyrina; assembly: GCA_907165235.1. NCBI lineage: Eukaryota > Metazoa > Arthropoda > Insecta > Lepidoptera > Cossidae > Zeuzera > Zeuzera pyrina. The sequence goes on along the minus strand of OU015646.1, from coordinate 8,564,360 downwards.
AGAATGGCCGTATCGGCGCAAGAATATCTTGCGTTGAAGCAAAATAAAATTATAAGATGAAATTCACTGTCAATATTTAATTAATGCATTAATTAATGAACTATCGAAGGTATGTAATTTCTAATTGTAAAATAAACTAGACTAGTGTTAATTTTGTGACGTCAGAGCAAGAAATGGGTAATTGAGGGTAAATGAACTATAAATTGTCATTTGCTTGACAACTGCTTTTAATAATAGAAACATGAGGGTGATTGCGTTTTCTTGTACTGACGAGTAAAAAGAAGAGATCTCTTGTGCTCCAGCTCTCGACCAGTGCGGACGTGTGGTGACAACTTAGAGATCTCTCCTGTACATGGTGATATTTAGTTTATAGTTCATAGATTATAGATAGTGATAGTGAGTAACGATTGTAAATACAGTTTTAAATAAATTGTTGTGAGTTATTGTGATTGAGTGATTTTTGTAATGAATTCAAAAGGAAATACTAGTGACGTCAGTAATGCTGATGTCACACATATTTTTAACCCTTCTGGTGTATCTGCTTCGACATATAGTATTATCTCAATATCGTGTTAATTTAAAGTAAACGTTACTGTCAATGCATAAGGTTGTAAAAGCTTGTAAAAGACTCTCCCATGGCATTGAAACGACGTTTGTTAACAAAAATATATTTAAAATTCAATCTTACGCCTCATGCTTAAAGTGTAATTCACGTAATTTATTTGTTTCGCTATTTACGTCATTATGATTTGTTAGATGAAAGTGAGAAGGATAAGACACAGAAATTATAATGTTAGACAAGGAATAAGATGTTGCATGTCAGGCAATGACATATTCAGATGCAATGTAAGAATATTATTGTATTATTATGAATTTAATAAATAAGAGCTATATAACGTTATTATTATAACGAAATAATGAACACGTAAATGAAATAATCCTAATTACTTACCGAAAATAAGAAACTCCATCTTTTTTTAACGTTCTAGACGTGTCATTTTTACAATTTTTGAATGAGCACTTTGTCATGTTTCCTTTAGTGTTCACAAATTACTACTAAGACTGAGTGCGCTAAAATTCTCATTTCAGCGCACATTTGGTTCGGACGTTTTTGGAACGCTGATTGTGTATCTTGTTATATATTTGTGATCGAAGACAGTATGACAGGGTTGCTCGACAGTGTTATTGTAAAAATGAAGAAAGGAATGCTTAGATGGTTCGGACACATAGAAAGAATGAGTAATGGAAGACTGACGATTGAAATCTACAGAGCGAAAGCGAGTGGTAAAAGAAACTAAGAAAGACCAAGGTTGACTTATAAAAATCAAATAGCCAGTGCTAGCAGACGGAAATGTCAAAAGCACTCGCGTACCTAGGCGAAAACTTGTGAGGAGAATGATGAGATTAGACGTAAGATAAGGCCTTCGACTCTACGTCGAAGACAGGGAAAAAAACAAACTGTTTCCAAAATTTTTTTAGTGATAACACTAAAGCTCTTCAATATCTACTGAACAAAACAAAAGAAAATCAACGCAATGGAAAATAAAAAGAAGCTACTGCACTGTTTTGTCCTCGGGTCATGTATCACAATGGACGCAACGTTTGCTCTAAGAGCGTGTCCTTACATTGTCCTTTATGTTGACCGAGTTTCTAGATTTTTACTAATGTACGTGACTAGGGAAGGTTCACAGTACAACAATACACAGCTGAACATGACATATTTTTATTTTATTTGAATACTAGGAGCTGAAACACTTAAGATTAATGATTATTTCGCAAATATATTATTTCATGACCGACTCATAAGCTGACACGAGTTGTACTGAGAGTGCGAGGTTGCCATACTTACTATAGCTAACTGTTTCACTCGTGGTTAGACTCAATGAGATAGAAAGAGACACGATAGTTCGTTTGACATACGGTTGCAAGAGCGACTTATTGTGACTCCGTTCATCATATTTATTTATCTATTTATTAGATTACCCACAAGAAGATAACTCTTGAGACGTTTGAGGATAAAGCGATTGTACTTTTATTACTAACAATTTTAAAGGTCGAATGCGCAAAAACACAATAACAGGTTTCAAATACCCATCTTACAATAATAATGAAGTAACGTTTATAGCCCACACTCACAGCGCGGTTCGATCTAATTTTATAGCAATGAGAACTAATTTAACTTTGACAAAGCTTGCTTCCTCAAGGAATGTCAAGATTTTTTTTGATAAGTTTGATGAGTAGACAAGACGCAAAAATCATTTAAGACCACGCATTGAAAACTTTGACGGCAGGCATTTCGATTTCTCGTAAGTGATTACAAAACGCATGAAAGTGGTATTTGGTAACCTGATTCTTCATTTCATTGACTTCATTTTGCCAGTTGCGTTACACGATTGGTTAGCTTATGTAACAGAAAAAAAGCATTAAAGAAACCTCTCTTAAAACAGCGATTACATTTTTCGGATTAACGGAATCGATATATACCTCTAAATTTTCTGTGTAGATTAATCTAAACACACTATTCAAATGCCAGTTAGATTTTTTTAAATTAATTAAAGTACTAATATACACGAAAATAACTATTTTTCATTTTTGTCGCTATTGTGCACTATTGCTGTTGTATACTTTAGATAATAATAATAATAATACTCCAGACAATTACACAGATTGTGTGACCCCAAACTTAGCAGTAAGCTTGTACTATGGGTACCACACAACGAACTCTGGGGGAGTTCCCAGTAAACCAACATTAAGACTCCAGCTAATTTAGAAAAGTTCGTTTCCTAAATTGACCTGACCGGGGATCGAACCCGGGACCCTAGCTTGGAAAGCAGATGCTATGCCACTGCGCCAACGGGCCAGTCAAGTCAGTCAAGATTTAAGTTTAAGAGACCTTAAGTTTGCTTCAGATCAAAACAATACATACATACATATACACACATATCTCCACGCTGTATTTCCAACGGGGTAGTCAGAGAGGACGGAACGCCAGGAGTCGCGGTCCTTACATACCTCTTTCGCTTCCTCAAATCTTCAATGAAAGGTTAAAAAGTGAAACTCAACTAAGTATATAACATAAAGTTGAAACAAAATAGGTACCTACTTAACTGTAATTTTTTCAATTCAGAGCCGGAGTCAGAGTAATATTTTAGGCCCCTGCCGAGATTTTTTTATTCTTTATTGTACACTTTCTTCCTAATACAGATAAAAAACTTACAAGAAAATAACAAAAATTGTAATTTTGGCAATACAATTGGCGGTCTTATCGCTCTCGGCGATTTCTTCCAGACAACCTTAGGATGGAAAACGCCCAAGAAAAAATAAAAATTAGGTAATATGTGGTATATATACGATATTGATAAATATCGTCATAAATATACTTAATATGTAAAAATAATGTATATCAAAATATATAATGCAATAATACATACAAAACAATATATAATACGAGATGAATAAATACACACCATAAGTACACATACTTATATAAATATAAAATACATATGGTACACATACATGCAAGTAGAATATATACATGTTATATACTAATAAAGAACATTAAAGAGATAGATAGTGTTCCTTCAGACGTTACAAATCATTATTTTAATTTTTTTTAATAGGATGAAAGTGCTCTGTAACAATGCAACGTTTTCGCGACATGATGCGAAGTACATTGTTGAAATAAATACCTATTTCAATTTCTTGAATTTAATTCTCGTAATGACTAGTTGTTTTTTAGTCTGACTTTTTATCGCACTTCAGACATCATATAGAAATTCTCAAAAGCAAACTTAGTTTATTTTGCATCTATAATTGGGACGAATCCATTAATGCCTCATTTAAGTTGATTAGGTAGATGGCTTCGGCTCTGCTAGGGAGCAGACATACATACGTACTATAATTGTAACCCATCTTTTCACTTCGCCATAGGTAATACCAAATTGGGCCAATTACTTTCATTTTTCCCAGTAACATTTTTGAACCCAAACTGACCTTGCCTTTGCTAGTGACCTCTTCTCTGATATCAACTTGTTTATCTGCACTTCTTTTGAATTGGCGCTTATTCACACAACACACATAGTTACATATAAATTGAATGATTAAAATAAAGCGATGATATCACAGCTTTTGTAACCATACGTATTATAAGTATGTGGATACGGTCCTATTAGTAAAAGTCACTACGACGGCAGAGCGCGGTGAGATCGGACTGAGGATGATCTTCCTTCGTTACGTGACGGTGGTTCTGGCTTGGACTTGTGCAAGTAAGTAATGGGACGAATAATAATAATAATAATAATTACTCAGAGATTTCACAGAGTGCCATCTAGTCCCAAAGTAAGCAGCACAGCGCCTGTGTTATGGGTACTAGACAACTGATATACTACTTATATACTTTTCTTTTGTAAATAAATACATATTATACATAAACACCCAGACTCGAGACGGGAATCGAACCCGCAACCCCCGTTTACTTTCCGACGCGCTAAGCCATTGCGCCACGGAGGTCGTCATAATGTAATGAGTCGTCGAATAATGTAGGCGGAGGCGTAACAATCGGAAAGTTCTGCTTAAATAGAATAAAGAGATTAAATGCACATAATGGAAAGTCGTATATCACACAAAACTATTTTTTGTGCTTTAGAAGGAAAATTAATCCGTAAATTAAGTCCGCTTTGTATAGTTTTAAACTTGGAATTGCACCTTCCTTAGCTTGTGCGTTGGTATTATTTAGATTTATAACATTTTTGAAATCTGTTTATTGGGTTCCTTCTCGCTTTAAATTAAAAGTCTACCTGTGCAGACTTTGCTGTGTTTGGTGACCTGGATCTCAATATCTGAGAAGACCCAGAGTTAAATATTTGAATACATACAACTTCAACTGTTTATCTTGAAATTCTTAAATGTGGAGACATGATTGGATAAAAAAATCTCGAAGAAAATTCCAGAATAAACCCTGTTTTGCACCAAAATTGAGATGTATCTCCGAAATTCTACAGAATTTTATAACGATTTTTGCTAAAATAGATAGATAATTACAATATTCTAAATATTTATAACCGGTTTATTTAAGAGTAATGTAGTTTTTGTGCAAATTACAATTATATGCAAAAACAAATGTTGAGGTTCCTCCGCGCTAAAATATGAAATATAAAATATAAAATTTGAAAATCGACTTTATTGTTTTCGCCATAGGGAGCAGGAGTTATGAACGAATTCGGTTGCACTGGATTGCATAGGCAGACTCTTAAGCAAAGCTACAATGGGTCAGAAAGGGTTTTGCAACATCGCACAAGCAATTATTATCATTCCGGTAAGGAAATTAAAGTTCGGAAAGTTTGTATTCTGTGTTACTGGCTACGGTACCCAATAACCATGGTATACGTCTACTACTTAGTTCGGGGTCACACAATTGGTGCATATGTCTGAAATATTCGTTATACATTTCTTAGATTTATCACTGAAATTCATTCAATTTCTGCAATCACCTTTCTAGTACAGTGAACAACAAATATACATACTTTATCAGCTCATTGTAATTTTTAAGTAAAATGCAAAAATAAACACTAAGAAAATAAATTATATGATGAGGGTATTTGATATTTCAATTATGCTGTTTATAAAAATAGAATGAACAGGGCGAAGCGTTACATTAACTACTGCTTCCCGTTTTGACAATTGATCATAGATATTGTTAACTTGTTTTTGGAAGATAAAACTATGCCCGTATAGCAGATGTTTTCGGTATTAATCAAATTTAAAAAAAGTTGCACTTAACGGAATTCTTTCTTTCTAGTCTTCGGCGTTAGGTTTGTTTTTTAATTAACTGTTCGAAAGTTCTATCAAAAAACAAATTCTAACGCTGATACGTCATTAACCTCACGTGATGCTTGGCGCTTCATTCTATTAACTACCCTGTATGGAATACAGCTTGAAGATATGTCTGTATATATATACTTCATAATACGTCTCATTAAGAATAAAACCTAGTAAGTAAATTAATTTAACATGCCGCTATTATCAGGATTACGTAACATTAGGTATCTTATTTTACACATGTAAAAGAATTGGCATTTTACATAAAAAACCTCTGACTGTGTTTAGCGGTTGGCCGTTGGTAACCGATTTTGAGTGTTTGCAATAACAGTTGTTTTACAATAACGAATAACAGTGTTGTGTTATTGTAAAAATAACTGATATTCGGAGTTATTCACAAACTCAACTTTCCGTATCCGACAGGAAACTTTTAGATGACTTTGCCTATACGCGATTCACAAATCCTAAATCGTATTACATTTATATTATATGTATATCATATTACATATACCTAGTCATATTCACAAATCCAACCCTTCGGATTGAATTTATGCTTTTCAACGATCGGCCTTTCCGCCACGTTAAGTTTCCGACGTTTGTGAATAACCCCCAATAAATTGCTGTTTTGAAAAACGATAATGGATTAATTCTGTACAATATTACGTTGTAATGAGTTTTACGTGTCAGTAGTGTTGTCAGTAATTATACTGACAACAATTGCAAGGCAACGTTTGGTTAAAGATCTTACTCACGGTGGAATGACTAGCAATTTCTTGCTGCAATCTGTTGCAAGGCAACAATGCATTGTAAGATAAGTTGCATGCGACCTGCAACCTACTTATTTACTACGCATTAGTTACCTTGCAACAGATTGCACCAACAAATTGCTCGTCAAATTACACCGTGAATGAGACCTTTTCCTGTTTTCATTTAAATAAAAACGATCATCTCTAACAACTGCCAGAATGGTACATTTTGCGCTAGCGAAACTGGCACTGAGCTGATCTTTTTAATTACAGATGCTGAAATTTCTTCACCACCTCCATTCAGATCCGATTATACATTCATAGGAAATACCGATAGTTATTATGCAGTCAAAAACAGTTTAACATTAGATAGAGATTATTGGATAGACGCTAACACGTCCTGTGCTCTAGATGGCGCCACTCTATTTGTACCAGAAAACAGATTCGAGGCAGATCTAGTAATGACATTCTATTTGAACAAAACTGAAATTTTTTACATGAGACCAGACAAAATTTGGATTGGTCTCTCCGACATAGATCACAAAGGAAACTTTACAGCCATTGATGGTAAGTGATAACCATTATAAGACTTGCTGATTTTCAGATCCGTGCAAGTACTCGTAGGAAAATGAAAATAGAATATAAAATTCAAGAAAAAGAGTTAAAGTAAAATGAAATAAAATGGAAGATAAAATATCCCTGCAACATAGTTTCATGGGTACACTTGGTGAATGATGGCAAAATAATTTAAACAAGAGGTCGCCCTGTGGTCAAAATTCGACCTTAAATATAAACTTAAAACATAAATTATTTAGCGACAATCTATACCAGGGATCACCAATTAGTTTCATTAGAGGTCCATTTTTAGAAATTATAAGATTGTCGCGGTCCGTTTGGTAGATGATGATTAGCAACCATCGGATATCAAATCCTGATTCAATCTTTGTTGTTGATATCATCACTCGTCGGATAGTCAAGATATAAAACGCGGGCTATTTTGTTTTGATATTCTTATATTTTAAAATCCGCACAAAATACGTCGACGGTCCGGATCCGGACCGCGGTCCGCCATTTGGTGACCCCTGATCTATACTCTGTGCGACTGTTTGATCCAAGGAGGTTACATTACATATGATCTTGTAAATTAAAAATGGAATTAATATGCGCCGCTGATCCCCACAGCAGAAAGCCGTAGGACATTACACAAAGTACACGAACTTAGCCATATCCACATCCGTCAATTGCTCAATGCGTATATAACTGAAATTCCACTACAAAGTAGCGAGCAACAACTAGTCGAATAATAAAATAACTAAAACGAGAAATTTAACGCGATTACCTTTTATTTTGGCTTGACGTTTCGACCGCGTTGTGTCGGCCGCGGTCTCAAGCAAAGCAAAGTTTGATTGAGACCACGGCCGATGCAATGCATCGCGAAAGTTTAAAAGTTTATAGTCCAATAATAAGTCAAAAGTCAAAACCAAAGTCAAATCAATTTATTCAAGTAAACCAACCCATTTACAAGGTATTTTTGAACGTCAAATCAGTTCGGTTAACAGAGAAGGCCTGGACATTGAAAAGAACCGACAAGAAACAAAGCCTGGTATAATTTTTTCAACATGTATATGTAATTTAAATTTTGGAGTAACCAATTTATCACGACCTCGGGTTTCCATACCACCAATATCGCTATTCTTTGTAAACAGGTCTATATTTTTTCTCGTACACATAATAATTTCAAAGATGTGTAAGACGTTGATTAGTAATAGACCCAAATATTATTTTACAGAAAGCAATTTTATGTTACGAATTATAAACTAAGCTTTGACTTATGCTTCGCCCTCAATGAACCATTCTCGAAAAATTGCGAAAATCACTCAGTCATTTAATTAACACCAGAAAAAAATTATAAGATTTCATCACGATATAATAAGACTTTCTATTTCAGGAAGGTCCATCTCCAAGGTATACGACGAATGGGCCAAAAATTACCCCCAATCAAACAACACAGAGAATTGTGCCTACTTAGACAGATCTGGAGTACTGAAGGATATGCAGTGCAATGAGTCTTTACCTTTTGTGTGTAAGAAGAGCGTGGTACAACTGAAAAAGGACAGTGAGTATTACCACAATAAACCCATAACAGTAGGACGTCTCCAAAAAAAGCTAGTAGATGCGGTTTTGCAAAAAAACGTTTTCGCCACAGTACACACAGTGGATGTCCTCCCTAAATATTGCCGTTGTGTGCTTGTCACGCGCACACAACGGCAATATTTTGGGAATTTATGGGTGCATAGTATAGCGCCGGTCGGGGTTCGCATGCGACGCATACATGCGACTGCATCCGTTTTTCCTAAATTCGTTCGTGACGTAGTCACAAATAGAAAAATGTTGAAATCACAAAAACGAACATAATGTCCTAATGTCCTAATGGATGCCCAATGATGTTATAATACAAAAGAGGTAGATAGGTTACATGCACTTGAAAAGTGGCACCCCAAAACTTTGCTAATTAGCCAACACGGACTTGGTCAAATAATATGAAAAGTAATGTTACAGAACCAACAATGTCATGCAATGCCTATTGCCCATTCAAAATTCTAAAATCTTTTAATAATCCAAACGTTTTTCATAATATACACAATCATGTGATGACGCAGCCACCCAGTTTTAATCATCGTTTACATTTATTAAAAGCAATAATATATAATTCATCATTTTCAAATTTATAATTTAAAAATGTTGGCGATCTTTTTAAATAAATATGTTCTCATGTACATGATTCAAGAAAAACGAAATTCGAAAAAAAGCAAACATCATTTTCTACTGTCTAATCCCATTTAGGTATCAATCATTTTTTTTTGTCTGTTCTGTGGAATTAATTACTAATATTCTATGAATTAGTCACGGATTCGCTTAAAATGTAGTAAGAAATTAAAATTGACCAATTACAATGATTTAGAGAGCTATGTGATTTGTTAGTTTGAAATGCAATTATGTTTTACATTGCATAGCGAAGCAATGCAAAGTATATTTGTCTCACTTTGTAACGTTGTAACTGGGACAATATTTTACTTGGATTAGTACTAAGGTAACCTATCTACCTCTTTTGTATTATAATATCATTGTGGATGCCTAAATATTTTTAGCTACACGAATCCATAGTTATTGTTCTTTAACATAAGTACAACAAATGTTTAATGAACATGAAAACGTATCCGTGTGCATGCATTGTTTTTTTATTATCGCGTACTATATGCGTAACTAAATGCGAAATGCTCTCCGCACCTCACACCCAAAGCAACAATCACCCTAAAGTTATTCAGTTAGGCGCGAAGCTGGAGTTGATCTTCTATTATACATATTTTTTAGTATTACTATTAATACTATAATACAGCACAGCGAAAAGTAGGGTGATGGTTTTAGCTGCATATTACGTATGTAGGTATGTACGCCGATATTAACAATAAGAAAAATGCAGCTAGAGCACCTCTTAGGCTCAGCTTATACCAAGAGTGTCAGTGGCCGGCAGCTGAACGGCAAGCAGTTTCAGTGCCAGAACAGACCCTGCGTTTAAAACGTTTACAGTAAAAAAATGAGCGTCGCGGGACATCTGGCTGATATGAAGCTTCGAAACTATTTTGTACAGAACATATGCATGGTTTATCAAAGGAAATTAATATGTCATAATCGAAAAATATGGCATAACCAAAAAGAAAATATTCAGATATAAAAAAAAAACAGGGAGCCTTACAGTAGTCGCATATGATGTAACATCTGATATCTCACCTTGGTAATAAGCAGCATTAACATTATACCCTGAAAAAAAATGATTCGTGTATTATTTGAAATTAATTTTCGTAACGAAGAATAATTATTTTTAATGAAAATTGTATTTTATTTAATTAACACTAGGAGTAATGCAATTTTTTATTGAAGACAGTTATTTTTGTTCAATTTGGGGGAGAACGGAAACAATAGACTTATGATAACTAAAATATGAGACATATACTTGTGATTTCAAAGTATTTAAAAACCGTTGAAAAACTGCGTCAATAACAGTAACACTGTTAGTTGTCGAAACATTGCGATCTGTGTTCATTTCGAGTTTATTTAGTATTTAATTTCGCCATTTTAAACCTCATCATTCTCCTCACACAATTTTGCCTATAGGTATGCGAATACGTTTATTATTTCCGTCAGCTAACACTTTGGCTATTTGATCATCATAAGTCAACGTTGGTCTTCCTTGGCTTCTTTTACCACTTGCTTTCTCTCTGTAGATTTTCTTCGTCAGTCTTTCATCACTCATTCTTTCAATGTGCCCGAACCATCTAAGCTTTCCTTTCTTCATTTTTACAATAACACTGTCGTGAAATTTTGTCATACTGTGTATCTCTTCATTGCTTATACTGTCCGTAAAGGTCTTAATAACTCATCAGTTATTAAGACAGTAAATAAAAAACATACCTTACCAAACTAACTGAGCAGTAAAAAAATAGTTGATCAGCCCAAGTAGGTAAATAATAAGTCAACTACACCGCGTGTAAACAGCTCCGCAAGCTAAGTAACGAGTCAACAGAACTACTACAGAAGCAACTTATCACTTGCGAGTTGTGACTTACAACTAATAATGTGTAAATGAGGTCTGTGCCCAATTTATTTATACATACACACATCTTCACGCTGTATCCCCAACGGGGTTGTCAGAGAGGACGGAGCGCCAAGTGTCGCGGTGCTTGCATACTTCTTTCGCTTCCTCAAATCTCATCATTCTTCATTCATCCTCACGCATTTTCGCCTAGGTAGGAGAATGCTTTTGACATTTCCGTCGGGTATCGCTCTGACTATTTGATCTTCATAAGTCAACCTTGATTTTCCTTGGCTTTTTTTACCACCCACTTTCGCTCTGTAGATTTTCTTCGTCAATCTTTCACCACTCATTCTTTCTATGGTGACCGAACCATCTAAGCATTCCTTTCATTTTTACAATAACACTGTCGTGCAACCTGTCATACTGCATATCTCTTCAATGCTTTTTTTGTCCGCAAGGGTGACATTGCACAAATTTCTAAGAGTTCGCATTTCTACTGCATTTATTTTACTTTCACTCGATTTCGTGCATATCCAGGCTTCAGCATCATACGATAAAGTTGGAACCAACACCGCATTGTGTATGGCCACTTTGGCTGAGTTAGACATATTCACACTGCCTACTGTCGCGGATAGAGCACCGTTCACTTTATTGCCAGCTGCTACATGTCTCTCCACAATTTTTTTTTTCAAAAAATAGGGAGATGTTGATATGCTTCAATGATAATCTCGTACAAATATATTTCATTTCAGATCCGACAAAGTACAACCATTTTCGAAAAGACTTCACATTTCTGGAAAACACAAAATCCTTCTACAAATTCCACTCATTGGCCAGTTGGTTAGAAGCGAATGAAACGTGCGCCAGCGAGAATGCAGAGTTGTACTACCCACGAAACAGATTTGAAGAGCATATAGTATTGAAGTATTACCGGTTTCAATTCGCATACAACGACATCTGGATGGGAATGTATTTTTCAATGGACAATTACCAATACCAAACAATTACCGGTAAGTTCTTGTTCTTAAAGGAGACGCATATAAAAAAATCTTCATCGCTATAAAAATGTTAATTCTAACAATAAAATGTTACTCCTTCAGATTTCCTTCATTAAACAAAATATATCTTTAGTTCTATACTATCTATATTATAAAGAGGTAAACTTTGTTCGTTTGTATGTAATGGATAAACTCAAAAACTATTGAAACGATTTCAAAAATTCTTTCACCTATAGAAAGCTACATTATCAGCGAGTAACATGAGCTGTATTTTATTTTCGAAAAAATTTCTATCCGTGCAAAGCCGAGGCGGTTCGCTAGTTTTGGAAATATATTACTTTACAAATAATTGTATTTCAAAATATTTTAAGTGTTGAAAACCGCATTAGAAATGTTTATTTATCACTAAAAGCTAAAAACATTAAAGAAAAAGAGAGACTCATAAGTTTTCATATTCTTTTTTAATGTATGGAATAATGTAGTATGTAAGAGTAATAATATTGTTAAGAACTATAGGTAATAAGATGCAGGTTAAGGGTGCAACAAGTTTATTTCCGTTCGTACAGACAGATGTTGAGAACACGCGAATTTAATTTCGGCGGTTCCTGGTTTTCGTAGTCGCCCCTCGAAGTAGGTACTCGCGTAGAAGTTACCGGAGGTATACGCTTCACTATATAACAACGTTCCCGAATCGCAGAGTTCTTTTATCCAAAGTCGTTGCAGTAGTCGTCATAAGAATCTTTAAGATATTGTATAGACTCAGGTGCTACTTTGCGGAAATCCGTTTCATGTGATAAATTCCTAAAATCTTTAGCTATTCCGCTCAAACTCCAAAAATCACCAATCGACACGTGTTTCGCCTGTCAATAAAGCATCCTCAGGATATAGCAGAGATAGGATTCGGTCAGCTAACCAGCACCGAATCAATTGATTCGAAAACACGTGTCGATTGGTGTTTTTTGGAGTTTGAGCGGAAATTAGCTAAATATTTTAGGAATTTATCACATAGTAATCTTTGTGATTTGCCTTGATATCGCCTTGAAATATCGCTTCGATGGATAGTCGAAAATTAACTCAGCGGCGGATACGTAGCTCTATACGTCTGATAAAATGAGGGTGGAAACTTCTAGAGCAATCTCGAATACTAGCAATAATAACGCATAGAAATAAAGAGGGTGGAACTTTATAGTTAATTACGCTCGCTAATAATAATTCAAAATTGTTCTCGACGCCGCCTGTTTGCATGAGTACGTATAAACTATGACACATCATCCCTCCGAAGTTTTTGAAGTGCAACTTTCTTCTTGTTTCTTAATTTTTCCCATATCATTCATAGTAAACCTTAAACCTGACAATGCGTTATTAGGTCATAGCTCTGCAAAGTTTAGGTCTCGACTTATAAGCACAGAAAGTTACGTGTCTCGTGTCATTTAAAAATCGACCTTATTACTTGGATGCAAGGTCTAACCGTAACAATATAATAAAATAATATTACTTTTTACGCTTTCATGTCACAGGTGAGTCCATATCTTCGATACATCATATATGGCTCGAAGATAATCCTGAACGGTCAGACCTCAGAAGGTGTATACATATGCAAAAGAACAGTGGGAAAATCGTTAACGGCGACTGTAATATGCGACGGCATTTTATATGCAGAAGGAGTCTCGCTTCGTGGGTGAAAGAGAGTAAAATACTTGAAAAAGGTGATATTAAATACAAGTTTGTTTTGGAGGTATTACTAAAATACATTTTCTGCTGTTAACTTAACAATGACTTTCCCTCGTGGTCGTTTAAGTTAAAAATAAATGTTATAATTATCATTTTTAAAGTTTGTAATAGTTAATGGTTCAAATAATAATTTCATTGTGGAAAGTATTAATTTTAAATTGCATATGAGTACAGTCAGAAATAATAAATATACAGTGAAAACCTTTTTAATCGACTTAAAAAAATAAGGAGGTTCTGTGTTCGCTTGCATATATTTCGTGGTCCCATTTAAATTTCACTAACATCGGAGCTTGGACTTCGAAGATACGCCAAATATATAATCCTAACGGCTCTTTATTTATTTATATTCATCTCGTTTATTTATATTCATGATTCTGAACTGGAGCTTATGCACTAACGCCACCTGTTGATGCATAAGTGAACGAATTCGGTAAATATGAGATCATTTCATTCCATCTCCATGAAGTAAAAACGAATATTGAACTTCATCAGAAATTCCAAAAGTTAGTAAATGCATAATAAATGTCACTTATGAGATTAAAAGTATCATTCTCAAACATATTTTTGCTTTTTCTTTCGTTATATTTCATGATTTTCGTGTCATAGACCTGTGTTTAATAAACGCGGTTTGAAATCCTATTTAACCGAATTCAAAAGAAGGAGAAGGTTCTATGTTCGTTTGTATGTATTTTTTTTTATGTATGTTCACCGATAACTTCGCCAATTGTGGACCGATAACGAAAATTCTTTTTTTGTTTGAAAGGGTATACTTTCGAGGTGGTTCCATTTAAATTTCATAGATATTGGAGCTCGGACTTCGAAGATACATCAAAATAAAACCAAGCAACACGAACTGGTTATAACCATTATATTGATGATTCTCTTGTATATCGTTGCGTTCCAGAATTAAAAATAAGTAAATTGTAGACCTTAATATTTATTTAGGCCAAGGTCACACAAAACGGAACAATAAAAAAATTTTGAAAAAAATTTTGACCGCCTTCAAAAATAAAATGAAAAATGCAAAATAACTATCCTTTACTAATCAAAACTCAAGTACGGTAAAAATAATTTTAAAAATACGATACACATACTTATGTAATTAAATTTGACAGTTATTGAAGTCGGTGCCAAATCAATGAGGTTTAGCACCGACTTCAGTAACCGTCAAATTTAATCATATAAGTTTGTGTATCGTATTTATAAAGTTATTTTTATTGTACGAGAGTTTTGATTAGTAAAGGATAGTTATTTTGTACTTTTCAGTGTTTTTATTAAAGGCAGTTTAATTTTTTTTTTAAATTTTTTACATAAACGTATCTACGTAAAACTTACGGGTAACCAGGGATTTTTCTTAAAAGTTTTTTATTTTAAATGTAATAAGTGTAGTTTAATAATTATATTACTCATTTCTGTCGTTGTCAAAATGAAAAAAAAATCCCAAATTACGTGTTCCAGGAGATAGAGAAAAAGTTACCAATTTCCGTGACTATGTATATGTGGACCAAACGAGAAGTTATTATAAATACTCGAGTAATAAAAAAAAATGGTTTGAGGCCAACGACACGTGCACCTCTGATGGGACGCGATTGTTTGTGGCCGAGAACAAGTTTGAAACCGATTTTATACTGAATCTGTTTAACTTGACTCAAAAATACCTGGCTTGGATTGGAATCACCGACATTGCAGAAGAAGGAAACTACTTCACTGTCGATGGTAAGTACATAATGCAAGATACTTAGGAATGATTTTCTTTTATGCAATGATACATAATGTCTTAGACTCTATAACTTCAGACAGCCTGTTCCGTACTACGATGCGAGGCAAATAAAATCAATTTAAATGTAGATGTATGCGTGCTGTTTTCTAACGAAATGGCAGCTGATTAGTATCTAAGTAAATTGAGTATTAGGATTAACAATTAAATAATTCTTGCGCCGTGTGCAACAATAATTTCTTAATCAAAACAGATATTCCTTTTTTTCGTACACAAAAATCAGGTGACAATACAGGCGACATTTACAAATATTAGGTGCAAAAGTTTTACTACTAACAGATGTCGTCTTTCCCAAATCATGAATTAGTGCCGCTGTCTGGGTCCCAAAATACAATATTATTTCCCCTCAGTATCAATGTTTTCAAGAGAAGCCATCGCCGTTTACGTACGTACGTACGAGCTCATAAAATAAATAAAACTTTTCTGAGATTCATATAGTACCCTTCAAGACATTAATAAGGTTCCTTTTCATGCTAAAGATATTTTTTATATCATATTACAAATAAAAGAAACTCTTCACCGATGTTATACTCCAGGCTTAGAGGTTACTCTAACCTGGATACCCGGCCACTCTGGTATAACAGACAATGAAAGGGCAGATTCTTGTGCAAAAGACGCAATTCAAATAGGTTGTCTCAAATATTCCAAATAAATCTCTCGAGATCTCAGAAACATGGCTAAATCAGAGCTTTGTAAGAACTGAAATGAATTTTGGGGTTCTTCTAGATTTAACAAAGGCAAGCAGTATGGGAACATTCAACCCGATGTAGATGTACTCGTCAAACCATGTTTTTTTTAAATTCCGTTCTGCTAGTAAACACATTACCTCCACCATTATCCGATTGTATCCGCAGTATGATATGGTCGCACGACAGTGTTATTGTAAAAATGAAGAAAGGAATGCTTAGATAGTTCGGGCGCATAGAAAGAATGAGTGATGAAAGACTGACGAAGAAAATATACAGAGCGAAAGTGAGTGGTAAAAGAAGGCAAGGAAGACCAAGGCTGACTTATGAAGATCAAATAGCTAGAGTGTTAGCAGACGAAAATGTCAAAAGTTCTCGCATACCTAGGCGAAAATGTGTGAGGAGAATGATGAGATTTGAGGAATCGGAAGAAGTATGTAAGAACCGTGAAGCTTGGCATTCCGTCCTCTCTGACTACCCCGTTAGGGATACAGCGTGAGGATATGTATGTATGTATGTACCATAACAAAAATGAATGTTTTACGACTTACAGGCAGACCGGTATCATCAGTGTACCATGATTGGGCGTCTGGTCTACCGATGGGCGGCGACCAGCTGAATTGTGTCCACTTGACCTATACCGGTACTATTACTGACGCGAGGTGTGACTCAGACCTCGATTTTATATGCAAGATAACTCTTTCTTCAGTGAAGAGTAGGAAAGAATTAGAACAACCAATCAACAACAATCAAAATGGTAATTTAACTGGGCTGCATATTATCTTTAGTTTTTTTTGTAAATATGCATAATATCGGTTTCCATCCAATTGTCAAAAATCGGCCAAATGTGAGCGGACTCACGCACTTGAGGGGAAGGACTTTAGATTTTTTACTTTTTTTTAAATTCATTGTAATACTTATAAGAATTACATTCTTAATTTAGTGTTATTTGGTAATGTAGTGTATAATAACATGTATTGAGACGTCAATGATAAAAAACGTCTATATCGATTTTGACTGGACTTTGACCGGTAGAGGACTTTTCAGAGAATAATCTAGACTACTCTTTATCTCTTATAAATAACTACGTGGGGCACAACTAGTTTGAATATAAAACTGCAGCGTTGTTGTACCCTTTCAAGTGTTTTATTGTACTCCTTCAAGTGCTTGTTGCATCCTTACAATGGTTTGGTTTGCTGTACCCCTTTAAGTACTTGATGTATACTTTCCAGTCGTTTGCTGTACTCCTTCAAGTGCTTTGTTGTACCCCCTCAAGTGGTTCGCTGTATCCCTTCATGTGGGTACCTTACAGTACCTTACCCATTCAAGTACTTTGTTGTACCCTTTCAAGTGTTTTACTGCACCATTCATTTTATTTACAGATACAATCACCGTTTCGCATCCACCGCCTTTTAATTCAGATTACACATTCATACGAAACACAGAGAGCTATTACATGGTGAGAGATAGCTTAACATTAGCCTCACAGAAATGGATAGATGCGAACGCGTCCTGTGCTCTAGATGGCGCCATTCTCTTCATACCAGAGAACAGATTTGAGGTGGATATAGTGATGCAGTTTTATTTAAATCGATCATCTACTTATTACATGGGACCGCAGAAGTTTTGGATTGGTCTGTCGGACATAGGACACGGAGGAAATTTCACGACTATTGACGGTATATAATACAATACTCTTTATTGCACAAGTAAAAGTATATTGCAAATATATACATACTGTATAGTTGTATAGTAAATCGTTACCTCTACCATGCGCCCTCGCCCTCTCCCTCACTTTAGTGAGTCGTAAGAAAAAAACTGGTAACGGACGGACGTGTGCGCATCAATTGCGGAAGTATTCCTGTGCACAAAATTATTCTCATACCAGGACCCGAAGTCAATACATATGTTTTGCGTTGTACAAGTGTACTGAAGGAATCTCCCAGCGGAACCTAGGGGGTAATTCACAAACGTCGGAAACTTTCCGTGGCGGAAACGCCGATCGTCGAAAAGCATAAATTTAATCCGACGGCTTTTATTTGTGAATACAACTATATATAATATGATATATATATGTCGGTGGAAATAATAAAAGGCACTCATTGGACTATACTATGGCAAAGCGCGACTTCCGATGACGCGCTAACGGAACGTCGGGGCCGGCGCTGAGAGTCGGCGATAGCATTTCTCCGACGGATCGTTTGCCATTATTAAATTTCCAATTACCTACGTAATCATTGTTACAAAGAGTTTTCTGTCGTTTGCACATTAACTTTGTCTTAACGTTGTATTTTATGGAGTAGTTCGCCTCTTGTAAGATTAGGTACCTATTTCTCATGGCGTGTCTTTTCCGACATATATAATATAAATATAATACGATTTCGGATTTGGGAATCGCGTATAGACAAAATCATCGAAAAGACTTCTGTCGGATGCGGAAAGTTGAGTATCCGACGTTTGTGAAGAACCCCGCTGAACCTACATAAACTAATCGTCCAGAGGAACCCAAACCTACGTAAACGTACATTATGCCACATGACAAAAAGACATTGATATTAATTACTAACATAAACACATACATACATATCTTTACTCTGTATCCCTAGCGTAGTAGTCAGAGAGGGCGGAGCGCCAAGCGTCGCGTTCCTTACATACTTCTTTCACTTCCTCAAATTGCATCATTCTCCTCACACATTGTCGCCCAGGTATGCGAGAGCTTTTGGCGTTTCCGTAGGCTAATTCTCTGGCTATTTGATGTTCATATTACAATTATAAGAATAAAACCCTAAAAAAGGACAGCGGTCCGCTAACGATGATTTTGCGTTTCACGAAACGTTAGGAGCCCCTATGTAGTTAAAAGATCCCCTAAGTTTAAAAATTCGATTTTCGAACCGTAACACTATGTGACAGTTTTATGCATTAGTTTTTGACAATATGGAGAATAATTTATTACACTATATAGAAAGTTAGAAGCAAAAAAAACTTATTAAAAATTTAAAAAACTCCCGACTCAAAAAAAACCTCCAAAAAGCAAAAAAATAATATGTACCTCATAGCCCTTTAAATTTGTGATAAGTTTCAATATAAATAGTAGCAGTAATATATCCAAGCGTCGTCACGTCGGGGACCGCTAAGTTTACTTGTATTTAAATGTCATACTTCTTTATTATTTTTAGTTGTTTTCTCATTTTATTACTTTAATTATTTAAAGAAACGATTAAAACAAGCAGATGGACAGACTAGGACAGACACGCACGAAATTCCACAAATATTCTCATTTTAATTTTGAAACGAAACACTAATTAACTGCTATTTATATAAATCGACTAACTGTTCGCGGCCACGCGTTGTTATAACGTGCGTTGAACAAATGATCAATTACACTTTATTTATGTATCTAATATCAATATAAATACAATGAATGTTTCTTTGTATGTTTGACTTCTATGCGTTCTCATACCATTTATTTGATTGTGATGGAACTTTGGTGAGTTGTTATGACACTGTATCGGCCCACACCTTGGCTACCTTACCGTAGGTAGTTAGATAGCCTCATTAAAATTTTTATATTCAAATTTCTGTTATATTTACACTTAAATCACCTCTTTCGACATATGAATTATTTACTTATAAAAAGGAAAATTTTCATTATCTATTGAACTTAATGTTAGGTTAAGTAAAAATGTGGTATAATCATTAATACACACACTTATGAGAAAAGCCTTCGGGATAAAAAAACCCACTTTATTAAAAATAAGAAGAAAGTAACCAAAAGAATTTCACTGAATTTACAAGTTTCTTACAATATCAGATTCTACAAAAAATATACTCGTAGTATTAAATAACAAAGGATACTCACACACACGAGAGCTGGTAAACTGATGGCCTCGTGGCCTTAACCTAACAAAGCCGTCAGCCTATCTCATCTTATTTAATTCTAGAATTAACATGCACTTAGCATTAGCTAAATTTAGTAATATTTAGTGATAATACTATGAGTTAATTAATAAATTAAATTATTTGGGAAAGAAACCGTTTAACTAGTCTATAATACGACGGAGCTCCGTACGCTAAGAGAATTCGATAGCAAAAACTAGGAGTACTTCTCGCTGTCCTTACGAGGCAGCGGGGAAACCGTTCCGAGGTGTATCACCTCTCTACGGTGGTCTTCAATCGCCTCGCCCTACCAGGCGAGGGTCATTTGTGTCTCTGCCGTAGCAGTTTTTGGTTTAGATTATCAGTTTTTGGTGGGAGTCAGTCGGGGATGTTGATCCTTCCTCTGAGCCGGAGTTTCCCCTGTTGAGGGGTCCGACCGGTCAGAGCGTGAGGCCAGCTTCCGTTAAGGCCTCATGTAATGTTTGTAGGCCGTCTTCGACTGCAGATAGCGGGTCTTCGTTGGATGCAATGGCTTCTAGAACCCTTAGCAGGGCTGCTAGGGCTGTTTGGAGTATCTTTACTACTTCCGGGCGGTCCGTAATGGAGGTCCGTGGCATCGTGCTTCTCTTTTTCTGCTTCTGTATTGGAGCTATGGTGGTGGCGGTTACCTCGTTTGGAGGAGACGGCGAAGTTTCCTCCGTCGGCTTATCAGCTGGATTCCCTTTTCCCTTAGGCTTCTTCTTCTTCTTTCCGGTACTTCTCTGTGCGGGAAGTGTAGGCCCGTCTCTTTTTGTGGCCGCGTTTGCGGGGGCCATGAGTGAGGCCTCCGCATGTTCTTCAACGTCTATGCTTACTGGAGGCGTCGCTATTCGGTGGTCTTGAGGAACTCTCTAGGGCCGAGTCAAAGCCACGGTGCCCGCTTTGGAGTTCCTAAGCTCCTGTCGGCGTCTTAGGCACGAAGGGCTATTGGCCGTGTGGGCCTCTCCGCAATTCGCACAGGTCGGCGGATCCTCTCGGGGGCGGGGGCATTCCTTGGCTGCATGAGGGCCTCCGCATCTAACGCAGGCTCTCTTGCGGTGGAAATTCTGCGACGAGTGGCGGAAACCCTGGCACCGGGGGCATTGAGCCACACCGCGATTACCTCGCCAGGCCTCGATTTCCACCCCGGGTATGCAAAGCAGCTCCTTGACGTTGTAAATCGCTGGGGTCGTCTGCGGTCCGCTTGTGACCTCCGCGAAGAATAGGCCTCCGGGTCTGCCTCCGCGCGCTCGTATGGGGCGCGCGTATACCAAACCCGAGGTCGTTTAGTTCTCTTCGGATGTCTTCAACATCGGCGTCCGCAGGGAGTCCTTTAATCGCTATTTTCAAGTTACGCTGGCTCGGTAATCGGTATACGCGAACCAGCTTATCCCGTTAGTCTCATTTTCTTGAAGGTATTTCCTTAGTATAGTGGCTTCATTCTCGTCCGCGGGGAAAAAGCGAAAGCCCTCTCCATACGGACGGACGTTCGGCGCTCTTCCCAACTTTGCCTTGAGGGCCTTGAAGTTGTGACCCCCAGTTCGGGAGGGTCTCGACGACTATCGGCGGCTACCTTATCTTCCTCGTCGGTGTTTGCGATGTTGGAGTCTGTGACGACGTCAACGACATCGCCGCTGGGTCCGGGACGCATTGCGTTTTCGCCGCTGAAGCGTAAGTCAATGGTGCCATCTCGTGGGCGATAGCGGAGCTATCATTGTACGGTAGCGCCACTGCGGGCATTCTCGGTGGCAATGGCTGCTCGGGCGTTTCCTCGAACAGAAGCTCGGGTGGTGTCTGGGTGGCTGCGATGTGCGGCGGCATCCTTGTATACATGTACTTGTATAAATTCCTAAGAAATTCCGGGTTGTCCTCTGCGTAATACATGGCGTCATATAGACAGCACGTGTAGTAGAATTCAACCTTCCTTACAGGATCATCTTCATCTTCGTTTCCACTCCGGGAGTTCTGAGGAGGGCTGTTATTGTAATCCTGGGGGGTTTCCTTGGCTTTCGTGGATGTGTTCGGCAGCACTGGTATGTTATCTAACAGCCGCTCGGGGGGAGTCATACGGACCTCGTAGTTCGGCAGCCACCTCAAGTATATATCCTCGTAGAGCTCCCTATAAACCTCCGGGTGGCTGCTTGCATATTCAGTGGCTTCTAAGAGTAAATCCGAGAAGCGGGCTATATCTTATCCAGGGGTCGGCTTTATAGGGTCCGGTTCCATTTGGGACGTCATCGAAGGGGTCATAAAGATGCGGAATAGTGACGTCTGCGGGTATAGGCATTCTCACGAAATCCGACATTCCGCGTTCCGGCGTTCCGCTCTCGGGAGGGGTCGGTGGCATCATATCAGCGGCCATTTTGGATGCAGATGCCACGTCCTCTTGTAAGTTTCGCGCTCTGCGTGCGCATCGGCTGCTTTGTGCGCTCTTACAAGGGCGGTTTGAAGAGCCCTGAAAAGGGCTGTTTGAATCCATCGAGTCAGTGCTCGACCTGGAGGCCCTTTTCGGCCATCTCGTGGGCGATAGTGGCACTATCGCCGTGCGGTGACGTAACTGCAGGCATTCTCGATAGTTCGGGTACATTCGCCACGTGTTGACGGGAGTTACGCGCTCGGCGAGCGCGTCGGCTGCATTGTGCGCCCTTAAAAGGGCGGTTTAGTGAGCCCTGAAAAGGGCTGTTTGAATCCGTCGAGTCGGAGCTCGGCATGGAGGCCTCAGGGAGTGTGTTCGCCGGCACCGCGACCTATAGGCGTCGGTTCATCGGCCAGACACCGCGCCCCCTCCCCCGGTGGTTCCCGCTGGTGGGAGGCCGGGGTCGGGAGGAACGGCGTGGGCCGAACCGAACGCCTAAGACGCACTCGGGATCTGGAACTCCCCGCTGCGCTCCACGACGAGTGACGTCGAACGGCGCAGGTGGTGTATTCGACGCGTTATACAATTATAACTGTCGAATAGCCCGTACAGTGAGAGGTCCATGCGGTAGCTTGGCAAGGCGGCACATCGACACTCGTTTCGACGATTACCCTCTGTATCTCTCCCCTCCATACTAGTTGCAAGGTGGGAAGCCGCTAGACAGAACGGGTATAATATATATGTATAGTTTTTAAAGTTACGTTAGGACGGAACATACACAAACCGGGAAAAGTTTCTGAAATAGTACAAACACCACGCGAATGAACTCGCGGAAAACATCTAGTTAGTATATAAAAACACGCATGTATTCGAATGTAACGTTGTGTTAAAATTTCAAGTCAATCGACTTTTTGAGTTTTGCAATCACATATATGTGGAAGTTAAATTTTTAAACGGTTTTTATTATATCACTAGCGAGCCGCCCCGGCTTCGCAAGGAGTAACTATTTTAAATTTCAAGTCAATCGGAGCCATAGTTTTGGAGATCTCGTGATGCATCAGTCAATCAGTGAATGTTCTTTAATCGTTATTTCGCTTACTGAAACTATACAGATTTAGCTTGCTTTGTCTCGTGTGGGTCAAATCTAGTAATTAAAATGTTACTCTCTTCCTGTTAACTGAATAATTTGAAATTTGGCATGCACTTTTTGTTCCGATGACTATACAATTATTTATATAAGTATTCATTATCGTATCGTTTGATAAGATCAAGCTATTTGATATCTTTCAGGAAGGTCCATCTCTAAAGTATACGACGAGTGGGCACCTGACTATCCCAAATCAAACCACGCCGAAAACTGTGTATACTTAGAAAAACCCGGTGTTTTAAAGGACTCAAAATGCGACGAATACATACCTGTAGTATGTAAGAAGAGCGTGGTTCAGTTGAAAAAAGATAGTACGTATGCCTTTATTCATATATTCACATACATCAATACACATTTCATTTTCAGTCATTTTAACTGGTATAAGGATGTAACCATGCCAGAAACGTATCGATACATCTTTATCTATGTGTTAAAAAACTTATGAAATGTATTGCGAATTCGTCCGGTCGTTTTATCCAACCGATCTGCTTAATTTTTTTAAGTGAAAGCTTCTATAGGCACGTTCGGCGAATTTAAGATGGATAAAATGTTGTTTGGGCGTCACCGACATGCCGTGCGCGCGTCACCGACATGCTGTGCACGCGCAGCTATTACACATATACAGATACATTGTATATACTCGACTGTAAGCCATCTATAGATATATGTACTATACATACTTTACATTTATTGTTTTTTTTTACATTATTTCATAATTTTAAGTTTTCACTTCTAACAGCAGTCCTTAATCACTGTCTATTTTTTTAACGAAGGGTATTGATGCACAGATTTGTCATCAAGCATTGGAAATCACATAACTTTCACCTTACTCAAATTATATTTTTATTTATTTATTTATTTATTGGGATAACAAAGATCCATAGTGCTAGTAACAAATGAGTTTAAAAATCTAGTGTTAGTATTAACTAATCTAATTAACAATTCAATAAAATAGTAAATTAACGGAGAGTCATACGTCTCCGTAACGGTACGCAGGATACTGTTGGGGGACGATCGCACTCTGCTAAGTAGTGATGCCGTCTTCTTTCGAATAACGGCATTAAAGCCGTCCGTGTGTGCCTGCGCGAACATTTCTGAGGCACTACAATAGCGAGGCAGTCCCAACAGCATCCTGAATCCATTATTATATTGGACACGCAATGTCTCTATGGCCTTTTTCGTGTAGTTGGTCCACAGGTTGCTGGTATAAAAGCTTTGACAATATGCCTTAAAAAGCGTGATTTTTACTTGTTCAGTACACCGAGCAAACCTGCGGGCCAACATATTACACCGCACGGCCAAGGCTCTGCGTTCTCTTTCAATAGCTACCTGATCCTTAAGGTCGTCGGTAACATAATGTCCTAGATATTTAAAACTGTGAACTCGTTTTAACGTATCTCCGTTTAGAGAGATTACGGGACTGATTTCCGGCGATTTACCGCCTGCCCCAAAGATCAAGTATTCGCTTTCCTTTACATTATGCCGTACCGCTTGAGTACTATACCGTTTGAGTACCGCAGGCCGCTCACGGCCTGCGGTACTCAAACGCGATTTCCTCCTGTACATTTCTTATGTTTTTATAGCTTTCTTCCTCAATATCTCCGGTTCTAATTGAGATATGCGGTTCGTTTTGGTTTAAGAACACTCGTTGGAATGAGCTCTTTAATTTGAGTTTTTGCCCACTTAAATTGTTTGAGTTGCAGGGAAGCTTAGGTGTGAACATTTAACTTGACTTTCAATTTTCTTATTCAACTTGGGTTAGGTTACAATTACTTATCATATAATAGCGTTATTAAATGTGTAGAAATAAGTCTGCCACAAGAAAACTGTATTTAATATAAAGAATTTTCAGAATGAATTCAATGTAAAGTTAATCTCAAAGGAATTCATTTTTTTTTCAGAGCCCACACAATACAACCATTTCCGTAAAGATTTCACATTTCTGGAGGGCTCAAAATCCTTCTACAAATTCTACTCATTAGCGACATGGTTGGAAGCGAATAAAACGTGCGCCAGCGAGAAAGCGGTGTTGTACTACCCTCAGAACAGATTCGAAGATCATTTAGTGTTGAATTTTTATCGGTATCAATTTGCTTACAACGACATTTGGATGGGCGTATATTATTCATCAAGTAAAGACCAATACGAAACCATTGACGGTAAGTTTTTGGGCTTTGTGGCTCCAAGGTTTCGTCTGCAAAGAAGCAAATATGGAACTGAGAAAATGAAATATTATCTAAATAAATATGTTATAAATATTGCATTTTGACATAAAGCTTACACAAAGCTTGCAATAATAGGAAGGAAACAAGATAGTCTGGAACTTGGTACCTACGTAATTTAAAACAATATTGACATATCGATACGTTTTTTCGCATCTCTACTGACACATATCGCCTTCTACGAGTGAGACGCAACATGTAATTATAACGTGCTAGACAAAGGCGAACACTGACTTGAGACTTAGCATAGCAGTAACCAGTATCATTAGAACTCCTCTCATTTCTGTATTCTATTATAAAGTATTATTAATTTTACCCTTATCAACCAATGAAACGTGACATTATTTATTCTTTTATGTTATCTTTTTTAAATTATCTTTAGCTTTTTTGCGACTCTCACTTTCTCACCACTATAGCGCGATTACACTTTTTACATTTATTATTATTTTTAACCGATTCGAAAAAAGCAGGTTTTCAATTAGACTAAATGTTTTTTTTGTATGTTTGTTACGCGATTACTTCGCATATTATGAATTGATTTAGATGATTATTTTTTTGTTTGGTAGGTCATACTATAGAAGTTTCGAAGATCAACCAGGAAAACCTTTATTTATATTGATGATTCTCTAATACATTCAGTCAAGAAAGTATCGGGAATGGATGATTTGTTTATGGTTCCAAATTCAATTTTTTGTTTTTTTTGTTGTTGTTAGATTGGCACAACTGTTTTACATTTAGGCGCGGAATTTGAGTTGCATCTGTTATTTAAATTAGGTACAGCGCTGTTTTTAGTTACATCATTCTAGCGTATATTGGGAATTTCATACTGGACAAAAACACCGAACAAAGAGTTTGTCTTAAATTTTGCGTCGCCAATGGAATTTCGTGTTCGGAGTCACTGAAAATGTTACAGAAGGCTTACGGTCAATCGACTTTATCAAAAACACGTGCTTATGAGTGGTACAAAGCGTTCAAAAGCGGTTGAGATGTCGTGGAAGATTTGCCTCGCTTTGGTAGGCCATCAACGTCTGCAACTGAAGTTAACATCGCAAAAGTGAAGGAAATAGTGACTAAAAATCCTCATTCAAGTTTGAGAGAGATAGCCGCCGAACTTTCTGTGTCTCACGAGTCGATCCGGATCATTTTAAATAATCACTTGGGTATGAAACATGTTGCCGCTCGGCTAGTCCCAAAAGACCTGATTTTTTTCCAAAACTCAATCGCATAAGAGTCGCTGAGGACATGATAGAACGAGTCAATTCCGATCCAACATTCATGAACCGCATTGTTATTGGCGACGAGACGTGGGTTTATACGAGTTTGACATGCAAACTAGTCAACAAGCTTCGGAGTGGCGCCTTCCAACTGAACCGAAACCGAAAAAACCACGCCAAAGTCGATCAAAAGTCAAAGTCATGTTGACTGTTTTCTTTAACTATCGCGGTGTTGTGCGCTCGGAATTCTTGCCGGAAGGTCAAACGGTAAATAAAGAATATTATTTGAGCATTATGCGGCGTTTAAGAGAGCAAATTCGACGAAGAAGGCCAGATTTGTGGAAAGAAAATTCTTGGATTTTGCACCACAATAACGCGCCTTCGCACAAGGCCATCATTGTGAAAGAATTTTTGACCAAAAACTCAACAAATACCATCGAGCAACCACCGTATTCACCAGATATGGCTCCAGCCGACTTCTTTCTTTTTCCTAAACTCAATTTACCACTTCGTGGCACCCGTTTTCATTCGGTACAAGACATAAAGGAGAATTCGCGGCGAGCACTGAACTCAATTTCAGAAAAAGCGTTTAAGAAATGTTTTGATGATTGGATTATTCGTTGGCGTAAGTGTATCGTTTTTGAAGGAGCATACTTTAAGGGTGATAAAATAAATTTGGATGAATAACTAACATTTCGTGTATTATTGATCTTTTCCCGGTACTTTCTTGACAGAGTTGTATATCTTTACGCTCCAGAATTAGGAAGAAGTTAATAGCAGACCTGCCCTAAATATTTATTTAGGCCAAGATTACTCGAAAGGGAGAAATAAAAAAATTTAAGAAAAAAAATTAAACTGCCTTCAAAAAAACACTGAAAAGTACAAAATAACTATCCTTCACTAACCAAACTCAAGTACAATAAAAATAACTTTATAAGTACGACACACATACCTACATAATTAAATTTGTCAGTTACTGAAGTCGGTGCCAAGTCTACCAAACTAATAACTTTCTGTTGTTGAACATTGATTTGGCACCGACTTCGGTAACAGACAAATTTAATGATATAGGTATGTATAGCGCACTTATAAAATTATTTTTATTGTATTTGAGTTTTGATTAATAAAGAATAGTTGTTTTATACTTTGCAGTGTTTTTTGAAGACGGTTTCATTTTTTTCTTATTTTTTTTTTATTTTTGAGACAGGTCACGTATCTGATTCCTGGTTTTTTTTTTATTCTCGTTCCCCTAACGAACTCTAGTCAGGGTCTTTATTAGCCTTCTTATTTTTATTATCTAGATCTCTCTCTCTCTGCTTCCTGGTTACTACTGAACGAGTTCGCGATATAGGATCATGTGGGCAAATACAATGACAGACCACGGCGCTTTTCTCTTTAAGTCTCGTGGGGGAGGTTGTCTGCCTGCGCGGGATTATTTGAAGTTGACTGCAAGTGTTTCATTGAGCAGATAGTTGTTCAATAGCCGTCAAGTAGTAGTTAAGTAATTAAGGAATCAAGGAGTCGCTAAAAAGTTGTGTACTGAACAATCGAACAGTTTAGTGTGCAGTTTATTCGTTGAAGGTGACGAATTGGAAATTTTGACGAAAGGGATCTCAATATTTCTACGTGATTATAAAAGGTATGAAAGTGATATTTGGTAACGTGATACACGATTGACTTTTTAACAGAAACAAAGGATAACAAAGAAACCTCTTTTAAAACAGAGATTTACATTTTTCGGAGTAACGGGACTGAGCTATGTCTCTTAATTTTCTGTGTAGATTCACACTCTTCATAATACCGGTTGGATTTTTGGAACGATAGTTCCTTACGGCAGGCTTGGAGGAGATAGGGATTTTGCTGCGCGACTGAACTGAAAAAAATGTGAGACTAAAACCGTAAGAAAAATATATAACGGAAGTTACGTAGCAATATTACATTCTCTTTGAACGGAAGTGCTATAGTCGTATTTGGAACGAAGTTCCTTATTCTTTGTACGATTTTCCACTGCAAGGGAAGGCAAAGAGATATATGCTCATAACAGCCGATGGCTTCAGTAATGTGTAGATATATTCTTCATATTATTATACATTATTCATATCAAGTTGGCGAATATTACTTTTTTTATTTTGAATAAATCGATATGGGTATCAAATTCTAGGTTTTTCGGGGTGCTGATTACGAAAATGACTCATTTTCAAATTCAAGATGGCGAATATTACTTTTTTGGATAAATCGATATGTGTCAAATTCTAAGTATCTCGGGGTGCCGATTACGAAAATGACGTTCATTTTGTAAGCATAGGTACCGAATATTATTATTTTTTTTAAATCTACGTGGGTGTCATGTTCTAGGTTTCTCGGGGTACTGATTACAAAAATGACGTTCATTTTCAAATCCAAGATGGCGAATTTTACTTTTTTTTAGATAAATCGATATGGGTATCAAATTCTAGGTTTTTCGGGGTGCTGATTACGAAAATGACGTTCATTTTCAAATCCAAGATGGTGAAAATGACTTTTTTGGATAAATCGATATGGGTGACACATTATAGGTTTCTCGGGGTGCTGGTTATGAAAATTAAGTTTATTTTCGAATCCAAGATGACGTTTTTTTTTTTTTTTTTTGATAAATCGACATAGGTATCATATGCTAGGTTTCTCGGGGTGCTTAGTGAGAAAATGATGTTCATTTTCAAATCCAAGATGGTGATTATTAATTTTTTTGGATAAATCGACATAGTTGTCATATGTTACGAACATAAAACCTTTTTTGTTTTTTTTATATTTAAAGAAAACATGTCTTTCTTGTCACTTCATAAAATATATTTGAACGTCAATAAAATGTAAAATTATATTTTTACTTATTTCTTTTATGTTGTTTTCTAGGTTTCTAGGGGTGCTAATTACGAAAATGATGTTCATTTTCAAATCCAAGATGACGAATATTACTTTTTTTTTGCAAATTGTGTTGCTTCTATATTATCCGAAGGAACTTCATTCCTAACTGGTGTTCCATGACACCACATCATTTTTTAAAAATTGATTGTACTTTTTAATATAAACGAAAGTAACTGTTTTCTCATAAATTAGCGCGCACACTTTTATATAGGGCGCAAAAGCTCTATTTTGGATTAATTATTGTTTATCACCGCGTCATCTTGGTTATAGTCGATGGCATGTGCTGTCAAATAAAAGAAGCTTAAAAAATTAATTATACAATTCGCGATAAGTTTAACGAAATCTTTTACTACATTTTCAGGGAATCCGATATCTACGATACATCATACATGGTTCAACGGTGAACCTAAACAGCCAAAGGAAAATAAATGCGTGTTTAAACAAGAAAGTAGTGACAAGATCTCCAATGACCACTGCAATACGCAGCGGTACTTCATATGCCGTAAGAGTCTCGCGTCCTGGAAAAAGGAGAGTAATGCACTTGCTAAAAGTGTAAAAGGTAATATAGTAGAGTAGGAAGTTTTTGAAGAAAGCTAGCATACGCGATTTGTATATGCGCGCGTTAGTACGCACGTGCCGCGACACCCACATAACGGCATTATTTAGGGAGATTATGGGTGATCATTCATTCAGTCCAATCAGCATCGCATGCGACGCTAACATGTTAACTACAAAAATGTCTAAATCGCATGAACGAACTAATTTTAATGTCGTTCGATGCTTGAATAATTTCAGTTATTTGAATCCATAGTTATCATTCTTTAACACAATCGTTAACGTTTTTTATTATTATACTGTGTTCGGCCACGTGTTGCTGTGGCTGAGCATGAGTTTTAGTCTCTACTTCATACAAAAATCCCATACAAAGAAAGGCTTTCAGTTTTTCTCAAATTTTCTTACCATAAAACCTTACTTGGACTATTACGAACATTATAAAAAAATTGCCAGATCAATCCAGTCGTTCTCTAGTTTTGCGCTTAGCAACCAATATTTCTTTTTTGTTTACATGGCTATGTAACTCGTAGTGGTGATAGTAGCTCGTGAGGGGCCCGTCCAGATCAATACCATAGTACCATCTCACTTCCAAATCCTGCCGCCAAACAGCAGTACTTGACCTGTGGTGTTCCGGTATGGCGGGTGGGAGAGACTGTAATATTACTGACAGAAGAGGCGTGACATCTTACTCTTCAGGGTTGCTAATGCATTTTCAATATGAAGTGCTTTCCTAGCTTTGATGTCATAAATGTTCATGAGCCTCAATTCACTTACCGTCAGATAGATTATTTGTTCGTTCCTCTTCACCGTGGTACGTGAAAGAGACCTTGACTCTGTCACATACAGGAATGTACAGATCAAAGTTAGAAATTCCTAATTTATTTATGGAACACTACAAAACAATTGAAGAATTTAACAGATCATCTAATACATAAAAATCAATGTTTGTTTGTTTTTTCGTTTTTATGGGCTGCCAGACCGTTCCTCCCATAGCTATGAAATTTGGTACAGAGATAGCTTGAATCCTGTGGTAGGACATAGACTATTTTAAAAATAAAAAACGCGGACGAACTCGCGGGCTCAGCTAGTAGAGAATAAAAATCGAAATTGTGAACGCTTAATGCCCTTGGCCCCTTCTGTGGCCAGGAGCAAGTGATGTTCTTTAGTCCTCAAAAGTGGAGCTCAGAAACGCTAAGGAGTGGATAATAGTGTTAAATATTCAGACCAAAAGTCATATGGCCGGAGCTTTTGCTTTAAGAGTGTGTCCGTTATTTGTCAGCATAGGTTCCAGCCTTTTACTAACGTGCGGTACTAGGGAAGGTACAACAGTACACAGCTGAAGATAACATATTTTTATTTTTGTGAATACTAGTAACTAAAACACTTAGAGTTATGAGTATTTTGCCAATAACTATTTAGATATAGATTGTTACTATTTTTTTTTAGAATATTTAGAATTGTTTGTAAGTCGCGCAAGAAGTGACCTGAACTTACTATAGTTAACTGTTTTACTCAGGGTTACACTCAATGATATAAAAGACAAGAGACACGAAGATTCGTTTAACACACGATGACAAGAGCGGCAAATCATTATGGCTCCATCTATTGCGATTCTTGATCCAAGGTTAAATATGTTAGATATCTATAGGAATGGAACAGTTGAAACATTACTCAATAACTAATTAATTAATTCGTATATAAACACTTCGTGCTGCAGTAGTAAAGGAAAAAAGCAAAAAAACAGACGTCGCTAACTGAAGTTTTGATTTATGTAAACTCGTAGTGGTAGAGGGGAGCAAACCGTTAGTCATTCTTCCTGATGACATCACGAATATCGTCGCGCTCCGCTAGAGGATGCCAATGTTCTCTTGTTGCCTGTTCCTTAATCGTCGGTGTTGCTAACATAATTACCTCTATTACAGCTGATAGTGAGGTAGTTCCCAAATTCCGAGACGATTACGTGTATGTGGACGAGACTAGAAGCTACTACAGGTATTCGGACAAGGATGCGAGTTGGTTCAAGTCCAACGAGACATGCATGTCTGAGGGTGCACAGCTTTTTGTACCAGAGAACAAGTTCGAGAGCGATTTCGTATTGAATTTCTTTAACCTTACGCAAAAATATGCGGCTTGGATTGGAATCACAGACATTGCTGAGGAAGGAAATTACGTGACTGTCGATGGTATGTGATACAAGCAATCACTACAGCATATTTCTCACTTAATATGTAACAATTTATGGTTTTTCTGGAATTATTAATGTAATAAGTTCGAGAAGACTGTATTAAGTCCATATACTTAACAAACCCTATGAAGCATTACAAGCGCAAAACGAATTTGTCTATACTAATATTATAAAGAGGTAAACTTTGTTTGTTTGTATGTAATGGATAAACTCAAAAACTACTCAACCTATTTCAAAAATTCTTTCACCTATAGAAAGCTACATTATCAGCGAGTTACATGAGCTGTATTTTATTTCAAAAAAATGTTCTACCCGTGCGAAGCCGGGACGGGTCGCTACTTATTAATAACACGTGTTTTCCTTGACAACGAAGCGTTTTCAGAATAATTTTGACTTGGTCTATTATCTCGCATTAGTTGACTAAGATTAAAGATTTTCTAAAGGTCTCTCTCGCGGGTCCGCTGGGAAAAATTTCTTATACAAATAAGCGGTACCTTTTGCTTTTTTTTCAGTATATATTTTTATTTTTATATGTTGTTGTGTACAATAAAGTGTTAATAAAAATGAAAATAAATAAAAAATGAAATATCACTTTTCTCTTTAGGGAGGTCGATATCGTCTGTGTACAATTTGTGGAAATTTGACAACCCAACGGGCAGCACGGAACTGAATTGTGTGGACTTAAGCTATATCGGTACTATATCTGACGCAAGGTGCGACGCGGAACTTGACTTTATATGCAAGAAAAGTCTTCCCCCGAAGAATATCACTGAAAAGATACAAGGTGATTATTATTCATATGATATGAGGGTCCCCTTCCAGCGGGCTGTGTGGTCATTATAAAAAGAAAGAAAGAAACAGGTTTATTGTCACACCTAACATTAGTTAAATTAAACTCCATGACTGATTATAACTCTACGAAATACACGTATTTTCAATTTACCGGTTCCAAGAACACTTTCCACTTGTGGTAAACGATTCGGGTATCACATAAGGGCATCAACTTATAACGCCATTCTGAAACACTGTAACCTTAAAGATTGTGCTATGAATGAAGCAAAAAAAAACTAATTTTTAAATTTCTTCTCTCTTTAAACTACGCTGAGACAGAGAATATCCTAGTTAAAGTAGCTTAACTTATATAATATCTATAACCAACCAACTTATCTGTATCGAGATAGAGTAATGTGTGTATTGTCATGTTTTTGACTTTTAACTATTTTGTTTTCTGTACTATTGTCTCTTACTCTCTTTATTGTAATGTACCTACGTAACTTTGTAAATTCTTCTGTGTAATTTTTAACTGGTTCCTCGCGATAAATACGAAGCCTAGTGCGGAGACCCCTGGTAATTCTGATACAAATTAATTGTGATATCAAATAAACAATTATCTTATCTTATACACAAGGTTACATAGTATATACCTTATACTTAGTAAGTAGTTACATACATACCCTAGCAACAGTTGCATAGGCACATATAAATTACAAGATGGTTAAATGAGGAACGATAGGAATTGTATGGATCAGAGTTTCTCGCTCCGCATTTTGGTGGGGAGATTTCTGGTCAGTAAGATTTCTGCGCCTATATGAATCTAGAAAAAGCATTTGATTTATAATTAAATTTAACACATCGAATTTGGTGCCAAATCAACAAACAACAACATGAAGTCTATTTATAGTTAGTAGGGCACCGATTTTAGTAACTGTCAATTTTAATTATGTAGATATTTGTATCGTATTCACAAAGTCATTTTTGTACTTACATACATACATATCCTCACGCTGTATTCCCAACGGGGTAGTCTGAGAGGACGGAGTGCCTGGAATCGCGGTCCTTTTTTATTTTTTTTATTTATTCATTAATTTGTGTGAATATCAGTATAACATTGGTGTTGATATTCTACAAATAAATATAAAAGCTCTTCGCATTCTGCTAACAACATAGCATGCAAATATTTATTTAACAATTTTATACAATGTTATGGATAATCAAAATTATTTATTTATACATTTATACATTATATGAAAGTATGTTAAATGCTGTGGAGATGCGGTCTCTCAGAAATATGTGCGGTGTCACGCTTGCTGACAGGATAAGCAATGATGAGATACGCAGTATGACAGGGTCGCACAACAGTGTTATTGTAAAAATGAAGAAAGGAATGCTTAGATGGTTCGGGCACATGGAAAGAATGAGTGATGAAAGACTGACGAAGAAAATATACAGAGCGAAAGTGAGTGGTAAAAGAAGCCAAGGAAGACCAAGGCTGACTTATGAAGATCAAATAGCCAGAGTGTTAGCAGACGGAAATGTCAAAAGCACTCGCATACCTAGGCGAAAATGTGTGAGGAGAATGATGAGATTTGAGGAAGCGAAAGAGGTGTGTAAGGACCGCGACTCCTGGCGCTCCGTCCTCTCTGACTACCCCGTTGGGGATACAGCGTGAAGTTATGTTATGTTATGTTATACATTATATATTATTTATAACAGGTATACAGAAAACAAACAGTAACGATGATACCTGCAGAAGTATTAACTGTGTTGCAGATATCAACGCCCTCCTCCGAACAAACCATGCTTATACGTATATAACATAATATAATGATACAATGCTACGTTTGTTAGTAAGTTTGTGTGTTGATGAGTGTTTGTAGATGAGTGTGTGTGGGAATGAGTATGAGTCTGAGCGTGTGCGTGTGTGTGTATGTGGGAGTGTGTGGGAATGTGTTTGTATTTGTGCGTATGTGGTACATAATAATATGTATATAATATGGAAGTGTATATTTCAATTGAATTTAACCAGTGTTTCGGTGTCGTCATAAGAAAGAGACTATAGCCAGGCAAGACACTTCTTTTTGCATGGTATGTGTCGAGTTAAGGGATAGATGTTTAACTCTCTGTTCACTCTGTTAAATAACAAAGAACTGATAAAGCTGTAGTGTCGACCAGCAGCTACCGTCCGGCGTGCATCCGTTTTACATATTCTGTCAGTACGACGCACTAATAAAATATCGGGTTCAAAAGTCATCTTTGAATGTTTTCGTAAAACCAAATTATAATTACAAATAAGTTATAAAATGTCAAATAAACGTTAAATAATCATGAAATAGCAAACAAAAAAAAAGTTATTAGTTATTGAATGTCATGTACTCATGCATAAACAAAATCGATATAGTTAGAACCCTTACATACCTCTTTCTCAAATCTCATCATTCTCCTCACACATTTTCTTGAGTATCAATTAGTAAGAAATAATTATTTTGTGCTTTTCAGTGTTTTTTTTTGAAGTCGGTTTAATTTTTTTCTTAAAACGTTATTTTATTTTAGATATACCAAAGTTCCGGTCGGATTACGTGTTCATAAGGAACACAAACAGTTTTTACAGGATTAAGAACCAACCGTTATTCGAACGAGAGCCTTGGGCTGATGCTAACGCCACATGTGCCGCCGACGGCGCCACTCTATTCATACCAGAGAACAGACATGAAGCGCATGTCGTGATGCACTATTATCTAAATTTCACTTATTATATGTACATGCCTCCTGAAAGATTTTGGATCGGTGTGTCCGATATTGGAAATAAGGGGGAGTTCAAGACGTCTGATGGTAAGATTCGAAAGCACACCAGAAAATCTTTAAGAATCTTCTAGGAGACAACTTTTTTGTTTTATTATTAGATAAGATAATACTAGCTAGTACCGGCGACTTCGTCTGCGTGAAAGTCGGTTTTATTACGCTCTCCTGTTGTGTCCTTGAACGTGTGACAGGCGAGCGGCGTATTTTTTTTTATAATAACGATAACTTTTTTACTGCCATCCGATTTCAATGAAAGCTTAAATGTTGCTCCAAGCTGCAATCTACCAGTAACTTTCAAGAGTAGCGTGTATTCGTGTACACAGACAAAACAATTTAAAAATGCTTTTTTTTTGTGTTCTGTTACTCTTTTTTTATATTTCCCAAACTCATTTTTTATTTCATTCAATGTACAGACACATTATTTCTGCTGCTTTAGTAAAAGTATAGTAATACAATTTAAAAAATGTGTATGGCATTATTGCTGTAGGTATATTATTGAGGACAAAATTTCATTACTATAGGTTTACGTTAGTAAACTAATTAATCTGTGCTATAGGTATGTATTTGTATCTTATTGTGACAATGACTGAAAACGCGAAAATTAATTAAAGTAGGTACTTACGGTGTTAGTATACGATTTTAACTCGAGCTTTCAGTGACTTTTCGTTCCTTACTCCATACAGCACAGACACGAGTAATTGATATGTAACGATTAAGTTTGCTCAATTAAGTTTGATCAATGCTCCGCTCGAATTCCAACAACCTCCGCGCACACTCGCTGTGACAGCGAGAGAATAGAATGGGACAGCGACGCTGTCCCATTCTATTCCTATTCCTCGACCCCGTAATATTGCCAACCCCTGAACCATGAGATATTATCTCAGACGGTAGTTGGATTAGATTTTAATAGGATGGCGGGTAGGAATCGTGAGGATTACTCATTACAATAGGATTTATGAACTTATTTCTGTACTTGAGTTTGAATTAGAAAAGTATTATTATTTTCAGTGGTTCTATTGGGTCCTTACATATGAAATTAGCGTTTTGTCGTACTGACCACTTTGATCTGAAATATCTCCTCTTTGGTTAAGAATTCCAAATTCAAATTTATAAATTCATTTAGCTGGTATATTTGAGTTTTGAAAACAGTCATTCATTTGTTTTTTCTTCATTATTTTTTTCTTTGGCATCGCTTATTGCCGCACAATGGAAAACATGAAATATCGGTATTTTACGAGTACGAGTTCTACCGTGGCACCAGTGCTGCAGAAACAGCTCGAAGGATTAATGTTGTGTACAGCGCTGGTGTCGCAAAAGAAAGCACGGTACGTTTTTGGTTTCAACGTTTTCGTTCTGGAAATTTCGACCTTCAGAACCAACCTCGTAGACGGCCGGAGACCAAAGTGGAAAATGAAGAATTAAAGGCTGTTGTGGAAGCGGATCCATCACAAAGCACTTCAGAGATAGCTGCAGGCTTCGGGGTAAGTAACAAAACTGTATTAATCCACTTGAAGCAAATCGGGAAAGTAAAAAAACTTGAACGATGAGTACCTCATGAATTGAGTGAATCAAACTTGCAAACACGCGTCGACTGCTGTGTTACTTTGCTCAACCGACACAATAATGAAGGGATTTTAAATCGAATCATTACTTGTGATGAAAAGTGGATACTGTACGATAATCGGAAGCACTCGTCGCAATGGTTGAACTCTGGAGACCCAGCCAAATCCTGCCCTAAACGAAAATTGACTCAGAAAAAGTTACTTGCGAGTGTTTGGTGGACTAGCGCCGGTGTCGTTCACTACAGCTTTCTAAAATCTGGCCAAACGATTACGGCAGATATCTATTGTCAGCAACTGCAAACCATGAAGGAAGAACTAGCTGCTAAACAACCAAGATTGGTCAATCGCTCTAGGCCACTGCTGCTTCACGACAACGCAAGACCACACACTGCACAACAAACAACCACTAAGTTAGATGAGCTACAACTGGAATGTCTGCGACATCCACCGTACTCCCCGGACCTTGCTCCAACAGATTACCATTTTTTCCGGAATTTGGACAACTTCTTACAAGGAAAAAAATTCAACTCCGATGCGGCAGTCCAAACCGCCTTCAAAGAGTTTATTGATTCTCACCCCCATGGTTTTTTTAGTAAAGGGATCAATGAACTGCCTATGAGATGGCAAAAGTGCATAGATAACAACGGTGCATACTTTGATTAATTAAATATATTTTACAAAAAAAAAATTGACTTTATATTCCTCCCGTACAAAACGCCAATTTCATATGTAAGGACCCAATATTAAAATTGGAGCAGAAATGCATATTTCGCTAATCGAATTTAAACAAAATGCAAATATTTGTTACAGGTAGACCCTTTGACGTCGTGTACGACGAGTGGAGTAAAAATAAGCCAGATCTAAAGTACTCTGAGAATTGCGTATATTTGGACAAATCTGGCGTTCTTATGGACTACGATTGTAATGAGAGACTGCCTATAGTATGCAAGAAGAGTTTAGCCCAGTTGAAACGAGATGGTAATATAACTTCTATTTGTACACGATTTTTTGATTGTACCCAATTTTCCTGCATAGTCTCCTTAAATTGGAATATTGTAATTCGGACAGAATAGCTTGATATCTGTGACAGCTCTCAACAATTTTTATTTTTATTATTTTTTATTTATTGTAGGGATACACCATCGACCTTATCACTATGTATTTATATTGTTACACTTTCTACTAATAAATCTATATTCTGGTGACATGTCTTTACAGGTGTATACAACGATTCACATTTTGTTCATCTAAATGTATTTAATTAAGATAGCAGTGATATGCACAAATATGTGTCGATTATTTACATTAAATCCAGAAAAAAAAATTAATGAAAAAGAACAAAAGACTACCACATAGAACCAGGTTAATTGCAACGCACGCCTGCACAGGAATACTACACGTCACTCATTCCAGCAACGACCTGGATACCAAGTCAATACAGACATTCTTGAATTTAAACCTTCCATCGCCAAATATGTCAATATCGCCCTTAGAATAACAATTCCAACGATATAACTTTGAACAAGCGTCATGATAATAATTTTATTTTGCGACACTTGCCATCTCTGTTTTCCAATGGTGAACATGTTATAAATAAAATTAAATATGATTAATATATTGATATAAAACTTTGGGTCCCTGAGACCCCGAAGCCCATCGACTAGTTTCTGATATTTGTAAGAGACTGGTCGAGGCTTCGGGAGACCGCCGGGCTGGCAGCTTCTTCCGCCAACGAATCAGTTTGGCTATTCAAAGAGGCAATGCTGCCAGTCTGCTGGGTACCTTAAGCAATGACAGCTTTCTAAGCGGCAACTTTGAGGAAGTTTATTATCTAAGATAATGTGTAGTTTTAACTTTGTAAATATTAACACATATGTATGTACTTTTTGTTAATGTAAATAAATTGAATATGATTAACACTTAAAATGACATGACTGTGACAGATGTCACAGATATCGAGCTATTCTGTACGAACAGATACGAAATGTAAATGTTATTTTCAGAGCCGTTCCAACTTAAGAAGTTCCGCAGTGACTTCACATTAGTGAAACAATCAAATTCGTTCTACAAATTCCACTCGCTGGCAACATGGTTCGAAGCCAACGAGACCTGTAATTATGAGGACTCCGAGTTGTATTATCCTCGAGATAAGTTCGAGCTTCACCTAGTCCTCAATTTATACCATTTCCATTT
This sequence comes from Zeuzera pyrina, assembly GCA_907165235.1. NCBI lineage: Eukaryota > Metazoa > Arthropoda > Insecta > Lepidoptera > Cossidae > Zeuzera > Zeuzera pyrina. Next base: position 8,524,203 of record OU015646.1, on the reverse strand, counting down.
TGCATACAACGAGGTTTGGGCTGGCGTGTACTATTCTTCGGATGCAGAAATTTACCAAACTGTCGACGGTGAGATTTTTAATTTCCATTTTTGATTCTAAACAATTTTGATTTGCTTCACCTTTGCTGAGCGGGACATGGCGTCTGAAAAAATGGCAGTTAATCAGCTTATCTGATAATAAATGTGTGTTGTATGTAGAGGTGCGTTAATTTATCTGATTTTTCTCACTGTTGCTGTACAAAATGTGATTTCTGAAGTTTTGCGTTTTGCGTTTTAAAAAATCTAGGAAGTGCTATTGCAACCGCACCAGTGCTGCCAGAGGATGATTCTCTTAGTTTATTAGTATTAAATTATGTACTTACATAAAATTTTAGACTTGTGCCTCAAACGTTAGTCGACGTGGCTGCCAGCTCTCAATTTAATACGTATATAATGTTATCGTATTATGTACACACACCCATAACGTCGATGTTGAGTTGAGTCATAGAAAGCTACCGTTCGCGGTTTGTATGTGTGCGCGCACGTGCCGTGGCACGCACACAACGGCAATATTTTGGGCGAATATTTTTTTTATTTATTTATTTATTTATTATTAGACAAAAACTCACAGCTTGTTACAATAATTGAAGTTCCATATAATGATGTCATACATTTAAAAAGCCAATTTAAGAGGTTCCCAAGATTGTACAATATAAATAAATCAGCTGATGTAGGTTGAAAAAAAATAACAAGAAAATTATCAAAATACAGTACAACCAAGTCCGTGCATGAGTAAGTTTTGTATGTGTATGTTCATGTGAGTGTGTGAGTGAGTTAGTAGTGTATGTTTTTTTTTGTGTGTTTGCGGGATATCTAGCATTGTATGTAGAATGAGTAAGTTCAAATTCAAATTCAAATTCAAATTCAAATTTATTCAAATTAATACAAATTACACCCTAAAAATTTAATACAAATCTTAATTAGATTGGTTGTTGCATTTAAACAAAGGGGTGCAATGTTAGGGAGGTGTATTTACAGTTCTCTCTTTTTAGCGGCCGCTGCACTAAGCTCGAGGCTTGTATCGCAGGTGCCTGTGCATTTGTGAATATACCATGTAGATATTTAACGGGCACTACGCCTCTGAACTTTAGACATAGAATTACTGCACCTTGACATAGAACTACTACACTTGAGACCTTTGCCTTGAACTATGACTATTTCATTCGAATTTCAAAAATCAACATAAATTGTATAATATTGAAGTCAAAAACCAAATAATTGTAATTTTATGAAAGATAAAAAATAATACCTATTAATTTGATAATATGCACAAATAGAGATAGAAAATTACAAAGTTAAAATACCTAAGCTAAGTGTATGTGTATGTGTGTGAGTGGGTTTGGGTGTGGGTGTGTGTGTGGGTGGGTTTGGGTGTGGGTGTGTGTGTGTGCGAGCGTTCGTGCATGTGTGTGTGTGTGTGTGCGTGTGTGTGTGTGCGTGCGTGTGTGTGTGTGTGTGTGTGTGTGTGCGTGTGTGTGTGTACGTGAGCGCGTTTGTCTTAACCCACAACAGCCAGAAGGTTCTCTGTCTGCGAATAGGTTTGCCCCAATAACCATCTCCGTATCACAAATTTAGCCTTGCTGGTGGGTAGGTGTTTTAAGCCGCTGAGGTGATGACAGATTTTGTTATACAGGAAGGGGTGGAGGAACGGTGGGTGACGTTTGGCAAACGCTGATTGGGTTCTCTGCTGTGGGATTCTATACACACGACGCTTGACAAGCTGCTCGTGAGTGACGACTGAGCCCATTATTCGCCTGTGTGCTGTAGTGGTTGTCTTCAGTATAAATAACTGACGCACCGTTAGGACTTTGCATTCCTCATAAAGAGCATCAGTGGGAAATTTGAACGGTTTTCTGAGCATTACCCTTAACACAGCCCGTTGAGCTCTTTCAAGCTCAAGCATTTTCGTTTTAATTGCACCACCCCAGGACAGATTACAGTACGTCAAAAGTGATTCAGTCAGTGCTTTATATACCATGAATAGAATATCTCTACTCGCACAGAAGCGTAGAGATCTGAGAACATAAATAGTCTTCCTGACTCTTCCCGACAGCACAGTGATGTGTGATTTAAAAGACAAGTTTTTATCGATTTGCACTCCTAGGTATTTAATACAATCTGCGTTGTCAATAGCTTTACAACTGCATGTAAAATCACAGGAAGAACCACACAAATCCGTGGGTGGTGTCCCGCAGGTGTGAATAATTAGTGCAGGCAATACAGGAGGCTCCGATGCACGCGTTTTATGGAATGTTATGAATTTGGTTTTGCCCACATTCATAGTCAACAAGTTCCTACAAAGCCAATCAGTAACCAGGTTCATCCCCCTTTGGGCAGTACTGAAAACCTTCTCCCAAGAAGTGTCTTGAAAGAGAATCACAGTATCATCGGCGTAACAGATAATATCCGCACGTGGTATGGCCAGCGAAAGAACGTCATTAATGTAGATTACAAACAGCGTAGGGCCAAGTATGCTTCCCTGGGGCACACCGAACCTGACAGGAAGCTGACCACTAATGTACGCACCCACTCTAGTACACTGACTACGATCCGTCAGATAACTTCGAAACCAATCCAGGGCGACTCCCCTGATTCCAAAGCATTCCAACTTACGCAAGAGGATGATCGGGGACACGGTGTCGAAAGCTCTGGAAAGGTCGAGGAATGTACCCAGGCAGCATCGGCCCCGGTCTAATGAGTTGGAGACTAGACTAGTCAGTAAAACCACTGCGTCCTCCGCTGATGCACCACGGCGAAATCCAAATTGCTTGTCAGATAGTAGTTTGTTATTCTCCAGAAATGAAACCAGGCGCCTATTAACTATTTTTTCCAATATTTTGGAGAAAATGCCAAGCAAAGAGATTGGTCTGTAGTTGCATGGCACATCCTTCCTACCGTCTTTATAAATGGGCGTAACAACTGCGAGTTTCCACCGCCGAGGAAACACGCCACAGGAAAGGCTTAGGTTGTAGATATGAGTTAAGGGTTCCAGTATTAAGTGACGAATTTGTTTAATTAGAAACGGGGTGCACCGGTCAAGTCCTGGCGCGCTTTCATTTTTAACAGAGTGCAATAGTTTGTCTACCTCCAAAGGGTCCGTTGGAGACAAGAAAAGGGAATCAACCGGTAGCATTACGTTTTTGAAATTAGCGGCTAATGCTGTCTGGGAGCAGCCAAGGTTTGATAGGCTCTCTTCTGCGAGAATACTTCCCACATTACAAAAATATTCGTTGCATTGATTTAGTGACTGTACTGGACTTTGAACAATCGTGGTGAGCCCCAACGCGTCATTTTTCTTTGTAGGTAAGTGACATATATCTTTGATTGTGTGCCATAGCTTTCGCGGATTGTGTTTATTTTTGAGGAGTTGTTGACTCTCATATTCTTTTTTCATCCTGTGTTGAAGACTATTGAGATAGTTACGGTATCTTTTGTATGTTATTTGACAAATTGAATTTGATGGGTTCCTCCTAGCCTCCGAGTGAAGTCTGTCACGGATCCTCTGACATCTCATGAGCCCTGGAGTTATCCAGGGCTTAAGGTTACGCCGCGAACGTCCAATCATAACGTGTTGGGTATGTTTGCTAATGGCTCTTTGCAAGATCTCATCGAACCTGTCCACTGCCCCGTCCACGTTTATTTCATACAAAACAGCCGACCAGTCTGCAGAACTCAATTCTTCCACGATAGCGCTGTGATTAATTCTCACGCTAGTGCTTCGTGGATGCCTCGTTTTGGGGATGTTATAACTTAACGAAGTACCAAGCAGACAAATGTCATGGTCAGTTATACTAGATCGACATACAACTCCCACAGATGACAATGGGTTTCTCACAAAAATGTGATCGAGACAAGCCCTACCCCTAGTAGGCTTAGTAATGGCAGGCAAAAGTTGATGTCCAGCCAACAGGCACAGATATTCAGAACTTTGTTCGCTCAACGGGTTATCACAAATGTTCAGGTTAATGTCACCTGCCATTATAATTGTGCGGTAGTTAGCGACTTGTTTTAAACAGTTATCTAGAAAGGAGGTAAAAGTGTCTACGTTTCTGAAGGAAGGAGAACGATATATTCCAAATATTGTGGTGTTCGTATTGAGATCTATTTTCAAACAATTACATTCCTCGCACAATAACTCAGTCACAATCGCATTCCAGGAGTCTCGCACGTAGGCTGTCACACCTCCGCTCTTATTTATAAATTTATTTGTTCGATAAGTGTTATATCCCACCATCTGCGGAAGCAACGTATTACAGTTAAGCCAGCACTCTGTGAAAACAATAACATCTGGCTGCAGACTCAGGCGCTTCATAGTTATTAGAAACCCATCAAAATTACGCTGTAAGCCTCTGACGTTCATGGTTAGCACCTTGAGATCAAAGTTGGATGTCAATATGTTGCAGCATAGCTCTGGGTCCTCAAGTGATTCACAATCTATAGATAATGTTTTGTCAAAATCTTTTAAAAAGTCCACTTATATATAAATTGGTAATAATAATGACGCTTTGTAAAATGAGGTGAAAATCACTGGAGGACCGCGAACCACAGATTGGAGTAAGATAGATGAAGACGGATCGTAAAAGAAAATGAGCGGGTCAGAAAATAAGAGTTTAAATGTGTTTTTGTGTAGCTGTATGGTTCGAGTAAGAAGTGTGTTTGTTTGAGTGTACTTAGTATTTAAAAATAATAATAATAAAATCATTAAAATTATTAAAAATATTGAAAACATAATTCGTATCAGATTAACTATAGTTATTTCTAATGTTTTCTTGTAGTTGACCTCACATATTAACATTGTCTGTTCCGATGTGCTGGTCCAGGTCTTTAACTGATTGGATGCGAATGGCTGGCTTTTTGTCATCTCGTCTGATGAGTATGTTACCATTGCGAATCCAACAGTATTTGAAACCATATTTTTTCGCGCGGAGCCTGGCGTCTCGAAATAAATACCGGTTGCTTCTGGTTAGACGTTCGTTAATATAAAGCTTCCGAGGCGGCCCAGACACGATATTTTCTGAAGTTAAGTTTTTCGCTCTAGACTTTGCTGACTTGATGAAATCATTGCGCTTATAATGTCGTAGAAACTTAACTATGATTGGGCGGGGCATTTTTTCTTCATGCGTTGTTGATGTCGAGCTTTTGGGACGCTTAGGACCAACTCTAATCACTTCGTCTAGGTCTGCTTCTGTGAGGTCTAAACCTACTTTCTTGGCTGTGACTAGAACTATGTGCATCAGATTCTCGCTATCATTTTCGGGCACACCAACGATCTCCAAATGGTTTTTAACGCTCTCTTGATCTCTTATTGCTAATGTAAGTATAATGTGTAGTTATATTTCAGTAATAATGTAATAGTGTAAGGAGTGTGTTCAAATGGCATACTAATGCCAGTAATTAAATTATTATCATTAAATCATTAAAATTAAATTATGGGTATGAATATGGGTAATTGATTGTAGCGCCTGTCGGGGTCGCGACACGTGACGCAAACATGCGAGCGCTCCCTCACGCTTATTACGTAACCTGCAGACAGCATGCGACAGCCAATATGGCGCGATATCTGCTGTCAAAACGAGAATTTATGTAATGTAATTTGTATAGTGGCGCTAAATCTACTGCGAAAAGTGCATTCTACAATGATTTATGCATCTAAAGACTTTATAATACGTTCGTTTTTCGACGTTTTCGTATTTGTGACGATGTGAAGAATGAATTAAAGACATACGGCGGAGTTATTACCTAAAAATTTGCAGACAGCTACAGCCACGCGATCACTGCGCGACCGGTGACTAATTGTAATAAAAAATTAGTAATAAATAATTTTAGTCCTTCGAATGCAGAGTTGTTATTATTCAACATAACTACAAGAAATTAAATATACCAAACATGAAAAACTTATCCGGGTGCATTGTTTTTTTATTATTATGTAATGAATGCATAACTAACCGAAATGGTCTACTCATCTCACACCTAAAGTAACAACCCTACGAATCCAACCGAGAGTAGGTAATTCCATTACTCATGAAGCGGGACTGCCTTCTTTTCAACATATTCTTTGGTTGAGTTGGGTGCACATGGTTTATACAATATACTGACCGGCGGAGTTATCACGTAAAGAACGGTAGCTGCGCTGTAGTCGCGCGACGATTGCTTTAAATTGGTAGTTACTTTTCGTTGGTAGAAATGACTTTTCGCTGCACAACTGAAGTCGGTAGCAGTAATTTTTAGTTCACTGTTGATTAATCAACAAAATACGCTTTTTTAGACTTTCACGGTTTGTATCCATTATAACAATAAATTAACGGGTTCTTTCCGTGATATTAAATATTTTTGAGTTTCCCGATATTTCGATGAAATTGCGTGTGGATATACGAGAACATATATTTCAGTCTACCCTCTTTCTGGCTCGTAGTTGTTATTTATTATAAATTGTAATCTGTTTTACTAAGAGTTCCCGCACTTTACTGTTCTTCTGCGCCGCCCATTGTACAGTTCTTAGTTTGAAATTGTACAGTTGATATAATTGTGTAGATTTGATGCGACTGTATCTTTTATCATAAACGTGTAATGTGGCTATACTTCACGGCTGTACCGCTTGTACTGCTTCGATTAATTTACAAATTGTTAAATACTTCCAGGTAAACCAATATCTTCAACACCTTTCGTATGGCACAACGATGGACCGGAGCAGTCAACCAATAAGACATGTGCATACATACACTCAATTACCAACAAATTACAAAATGACTATTGCGATAAAAGAAGGTTCTTTGTGTGTAGAAAGACTTTGGAGTCTTTGAAAAATGATAACACTGAACTGGACAACGGTAAAATACAAAATATTTTAAGTTATCAAATTCCGATTATCAATTATCAACAAGTTTCCGAGCTTTCAAACTTTTCGATCGAGATTTCTCTTCTTGACGAAGCATCTATGGAAAATTTCTATTTAATCTGGTCTAAAAACACAACACTGGTAAGAAATTCTCGTAACAAGATAAACATAATGTTAGACACATATTACTTCTGTGGCGATATACAGAAGAAAATGACTCGTCAATTGGAATATCTGAGTCTACTAACACGTGTCTCTGTTATGTCGAATTTGATTACTTGTTCATTAGATACATAATATCTTAGTGTTTTATCTCTAACGGGCTAGACGACGATGAAGAGCCAAGTAACGCAATTTTTACGTATTTATTTCACCCCTTTAAATCTCATTCTTTTGTTGAAATCCGAGTGCTATTGGCGTTTTCATCAGTCTACACTCTCTCTTTGATCGTCTTAAGTCAACCTCAGTCTTAATTAGTTCCTGCTGCCATTCACATTCGCTCTGTAGCTGTTTCTTCGTCAATCATTCATACACAATGCGGTGTTGGTGCCAACTTTATTGTACGGTAGTGAGGCCTGGATATGCCCGAAATCGAGTGAAAGTAAGATAAATGCAGTAGAAATGCGATCTCTTAAAAATACGTGCGGTGTCACCCTTGCAGATAAAATAAGCAACAAAGAGATACGCAGTATGACAGGCTTGCACGATAGTGTTATTGTAAAAATGAAGAAAATAATGCTAAGATGGTTCGGGCACATGGAAAAAATGAGTGATGAAAGACTGGCGAAGAAAATCTAAAGAGCAAAAGTGAGTGATAAAAGAAACCAAGGAAGACCAAAGCTGACTTATGAAGATCAAATAGCTAGTGTTAGCCGACGGAAGTGTCAAAAGCACTCGCATACCTAGGCGAAAATATGCGAGGAGAATGATAAGATTCGAGGAAGCGAAAGAAGTGTTTAAGGACCGCGACGCTTGGCGCTCCGTCCTCTCTGACTACCCCGTTGGGGATACAGCCTGAGGATATGTACATATGTATGTATCATTCATGACTTATTCTTTCTACCTCCACGAACCATCCTTCCTTTACTAATTACGAACTAAGCATTCCTTTCTTCACTTTTACATTTCATCAAACCCTGCCAATTTGTGTATTTACTTCTTTATTTCTCATCGCAAATATGACATAACATGTATTTCTAAAAGATCGCACTTCCATTGCATTCAAGAGTAAATTTACATTAAAAAGTACCTACAAACAATTAAGGTTTATCATTCGAACAACTACATTTTGATTCATTGCAAATAGCAAAACGTTCCTTTTTCAGGAGTACGTGAACCAGTTCCACCTTTCAGAGACGATTATGTGTATTCAGAACGTACAAGAAGCTATTACAAGTATGCGTGGAGGAAGTCCTTAGAATGGGAAGAAGCTAATCAAGCATGTTTTTCTGAAGGGGCGCTATTGTTTATACCTGAAGACAAAGTCGAGGCGGATTTCGTCATAAATTTCGTCGACCTGACCCAACACTTCGGGTCTTGGTTGGGGATCCACGATATAGAAGGAGAAGGAGTATTTGTCACCGTTGATGGTAAATATCCTTATCTTATCTCTTGACATTTCCGTCTGCTAACACTGGCTGTTTTTGTTTTGTTTCTTTTGTGTATTATCACATATTGCCTTCTGCTTCGATGATGTAGTGACATACCTGAATAACTCCAGCTCGAAACACTGTACTTGTTGAGACTGCATCGTATCTTTGTCACGTGATAGCTAGGAAGTCTAATTTAAACTTGCCTCAAGTGTATACAGTTGCATAGCAAGTTTGGCGCATTCCTGGTTCAGTTGCAAATGATATCTGGTTGCCATCTATCAACAATAAGCATGATAACAGATTTTGAAAATCACATGCTATAATGTAGGTACGCGTCTGCTATTTCCGAAGAAAATATTATTTCACCAATAAACTAAGTTTTAACGTATTATTGCAATTTTTTCTACGTAATTTGGATTAATCGCGAAAATGCTAGTTGGTGTCATGGCGTCCGCTTGTGACGTCACGCCTAGGTAAATATTGTTCTACATTACGTTATTAGGGTAACATTCACAAATTAGATAGAATACAAAAGTTATATTTACCTAGGCGTGACGTAATTCGCTCTGATTGGTGTTTCAGTTAACATGGCCGATTGCAGTATTTTATACTTTTATTTTATTAAAAATATTATTAATGTCAATGTCAAAATTAAAATGAGTCGTTATTTAGAATCATATTAACATATATTTTTCTTTAAAACCATTTATTATATGATTCTTTAATACCGTCATCATGCCTATTATGATTAACAGTAGCCAACACAATAAAACAATGGCTAATATAGACGAAATTATTCTCATTTTATTTAAGATCCGCTTTAAATGGAACAATAAGTCAATACATGTCAGACACACTCTCAGTCCGTGTTTTACTCACTAATTTCAATGATTTGAAGTTATTTTTGTGTAATTTTTAGGTCGAAATGTGTCATCAGTGTACCACGACTGGAGTGGTGGTCACCCAGGTGAAACTGGGTCCCATAACTGCGTTTGGTTACACTCCACAGGCATGATATGTGGCGGTTTATGCGAAGCCAGTTTATCGTTCATATGTAAAAAAACTGTAGACTCTATTATTCGAGATGCTAATGTCACAACTAACAAAACTGAAATGAGTATAATATCGAATGTGTGAACAAAACATGGAGCAAAGATAAACTGATTATGACTTTAATTGATAAAAACATTTACCACTTATTATATACTACCGACCCGCCCCGGCTTCGCACGGGTAGAATTTTTTTTAAATAAAATACATGTTACTCGCAGATAATGTAGCTTTCTATACGTAAAAAAATATATGAAATCGGTTGAGTAGTTTTTGAGTTTATCCATTACAAACAAACAAACAATCAATTTTTTCTCTTTATAATATTAGTTGGTATAGATAAAAGTAAGTACACAAAAAAACTTTATTTTTATTAAATAAAACTATTTTACGTTTTCAATATTTTTTGTTTATTTTTTATATATTGTTAATACAATGTTTACCTTTATATTTAATTAGTAATAATATTATAGCTTTATGTAGTGCGTTTAACATTTATTCCAATTGTCTACTATTTTTCAATTAGTGAGAAAACAAAAAGTTCTTTTCTCTTCAATTTGCCACATGTAAATAAGATTTTGTTTTAAATACCTATATGTAATTCAATTGCGTATTATGAATGGCAATATTGTGTATGACAGATAATAAGCAATGAGTTATCGTTGCTTGTTATTTTTTGTAGCCACTGTTCAAAGATGAAAGTTGTGATTACAACTAATAAAGAGGTAATTATTTGTTGGGCTTTATACTTAGGGTGCCTTGCACAAACTATCGACATCTTGCTTACACCCATTATATAATAGTTTGTGCAAGCCACCCGTAACCCTTAACTATAATCGTGGGTTCATTGACGTTGAGTCAAGTTGATTTTTCAAAGTCGTAACTAAAGCACTGCGAGCGGCGCAGCTCCCCCGGCTCCTCAGTACCTTCCGTCAGTTCGCCGTAGAGCACGCTGTAAGACGTATGTGTTTCACTCGGTACTCCAAAGGTAAGTAATTGATTCCGCTTAAGTCCAATGGACCCACGACTACAAATGCGTTTTTTTTTTCATATCTGCCATTTTGTTTAGTTTCGTGTTTCATTTCAGTTTCTCGTCACGGAAAACAGAAAAGGTGTGTCTATAAGTGAGGAAGACATATTAGAGCAATGGTTGAACGCGGATTTACACAGTGATAATGACGAAAACGATGAGAATTCCGTGTCTGCTCGTAATGCCGTAACTACGAATTCTGGCAACGAGTTTTTTGATAATGACGAGGACCTTGTCGTGGTTAGTGATCATGACTCTAACCCAAAACTATCTGACAATGAAAACTCAAGTGAAATCGAAGTGAAGTGGCCGACGCCTATTACAAAAGGTTCAATAAAATACAATATTCAAAAAGCCAGTAAATGCATGTGCAGAGAAGACCATTTCCGGACTATTGTTTTGTCTTCAACAAAATTACTTATTTTATAGTATGATTGTCCAAACAATGTACGTTTAATAACAATCAAATCATCATGGTGGTTTTAGGAACGGTAGAGGTTGTATGGATCAGATTTTCTCGCTTCGCGCTATCGTAGGAAGTTTCTGGGTATAGGTCAGAAAGTTTTCTGCGCTTTCGTGGATCTAGAAAAAACATTTGATAGAGTAGTGCGACAGAAATTGTGGAGTCTTCTGCCTGAGCATGGCGTGGGGGGCTCCTTACTACGGGCTGTGAGGTCATTATATAGCGGCCACAGAGCCTGTGTAAGGATAGAGGGTGACACGTCGCCCTGGTTTGATATCTGTTCAGGCGTCAGACAGGGCTGCGTGATGTCTGCCTGGCTGTTCGTGCTGTATTTGGACAGTTGGCTCCAGAAAATTAAAGGTAGTATGAGTGGTATGTTATGTTTTGACACAGTGGTAAACTGCCTATTGTACGCTGACGATGCTGTGCTTATATCACCATCAGAAGCCGAGTTGCAGACACTAGTCACGTGCATGAAAGAAGAATGTGAAGTAAAAGGATTGAATATTAATGTGAACAAAACTAAGGTTCTGGTGTTTGAAAGGGAAGAGGTACAAACGAAATGTGATATTTAGGTAAATGGAACATGTCTAGAACAACTGAATGAAATTACGTATCTGGGGAGTGCGTTTTCGAGGGATGGAAGATGTGATTTGGATGTGGGGAGACGGGCAGCAGCTGGCAATAAAGTGAATGGTGCTCTGTACGCATTAGTAGATAGTTTGAATATATCTAACACTGCCATCCACAATGCGGTGTTGGTGCCAACTTTATTGTACGGTAGTGAGGCCTGGAAATGCCCGAAATCGAGTGAAAGTATGATAAATGCAGTAGAAATGCGATCTCTTAGAAAAATGTGCAGTGTCACCCTTGCGGACAGGATAAGCAATGAGGAGATATGGTCGCACGACAGTGTTATTGTAAAAATGAAGAAAGGAATGCTTAGATGGTTCGGGCACATAGAAAGAATGAGTGATGATAGACTGACGAAGAAAATATACAGAGCGAAAGTGAGTGGTAAAAGAAGGCAAGGAAGACCAAGGCTGACTTATGAAGATCAAATAGCCAGAGTGTTAGGAAACGGTAATGTCAAAAGCTCTCGCATATCTAGGCGAAAATGTGTGAGGAGAATGATGAGATTTGAGGAAGCGAAAGAAGTGTGTAGGAACCGCGACGCTTGGCGCTCCGTCCTCTCTGACTACCCCGTTAGGGATACAGCGTGAGAATATGTATGTATGTAAATCATCATTAGTTAATTGAAACCTGTTATTGTGTCTATTGCACCTCTGATCTCAAAAATGTTACCGATACAGTTTTAACCATTTTATCTTCAAACGTGTCAAAAGTTATCTTTTGTGAGGCATGGATATCTGTATTATTACATACAGAATTTTATTAAGAGAGGGTACGATACAATTTTTTGTGTTTATAATTTTCTTTGTATTCGTTCTTAAAGAAAAGGAAAATAAAACTTTTTATAAATTTTACACTATCGATTAAGTGCATAAACAACACGACGCGACAACACTATTTAGAAGCGTACAAAGGAACGACTGTCGACGTTGTCGACTGAGCAGCGAGTCACCCTCGGCTGTTTACAAAATTGCTGTCAACAAATTGTGTCACTACAAATATAAATCTATTTTTTGGTAATTGAGTAACTTCCTGAGGAATTTTATTACAGAAAGAAATGCAGTTATATCCATCGTGATATCCGTTACACATGCACTTTACGTAAAGGCCTGATTTCACTTTGATTAGTGCGAGTGCAGGTGATTAGTAATTGAGGCTGAGGAGTGCAGGTGTGTAGTGCGAGTAGTGTCCAATTCTTGTTTAGTGGCTCTGTTTAGTAAATTCAGTTGTTAGCCGTCGACCAGCAAGTATGGACGAACATCGAGAAGCGCGCTTGCAATTGGAAGAAGTACTGAAGCAAGTATTAAACGCGGTGGTGTCTGAAACCTAAGAACTTTTGAAAGTTGAACTTGCAATACCAAGAAAAGTATGGGTTCGAAAATGGATTAATAGAAGACCCATTCATGGCGCAAGCTACCAACTCTTTAAGGAATTGGCTGCTGAAGATACGACGTCATATTACTTTGCTCTCAGGTTGATCGAAGAGTCGTTTAATATACTACTAAACAAACTGCCTGTCCAGACGTGTTTACTGCAGGCATGCTGCGAGTGAGGGGGAAGGGAGGGCGCGCGAGACGTGGCTACTCGCAGTCCACTCGCAAAAAAATAGAACACGCTTCTAATCACGTTACTACGCAGCCACCTAATCACTTGCACTAATCAGTCGATGTCCACACTTATTTTTTCCTAATCACTAATCACCTGCACTAATCACCTGCACTAATCACCTGCACTAATCACCTGCACTAATCACCTGCACTAATCACTAATCAAAGTGAATTCAGGCCATAACTGCAGACAGTAAAGCGCTTATTACACCTTCCAATTTGTTGGAACAGCTTTCCTAGGGATGGCGATCTGAGATCGATTAATGGAAAAATCGATCGATCGATCTCGAATAGATAATTGATTTAGTGAATTGATTGCGGACACCCAAAAATGGAGTTTCCATTATATTTGTATTGGTAAGAACGCAATTATAAAATAATGAGCTAGCGTGGAGTTTTTTAATAAATTATACTTACATATATTGAACACTGCCGACACCTGAGCGCTCTCGGAGCCAGATTTAGCGCTTTTTTGAGTCGTCTAACTTTTATCTATCCCATACAAAAATTAAAAAAACCCGTAGAATGATTTTTGAGTGTCTGTCGTCTAGTCACTGCATGGATTCACTGCTCAAGATCGAATGATCGATTCTTCCATTAATCGATCTAAGATCTCCATCCCTAGGAAAGTTGTTCCAACCCTGTACAGTTATAATTCTAAAATCATTGTGGATAAATGTTAAGAATATAATGATCAGGAGGTAATTAGTATTTTTCAATTAAACCTGGAGATCGTATAGTGAGTAACGAACCCTCTCTTGACAAAATCTTGCATGTAATAATACAGTTATTAATTACTCGCAAAAGATAACTTTTGACATGTTTGAAGATAAAATGGTTAGAATTGTATCGGTAACATTTTTGAGGTCAGAGGTGAAATAGACACAATAACAGGTTTCAAATAACTAATGATGATTTTAGAAATAAAACCAGACAACAGTATTTAAAGCACACTGGTGGGGGATTACAAGCTTCGGAGTCCCAAGCAGAGAGTTAATATAGGCCACCTGAACAGGCCCTTCGAATTGGACCCCGCGGACACAGGGAGTCTCACCTCGCCATGACTTCGTACACTGACTCTCGTTAAATTGTAAGGAGCAGATGCATAGCCATTTTAATTAATTTATTGAGACGTATCCATAGACTTTATGATGCATAGAAGAACATACATATCACTAAACATACCTACCATCATTCATATATAAGTACATACATTTTTAAAATTGAGGAAATGTCTCATGTGTATATTAGACTCCTCTAGACTGAGTATACTTACTCAAACCTCATGGTGGTCGCCATCAACGCGTTGTCGAGGGTCTACGGAATCTCCAAAGGAACTCACCCCGAGTTCCTCTCGCACTTCTCGTGGGTGTAGTGACAGAGTCCTCAGTGCATCCTCGCAATGTTACGATGACAGCCCGGTGCGCACGCGCTATCGTCCTCCTCAGGGTCACGTGGAAGGACGACTCTTTTATTACGTAACTGCAGACAGTAAGCGGTAGCCGAATCTTACGCGATCGATCGCGATATGTTGTAAAATCGAGCCCACGGGGTTATTACTTACCTAAAAATTTGCAGACTGCGGCAGCGTCACGTACGACGATTGCGTGTCTATTGCGCCATGACCGTAAAATGCACTTTTCTCGGTAGATATAGCGCCACTATACAGATTACATTGGCGACAGCCAAATATCGCGCGATATTTGGCTGTCGCATGCTAACTACAAGCTAGGTAATAACCGTACCGGACCCTTATTACGTAATTGCAGACAGTGATAACCGCCGGGGTTATTACCTAAAAATTTGCAGACAGCTACAGCCACGCGATTACTTCGCGACCAATGACTAATTGTAATAAAACATTGGTATCACGTATGACGATTACATACTCGTATCCATTATTCTATGACGATAAAATGCACTTTTTGCGGTAGATTTAGCGCCACTATACAAATTACATTACGTAAATTATCGTTTTGACAGCAGATATCGCGCGATATTGGCTGTCGCATGCTGTCTGCAAGTTACGTAATGAGCGTGCGTATCTTACGCGATTAATCGCGATACGTTGTTAAATCGAACACGATATAATGTCGCAAATTACTATTACTGACTGTTGATTAATCAGTGAACTAAAAATTACTGTTATCGACCTTATTTATGCTACGAAAAGTCATGGCACCGTAATTACAAATTTAAAACAATCGTCGCACGACTACGGCGCAACTATCGTTCTTTAAG
Source organism: Zeuzera pyrina (assembly GCA_907165235.1). Classification (NCBI taxonomy): domain Eukaryota; kingdom Metazoa; phylum Arthropoda; class Insecta; order Lepidoptera; family Cossidae; genus Zeuzera; species Zeuzera pyrina. The sequence continues at coordinate 8,508,713 of OU015646.1, read as the reverse complement.
TGATAACCCACCGGAGCCCCCACTCGGCACGGCCGCGTACTCAAAGGCCGGCCAACTCGGAGGCCCCTTTAGTTTCTCTTACGACAGGCGAGAAATACCATAGCCTTATTCTCAGGCCCGGACTACAGGACTGACATGTACATACCTACTAGTACTACCATATCAACATACCTACGATCATGCATACGTTATCAAAATTATAACCCTACGTTTTGCCTGGCCATAGTCGATAATAAGCTGGACTAATTCTTGTCATTTTTTGCCAGTAATATTTTAGGTCCAAAACCGACCCTGCTACTGACCTCTAACCTGATACCGGTTTATCTATACAAGATACAAGTTTATCTATACTTTTCTAAATTACACAACTAATATAAATTGAATGATTAGAATAAAATAATGATATCACAGTTTTTGAAACTATATGAATGTCATATATAAGAGACGTCCTATCAGTAAATGCCCTACGACGGCAGAGTGTAGAGAGATCGGTCTCATGATGGTCGTTCCTCGTTACGTGTTAGTGCTGCTCGCCTGGAGTTGTACACGTAAGTAATGGGAGTTGGGACCAGTGTGACTTTTGATGATTGCTTCAACGGTTACAGATTCTAGGTTACACATTGTACGTCGTCAGTGTGTTAAGATTTTTGGAAAAAAAGCTTAAAGATGACTGGAATGAATTCCTAAAACCTTCTGCTATTTTCCGCTCGAACTCCAAAAACCACCAATCGACACGTGTTTCGCCTCTCAACAAAGCATCCTCAGGATATACCAGAGATAAAACTAGGTAGTTAACTAGCAGCGAATCGAACTACGACCGACTCGAAAAACCGAAGCTGACCGAGTGATCTCTGGATTATCCTGAGGATGTTTCGTTGAGAGGCGGAAGACGTGGCGACTGGTGGTTTTTGGAGTTCGAGCGGAAAATAACTAAAGGTTTTAGGAATTCATCACATGAAATCAATTTCCATAAAGTAACACCTGAGTCTATACAATATCTTAAAGATGGCCAAAAAACCAAAAAGCCTAATTTCGCATAAAAGGACTGTACAATTGTAAAAAGTTATGTAAACACGATGTGTTTGTACCCATATTATACATTTTCTCACGCTGTGTCTCTAGGGTCCTAGGGTAGTCAGAAAGGATTGAGAGCCAAATATCGGAGTTCTTAGACAAATACTTCTTTCGCCTCCATTTATCTCATCATTTTGTTCACATCCCAGATAGCAATTTAAACCTGAACCAGGCGTGCGTTTCGTTGGCCATGCAACTGTATACACTTATGACAAATTTGAATTTAAAGTTGACGACCTCGTTGGTGCAGTGGTTTAGATGTTAAACCCAAACGCGGAAGGTTCCGGGTTCGATTCCCGGTCGAGTCAATTTAGGAAACGAACTTTTCTAGATTGTTTCGGGTCTGGGTGTACTGGGAACGCCCCCAGTAGTCGTCAGCTGGTTTTCATAGCACAAGGAATGCCCTAGTTTGAGACCAGATGATTGGTGTGTATTTTCTGGCGTATTTATTATTATTATATTATTATAATTAGACTTAGTAACCGCGACGCGACAAAGATACATTGTTGGCATAACAGTCGGCGTTTTGAGCTGGAGTTATTCGGGTATAACACTCCATCTTTGTACCAGTAGGCAACTGTGTGTTAAATAGGTACACATAAACAGGTACCAAAATAACAAATATTTGATATCTACTATAAATTATAATATTGCAGTAATATTGTCAAAATTTTGTCATATTTCACCTTTGATCACAAATATATAACTAGATTCACAATCCTTTATAAAATTGGAAAAATTATTGTCTGAATTGACATATACATTTCTAATATCGTATATATCGGCGCAAGAATATCTTGCGTTGAGGCAAAATAAAATTATAAGATGAAATTCACTGTCAATATTTAATTAATGCATTAATTAATGAACTATCGAAGGTATGTAATTTCTAATTGTAAAATAAACTAGACTCGTGTTAATTTTGTGACGTCAGAGCAAGAAATGGGTAATTGAGGGTAAATGAACTATAAAGTGTCATTTGCTTGACAACTGCTTTTAATAATAGAAACATGAGGGTGATTGCGTTTTCTTGTACTGACGAGTAAAAAGAAGAGATCTCTTGTGCTCCAGCTCTCGACCAGTGCGGACGTGTGGTGACAACTTAGAGATCTCTCCTGTACATGGTGATATTTAGTTATAGTTCATAGATTATAGATAGTGATAGTGAGTAACGATTGTAAATACAGTTTTAAATAAATTGTTGTGAGTTATTGTGATTGAGTGATTTTTGTAATGAATTCAAAAGGAAATACTAGTGACGTCAGTAATGCTGATGTCACACATATTTTTAACCCTTCTGGTGTATCTGCTTCGACATATGGTATTATCTCAATATCGTGTTAATTTAAAGTAAACGTTACTGTCAATGCATATAAAGGTTGTAAAAGCTTGTAAAAGACTCTCCCATGGCATTGAAACGACGTTTGTTAACAAAATATATTTAAAATTCAATCTTACGCTTCAGGCTTAAAGTGTAATTCACGTAATTTATTTGTATCGCTATTTACGTCATTATGATTTGTTAGATGAAAGTGAGAAGGATAAGACACAGAAATTATAATGTTAGACAAGGAATAAGATGTTGCATGTCAGGCAATGACATATTCAGATGCAATGTAAGAATATTATTGTATTAACATAACATAACATAACTTCACGCTGTATCCCCAATGGGGTAGTCAGAGAGGACGGAGCGCCAGGAGTCGCGGTCCTTACACACCTCTTTCGCTTCCTCAAATCTCATCATTCTCCTCACACATTTTCGCCTAGGTATGCGAGTGCTTTTGACATTTCCGTCTGCTAACACTCTGGCTATTTGATCTTCATAAGTCAGCCTTGGTCTTCCTTGGCTTCTGTTACCACTCACTTTCGCTCTGTATATTTTCTTCGTCAGTCTTTCATCACTCATTCTTTCCATGTGCCCGAACCATCTAAGCATTCCTTTCTTCATTTTTACAATAACACTGTTGTGCAACCCTGTCATATTGCGTATCTCATCATTGCTTATCCTGTCCGCAAGCGTGACACCGCACATATTTCTGAGAGACCGCATCTCCACAGTATTTATCATACGTTCACTCGATTTCGGGCATATCCAGGCCTCACTGCCGTACAACAAAGTTGGCACCAACACCGCATTGTGGATGGCCATTTTAGCAGTGTTAGATATATTCACACTACCCACTAATGCGGACAGAGCACCGTTTACTTTATTGCCAGCTGCTACCCGTCTCTCCACATCCAACTCACATCTTCCATCCCTCGAAAACGCACTCCCCAGGTACACAATTTCATTCACCTGTTCTAGACATTTTCCATTTACACAAATCACACATTTCGTTTGTACTGCTTCTCTTTCAAACACCAGAACCTTAGTTTAGTTCACATTCATTTTCAATCCTTTTACTTCGCAATCTTCTTTCATGCACGTGACTAGTGTCTGCAACTCTGCTTCTGATGGTGCTATTAGCACAGCATCGTCAGCGTACAATAGGCAGTTTACCACTGTGTCACCACATCCCATACCACTCATATTAACTTTCAATCTCTGAAGGCAACTGTCCAAATACAGCACGAATAGCCAGGCAGACATCACGCAGCCCTGTCTGACACCAGAACAGACTTCAAACCAGGGCGACATGTCACCGTCTATCCTTACACAGGCTCTGTGGTCTCGATATAATGACCTTACAGCCTGCAGTAAGGAGCCCTCCACGCCATATTCAGGCAGAAGACTCCACAATTTCTTCCGCACTACTCTATCGAATGCTTTCTCTAGATCCACGAAAGCGCAGAAAACTTTCCGACCTAAGGCCAGAAACCTTCCCAGAGGCATCCCAGACCCTAGGACCACCATACTTGATCATCTCAGCAGTCACCTCATCAATTCCCGCAGCCTTTCCACATTTCAAACTTCTTATCACTTTCTCAATCTCTTTCATACTAATGGCATCCTCCAGTCCCTGGCCCGAGTTTGGCAATTCATTAGAATCGCTCTCAGTATCAGAGACGGAGTCGCCACTCTCATACAGTTCCCCATAGTATTCACTCCATCGTTGCAGAACATCCTTTTTATTTATAAGCAGGTTGTTGTCTTTCGAACGCACTTTATTCATTCTGCAAGGTGCCGGACCACTTCGGTACTTACGTACTTCTTTCCAAAATAATTTGGAATTTTCCTCGAAGTTGTCCGACATCTTGTTTTCATCTAACACCCTACACCTTTCACGCTTCTCTTTCACTAGTGCCTTCGTTTCTGCTTTCTGCAGCTTATACCTGTCTTTCATTAAATTTTTCATACCACAGTCATTAGTAGCAAGGTAGTCTCGCCATGCTTTCTTTTTCTTATACACAGCCACTTTCACCTCATCATCCCACCACACATCACGCTTTTTGCCGTTCCCAATCTTATTCATTCCACACACTTCTTTCGCAGCCTCAATCATACTATCTCTAAGGTTCTGCCAGCATTCTTCAACATCCTCGCTCATCACTTTCAATCTATCATCAAGCTTACTGGATAATACCCTTTCATATTCATTCCTGGTGGTCGAGTCCTGCAGTTTCCAGCTTTTAATGCGGCTAACCCCTGCAGGTTTGGACACTACGCGATGTCGCCATGCTGCGAACAGACCCCTTATTCTGGTTATCACCAGAAAGTGGTCCGTCCCGAGATCGGCTCCTCTATGCGCTCTTGTGTCCATTACCTGCTTCTTAAGTCTGCTATCCACCAAGAATAAATCAATCATACTTCTCGCACCCTTTCTTTCCCACGTGTACTGATGGATCCTTTTGTGCCCAAACATGGTATTAGCCACAAAAAGATCCCTTTCCATACACAGTCCTAACACAATCTTACCAGCATCATTCACTCTCTTATGTCCATATTTGCCTAGGACAGACTCAAATCCTGTTCGAGCTGTCCCGACCCATCCATTCATGTCTCCACACACAACAATTCTTTCGTTCTCTTCAACCGTCGCTAGAACTTCTCTAACATTCTCCCAGAACTGCTCTAGTTCAGCCAAACCGACAGAGGACACTGGGGCATATACTGCCAAAACAAAAATCCTTGTCAAACCAATCTTGAGGCGTACCCAGAGCAGTCTGGGATTTATACATTCATACTCAGTCATACAATTAACCATACGAGAGGACAGTAAAACGCCTACCCCTTGGCATCCCCTATCTCCTTGTGGTATCCCTGACCACAAAGCGATGCCTCCTCCGGGCAAGTCGGCAAGTTCACTGCCGCCTCGCTTGGTTTCACTCAAACATAGCACATCCAATCTTTTCTCTTCCATAATATCAATCACTTCATTCATCTTCTCCTCAATCCCACCTCTCACATTCCACGCAGCTACTCTGCACTCCTCCCTCCACTTTCCGCCGCGAGGTGCACAGCGTGTTGGGTGGCGGTCCCCAACGCCGAACTGCACTCTGCACACACCAGCGGGGACAGACCGGTGTACGTCGCTTCCGGGGGACGCCCTAACATTATCATTACCGTTGTCCCGCATGGTATGCACAGAAGAGGAATTGCAGCCCTGAAAAGGGCTGGCAGGGGTCGCGACGAGCACGTATTATTGTATTATTATGAATTTAATAAAAAAGAGCTATATAACGTTATTATTATAACGAAATAATGAACACGTAAATGAAATAATCCTAATTACTTACCGAAAATAAGAAACTCCATCTTTTTTTAACGTTCTAGACGTGTCATTTTTACAATTTTTGAATGAGCACTTTGTCATGTTTCCTTTAGTGTTCACAAATTACTACTAAGACTGAGTGCGCTAAAATTCTCATTTCAGCGCACATTTGGTTCGGACGTTTTTGGAACGCTGATTGTGTATCTTGTTATATATTTGTGATCGAAGACAGTATGACAGGGTTGCTCGACAGTGTTATTGTAAAAATGAAGAAAGGAATGCTTAGATGGTTCGGACACATAGAAAGAATGAGTAATGGAAGACTGACGAAGGAAATCTACAGAGCGAAAGCGAGTGGTAAAAGAAACTAAGAAAGACCAAGGTCGACTTATAAAAATCAAATAGCCAGTGCTAGCAGACGGAAATGTTAAAAGCACTCTCGTACCTAGGCGAAAACTTGTGAGGAGAATGATGAGATTAGACGTAAGATAAAGCCTTCGACTCTACGTCGAAGACAGGGAAAAAAACAAAATTTTTTTATTGATAACACTAAAGCTCTTCAATATCTACTAAACAAAACAAAAGAAAATCAACGCAATGGAAAATAAAAAGAAGCTACTGCACTGTTTTGTCCTCGGGTCATGTATCACAATGGACGCAACATTTGCTCTAAGAGCGTGTCCTTACATTGTCCTTTATGTTGACCGAGTTTCTAGATTTTTACTAATGTACGTGACTAGGGAAGGTCACAGTGCAACGATACACAGCTGAACATGACATATTTTTATTTTATTTGAATACTAGGAGCTGAAACACTTAAGATTAATGATTATTTCGCAAATATATTATTTCATGACCGACTCATAAGCTGACACGAGTTGTACTGAGAGTGCGAGGTTGCCATACTTACTATAGCTAACTGTTTCACTCGTGGTTAGACTCAATGAGATAGAAAGAGACACGATAGTTCGTTTGACATACGGTTGCAAGAGCGACTTATTGTGACTCCGTTCATCATATTTATTTATCTATTTATTAGATTACCCACAAGAAGATAACTCTTGAGACGTTTGAGGATAAAGCGATTGTACTTTTATTACTAACAATTTTAAAGGTCGAATGCGCAAAAACACAATAACAGGTTTCAAATACCCATCTTACAATAATAATGAAGTAACGTTTATAGCCCACACTCACAGCGCGGTTCGATCTAATTTTATAGCAATGAGAACTAATTTAACTTTGACAAAGCTTGCTTCCTCAAGGAATGTCAAGATTTTTTTTGATAAGTTTGATGAGTAGACAAGACGCAAAAATCATTTAAGACCACGCATTGAAAACTTTGACGGCAGGCATTTCGATTTCTCGTAAGTGATTACAAAACGCATGAAAGTGGTATTTGGTAACCTGATTCTTCATTTCATTGACTTCATTTTGCCAGTTGCGTTACACGATTGGTTAGCTTATGTAACAGAAAAAAAGCATTAAAGAAACCTCTCTTAAAACAGCGATTACATTTTTCGGATTAACGGAATCGATATATACCTCTAAATTTTCTGTGTAGATTAATCTAAACACACTATTCAAATGCCAGTTAGATTTTTTTAAATTAATTAAAGTACTAATATACACGAAAATAACTATTTTTCATTTTTGTCGCTATTGTGCACTATTGCTGTTGTATACTTTAGATAATAATAATAATAATACTCCAGACAATTACACAGATTGTGTGACCCCAAACTTAGCAGTAAGCTTGTACTATGGGTACCACACAACGAACTCTGGGGGAGTTCCCAGTAAACCAACATTAAGACTCCAGCTAATTTAGAAAAGTTCGTTTCCTAAATTGACCTGACCGGGGATCGAACCCGGGACCCTAGCTTGGAAAGCAGATGCTATGCCACTGCGCCAACGGGCCAGTCAAGTCAGTCAAGATTTAAGTTTAAGAGACCTTAAGTTTGCTTCAGATCAAAACAATACATACATACATATACACACATATCTCCACGCTGTATTTCCAACGGGGTAGTCAGAGAGGACGGAACGCCAGGAGTCGCGGTCTTTACATACCTCTTTCGCTTCCTCAAATCTTCAATGAAAGGTTAAAAAGTGAAACTCAACTAAGTATATAACATAAAGTTGAAACAAAATAGGTACCTACTTAACTGTAATTTTTTCAATTCAGAGCCGGAGTCAGAGTAATATTTTAGGCCCCTGCCGAGATTTTTTTATTCTTTATTGTACACTTTCTTCCTAATACAGATAAAAAACTTACAAGAAAATAACAAAAATTGTAATTTTGGCAATACAATTGGCGGTCTTATCGCTCTCGGCGATTTCTTCCAGACAACCTTAGGATGGAAAACGCCCAAGAAAAAATAAAAATTAGGTAATATGTGGTATATATACGATATTGATAAATATCGTCATAAATATACTTAATATGTAAAAATAATGTATATCAAAATATATAATGCAATAATACATACAAAACAATATATAATACGAGATGAATAAATACACACCATAAGTACACATACTTATATAAATATAAAATACATATGGTACACATACATGCAAGTAGAATATATACATGTTATATACTAATAAAGAACATTAAAGAGATAGATAGTGTTCCTTCAGACGTTACAAATCATTATTTTAATTTTTTTTAATAGGATGAAAGTGCTCTGTAACAATGCAACGTTTTCGCGACATGATGCGAAGTACATTGTTGAAATAAATACCTATTTCAATTTCTTGAATTTAATTCTCGTAATGACTAGTTGTTTTTTAGTCTGACTTTTTATCGCACTTCAGACATCATATAGAAATTCTCAAAAGCAAACTTAGTTTATTTTGCATCTATAATTGGGACGAATCCATTAATGCCTCATTTAAGTTGATTAGGTAGATGGCTTCGGCTCTGCTAGGGAGCAGACATACATACGTACTATAATTGTAACCCATCTTTTCACTTCGCCATAGGTAATACCAAATTGGGCCAATTACTTTCATTTTTCCCAGTAACATTTTTGAACCCAAACTGACCTTGCCTTTGCTAGTGACCTCTTCTCTGATATCAACTTGTTTATCTGCACTTCTTTTGAATTGGCGCTTATTCACACAACACACATAGTTACATATAAATTGAATGATTAAAATAAAGCGATGATATCACAGCTTTTGTAACCATACGTATTATAAGTATGTGGATACGGTCCTATTAGTAAAAGTCACTACGACGGCAGAGCGCGGTGAGATCGGACTGAGGATGATCTTCCTTCGTTACGTGACGGTGGTTCTGGCTTGGACTTGTGCAAGTAAGTAATGGGACGAATAATAATAATAATAATAATTACTCAGAGATTTCACAGAGTGCCATCTAGTCCCAAAGTAAGCAGCACAGCGCCTGTGTTATGGGTACTAGACAACTGATATACTACTTATATACTTTTCTTTTGTAAATAAATACATATTATACATAAACACCCAGACTCGAGACGGGAATCTAACCCGCAACCCCCGTTTACTTTCCGACGCGCTAAGCCATTGCGCCACGGAGGTCGTCATAATGTAATGAGTCGTCGAATAATGTAGGCGGAGGCGTAACAATCGGAAAGTTCTGCTTAAATAGAATAAAGAGATTAAATGCACATAATGGAAAGTCGTATATCACACAAAACTATTTTTTGTGCTTTAGAAGGAAAATTAATCCGTAAATTAAGTCCGCTTTGTATAGTTTTAAACTTGGAATTGCACCTTCCTTAGCTTGTGCGTTGGTATTATTTAGATTTATAACATTTTTGAAATCTGTTTATTGGGTTCCTTCTCGCTTTAAATTAAAAGTCTACCTGTGCAGACTTTGCTGTGTTTGGTGACCTGGATCTCAATATCTGAGAAGACCCAGAGTTAAATATTTGAATACATACAACTTCAACTGTTTATCTTGAAATTCTTAAATGTGGAGACATGATTGGATAAAAAAATCTCGAAGAAAATTCCAGAATAAACCCTGTTTTGCACCAAAATTGAGATGTATCTCCGAAATTCTACAGAATTTTATAACGATTTTTGCTAAAATAGATAGATAATTACAATATTCTAAATATTTATAACCGGTTTATTTAAGAGTAATGTAGTTTTTGTGCAAATTACAATTATATGCAAAAACAAATGTTGAGGTTCCTCCGCGCTAAAATATGAAATATAAAATATAAAATTTGAAAATCGACTTTATTGTTTTCGCCATAGGGAGCAGGAGTTATGAACGAATTCGGTTGCACTGGATTGCATAGGCAGACTCTTAAGCAAAGCTACAATGGGTCAGAAAGGGTTTTGCAACATCGCACAAGCAATTATTATCATTCCGGTAAGGAAATTAAAGTTCGGAAAGTTTGTATTCTGTGTTACTGGCTACGGTACCCAATAACCATGGTATACGTCTACTACTTAGTTCGGGGTCACACAATTGGTGCATATGTCTGAAATATTCGTTATACATTTCTTAGATTTATCACTGAAATTCATTCAATTTCTGCAATCACCTTTCTAGTACAGTGAACAACAAATATACATACTTTATCAGCTCATTGTAATTTTTAAGTAAAATGCAAAAATAAACACTAAGAAAATAAATTATATGATGAGGGTATTTGATATTTCAATTATGCTGTTTATAAAAATAGAATGAACAGGGCGAAGCGTTACATTAACTACTGCTTCCCGTTTTGACAATTGATCATAGATATTGTTAACTTGTTTTTGGAAGATAAAACTATGCCCGTATAGCAGATGTTTTCGGTATTAATCAAATTTAAAAAAAGTTGCACTTAACGGAATTCTTTCTTTCTAGTCTTCGGCGTTAGGTTTGTTTTTTAATTAACTGTTCGAAAGTTCTATCAAAAAACAAATTCTAACGCTGATACGTCATTAACCTCACGTGATGCTTGGCGCTTCATTCTATTAACTACCCTGTATGGAATACAGCTTGAAGATATGTCTGTATATATATACTTCATAATACGTCTCATTAAGAATAAAACCTAGTAAGTAAATTAATTTAACATGCCGCTATTATCAGGATTACGTAACATTAGGTATCTTATTTTACACATGTAAAAGAATTGGCATTTTACATAAAAAACCTCTGACTGTGTTTAGCGGTTGGCCGTTGGTAACCGATTTTGAGTGTTTGCAATAACAGTTGTTTTACAATAACGAATAACAGTGTTGTGTTATTGTAAAAATAACTGATATTCGGAGTTATTCACAAACTCAACTTTCCGTATCCGACAGGAAACTTTTAGATGACTTTGCCTATACGCGATTCACAAATCCTAAATCGTATTATATTTATATTATATGTATATCATATTACATATACCTAGTCATATTCACAAATCCAAGCCTTCGGATTGAATTTATGCTTTTCAACGATCGGCCTTTCCGCCACGTTAAGTTTCCGACGTTTGTGAATAACCCCCAATAAATTGCTGTTTTGAAAAACGATAATGGATTAATTCTGTACAATATTACGTTGTAATGAATTTTACATGTCAGTAGTGTTGTCAGTAATTATACTGACAACAATTGCAAGGCAACGTTTGGTTAAAGATCTTACTCACGGTGGAATGACTAGCAATTTGTTCTTGCAATCTGTTGCAAGGCAACAATGCATTGTAAGATAAGTTGCATGCGACCTGCAACCTACTTATTTACTACGCATTAGTTACCTTGCAACAGATTGCAGCAACAAATTGCTCGTCAAATTACACCGTGAATGAGACCTTTTCCTGTTTTCATTTAAATAAAAACGATCATCTCTAACAACTGCCAGAATGGTACATTTTGCGCTAGCGAAACTGGCACTGAGCTGATCTTTTTAATTACAGATGCTGAAATTTCTTCACCACCTCCATTCAGATCCGATTATACATTCATAGGAAATACCGATAGTTATTATGCAGTCAAAAACAGTTTAACATTAGATAGAGATTATTGGATAGACGCTAACACGTCCTGTGCTCTAGATGGCGCCACTCTATTTGTACCAGAAAACAGATTCGAGGCAGATCTAGTAATGACATTCTATTTGAACAAAACTGAAATTTTTTACATGAGACCAGACAAAATTTGGATTGGTCTCTCCGACATAGATCACAAAGGAAACTTTACAGCCATTGATGGTGAGTGATAACCATTATAAGACTTGCTGATTATTCAGATCCGTGCAAGTACTCGTAGGAAAATGAAAATAGAATATAAAATTCAAGAAAAAGAGTTAAAGTAAAATGAAATAAAATTAAAGATAAAATATCCCTGCAACATAGTTTCATGGGTACACTTGGTGAATGATGGCAAAATAATTTAAACAAGAGGTCGCCCTGTGGTCAAAATTCGACCTTAAATATAAACTTAAAACATAAATTATTTAGCGACAATCTATACCAGGGATCACCAATTAGTTTCATTAGAGGATATTTAGCAACTTTATATTAGCAACCATCGGATATCAAATCCTGATTCAATCTTTGTTGTTGATATCATCACTCGTCGGATAGTCCAGATATAAAACGCGGGCTATTTTGTTTTGATATTCTTATATTTTAAAATCCGCACAAAATACGTCGACGGTCCGGATCCGGACCGCGGTCCGCCATTTGGTGACCCCTGATCTATACTCTGTGCGACTGTTTGATCCAAGGAGGTTACATTACATATGATCTTGTAAAATAAAAATGGAATTAATATGCGCCGCTGATCCCCACAGCAGAAAGCCGTAGGACATTAGACAAAGTACACTAACGTAGCCATATCCACATCCGTCAATTGCTCAATGCGTATATAACTGAAATTCCACTACAAAGTCGCGAGCAACAACTAGTCGAATAATAAAATATCTAAAACGAGAAATTTAACGCGATTACCTTTTATTTTGGCTTGACGTTTCGACCGTGTTGTGTCGGCCGCGGTCTCAAGGAAAGCAAAGTTTGATTGAGACCACGGCCGATGCAATGCAACGCGAAAGTTTTAAAGTTTATAGTCCAATAATAAGTCAAAAGTCAAAATCAAATCAATTTATTCAAGTAAACCCAATTACAAGGTATTTTTGAACGTCAAATCTACTTTAGATCGGTTCACAGAGAAGACCTCGACATTGAAAAGAACCGACAAGAAACAAAGCCAGGTATAATTTTTTCAACATGTATATGTAATTTAAATTTTGGAGTAACCAATTTATCACGACCTCGGGTTTCCATACCACCAATATCGCTATTCTTTGTAAACAGGTCTATATTTTTTCTCGTACACATAATAATTTCAAAGATGTGTAAGACGTTGATTAGTAATAGACCCAAATATTATTTTACAGAAAGCAATTTTATGTTACGAATCATAAACTAAGCTTTGACTTATGCTTCGCCCTCAATGAAACATTCTCGAAAAATTGCAAAAATCACTCAATCATTTAATTAACACCAGAAAAAAATTATAAGATTTCATCACGATATAATAAGACTTTCTATTTCAGGAAGGTCCATCTCCAAGGTATACGACGAATGGGCCAAAAATTACCCCCAATCAAACAACACAGAGAATTGTGCCTACTTAGACAGATCTGGAGTACTGAAGGATATGCAGTGCAATGAGTCTTTACCTTTTGTGTGTAAGAAGAGCGTGGTACAACTGAAAAAGGACAGTGAGTATTACCACAATAAACCCATAACAGTAGGACGTCTCCAAAAAAAGCTAGTAGATGCGGTTTTGCAAAAAAACGTTTTCGCCACAGTACACACAGTGGATGTCCTCCCTAAATATTGCCGTTGTGTGCTTGTCACGCGCACACAACGGCAATATTTTGGGAATTTATGGGTGCATAGTATAGCGCCGGTCGGGGTTCGCATGCGACGCATACATGCGACTGCATCCGTTTTTCCTAAATTCGTTCGTGACGTAGTCACAAATAGAAAAATGTTGAAATCACAAAAACGAACATAATGTCCTAATGTCCTAATGGATGCCCAATGATGTTATAATACAAAAGAGGTAGATAGGTTACGTGCACTTGAAAAGTGGCACCCCAAAACTTTGCTAATTAGCCAACACGGACTTGGTCAAATAATATGAAAAGTAATGTTACAGAACCAACAATGTCATGCAATGCCTATTGCCCATTCAAAATTCTAAAATCTTTTAATAATCCAAACGTTTTTTATAATATACACAATCATGTGATGACGCAGCCACCCAGTTTTAATCATCGTTTACATTTATTAAAAGCAATAATATATAATTCATCATTTTCAAATTTATAATTTAAAAATGTTGGCGATCTTTTTAAATAAATATGTTCTCATGTACATGATTCAAGAAAAACGAAATTCGAAAAAAGCAAACATCATTTTCTACTGTCTAATCCCATTAGGTATCAATCATTTTTTTTTTGTCTGTTCTGTGGAATTAATTACTAATATTCTATGAATTAGTCACGGATTCGCTTAAAATGTAGTAAGAAATTGAAATTGACCAATCACAATGATTTAGAGAGCTATGTGATTTGTTAGTTTGAAATGCAATTATGTTTTACATTGCATAGCGACGCAGTGCAATGTATATTTGTCTCACTTTGTAACGTTGTAACTGGGACAATATTTTACTTGAATTAGTACTAAGGTAACCTATCTACCTCTTTTGTATTATAATATCATTGTGGATGCCTAAATAGTTTTAGCTACACGAATCCATAGTTATTGTTCTTTAACATAAGTACAACAAATGTTTAATGAACATGAAAACGTATCCGTGTGCATGCATTGTTTTTTTTATTATCGCGTACTATATGCGTAACTAAATGCGAAATGCTCTCCGCACCTCACACCCAAAGCAACAATCACCCTAAAGTTATTCAGTTAGGCGCGAAGCTGGAGTTGATCTTCTATTATACATATTTTTTAGTATTACTATTATACTATAATACAGCACAGCGAAAAGTAGGGTGATGATTTTAGCTGCATATTACGTATGTAGGTATGTACGCCGATGTTAACAATAAGAAAAATGCAGCTAGAGCACCTCTTAGGCTCAGCTTATACCAAGAGTGTCAGTGGCCGGCAGCTGAACGGCAAGCAGTTTCAGTGCCAGAACAGAGCCTGCGTTTAAAACGTTTACAGTAAAAAAATGAGCGTCGCGGGACGTCTGGCTGATATGAAGCTTCGAAACTATTTTGTATAGAACATATGCATGGTTTATCAAAGGAAATTAATATGGCATAATCGAAAAATATGGCATAATCAAAAAGAAAATATTCAGATTTAAAAAAAAACCAGTGAGCCTTACAGTAGTCGCATATGATGTAACATCTGATATCTCACCTTGGTAATAAGCAGCATTAACATTATACCCTGAAAAAAAATGATTCGTGTGTTATTTGAAATTAATTTTCGTAACGAAGAATAATTATTTTTGATGAAAATTGTATTTTATTTAATTAACACTAGGAGTAATGCAATTTTTTATTGAAGACAGTTATTTTTGTTCAATTTGGGGGAGAACGGAGACAATAGACTTATGATAACTAAAATATGAGACATATACTTGTGATTTCAAAGTATTTAAAAACCGTTGAAAAACTGCGTCAATAACAGTGACACTGTTAGTTGTCGAAACATTGCGATCTGTGTTCATTTCGAGTTTATTTAGTATTTAATTTCGCCATTTTAAACCTCATCATTCTCCGTATGCGAATACGTTTATTATTTCCGTCAGCTAACACTTTGGCTATTTGATCATCATAAGTCAACGTTGGTCTTCCTTGGCTTCTTTTACCACTTGCTTTCTCTCTGTAGATTTTCTTCGTCAGTCTTTCATCACTCATTCTTTCAATGTGCCCGAACCATCTAAGCTTTCCTTTCTTCATTTTTACAATAACACTGTCGTGAAATTTTGTCATACTGTGTATCTCTTCATTGCTTATACTGTCCGTAAAGGTCTTAATAACTCATCAGTTATTAAGACAGTAAATAAAAAACATACCTTACCA
Source organism: Zeuzera pyrina (assembly GCA_907165235.1). Taxonomy (NCBI): domain Eukaryota; kingdom Metazoa; phylum Arthropoda; class Insecta; order Lepidoptera; family Cossidae; genus Zeuzera; species Zeuzera pyrina. The sequence goes on along the minus strand of OU015646.1, from coordinate 8,492,939 downwards.
AACTAACTGACCAGTAAAAAAATAGTTGATCAGCCCAAGTAGGTAAATAATAAGTAACGAGTCAACAGAACTACTACAGAAGCAACTTATAACTTGCGAGTTGTGACTTACAACTAATAATGTGTAAATGAGGTCTGTGCCCAATTTATTTATACATACACACATCTTCACGCTGTATCCCCAACGGGGTTGTCAGAGAGGACGGAGCGCCAAGTGTCGCGGTGCTTGCATACTTCTTTCGCTTCCTCAAATCTCATCATTCTTCATTCATCCTCACGCATTTTCGCCTAGGTAGGAGAATGCTTTTGACATTTCCGTCGGGTATCGCTCTGACTATTTGATCTTCATAAGTCAACCTTGATTTTCCTTGGCTTTTTTTACCACCCACTTTCGCTCTGTAGATTTTCTTCGTCAATCTTTCACCACTCATTCTTTCTATGGTGACCGAACCATCTAAGCATTCCTTTCATTTTTACAATAACACTGTCGTGCAACCTGTCATACTGCATATCTCTTCAATGCTTTTTTTGTCCGCAAGGGTGACATTGCACAAATTTCTAAGAGTTCGCATTTCTACTGCATTTATTTTACTTTCACTCGATTTCGTGCATATCCAGGCTTCAGCATCATACGATAAAGTTGGAACCAACACCGCATTGTGTATGGCCACTTTGGCTGAGTTAGACATATTCACACTGCCTACTGTCGCGGATAGAGCACCGTTCACTTTATTGCCAGCTGCTACATGTCTCTCCACAATTTTTTTTTTCAAAAAATAGGGAGATGTTGATATGCTTCAATGATAATCTCGTACAAATATATTTCATTTCAGATCCGACAAAGTACAACCATTTTCGAAAAGACTTCACATTTCTGGAAAACACAAAATCCTTCTACAAATTCCACTCATTGGCCAGTTGGTTAGAAGCGAATGAAACGTGCGCCACCGAGAATGCAGAGTTGTACTACCCACGAAACAGATTTGAAGAGCATATAGTATTGAAGTATTACCAGTTTCCATTCGCATACGACGACATCTGGATGGGAATGTATTTTTCAATGGACAATTACCAATACCAAACGATTACCGGTAAGTTCTTGTTCTTAAAGGAGACGCATATAAAAAAATCTTCATCGCTATAAAAATGTTAATTCTAACAATAAAATGTTACTCCTTCAGATTTCCTTCATTAAACAAAATATATCTTTACTTCTATACTATCTATATTATAAAGAGGTAAACATTGTTCGTTTGTATGTAATGGATAAACTCAAAAACTATTGAAACGATTTCAAAAATTCTTTCACCTATAGAAAGCTACATTATCAGCGAGTAACATGAGCTGTATTTTATTTTCGAAAAAATTTCTATCCGTGCAAAGCCGAGGCGGTTCGCTAGTTTTGGAAATATATTAACTTTACAAATAATTGTATTTCAAAATATTTTAAGTGTTGAAAACCGCATTAGAAATGTTTATTTATCACTAAAAGCTAAAAACATTAAAGAAAAAGAGAGACTCATAAGTTTTCATATTCTTTTTTAATGTATGGAATAATGTAGTATGTAAGAGTAATAATATTGTTAAGAACTATAGGTAATAAGATGCAGGTTAAGGGTGCAACAAGTTTATTTCCGTTCGTACAGACAGATGTTGAGAACACGCGAATTTAATTTCGGCGGTTCCTGGTTTTCGTTGTCGCCCCTCGAAGTAGGTACTCGCGTAGAAGTTACCGGAGGTATACGCTTCACTATATAACAACGTTCCCGAATCGCAGAGTTCTTCTATCCAAAGTCGTTGCAGTAGTCGTCATAAGAATCTTTAAGATATTGTATAGACTCAGGTGCTACTTTGCGGAAATCCGTTTCATGTGATAAATTCCTAAAATCTTTAGCTATTCCGCTCAAACTCCAAAAATCACCAATCGACACGTGTTTCGCCTGTCAATAAAGCATCCTCAGGATATAGCAGAGATAGGATTCGGTCAGCTAACCAGCACCGAATCAATTGATTCGAAAACACGTGTCGATTGGTGGTTTTTGGAGTTTGAGCGGAAATTAGCTAAATATTTTAGGAATTTATCACATAGTAATCTTTGTGATTTGCCTTGATATCGCCTTGAAATATCGCTTCGATGGATAGTCGAAAATTAACTCAGCGGCGGATACGTAGCTCTATACGTCTGATAAAATGAGGGTGGAAACTTCTAGAGCAATCTCGAATACTAGCAATAATAACGCATAGAAATAAAGAGGGTGGAACTTTATAGTTAATTACGCTCGCTAATAATAATTCAAAATTGTTCTCGACGCCGCCTGTTTGCATGAGTACGTATAAACTATGACACATCATCCCTCCGAAGTTTTTGAAGTGCAACTTTCTTCTTGTTTCTTAATTTTTCCCATATCATTCATAGTAAACCTTAAACCTGACAATGCGTTATTAGGTCATAGCTCTGCAAAGTTTAGGTCTCGACTTATAAGCACAGAAAGTTACGTGTCTCGTGTCATTTAAAAATCGACCTTATTACTTGGATGCAAGGTCTAACCGTAACAATATAATAAAATAATATTACTTTTTACGCTTTCATGTCACAGGTGAGTCCATATCTTCGATACATCATATATGGCTCGAAGATAATCCTGAACGGTCAGACGTCAGAAGGTGTGTACATATGCAAAAGAACAGTGGGAAAATCGTTAACGGCGACTGTAATATGCGACGGCATTTTATATGCAGAAGGAGTCTCGCTTCGTGGGAGAAAGAGAGTAAAATACTTGAAAAAGGTAATATTAAATACAAGTTTGTTTTGGAGGTATTACTAAAATACATTTTCTGCTGTTAACTTAACAATGACTTTCCCTCGTGGTCTATACCGTTTAAGTTAAAAATAAATGTTATAATTATCATTTTTAAAGTTTGTAATAGTTAATGGTTCAAATAATAATTTCATTGTGGAAAGTATTAATTTTAAATTGCATATGAGTACAGTCACAAATAATAAATATACAGTGAAAACCTTTTTAATCGACTTAAAAAAATAAGGAGGTTCTGTGTTCGCTTGCATATATTTCGTGGTCCCATTTAAATTTCACTAACATCGGAGCTTGGACTTCAAAGATACGCCAAATATATAATCCTAACGGCTCTTTATTTATTTATATTCATCTCGTTTATTTATATTCATGATTTTGAACTGGAGCTTAGGCACTAACGCCATCTGTTGATGCATAAGTGAACGAATTCGGTAAATATGAGATTGGGTCATTTCATTCCATCTCCAATCCAATCCAATCCAATCAGAAATTCCAAAAGTTAGTAAATGCATAATAAATGTCACTTATGAGATTAAAAGTATAATTCTCAAACATATTTTTGCTTTTTCTTTCGTTATATTTCATGATTTTCGTGTCATAGACCTGTGTTTAATAAACGCGGTTTGAAATCCTATTTAACTGAATTCAAAAAAAGGAGAAGCTTCTATGTTCGTTTGTATGTATTTTTTTTATGTATGTTCACCGATAACTTCGCCAATTGTGGACCGATAACGAAAATTCTTTTTTTGTTTGAAAGGGTATACTTTCGAGGTGGTTCCATTTCAATTTCATAGGTATTGGAGCTCGGACTTCGAAGATACATCAAAATAAAACCAAGCAACACGAACTGGTTATAACCATTATATTGATGATTCTCTTGTATATCGTTGCGTTCCAGAATTAAAAATAAGTAAATTGTAGACCTTAATATTTATTTAGGCCAAGGTCACACAAAACGGAACAATAAAAAAATTTTGAAAAAAAATTTTGACCGCCTTCAAAAATAAAATGAAAAATGCAAAATAACTATCCTTTACTAATCAAAACTCAAGTACAGTAAAAATAATTTTAAAAATACGATACACATACTTATGTAATTAAATTTGACAGTTATTGAAGTCGGTGCCAAATCAATGAGGTTTAGCACCGACTTCAGTAACCGTCAAATTTAATCATATAAGTTTGTGTATCGTATTTATAAAGTTATTTTTATTGTACGAGAGTTTTGATTAGTAAAGGATAGTTATTTTGTACTTTTCAGTGTTTTTATTAAAGGCAGTTTAATTTTTTTTTTTAATTTTTTACATAAACGTATCCACGTAAAACTTACGGGTAACCAGGGATTTTTCTTAAAAGTTTTTTATTTTAAATGTAATAAGTCGTAGTTTAATAATTATATTACTCATTTCTGTCGTTGTCAAAATGAAAAAAAAATCCCAAATTACGTGTTCCAGGAGATAGAGCAAAAGTTCCCAATTTCCGTGACTATGTATATGTGGACCAAACGAGAAGTTATTACAAATACTCGAGTAATAAAAAAAAATGGTTTGAGGCCAACGACACGTGCACCTCTGATGGGACGCGATTGTTTGTGGCCGAGAACAAGTTTGAAACCGATTTTATACTGAATCTGTTCAACTTGACTCAAAAATACCTGGCTTGGATTGGAATCACCGACATTGCAGAAGAAGGAAACTACTTCACTGTCGATGGTAAGTACATAATGCAAGATACTTAGGAATGATTTTCTTTTATGCAATGATACATAATGTCTTAGACTCTATAACTTCAGACAGCCTGTTCCGTACTACGATGCGAGGAAAATAAAATCAGATTAAATGTAGATGTATGCGTGCTGTTTTCTAACGAAATGGCAGCTGATTAATATCTAAGTAAATTGAGTATTAGGATTAACAATTAAATAACTCTTGCGCCGTTTGCAACAATAATTTCTTAATCAAAACAGATATTCCTTTTTTTCGTACACAAAAATCAGGTGACAATACAGGCGACATTTACAAATATTAGGTGCAAAAGTTTTACTACTAACAGATGTCGTCTTTCCCAAATCATGAATTAGTGCCGCTGTCTGGGTCCCAAAATACAATATTATTTCCCCTCAGTATCAATGTTTTCAGGAGAAGCCATCGCCGTTCACGTACGTACGTACGATTACGTACGCAGAAGCTCATAAAATAAATAAAACTATTCTGAGATTCATATAGTAACCCTTCAAGACATTAATAAGGTTCCTTTTCATGCTAAAGATATTTTTTATATCATATTAAAAATAAAAGACACTCTTCACCGATGTTATACTCCAGGCTTAGAGGTTACTCTAACCTGGATACCCGGCCACTCTGGTATAACAGACAATGAAAGGGCAGATTCTTGTGCAAAAGACGCAATTCAAATAGGTTGTCTCAAATATTCCAAATAAATCTCTCGAGATCTCAGAAACATGGCTAAATCAGAGCTTTATAAGAACTGAAATGAATTTTGGGGTTCTTCTAGATTTAACAAAGGCAAGCAGTATGGGAACATTCAACCCGATGTAGATGTACTCGTCAAACCATGGTTTTTTAAATTCCGTTCTGCTAGTAAACACATTACCTCCACCATTATCCGATTGTGGCTTGGCCATATTTGTTCACCAGTCTTTCTATCTAAAATTCGCGTTCGAGATCACTCCTTGTAAAAGTGGGGACTAGAAACAGCGCAAAAGTGAGTGGTAAAAGATGCCAAGGAAGACCAAGGCTGACTTATAAAGATCAAATAGCCATAGTGTTAGCAGATGGAAATGTCAAAAGCTCTCGCATACCTAGGCGAAAATGTGTGAGGAGAATGATGAGATTTGAGGAATCGAGAGAAGTATGTAAGAACCGCGAAGCTTGGCATTCCGTCCTCTCTGACTACCCCGTTAGGGATACAGCGTGAGGATATGTATGTATGTATGTACCATAACAAAAATGAATGTTTTACGACTTACAGGCAGACCGGTATCATCAGTGTACCATGATTGGGCGTCTGGTCTACCGATGGGCGGCGACCAGCTGAATTGTGTCGACTTGACCTATACCGGTACTATTACTGACGCGAGGTGTGACTCAGACCTCGATTTTATATGCAAGATAACTCTTTCTTCAGTGAAGAGTAAGAAAGAATTAGAAGAACCAATCAACAACAATCAAAATGGTAATTTAACTGGGCTGCATATTATCTTTATGTTTTTTTGTAAATATGCATAATATCGGTTTCCATCCAATTGTCAAAAATCGGCCAAATGTGAGCGGACTCACGCACTTGAGGGGAAGGACTTTAGATTTTTTACTTTTTTTTAAATTCATTGTAATACTTATAAGAATTACATTCTTAATTTAGTGTTATTTGGTAATGTAGTGTATAATAGCATGTATTGAGACGTCAATGATAAAAAACGTCTATATCGATTTTGACTGGACTTTGACCGGTAGAGGACTTTTCAGAAAATAATCTAGACCTCTTTATCTCTTATAAATAACTACGTGGGGCACAACTAGTTTGAATATAAAACTGCAGCGTTGTTGTACCCTTTCAAGTGTTTTATTGTACTCCTTCAAGTGCTTGTTGCATCCTTTCAATGGTTTGGTTTGCTGTACCCCTTTAAGTACTTGATGTATACCTTCCAGTCGTTTGCTGTACTCCTTCAAGTGCTTTGTTGTACCCCCTCAAGTGGTTCGCTGTACCCCTTCATGTGGGTACCGTACAGTACCTTACCCCTTCAAGTACTTTGTTGTACCCTATCAAGTGTTTTACTGTACCATTCATTTTATTTACAGATACAATCACCGTTTCGCATCCACCGCCATTTAATTTAGATTACACATTCATACGAAACACAGAGAGCTATTACATGGTGAGAGATAGCTTAACATTAGCCTCACAGAAATGGATAGATGCGAACGCGTCCTGTGCTCTAGATGGCGCCACTCTCTTCATACCAGAGAACAGATTTGAGGTGGATATAGTGATGCAGTTTTATTTAAATCGATCATCTACTTATTACATGGGACCGCAGAAGTTTTGGATTGGTCTGTCGGACATAGGACACGGAGGAAATTTCACGACTATTGACGGTATATAATACAATACTCTTTATTGCACAAGTAAAAGTATATTGCAAATACATACATACTGTATAGTTGTATAATAAATCGTTACCTCTACCATTCGCCCTCGCCCTCTCCCTCACTTTAGTGAGTCGTAAGAAAAAACTGATAACGGACGGACGTGTGCGCATCAGCGAAAGTATTCCTGTGCACAATATTATTCTCATACCAGGACCCGAAGTCAATACATATATTTTGCGTTGTACAAGTGAACTGAAGGAATCTCCCAGCGGAACCTAGGGGGTAATTCACAAACGTCGGAAACTTTCCGTGGCGGAAACGCCGATCGTCGAAAAGCATAAATTTAATCCGACGGCTTGTATTTGTGAATACAACTATATATAATATGATATATATATATCGGTGGAAATAATAAAAGGCACTCATTGGACTATACTATGGCAAAGCGCGACTTCCGATGACGCGCTAACGGAACGTCGGGGCCGACGCTGAGAGTCGGTGCGATAGCATTTCTCCGACGGATCGTTTGCCATTATTAAATTTCCAATTACCTACGTAATCATTGTTACAAAGAGTTTTCTGTCGTTTGCACATTGACTTTGTCTTAACGTTGTATTTTATGGAGTAGTTCGCCTCTTGTAAGATTAGGTACCTATTTCTCATGGCGTGTCTTTTCCGACATATATAATATAAATATAATACGATTTCGGATTTGGGAATCGCGTATAGACAAAATCATCGAAAAGACTTCTGTCGGATGCGGAAAGTTGAGTATCCGACGTTTGTGAAGAACCCCGCTGAACCTACATAAACTAATCGTCCAGAGGAACCCAAACCTACGTAAACGTACATTATGCCACATGACAAAATGACATTGATATTAATTACTAACATAAACACATACATACATATCTTTACTCTGTATCCCTAGCGTAGTAGTCAGAGAGGGCGGAGCGCCAAGCGTCGCGTTCCTTACATACTTCTTTCACTTCCTCAAATTGCATCATTCTCCTCACACATTGTCGCCCAGGTATGCGAGAGCTTTTGGCGTTTCCGTAGGCTAATTCTCTGGCTATTTGATGTTCATATTACAATTATAAGAATAAAACCCTAAAAAAGGACAGCGGTCCGCTAACGATGATTTTGCGTTTCACGAAACGTTAGGAGCCCCTATGTAGTTAAAAGATCCCCTAAGTTTACAAATTCGATTTTCGAACCGTAACACTATGTGACAGTTTTATGCATTAGTTTTTGACAATATGGAGAATAATTTATTACACTATATAGAAAGTTAGAAGCAAAAAAAACTTATTAAAAATTTAAAAAACTCCCGACTCAAAAAAAACCTCCAAAAAGCAAAAAAATAATATGTACCTCATAGCCCTTTAAATTTGTGATAAGTTTCAATATAAATAGTAGCAGTAATATATCCAAGCGTCGTCACGTCGGGGACCGCTAAGTTTACTTGTATTTAAATGTCATACTTCTTTATTATTTTTAGTTGTTTTCTCATTTTATTACTTTAATTATTTAAAGAAACGATTAAAACAAGCAGATGGACAGACTAGGACAGACACGCACGAAATTCCACAAATATTCTCATTTTAATTTTGAAACGAAACACTAATTAACTGCTATTTATATAAATCGACTAACTAACTGTTCGCGGCCACGCGTTGTTATAACGTGCGTTGAACAAATGATCAATTACACTTTATTTATGTATCTAATATCAATATAAATACAATGAATGTTTCTTTGTATGTTTGACTTCTATGCGTTCTCATACCATTTATTTGATTGTGATGGAACTTTGGTGAGTTGTTATGACACTGTATCGGCTCACGCCTCGGCTACCTTACCGTAGGTAGTTAGATAGCCTCATTAAAATTTTTATATTCAAATTTCTGTTATATTTACACTTAAATCACCTCTTTCGACATATGAATTATTTACTTATAAAAAGGAAAATTTTCATTATCTATTGAACTTAATGTTAGGTTAAGTAAAAATGTGGTATAATCATTAATACACACACTTATGAGAAAAGCCTTCGGGATAAAAAAACCCACTTTATTAAAAATAAGAAGAAAGTAACCAAAAGAATTTCACTGAATTTACAAGTTTCTTACAATATCAGATTCTACAAAAAATATACTCGTAGTATTAAATAACAAAGGATACTCACACACACGAGAGCTGGTAAACTGATGGCCTCGTGGCCTTAACCTAACAAAGCCGTCAGCCTATCTCATCTTATTTAATTCTAGAATTAACATGCACTTAGCATTAGCTAAATTTAGTAATATTTAGTGATAATACTATGAGTTAATTAATAAATTAAATTATTTGGGAAAGAAACCGTTTAACTAGTCTATAATACGACGGAGCTCCGTACGCTAAGAGAATTCGATAGCAAAAACTAGGAGTACTTCTCGCTGTCCTTACGAGGCAGCGGGGAAACCGTTCCGAGGTGTATCACCTCTCTACGGTGGTCTTCAATCGCCTCGCCCTACCAGGCGAGGGTCATTTGTGTCTCTGCCGTAGCAGTTTTTGGTTTAGATTATCAGTTTTTGGTGGGAGTCAGTCGGGGATGTTGATCCTTCCTCTGAGCCGGAGTTTCCCCTGTTGAGGGGTCCGACCGGTCAGAGCGTGAGGCCAGCTTCCGTTAAGGCCTCATGTAATGTTTGTAGGCCGTCTTCGACTGCAGATAGCGGGTCTTCGTTGGATGCAATGGCTTCTAGAACCCTTAGCAGGGCTGCTAGGGCTGTTTGGAGTATCTTTACTACTTCCGGGCGGTCCGTAATGGAGGTCCGTGGCATCGTGCTTCTCTTTTTCTGCTTCTGTATTGGAGCTATGGTGGTGGCGGTTAGCTCGTTTGGAGGAGACGGCGAAGTTTCCTCCGTCGGCTTATCAGCTGGATTCCCTTTTCCCTTAGGCTTCTTCTTCTTCTTTCCGGTACTTCTCTGTGCGGGAAGTGTAGGCCCGTCTCTTTTTGTGGCCGCGTTTGCGGGGGCCATGAGTGAGGCCTCCGCATGTTCTTCAACGTCTATGCTTACTGGAGGCGTCGCTATTCGGTGGTCTTGAGGAACTCTCTGGGGCCGAGTCAAAGCCACGGTGCCCGCTTTTGAGTTCCTAAGCTCCTGTCGGCGTCTTAGGCACGAAGGGCTATTGGCCGTGTGGGCCTCTCCGCAATTCGCACAGGTCGGCGGATCCTCTCGGGGGCGGGGGCATTCCTTGGCTGCATGAGGGCCTCCGCATCTAACGCAGGCTCTCTTGCGGTGGAAATTCTGCGACGAGTGGCGGAAACCCTGGCACCGGGGGCATTGAGCCACACCGCGATTACCTCGCCAGGCCTCGATTTCCACCCCGGGTATGCAAAGCAGCTCCTTGACGTTGTAAATCGCTGGGGTCGTCTGCGGTCCGCTTGTGACCTCCGCGAAGAATAGGCCTCCGGGTCTGCCTCCATGCGCTCGTATGGGGCGCGCGTATACCAAACCCGAGGTCGTTTAGTTCTCTTCGGATGTCTTCAACATCGGCGTCCGCAGGGAGTCCTTTAATCGCTATTTTCAAGTTACGCTGGCTCGGTAATCGGTATACGCGAACCAGCTTATCCCGTTAGTCTCATTTTCTTGAAGGTATTTCCTTAGTATAGTGGCTTCATTCTCGTCCGCGGGGAAAAAGCGAAAGCCCTCTCCATACGGACGGACGTTCGGCGCTCTTCCCAACTTTGCCTTGAGGGCCTTGAAGTTGTGACCCCCAGTTCGGGAGGGTCTCGACGACTATCGGCGGCTACCTTATCTTCCTCGTCGGTGTTTGCGATGTTGGAGTCTGTAACGACGTCAACGACATCGCCGCTGGGTCCGGGACGCATTGCGTTTTCGCCGCTGAAGCGTAAGTCAATGGTGCCATCTCGTGGGCGATAGCGGAGCTATCATTGTACGGTAGCGCCACTGCGGGCATTCTCGGTGGCAATGGCTGCTCGGGCGTTTCCTCGAACAGAAGCTCGGGTGGTGTCTGGGTGGCTGCGATGTGCGGCGGCATCCTTGTATACATGTACTTGTATAAATTCCTAAGAAATTCCGGGTTGTCCTCTGCGTAATACATGGCGTCATATAGACAGCACGTGTAGTAGAATTCAACCTTCCTTACAGGATCATCTTCATCTTCGTTTCCACTCCGGGAGTTCTGAGGAGGGCTGTTATTGTAATCCTGGGGGGTTTCCTTGGCTTTCGTGGATGTGTTCGGCAGCACTGGTATGTTATCTAACAGCCGCTCGGGGGGAGTCATACGGACCTCGTAGTTCGGCAGCCACCTCAAGTATATATCCTCGTAGAGCTCCCTATAAACCTCCGGGTGGCTGCTTGCATATTCAGTGGCTTCTAAGAGTAAATCCGAGAAGCGGGCTATATCTTATCCAGGGGTCGGCTTTATAGGGTCCGGTTCCATTTGGGACGTCATCGAAGGGGTCATAAAGATGCGGAATGGTGACGTCTGCGGGTATAGGCATTCTCACGAAATCCGACATTCCGCGTTCCGGCGTTCCGCTCTCGGGAGGGGTCGGTGGCATCATATCAGCGGCCATTTTGGATGCAGATGCCACGTCCTCTTGTAAGTTTCGCGCTCTGCGTGCGCATCGGCTGCTTTGTGCGCTCTTACAAGGGCGGTTTGAAGAGCCCTGAAAAGGGCTGTTTGAATCCATCGAGTCAGTGCTCGACCTGGAGGCCCTTTTCGGCCATCTCGTGGGCGATAGTGGCACTATCGCCGTGCGGTGACGTAACTGCAGGCATTCTCGATAGTTCGGGTACATTCGCCACGTGTTGACGGGAGTTACGCGCTCGGTGAGCGCGTCGGCTGCATTGTGCGCCCTTAAAAGGGCGGTTTAGTGAGCCCTGAAAAGGGCTGTTTGAATCCGTCGAGTCGGAGCTCGGCATGGAGGCCTCAGGGAGTGTGTTCGCCGGCACCGCGACCTATAGGCGTCGGTTCATCGGCCAGACACCGCGCCCCCTCCCCCGGTGGTTCCCGCTGGTGGGAGGCCGGGGTCGGGAGGAACGGCGTGGGCCGAACCGAACGCCTAAGACGCACTCGGGATCTGGAACTCCCCGCTGCGCTCCACGACGAGTGACGTCGAACGGCGCAGGTGGTGTATTCGACGCGTTATACAATTATAACTGTCGAATAGCCCGTACAGTGAGAGGTCCATGCGGTAGCTTGGCAAGGCGGCACATCGACACTCGTTTCGACGATTACCCTCTGTATCTCTCCCCTCCATACTAGTTGCAAGGTGGGAAGCCGCTAGACAGAACGGGTATAATATATATGTATAGTTTTTAAAGTTACGTTAGGACGGAACATACACAAACCGGGAAAAGTTTCTGAAATAGTACAAACACCACGCGAATGAACTCGCGGAAAACATCTAGTTAGTATATAAAAACACGCATGTATTCGAATGTAACGTGTCAAAATTTCAAGTCAATCGACTTTTTGAGTTTTGCAATCACATATATGTGGAAGTTAAATTTTTAAACGGTTTTTATTATATCACTAGCGAGCCGCCCCGGCTTCGCAAGGAGTAACTATTTTAAATTTCAAGTCAATCGGAGCCATAGTTTTGGAGATCTCGTGATGCATCAGTCAATCAGTGAATGTTCTTTAATCGTTATTTCGCTTACTGAAACTATACAGATTTAGCTTGCTTTGTCTCGTGTGGGTCAAATCTAGTAATTAAAATGTTACTCTCTTCCTGTTAACTGAATAATTTGAAATTTGGCATGCACTTTTTGTTCCGATGACTATACTATTATTTATATAAGTATTCATTATCGTATCGTTTGATAAGATCAAGCTATTTGATATCTTTCAGGAAGGTCCATCTCTAAAGTATACGACGAGTGGGCACCTGACTATCCCAAATCAAACCACGCCGAAAACTGTGTATACTTAGAAAAACCCGGTGTTTTAAAGGACTCAAAATGCAACGAAGACATACCTGTAGTATGTAAGAAGAGCGTGGTTCAGTTGAAAAAAGATAGTACGTATGCCTTTATTCATATATTCACATACATCAATACACATTTCATTTTCAGTCATTTTAACTGGTATAAGGATGTAACCATGCCAGAAACGTATCGATACATCTTTATCTATGTGTTAAAAAACTTATGAAATGTATTGCGAATTCGTCCGGTCGTTTTATCCAACCGATCTGCTTAATTTTTTTAAGTGAAAGCTTCTATAGGCACGTTCGGCGAATTTAAGATGGATAAAATGTTGTTTGGGCGTCACCGACATGCCGTGCGCGCGTCACCGACATGCTGTGCACGCGCAGCTATTACACATATACAGATACATTGTATATACTCGACTGTAAGCCATCTATAGATATATGTACTATACATACTTTACATTTATTGTTTTTTTTTACATTATTTCATAATTTTAAGTTTTCACTTCTAACAGCAGTCCTTAATCACTGTCTATTTTTTTAACGAAGGGTATTGATGCACAGATTTGTCATCAAGCATTGGAAATCACATAACTTTCACCTTACTCAAATTATATTTTTATTTATTTATTTATTTATTGGGATAACAAAGATCCATGGTGTTAGTAACAAATGAGTTTAAAAATCTAGTGTTAGTATTAACTAATCTAATTAACAATTCAATAAAATAGTAAATTAACGGAGAGTCATACGTCTCCGTAACGGTACGCAGGATACTGTTGGGGGACGATCGCACTCTGCTAAGTAGTGATGCCGTCTTCTTTCGAATAACGGCATTAAAGCCGTCCGTGTGTGCCTGCGCGAACTTTTCTGAGGCACTACAATAGCGAGGCAGTCCCAACAGCATCCTGAATCCATTATTATATTGGACACGCAATGTCTCTATGGCCTTTTTCGTGTAGTTGGTCCACAGGTTGCTGGTATAAAAGCTTTGACAATATGCCTTAAAAAGCGTGATTTTTACTTGTTCAGTACACCGAGCAAACCTGCGGGCCAACATATTACACCGCACGGCCAAGGCTCTGCGTTCTCTTTCAATAGCTACCTGATCCTTAAGGTCGTCGGTAACATAATGTCCTAGATATTTAAAACTGTGAACTCGTTTTAACGTATCTCCGTTTAGAGAGATTACGGGACTGATTTCCGGCGATTTACCGCCTGCCCCAAAGATCAAGTATTCGCTTTCCTTTACATTATGCCGTACCGCTTGAGTACTATACCGTTTGAGTACCGCAGGCCGATCACGGCCTCCTGTACATTTCCTCCTGTACATTTCTTATGTTTTTATAGCTTTCTTCCTCAATATCTCCGGTTCTAATTGAGATATGCGGTTCGTTTTGGTTTAAGAACACTCGTTGGAATGAGCTCTTTAATTTGAGTTTTTGCCCACTTAAATTGTTTGAGTTGCAGGGAAGCTTAGGTGTGAACATTTAACTTGACTTTCAATTTTCTTATTCAACTTGGGTTAGGTTACAATTACTTATCATATAATAGCGTTATTAAATGTGTAGAAATAAGTCTGCCACAAGAAAACTGTATTTAATATAAAGAATTTTCAGAATGAATTCAATGTAAAGTTAATCTCAAAGGAATTCATTTTTTTTTTCAGAGCCCACACAATACAACCATTTCCGTAAAGATTTCACATTTCTGGAGGGCTCAAAATCCTTCTACAAATTCTACTCATTAGCGACATGGTTGGAAGCGAATAAAACGTGCGCCAGCGAGAAAGCGGTGTTGTACTACCCTCAGAACAGATTCGAAGATCATTTAGTGTTGAATTTTTATCGGTATCAATTTGCTTACAACGACATTTGGATGGGCGTATATTATTCATCAAGTAAAGACCAATACGAAACCATTGACGGTAAGTTTTTGGGCTTTGTGGCTCCAAGGTTTCGTCTGCAAAGAAGCAAATATGGAACTGAGAAAATGAAATATTATCTAAATAAATATGTTATAAATATTGCATTTTGACATAAAGCTTACACAAAGCTTGCAATAATAGGATGGAAACAAGATAGTCTGGAACTTGGTACCTACGTAATTTAAAACAATATTGACATATCGATACGTTTTTTCGCATCTCTACTGACACATATCGCCTTCTACGAGTGAGACGCAACATGTAACACTGACTTGAGACTTAGCATAGCAGTAACCAGTATCATTAGAACTCCTCTCATTTCTGTACTCTATTATAAAGTATTATTAATTTTACCCTTATCAACCAATGAAACGTGACATTATTTATTCTTTTATGTTATCTTTTTTATATTATCTTTAGCTTTTTTGCGACTCTCACTTTCTCACCACTATAGCGCGATTACACTTTTTACATTTATTATTATTTTTAACCGATTCGAAAAAAGCAGGTTTTCAATTAGACTAAATATTTTTTTGTATGTTTGTTACGCGATTACTTCGCATATTATGAATTGATTTAGATGATTATTTTTTTGTTTGGTAGGTCATACTATAGAAGTTTCGAAGATCAACCAGGAAAACCTTTATTTATATTGATGATTCTCTAATACATTCAGTCAAGAAAGTATCGGGAATGGATGATTTGTTTATGGTTCCAAATTCAATTTTTGTTTTTTTTGTTGTTGTTAGATTGGCACAACTGTTTTACATTTAGGCGCGGAGTTTGAGTTGCATCTGTTATTTAAATTAAGTACAGCGCTGTTTTTAGTTACATCATTCTAGCGTATATTGGGAATTTCATACTGGACAAAAACACCGAACAAAGAGTTTGTCTTAAATTTTGCGTCGCCAATGGAATTTCGTGTTCGGAGTCACTGAAAATGTTACAGAAGGCTTACGGTGAATCGACTTTATCAAAAACACTTGCTTATGAGTGGTACAAAGCGTTCAAAAGCGGTTGAGATGGCGTGGAAGATTTGCCTCGCTCTGGTAGGCCATCAACGTCTGCAACTGAAGTTAACATCGCAATAGTGAAGGAAATAGTGACTAAAAATCCTCATTCAAGTTTGAGAGAGATAGCCGCCGAACTTTCTGTGTCTCACAAGTCGATCCGCATCATTTTAAATAACCACTTGGGTATGAAACATGTTGCCGCTCGGCTAGTCCCAAAAGACCTGATTTTTTTCCAAAACTCAATCGCATAAGAGTCTCTGAGGACATGATAGAACGAGTCAATTCCGATCCAACATTCATGAACCGCATTGTTATTGGTGACGAGACGTGGGTTTATACGTGTTTGACATGCAAACTAGTCAACGAGCTTCGGAGTGGCGCCTTCCAACTGAACCGAAACCGAAAAAACCACGCCAAAGTCGATCAAAAGTCAAAGTCATGTTGACTGTTTTCTTTAACTATCGCGGTGTTGTGCGCTCGGAATTCTTGCCGGAAGGTCAAACGGTAAATAAAGAATATTATTTGAGCATTATGCGGCGTTTAAGAGAGCAAATTCGACGAAGAAGGCCAGATTTGTGGAAAGAAAATTCTTGGATTTTGCACCAGAATAACGCGCCTTCGCACAAAGCCATCATTGTGAAAGAATTTTTGACCAAAAACTCAACAAATACCATCGAGCAACCACCGTATTCACCAGATATGGCTCCAGCCGACTTCTTTCTTTTTCCTAAACTCAATTTACCACTTCGTGGCACCCGTTTTCATTCGGTACAAGACATAAAGGAGAATTCGCGGCGAGCACTGAACTCAATTTCAGAAAAAGCGTTTAAAAAGTGTTTTGATGATTGGATTATTCGTTGGCGTAAGTGTATCGTTTCTGAGGGAGCATACTTTAAAGGTGATAAAATAAATTTGGATGAATAACTAACATTTCGTGTATTATTGATCTCTTCCCGGTACTTTCTTGGCAGAGTTGTATATCTTTACGCTCCAGAATTAGGAAGAAGTTAATAGCAGACCTGCCCTAAATATTTATTTAGGCCAAGATTACTCGAAAGGGAGAAATAAAAAAATTTAAGAAAAAAAATTAAACTGCCTTCAAAAAAACACTGAAAAGTACAAAATAACTATCCTTCACTAATCAAACTCAAGTACAATAAAAATAACTTTATAAGTACGACACACATACCTACATAATTAAATTTGTCAGTTACTGAAGTCGGTGCCAAGTCTACCAAACTAATAACCTTCTGTTGTTGAACATTGATTTGGCACCGACTTCGGTAACAGACAAATTTAATGACATAGGTATGTATAGCGCACTTATAAAATTATTTTTATTGTATTTGAGTTTTGATTAATAAAGAATAGTTGTTTTATACTTTTCAGTGTTTTTTTGAAGACGGTTTCATTTTTTTCTTATTTTTTATTTTATTTTTGAGATAGGTCACGTATCTGATTCCTGGTTTTTTTTTTATTCTCGTTCCCCTAACGAACTCTAGTCAGGGTCTTTATTAGCCTTCTTATTTTTATTATCTAGATCTCTCTCTCTGCTTCCTGGTTACTACTGAACGAGTGCGCGATATAGGATCATGTGGGCAAATACAATGACAGACAACGGCGCTTTTCTCTTTAAGTCTCGTGGGAGAGGTTGTCTGCCTGCGCGGGATTATTTGAAGTTGACTGCAAGTGTTTCATTGAGCAGATAGTTGTTCAATAGCCGTCAAGTAGTAGTAATGAAGGAATCAAGGAGTCGCTAAAAAGTTGTGTACTGAACAATCGAACAGTTTAGTGTGCAGTTTATTCGTTGAAGGTGACGAATTGGAAATTTTGACGAAAGGGATCTCAATATTTCTACGTGATTATAAAAGTTATGAAAGTGATATTTGGTAATGTGATACACGATTGACTTTTTAACAGAAACAAAGGATAACAAAGAAACCTCTTTTAAAACAGAGATTTACATTTTTCGGAGTAACGGGACTGAGCTATGTCTCTTAATTTTCTGTGTCGATTCACACTCTTCATAATACCGGTTGGATTTTTGGAACGATAGTTCCTTACGGCAGGCTTGGAGGAGATAGGGATTTTGCTGCGCGACTGAACTGAAAAAATTTTAGACTAAAACCGTAAGAAAAATATATAACGGAAGTTACGTAGCAATATTACATTCTCTTTGAGCGGAAGTGCTATAGTCGTATTTGGAACGAAGTTCCTTATTCTTTGTACGATTTTCCACTGCAAGGGAAGGCAAAGAGATATATGCTCATAGCAGCCGATGTCTTCAGTAATGTGTAGATATATTCTTCATATTATTATACATTATTCATATCAAGTTGGCGAGTATTACTTTTTTTATTTTGAATAAATCGATATGGGTATCAAATTCTAGGTTTTTCGGGGTGCTGATTACGAAAATGACTCATTTTCAAATTCAAGATGGCGAATATTACTTTTTTGGATAAATCGATATGTGTCAAATTCTAAGTATCTCGGGGTGCGGATTACGAAAATGACGTTCATTTTGTAATCATAGGTAGCGAATATTATTTTTTTTTTAAATCTACGTGGGTATCATGTTCTAGGTTTCTCGGAGTACTGATTACAAAAATGACGTTCATTTTCAAATCCAAGATGGCGAATATTACTTTTTTTTTAGATAAATCTATACGGGTATCAAATTCTAGGTTTTTCGGGGTGCTGATTACGAAAATTATGTTTATTTTCGAATCCAAGATGACGATTATTTTTTGATAAATCGACATAGGTGTCATATTCTAGGTTTCTAGGGGTGCTAATTACGAAAATGATGTTCATTTTCAAATCCAAGATGGCGAATATTACTTTTTTTTAGATAAATCTATACGGGTATCAAATTCTAGGTTTTTCGGGGTGCTGATTACGAAAATTATGTTTGTTTTCGAATCCAAGATGACGATTATTTTTTGATAAATCGACATAGGTGTCATATTCTAGGTTTCTAGGGGTGCTAATTACGAAAATGATGTTCATTTTCAAATCCAAGATGACGAATATTACTTTAATTTTTGTAAATTGTGTTGCTTCTATATTATCCGAAGGAACTTCGTTCCTAACTGGTGTTCCATGACACCACGTCATTTTTTAAAAATTGATTGTACTTTTTAATATAAACGAAAGTAACCGTTTTCTCATAAATCAGCGCGCACACTTTTATATAGGGCGCCAAAGCTCTATTTTGGATTAATTATTGTTTATCACCGCGTCATCTTGGTTATAGTCGATGGCATGTGCTGTCAAACAGAAGAAGCTTAAAAAATTAATTATACAATTCGCGATAAGTTTAACGAAATCTTTTACTACATTTTCAGGGAATCCGATATCTACGATACATCATACATGGTTCAACGGTGAACCTAAACAGCCAAAGGAAAATAAATGCGTGTTTAAACAAGAAAGTAGTGACAAGATCTCCAATGACCGTTGCAATACGCAGCGGTACTTCATATGCCGTAAAAGTCTCGCGTCCTGGAAAAAGGAGAGTAATGCACTTGCTAAAAGTGTAAAAGGTAATATAGTAGAGTAGGAAGTTTTTGAAGAAAGCTAGCATACGCGATTTGTATATGCGCGCGTTAATACGCACGTGCCGCGACACAAACATACCGCAATATTTAGGTAGATTATGGGTGATCGTTCATTCAGTCCAATCGGCATCGCATGCGACGCAAACATGTTAACTATCCCGTGTCTTTAATTCGTTCTCACATTTTCGATAATACAAAAATGTCTAAATCGCATAAACGAACTTATTTTAATGTCGTTGGATGCTTGAATAATTTTAGTTATTTGAATCCATAGTTATCATTCTTTAACACAATCGTTATCGATTTTTATTATTAAATTGCGTTCGGCCACGTGTTGCTGTGGCTCAGTAAGAGTTCATGTCTCGACTTCGTACAAAAATCCCATACAAAAAAGACTTTCAGTTTCTCTCAAATTTTCTTACCATACAACCTTACTTGGACTATTACGAACATTATAAAAAAATTGCCAGATCAATCCAGTCGTTCTCTAGTTTTGCGCTTAGCAACGAATATTTCCTTTTTATTTACATGGCTATATAACTCGTGGTGGTGATAGTATCTCGTGAGGGGCCCGTCCAGATCAATACCATAGTACCATCTCACTTCCAAATCCTGCCGCCACACCTGACCTGTGGTGTTCCGGTGTGGCGGGTGGGAGAGACGGTAATATTACTGACAGAAGAGGCGTGACATCTTACTCTTCAGGGTTGCTAATGCATTTTCAATATGAAGTGCTTTCCTAGCTTTGATGTCATAAATGTTCATGGGCCTCAATTTACTTAACGTCAGTTAGATTATTGGTTCGTTCATCTTCCCCGTGGTACGTGAAAAAGACCTTGACTCTGTCTCATACAGGAATGTACAGACTAAAGTTAGAAATTCCTAATTTATTTATGGAACACTGCAAAACAATTGAAGAATTGAACAGATCATCTAATACATAAAAATCAATGTTTGTTCGTTTTTTCGTTTTTATGGGCTGCCAGACCGTTCTTCCGATAGCAATGAAATTTGGTACAGAGATAGCTTGAATCCCGAGGATGGACATAGACTATTTTAAAAATAAAAAACGCGGACGAACTCGCGAGCTCAGCTAGTAGAGAATAAAAATCGAAATTGTGAACGCTTAAAGCCCTTGGCCCCTTCTATGGCCAGGAGCAAGTGAAGTTCTTTCGTCTTCAAAAATGGAGCTCAGAAACGCTAAGGAGTGAATAATAGTGTTAAATATTCAGACCAAAAATCATATGGCCGGAGCTTTTGCTTTAAGAGCGTGTCCGTTTTTTGTCAGCATAGGTTCCAGCCTTTTACTAATGTGCGGGACTAGGGAAAGTACAACAATACACAGCTGAAGATGACATATTTTTATTTTTGTGAATACTAGTAGCTAAAACACTTAGAGTTATGAGTATTTTGCCAATAACTATTTAGATATTGCAATGTTTTGTAAGTCGCGCCGGAAGTGACCTGCACTTATTATAGTTAACTGTTTCACTCGGAGTTACACTCAATGATATAAAAGACAAGAGACACGAAGATTCGTTTCTCGATCCAAGGTTAAATATGTTAGATATGTATAGGAATGGAACAGTTAAAACATTACTCAATATCTAATTAATTAATTCGTATATAAACACTTCGTGCCGCAGTAGTAAAGGAAAAAACCAAAAAAACAGACGTCGCTAACTGAAGTGTTGATTTATGTAAACTCGTAGTGGTAGAGGGGAGCAAATCGTTATTCATTCTTCCTGATGACATCACGAATATCGTCGCGCTCCGTTAGAGGATGCCAATGTTCTCTTGTCGCTTGTTCCTTAATCGTCGGTGTTGCTAACATAATTATCTCTATTCCAGCTGATAGTGAGGTAGTTCCCAAATTCCGAGACGATTACGTGTATGTGGACGAGACTAGAAGCTACTACAGGTATTCGGACAAGTATGTGAGTTGGTTCAAGTCCAACGAGACATGCATGTCTGAGGGTGCACAGCTTTTTGTACCAGAGAACAAGTTCGAGAGCGATTTCGTATTGAATTTCTTTAACCTTACGCAAAAATATGCGGCTTGGATTGGAATCACAGACATTGCTGAGGAAGGAACTTACGTGACTGTCGATGGTATGTGATACGAGCAATCAGTACAGCATATTTCTCACTTAATATGTAACAATTTAATGTTTAACTTCTGGAATTATTAATGTAATAAGTTCGAGAAGACTGTATTAAGTCCATAGACTTAACAAACCCTATGAAGTATTACAAGCGCAAACGAATTTGTCTATACTAATGTTATAAACAGGTAAATTTTGTTTGTTCGTATGTAATGGATAAACTCAAAAACTACTCAACCTATTTCAAAAATTCTTTCACCTATAGAAAGCTACATTATCAGCGAATTACATGAGCTGTATTTTATTTCAAAAAAATGTTCTACCCGTGCGAAGCCGGGACAGGTCGCTACTTATTAATAACACGTGTTTTCCTTGACAACGAAGCGTTTTCAGAATAATTTTGACTTGGTCTATTATCTCGCATTAGTTGACTAAGATTAAAGATTTTCTAAAGGTCTCTCTCGCGGGTCGGCTGGGAGAAATTTCTTATACAAATAAGCGGTACCTTTTGCTTTTTTTTCAGTATATATCTTTATTTTTATATGTTGTTGTGTACAATAAATTGTCAATAAAAATGAAAATAAATAAAAAATGATATATCACTTTTCTCTTTAGGGAGGTCGATATCGTCTGTGTACAATTTGTGGAAATTTGACAACCCAACGGGCAGCAAGGGACTGAATTGTGTGGACTTAAGCTATATCGGTACTATATCTGACGCAAGGTGCGACGCGGAACTTGACTTTATATGCAAGAAAAGTCTTCCCCCGAAGAATATTACTGAGAAGATACAAGGTGATTCTTATTCATATGATATGAGGGTCCCTTTCCAGCGGGTTGTGCGGTCATTATAAAAAGAAAGAAAGAAACAGGTTTATTGTCACACCTAACATTAGTTACATTAAACTCCATGACTGAATATAACTCTTTACGAAATACACGCATTTCCAATTTACCGGTTCCAAGAACACTTTCCACTTGTGGTAAACGATTCGGGGATCACATAAGGGCATCAACTTATAACGCCATTCTGAAACACTGTAACCTTAAAGATTGTGCTATGAATGAAGCAAAAAAAAACTAATTTTTAAATTTCTTCTCTCTTTAAACTACGCTGAGACAGAGACTATCCGAGCTAAAGTAGCTTAACTTATGTAATATCTATAACCAACCAACTTATCTGTATCGAGATAGAGTAATGTGTGTATTGTCATGTTTTTGACTTTTAACTATTTTGTTTTCTGTACTATTGTCTCTTACTCTCTTTATTGTAATGTACCTACGTAACTTTGTAAATTCTTCTGTGTAATTTTTAATTGGTTCCTCGCGATAAATACGAAGCCTAGTGCGGAGACCCCTGGTAATTCTGATACAAATTAATTGTGATATCAAATAAACAATTATCTTATCTTATACACAAGGTTACATAGTATATACCTTATACTTAGTAAGTAGTTACATACATACCCTAGCAACAGTTGCATAGGCACATATAAATTACAAGATGGTTAAATGAGGAACGATAGGAATTGTATGGATCAGAGTTTCTCGCTCCGCATTTTGGTGGGGAGATTTCTGGTCAGTAAGATTTCTGCGCCTTTATGACCCTAGAAAAAGCATTTGATTTATAATTAAATTTAACACATCGAATTTGGTGCCAAATCAACAAACAACAACATGAAGTCTATTTATAGTTAGTAGGGCACCGATTTTAGTAACTGTCAATTTTAATTATGTAGATATTTGTATCGTATTCACAAAGTCATTTTTGTACTTACATGCATACATATCCTCACGCTGTATTCCCAACGGGGTAGTCAGAGAGGACGGAGTGCCTGGAATCGCGGTCCTTTTTTTATTTTTTTTATATATTCATTAATTTGTGTGAATATCAGTATAACATTGATGTTGACATTCTACAAATAAATATAAAAGCTCTTCGCATTCTGCTAACAACATAGCAAATATTTATTTAACAATTTTATACAATGTTATGGATAATCAAAATTATTTATTTATACATTTATACATTATATATTATTTATAACAGGTATACAGAAAACTAACAGTAACGATGATACCTGCAGAAGTATTAACTGTGTTGCAGATATCAACGCCCTCCTCCGAACAAACCATGCTTATAC
Source organism: Zeuzera pyrina (assembly GCA_907165235.1). NCBI lineage: Eukaryota > Metazoa > Arthropoda > Insecta > Lepidoptera > Cossidae > Zeuzera > Zeuzera pyrina. The sequence continues at coordinate 8,469,316 of OU015646.1, read as the reverse complement.
GTATATAACATAATATAATGATACAATGCTACGTTTGTTAGTAAGTTTGTGTGTTGATGAGTGTTTGTAGATGAGTGTGTGTGGGAATGAGTATGAGTCTGAGCGTGTGCGTGTGTGTGTATGTGGGAGTGTGTGGGAATGTGTTTGTATTTGTGCGTATGTGGTACATAATAATATGTATATAATATGGAAGTGTATATTTCAATTGAATTTAACCAGTGTTTCGGTGTCGTCATAAGAAAGAGACTATAGCCAGGCAAGACACTTCTTTTTGCATATGTGTCGAGTTAAGGGATAGATGTTTAACTCTCTGTTCACTCTGTTATATAACAAAGAACTGATAAAGCAGTAGTGTCGACCAGCAGCTACCGTCCGGCGTGCATCCGTTTTACATATTCTGTCAGTACGACGCACTAATAAAATATCGGGTTCAAAAGTCATCTTTGAATGTTTTCGCAAAACCAAATTATAATTACAAATAAGTTATAAAATGTCAAATAAACGTTAAATAATCATGAAATAGCAAACAAAAAAAAAGTTATTACTCACACATTTTCTTGAGTATCAATTAGTAAGAAATAATTATTTTGTGCTTTTCAGTTTTTTTTTTGAAGTCGGTTTAATTTTTTTCTTAAAACGTTATTTTATTTTAGATATACCAAAGTTCCGGTCGGATTACGTGTTCATAAGGAACACAAACAGTTTTTACAGGATTAAGAACCAACCGTTATTCGGACGAGAGCCTTGGGCTGATGCTAACGCCACATGTGCCGCCGACGGCGCCACTCTATTCATACCAGAGAACAGACATGAAGCGCATGTCGTGATGCACTATTATCTAAATTTTACTTATTATATGTACATGCCTCCTGAAAGATTTTGGATCGGTGTGTCCGATATTGGAAATAAGGGGGAGTTCAAGACGTCTGATGGTAAGATTTGAAAGCACACCAGAAAATCTTTAAGAATCTTCTAGGAGACAATTTTTTTGTTTTATTATTAGATAAGATAATACTAGTAGTACCGGCGACTTCGTCTGCGTGAAAGTCGGTTTTATTACGCTCTCCTCTTGTGTCCTTGAACGTGTGACAGGCGAGCGGCGTATTTTTTTTTATAATAACGATAACTTTTTTACTGCCATCCGATTTCAATGAAAGCTTAAATGTTGCTCCAAGCTGCAATCTACCAGTAACTTTCAAGAGTAGCGTGTATTCGTGTACACAGACAAAACAATTTAAAAATGCTTTTTTTTTGTGTTCTGTTACTCTTTTTTTATATTTCCCAAACTCATTTTTTATTTCATTCAATGTACAGACACATTATTTCTGCTGCTTTAGTAAAAGTATAGTAATACAATTTAAAAAATGTGTATGGCATTATTGCTGTAGGTATATTATTGAGGACAAAATTTCATTACTATAGGTTTACGTTAGTAAACTAATTAATCTGTGCTATAGTGCTTATTGTGACAATGACTGAAAACGCGAAAATTAATTAAAGTAGGTACTTACGGTGTTAGTATACGATTTTAACTCGAGCTTTCAGTGACTTTTCGTTCCTTACTCCATACAGCACAGACACGAGTAATTGATATGTAACGATTAAGTTTGCTCAATTAAGTTTGATCAATGCTCCGCTCGAATTCCAACAACCTCCGCGCACACTCGCTGTGACAGCGAGAGAATAGAATGGGACAGCGACGCTGTCCCATTCTATTCCTATTCCTCGACCCCGTAATATTGCCAACCCCTGAACCATGAGATATTATCTCAGACGGTAGTTGGATTAGATTTTAATAGGATGGCGGGTAGGAATCGTGAGGATTACTCATTACAATAGGATTTATGAACTTATTTCTGTACTTGAGTTTGAATTAGAAAAGTATTATTATTTTCAGTGGTTCTATTGGGTCCTTACATATGAAATTAGCGTTTTGTCGTACTGACCACTTTGATCTGAAATATCTCCTCTTTGGTTAAGAATTCCAAATTCAAATTTATAAATTCATTTAGCTGGTATATTTGAGTTTTGAAAACAGTCATTCATTTGTTTTTTCTTCATTATTTTTTTCTTTGGCATCGCTTATTGCCGCACAATGGAAAACATGAAATATCGGTATTTTACGAGTACGAGTTCTACCGTGGCACCAGTGCTGCAGAAACAGCTCGAAGGATTAATGTTGTGTACAGCGCTGGTGTCGCAAAAGAAAGCACGGTACGTTTTTGGTTTCAACGTTTTCGTTCTGGAAATTTCGACCTTCAGAACCAACCTCGTAGACGGCCGGAGACCAAAGTGGAAAATGAAGAATTAAAGGCTGTTGTGGAAGCGGATCCATCACAAAGCACTTCAGAGATAGCTGCAGGCTTCGGGGTAAGTAACCAAAACTGTATTAATCCACTTGAAGCAAATCGGGAAAGTAAAAAAACTTGAACGATGAGTACCTCATGAATTGAGTGAATCAAACTTGCAAACACGCGTCGACTGCTGTGTTACTTTGCTCAACCGACACAATAATGAAGGGATTTTAAATCGAATCATTACTTGTGATGAAAAGTGGATACTGTACGATAATCGGAAGCACTCGTCGCAATGGTTGAACTCTGGAGACCCAGCCAAATCCTGCCCTAAACGAAAATTGACTCAGAAAAAGTTACTTGTGAGTGTTTGGTGGACTAGCGCCGGTGTCGTTCACTACAGCTTTCTAAAATCTGGCCAAACGATTACGGCAGATATCTATTGTCAGCAACTGCAAACCGTGAAGGAAGAACTAGCTGCTAAACAACCAAGATTGGTCAATCGCTCTAGGCCACTGCTGCTTCACGACAACGCAAGACCACACACTGCACAACAAACAACCACTAAGTTAGATGAGCTACAACTGGAATGTCTGCGACATCCACCGTACTCCCCGGACCTTGCTCCAACAGATTACCATTTTTTCCGGAATTTGGACAACTTCTTACAAGGAAAAAAATTCAACTCCGATGCGGCAGTCCAAACCGCCTTCAAAGAGTTTATTGATTCTCACCCCCATGGTTTTTTTAGTAAAGGGATCAATGAACTGCCTATGAGATGGCAAAAGTGCATAGATAACAACGGTGCATACTTTGATTAATTAAATATATTTTACAAAAAAAAAATTGACTTTATATTCCTCCCGTACAAAACGCCAATTTCATATGTAAGGACCCAATATTAAAATTGGAGCAGAAATGCATATTTCGCTAATCGAATTTAAACAAAATGCAAATATTTGTTACAGGTAGACCCTTTGACGTCGTGTACGACGAGTGGAGTAAAAATAAGCCAGATCTAAAGTACTCTGAGAATTGCGTATATTTGGACAAATCTGGCGTTCTTATGGACTACGATTGTAATGAGAGACTGCCTATAGTATGCAAGAAGAGTTTAGCCCAGTTGAAACGAGATGGTAATATAACTTCTATTTGTACACGATTTTTTGATTGTACCCAATTTTCCATGCATAGTCTCCTTAAATTGGAATATTGTAATTCGGACAGAATAGCTTGATATCTGTGACAGCTCTCAACAATTTTTATTTTTATTATTTTTTATTTATTGTAGGGATACACCATCGACCTTATCACTATGTATTTATATTGTTACACTTTCTACTAATAAATCTATATTCTGGTGACATGTCTTTACAGGTGTATACAACGATTCACATTTTGTTCATCTAAATGTATTTAATTAAGATAGCAGTGATATGCACAAATATGTGTCGATTATTTACATTAAATCCAGAAAAAAAAATTAATGAAAAAGAACAAAAGACTACCACATAGAACCAGGTTAATTGCAACGCACGCCTGCACAGGAATACTACACGTCACTCATTCCAGCAACGACCTGGATACCAAGTCAATACAGACATTCTTGAATTTAAACCTTCCATCGCCAAATATGTCAATATCGCCCTTAGAATAACAATACCAACGATATAACTTTGAACAAGCGTCATGATAATAATTTTATTTTGCGACACTTGCCATCTCTGTTTTCCAATGGTGAACATGTTATAAATAAAATTAAATATGATTAATATATTGATATAAAACTTTGGGTCCCTGAGACCCCGAAGCCCATCGACTGGTTTCTGATATTTGTAAGAGACTGGTCGAGGCTTCGAGAGACCGCCGGGCTGGCAGCTTCTTCCGCCAACGAATCAGTTTGGCTATTCAAAGAGGCAATGCTGCCAGTCTGCTGGGTACCTTAAGCAATGACAGCTTTCTAAGCGGCAACTTTGAGGAAGTTTATTATCTAAGATAATGTGTAGTTTTAACTTTGTAAATATTAACACATATGTATGTACTTTTTGTTAATGTAAATAAATTGAATATGATTAACACTTAAAATGACATGACTGTGACAAATGTCACAGATATCGAGCTATTCTGTACGAACAGATACGAAATGTAAATGTTATTTTCAGAGCCGTTCCAACTTAAGAAGTTCCGCAGTGACTTCACATTAGTGAAACAATCAAATTCGTTCTACAAATTCCACTCGCTGGCAACATGGTTCGAAGCCAACGAGACCTGTAATTATGAGGACTCCGAGTTGTATTATCCTCGAGATAAGTTCGAGCTTCACCTAGTCCTCAATTTATACCATTTCCATTTTGCATACAACGAGGTTTGGGCTGGCGTGTACTATTCTTCGGATGCAGAAATTTACCAAACTGTCGACGGTGAGATTTTTAATTTCCATTTTTGATTCTAAACAATTTTGATTTGCTTCACCTTTGCTGAGCGGGACATGGCGTCTGAAAAAATGGCAGTTAATCAGCTTATCTGATAATAAATGTGTGTTGTATGTAGAGGTGCGTTAATTTATCTGATTTTTCTCACTGTTGCTGTACAAAATGTGATTTCTGAAGTTTTGCGTTTTAAAAAATCTAGGAAGTGCTATTGCAACCGCACCAGTGCTGCCAGAGGATGATTCTCTTAGTTTATTAGTATTAAATTATGTACTTACATAAAATTTTAGACTTGTGCCTCAAACGTTAGTCGACGTGGCTGCCAGCTCTCAATTTAATACGTATATAATGTTATCGTATTATGTACACACACCCATAACGTCGATGTTGAGTTGAGTCATAGAAAGCTACCGTTCGCGGTTTGTATGTGTGCGCGCACGTGCCGTGGCACGCACACAACGGCAATATTTTGGGCGAATATTTTTTTTTATTTTTTTTTATTTTTTTATTATTAGACAGAAACTCACAGCTTGTTACAATAATTGAAGTTCCATATTATGATGTTATACATTTAAAAAGCCAATTTAAGAGGTTCCCAAGATTGTACAATATAAATAAATCAGCTGATGTAGGTTGAAAAACAATAACAAGAAAATTATCAAAATACAGTACAACCAAGTCCGTGCATGAGTAAGTTTTGTATGTGTATGTTCATGTGTGTGAGTGAGTTAGTAGTGTATGTTTTTTTTTGTGTGTTTGCAAATATTTCAGTAATAATGTAATAGTGTAAGGAGTGTGTTCAAATGGCATACTAATGCCAGTAATTAAATTATTATCATTAAATCATTAAAATTAAATTATGGATATGAATATGGGTAATTGATTGTAGCGCCTGTCGGGGTCGCACGCGACACGCGACGCAAACATGCGAGCGCTCCCTCACGCTTATTACGTAACCTGCAGACAGCATGCGACAGCCAATATGGCGCGATATCTGCTGTCAAAACGAGAATTTATGTAATGTAATTTGTATAGTGGCGCTAAATCTACTGCGAAAAGTGCATTCTACAATGATTTGTGCATCTAAAGACTTTATAATACGTTCGTTTTTCGACGTTTTCGTATTTGTGACGATGTGAAGAATGAATTAAAGACATACGGCGGAGTTATTACCTAAAAATTTGCAGACAGCTACAGCCACGCGATCACTGCGCGACCGGTGACTAATTGTAATAAAAAATTAGTAATAAATAATTTTAGTCCTTCGAATGCAGAGTTGTTATTATTCAACATAACTACAAGAAATTAAATATACCAAACATGAAAAACTTATCCGGGTGCATTGTTTTTTTATTATTATGTAATGAATGCATAACTAACCGAAATGGTCTACTCATCTCACACCTAAAGTAACAACCCTACGAATCCAACCGAGAGTAGGTAATTCCATTACTCATGAAGCGGGACTGCCTTCTTTTCAACATATTCTTTGGTTGAGTTGGGTGCACATGGTTTATACAATATACTGACCGGCGGAGTTATCACGTAAAGAACGGTAGCTGCGCCGTAGTCGCGCGACGATTGCTTTAAATTGGTAGTTACTTTTCGTTGGTAGAAATGACTTTTCGCTGCACAACTGAAGTCGGTAGCAGTAATTTTTAGTTCACTGTTGATTAATCAACAAAATACGCTTTTTTAGACTTTCACGGTTTGTATCCATTATAACAATAAATTAACGGGTTCTTTCCGTGATATTAAATATTTTTGAGTTTCCCGATATTTCGATGAAATTGCGTGTGGATATACGAGAACATATATTTCAGTCTACCCTCTTTCTGGCTCGTAGTTGTTATTTATTATAAATTGTAATCTGTTTTACTAAGAGTTCCCGCACTTTACTGTTCTTCTGCGCCGCCCATTGTACAGTTCTTAGTTTGAAATTGTACAGTTGATATAATTGTGTAGATTTGATGCGACTGTATCTTTTATCATAAACGTGTAATGTGGCTATACTTCACGGCTGTACCGCTTGTACTGCTTCGATTAATTTACAAATTGTTAAATACTTCCAGGTAAACCAATATCTTCAACACCTTTCGTATGGCACAACGATGGACCGGAGCAGTCAACCAATAAGACATGTGCATACATACACTCAATTACCAACAAATTACAAAATGACTATTGCGATAAAAGAAGGTTCTTTGTGTGTAGAAAGACTTTGGAGTCTTTGAAAAATGATAACACTGAACTGGACAACGGTAAAATACAAAATATTTTAAGTTATCAAATTCCGATTATCAATTATCAACAAGTTTCCGAGCTTTCAAACTTTTCGATCGAGATTTCTCTTCTTGACGAAGCATCTATGGAAAATTTCTATTTAATCTGGTCTAAAAACACAACACTGGTAAGAAATTCTCGTAACAAGATAAACATAATGTTAGACACATATTACTTCTGTGGCGATATACAGAAGAAAATGACTCGTCAATTGGAATATCTGAGTCTACTAACACGTGTCTCTGTTATGTCGAATTTGATTACTTGTTCATTAGATACATAATATCTTAGTGTTTTATCTCTAACGGGCTAGACGACGATGAAGAGCCAAGTAACGCAATTTTTACGTATTTATTTCACCCCTTTAAATCTCATTCTTTTGTTGAAATCCGAGTGCTATTGGCGTTTTCATCAGTCTACACTCTCTCTTTGATCGTCTTAAGTCAACCTCAGTCTTAATTAGTTCCTGCTGCCATTCACATTCGCTCTGTAGCTGTTTCTTCGTCAATCATTCATACACAATGCGGTGTTGGTGCCAACTTTATTGTACGGTAGTGAGGCCTGGATATGCCCGAAATCGAGTGAAAGTAAGATAAATGCAGTAGAAATGCGATCTCTTAAAAATACGTGCGGTGTCACCCTTGCAGATAAAATAAGCAACAAAGAGATACGCAGTATGACAGGCTTGCACGATAGTGTTATTGTAAAAATGAAGAAAATAATGCTAAGATGGTTCGGGCACATGGAAAAAATGAGTGATGAAAGACTGGCGAAGAAAATCTAAAGAGCAAAAGTGAGTGATAAAAGAAACCAAGGAAGACCAAAGCTGACTTATGAAGATCAAATAGCTAGTGTTAGCCGACGGAAGTGTCAAAAGCACTCGCATACCTAGGCGAAAATATGCGAGGAGAATGATAAGATTCGAGGAAGCGAAAGAAGTGTTTAAGGACCGCGACGCTTGGCGCTCCGTCCTCTCTGACTACCCCGTTGGGGATACAGCCTGAGGATATGTACATATGTATGTATCATTCATGACTTATTCTTTCTACCTCCACGAACCATCCTTCCTTTACTAATTACGAACTAAGCATTCCTTTCTTCACTTTTACATTTCATCAAACCCTGCCAATTTGTGTATTTACTTCTTTATTTCTCATCGCAAATATGACATAACATGTATTTCTAAAAGATCGCACTTCCATTGCATTCAAGAGTAAATTTACATTAAAAAGTACCTACAAACAATAAAGGTTTATCATTCGAACAACTACATTTTGATTCATTGCAAATAGCAAAACGTTCCTTTTTCAGGAGTACGTGAACCAGTTCCACCTTTCAGAGACGATTATGTGTATTCAGAACGTACAAGAAGCTATTACAAGTATGCGTGGAGGAAGTCCTTAGAATGGGAAGAAGCTAATCAAGCATGTTTTTCTGAAGGGGCGCTATTGTTTATACCTGAAGACAAAGTCGAGGCGGATTTCGTCATAAATTTCGTCGACCTGACCCAACACTTCGGGTCTTGGTTGGGGATCCACGATATAGAAGGAGAAGGAGTATTTGTCACCGTTGATGGTAAATATCCTTATCTTATCTCTTGACATTTCCGTCTGCTAACACTGGCTGTTTTTGTTTTGTTTCTTTTGTGTATTATCACATATTGCCTTCTGCTTCGATGTACGACATACCTGAATAACTCCAGCTCGAAACACTGTACTTGTTGAGACTGCATCGTATCTTTGTCACGTGATAGCTAGGAAGTCTAATTTAAACTTGCCTCAAGTGTATACAGTTGCATAGCAAGTTTGGCGCATTCCTGGTTCAGTTGCAAATGATATCTGGTTGCCATCTATCAACAATAAGCATGATAACAGATTTTGAAAATCACATGCTATAATGTAGGTACGCGTCAGCTATTTCCGAAGAAAATATTATTTCACCAATAAACTAAGTTTTAACGTATTATTGCAATTTTTTCTACGTAATTTGGATTAATCGCGAAAATGCTAGTTGGTGTCATGGCGTCCGCTTGTGACGTCACGCCTAGGTAAATATTGTTCTACATTACGTTATTAGGGTAACATTCACAAATTAGATAGAATACAAAAGTTATATTTACCTAGGCGTGACGTAATTCGCTCTGATTGGTGTTTCAGTTAACATGGCCGATTGCAGTATTTTATACTTTTATTTTATTAAAAATATTATTAATGTCAATGTCAAAATTAAAATGAGTCGTTATTTAGAATCATATTAACATATATTTTTCTTTAAAACCATTTATTATATGATTCTTTAATACCGTCATCATGCCTATTATGATTAACAGTAGCCAACACAATAAAACAATGGCTAATATAGACGAAATTATTCTCATTTTATTTAAGATCCGCTTTAAATGGAACAATAAGTCAATACATGTCAGACACACTCAGTCCGTGTTTTACTCACTAATTTCAATGATTTGAAGTTATTTTTGTGTAATTTTTAGGTCGAAATGTGTCATCAGTGTACCACGACTGGAGTGGTGGTCACCCAGGTGAAACTGGGTCCCATAACTGCGTTTGGTTACACTCCACAGGCATGATATGTGGCGGTTTATGCGAAGCCAGTTTATCGTTCATATGTAAAAAAACTGTAGACTCTATTATTCGAGATGCTAATGTCACAACTAACAAAACTGAAATGAGTATAATATCGAATGTGTGAACAAAACATGGAGCAAAGATAAACTGATTATGACTTTAATTGATAAAAACATTTACCACTTATTATATACTACCGACCCGCCCCGGCTTCGCACGGGTAGAATTTTTTTAAAATAAAATACATGTTACTCGCAGATAATGTAGCTTTCTATACGTAAAAAAATATATGAAATCGGTTGAGTAGTTTTTGAATTTATCCATTACAAACAAACAAACAATCAATTTTTTCTCTTTATAATATTAGTTGGTATAGATAAAAGTAAGTACACAAAAAAACTTTATTTTTATTAAATAAAACTATTTTACGTTTTCAATATTTTTTGTTTATTTTTTATATATTGTTAATACAATGTTTACCTTTATATTTAATTAGTAATAATATTATAGCTTTATGTAGTGCGTTTAACATTTATTCCAATTGTCTACTATTTTTCAATTAGTGAGAAAACAAAAAGTTCTTTTCTCTTCAATTTGCCACATGTAAATAAGATTTTGTTTTAAATACCTATATGTAATTCAATTGCGTATTATGAATGGCAACATTGTGTATGACAGAGAATAAGCAATGAGTTATCGTTGCTTGTTATTTTTTGTAGCTACTGTTCAAAGATGAAAGTTGTGATTACAACTAATAAAGAGGTAATTATTTGTTGGGCTTTATACTTAGGGTGCCTTGCACAAACTATCGACATCTTGCTTACACCCATTATATAATAGTTTGTGCAAGCCACCCGTAACCCTTAACTATAATCGTGGGTTCATTGACGTTGAGTCAAGTTGATTTTTCAAAGTCGTAACTAAAGCACTGCGAGCGGCGCAGCTCCCCCGGCTCCTCAGTACCTTCCGTCAGTTCGCCGTAGAGCACGCTGTAAGACGGATGTGTTTCACTCGCTACTCCAAAGGTAAGTAATTGATTCCGCTCGAGTCCAATGGACCCACGACTACAAATACGTGTTTTTTCATATCTGCCATTTTGTTTAATTTCGTGTTTCATTTCAGTTTCTCGTCATGGCAAACAGAAAAGGTGTGTTTATAAGTGAGGAAGACATATCAGAGCAATGGTTGAACGCGGATTTACACAGTGATAATGACGAAAACGATGAGAATTCCGTGTCTGCTCGTAATGCCGTAACTACGAATTCTGGCAACGAGTTTTTTGATAATGACGAGGACCTTGTCGTGGTTAGTGATCATGACTCTAACCCAAAACTATCTGACAATGAAAACTCAAGTGACATCGAAGTGAAGTGGCCGACGCCTATTCTGTATAGGTTGTTGGACATGAGCGCTTTAAATGCCTATATCATCCAGCAGAGTCACGAAATAGCCTCGAAAATGACAAGGATGATGTTTTGTTAAGAATTGGATAGTTTGAATAAATACATACAACTAAAGTTTTCGCGTTCTTCCAAAAAGTCTTTTTTAACTCCAGTAAAGCATACTATCACTTCACTGGAGAGTGTTAGAGACTTAGTAATAAAAAGACAAACAAATTACATAAGAGATATACCACTTTTTTACATGAGAATTGTAGAAATATTTCTGATAAATATGAAACATTGTCAATATTTACAAGAAAAAAAAACCATGAAGACATTTTACAAATAAACACTTCAAACTTCATGCCCAATTTTATTATACCCTCGAATCTTTAATTAACAGGTTATAAATCTTTATTAGGTAACAGCTCGCATTGGTCTAAGCGTAACAGATTCCATTGAATTATAGGTTACACTATGGTAGTACGTGATACAATATCAAAACAATAATCGACAGATCGGCGGGGTTATTACCTAAAAATTTGCAGACAGCGACAGCCACGCGATCACTACGCGACCGGTGATTAATTCTAATAAAAAATTTGTATCATATATGACAATTGCGTATCTATTATTCTATGAGCGTAAAATGCACTTCGCGGTAGATTTAGCGCCACTATACAAATTACATTACACAAATTCTCGTTTTGACAGCAGATATCGCGCGATATTGGCTGTCGCATGCTGTCTGCAAGTTACGTAATAAGCGTGCGGGGCGTGGGATCTGCCGCTTCGCCGTAAGTAAAAGCAGACAGTAGAAAAGACAGTGCTATCGTGTCGTCGCTTCGAATCGAATCGAAAAACCTTGACACTGAGAAGAACCTATTTTACAAAAGGTTCAATAAAATACAATATTCAAAAAGCCAGTAAATGCATGTGCAGAGAAGACCATTTCCGGACTATTGTTTTGTCTTCAACAAAATTACTTATTTTATAGTATGATTGTCCAAACAATGTACGTTTAATAACAATCAAATCATCATGGTGGTTTTAGGAACGGTAGAGGTTGTATGGATCAGATTTTCTCGCTTCGCGCTATCGTAGGAAGTTTCTGGGTATAGGTCAGAAAGTTTTCTGCGCTTTCGTGGATCTAGAAAAAACATTTGATAGAGTAGTGCGACAGAAATTGTGGAGTCTTCTGCCTGAGTATGGCGTGGGGGGCTCCTTACTACGGGCTGTGAGGTCATTATATAGCGGCCACAGAGCCTGTGTAAGGATAGAGGGTGACACGTCGCCCTGGTTTGATATCTGTTCAGGCGTCAGACAGGGCTGCGTGATGTCTGCCTGGCTGTTCGTGCTGTATTTGGACAGTTGGCTCCAGAAAATTAAAGGTAGTATGAGTGGTATGTTATGTTTTGACACAGTGGTAAACTGCCTATTGTACGCTGACGATGCTGTGCTTATATCACCATCAGAAGCCGAGTTGCAGACACTAGTCACGTGCATGAAAGAAGAATGTGAAGTAAAAGGATTGAATATTAATGTGAACAAAACTAAGGTTCTGGTGTTTGAAAGGGAAGAGGTACAAACGAAATGTGATATTTAGGTAAATGGAACATGTCTAGAACAACTGAATGAAATTACGTATCTGGGGAGTGCGTTTTCGAGGGATGGAAGATGTGATTTGGATGTGGGGAGACGGGCAGCAGCTGGCAATAAAGTGAATGGTGCTCTGTACGCATTAGTAGATAGTGTGAATATATCTAACACTGCTATAAAATGGCCATCCACAATGCGGTGTTGGTGCCAACTTTATTGTACGGTAGTGAGGCCTGGAAATGCCCGAAATCGAGTGAAAGTATGATAAATGCAGTAGAAATGCGATCTCTTAGAAAAATGTGCAGTGTCACCCTTGCGGACAGGATAAGCAATGAGGAGATATGGTCGCACGACAGTGTTATTGTAAAAATGAAGAAAGGAATGCTTAGATGGTTCGGGCACATAGAAAGAATGAGTGATGATAGACTGACGAAGAAAATATACAGAGCGAAAGTGAGTGGTAAAAGAAGGCAAGGAAGACCAAGGCTGACTTATGAAGATCAAATAGCCAGAGTGTTAGGAAACGGTAATGTCAAAAGCTCTCGCATATCTAGGCGAAAATGTGTGAGGAGAATGATGAGATTTGAGGAAGCGAAAGAAGTGTGTAGGAACCGCGACGCTTGGCGCTCCGTCCTCTCTGACTACCCCGTTAGGGATACAGCGTGAGAATATGTATGTATGTAAATCATCATTAGTTAATTGAAACCTGTTATTGTGTCTATTGCACCTCTGATCTCAAAAATGTTACCGATACAGTTTTAACCATTTTATCTTCAAACGTGTCAAAAGTTATCTTTTGTGAGGCATGGATATCTGTATTATTACATACAGAATTTTATTAAGAGAGGGTACGATACAATTTTTTGTGTTTATAATTTTCTTTGTATTCGTTCTTAAAGAAAAGGAAAATAAAACTTTTTATAAATTTTACACTATCGATTAAGTGCATAAACAACACGACGCGACAACACTATTTAGAAGCGTACAAAGGAACGACTGTCGACGTTGTCGACTGAGCAGCGAGTCACCCTCGGCTGTTTACAAAATTGCTGTCAACAAATTGTGTCACTACAAATATAAATCTATTTTTTGGTAATTGAGTAACTTCCTGAGGAATTTTATTATTTACAGAAAGAAATGCAGTTATATCCATCGTGATATCCGTTACACATGCACTTTACGTAAAGGCCTGATTTCACTTTGATTAGTGCGAGTGCAGGTGATTAGTAATTGAGGCTGAGGAGTGCAGGTGTGTAGTGCGAGTAGTGTCCAATTCTTGTTTAGTGGCTCTGTTTAGTAAATTCAGTTGTTAGCCGTCGACCAGCAAGTATGGACGAACATCGAGAAGCGCGCTTGCAATTGGAAGAAGTACTGAAGCAAGTATTAAACGCGGTGGTGTCTGAAACCTAAGAACTTTTGAAAGTTGAACTTGCAAGACCAAGAAAAGTATGGGTTCGAAAATGGATTAATAGAAGACCCATTCATGGCGCAAGCTACCAACTCTTTAAGGAATTGGCTGCTGAAGATACGACGGAATATTACCTTTCTCTCAGGTTGATCGAAGAGTCGTTTAATATACTACTAAACAAACTGCCTGTCCAGACGTGTTTACTGCAGGCATGCTGCGAGTGAGGGGGAAGGGAGGGCGCGCGAGACGTGGCTACTCGCAGTCCACTCGCAAAAAAATAGAACACGCTTCTAATCACGTTACTACGCAGCCACCTAATCACTTGCACTAATCAGTCGCTGTCCACACTTATTTTTTCCTAATCACTAATCACCTGCACTAATCACCTGCACTAATCACCTGCACTAATCACCTGCACTAATCACTAATCAAAGTGAATTCAGGCCATAACTGCAGACAGTAAAGCGCTTATTACACCTTCCAATTTGTTGGAACAGCTTTCCTAGGGATGGCGATCTGAGATCGATTAATGGAAAAATCGATCGATCGATCTCGAATAGATAATTGATTTAGTGAATTGATTGCGGACACCCAAAAATGGAGTTTCCATTATATTTGTATTGGTAAGAACGCAATTATAAAATAATGAGCTAGCGTGGAGTTTTTTAATAAATTATACTTACATATATTGAACACTGCCGACACCTGAGCGCTCTCGGAGCCAGATTTAGCGCTTTTTTGAGTCGTCTAACTTTTATCTATCCCATACAAAAATTAAAAAAACCCGTAGAATGATTTTTGAGTGTCTGTCGTCTAGTCACTGCATGGATTTACTGCTCAAGATCGAATGATCGATTCTTCCATTAATCGATCTAAGATCTCCATCCCTAGGAAAGTTGTTCCAACCCTGTACAGTTATAATTCTAAAATCATTGTAGATAAATGTTAAGAATATAATGATCAGGAGGTAATTAGTATTTTTCAATTAAACCTGGAGATCGTATAGTGAGTAACGAACCCTCTCTTGACAAAATCTTGCATGTAATAATACAGTTATTAATTACTCGCAAAAGATAACTTTTGACATGTTTGAAGATAAAATGGTTAGAATTGTATCGGTAACATTTTTGAGGTCAGAGGTGAAATAGACACAATAACAGGTTTCAAATAACTAATGATGATTTTAGAAATAAAACCAGACAACAGTATTTAAAGCACACTGGTGGGGGATTACAAGCTTCGGAGTCCCAAGCAGAGAGTTAATATAGGCCACCTGAACAGGCCCTTCGAATTGGACCCCGCGGACACAGGGAGTCTCACCTCGCCATGACTTCGTACACTGACTCTCGTTAAATTGTAAGGAGCAGATGCATAGCCATTTTAATTAATTTATTGAGACGTATCCATAGACTTTATGATGCATAGAAGAACATACATATCACAAACATACCTACCATCATTCATATATAAGTACATACATTTTTAAAATTGAGGAAATGTCTCATGTGTATATTAGACTCCTCTAGACTGAGTATACTCACTCAAACCTCATGGTGGTCGCCATCAACGCGTTGTCGAGGGTCTACGGAATCTCCAAAGGAACTCACCCCGAGTTCCTCTCGCACTTCTCGTGGGTGTAGTGACAGAGTCCTCAGTGCATCCTCGCAATGTTACGATGACAGCCCGGTGCGCACGCGCTATCGTCCTCCTCAGGGTCACGTGGAAGGACGACTCTTTTATTACGTAACTGCAGACAGTAAGCGGTAGCCGAATCTTACGCGATCGATCGCGATATGTTGTAAAATCGAGCCCACGGGGTTATTACTTACCTAAAAATTTGCAGACTGCGGCAGCGTCACGTACGACGATTGCGTGTCTATTGCGCCATGACCGTAAAATGCACTTTTCTCGGTAGATATAGCGCCACTATACAGATTACATTGGCGACAGCCAAATATCGCGCGATATTTGGCTGTCGCATGCTAACTACAAGCTAGGTAATAACCGTACCGGACCCTTATTACGTAATTGCAGACAGTGATAACCGCCGGGGTTATTACCTAAAAATTTGCAGACAGCTACAGCCACGCGATTACTTCGCGACCAATGACTAATTGTAATAAAACATTGGTATCACGTATGACGATTACATACTCGTATCCATTATTCTATGACGATAAAATGCACTTTTTGCGGTAGATTTAGCGCCACTATACAAATTACATTAATAATGAGCGTGCGTATCTTACGCGATTAATCGCGATACGTTGTTAAATCGAACACGATATAATGTCGCAAATTACTATTACTGACTGTTGATTAATCAGTGAACTAAAAATTACTGTTATCGACCTTATTTATGCTACGAAAAGTCATGGCACCGTAATTACAAATTTAAAACAATCGTCGCACGACTACGGCGCAACTATCGTTCTTTAAGTGATAACCCACCGGAGCCCCCACTCGGCACGGCCGCGTACTCAAAGGCCGGCCAACTCGGAGGCCCCTTTAGTTTCTCTTACGACAGGCGAGAAATACCATAGCCTTATTCTCAGGCCCGGACTACAGGACTGACATGTACATACCTACTAGTACTACCATATCAACATACCTACGATCATGCATACGTTATCAAAATTATAACCCTACGTTTTGCCTGGCCATAGTCGATAATAAGCTGGACTAATTCTTGTCATTTTTTGCCAGTAATATTTTAGGTCCAAAACCGACCCTGCTACTGACCTCTAACCTGATACCGGTTTATCTATACAAGATACAAGTTTATCTATACTTTTCTAAATTACACAACTAATATAAATTGAATGATTAGAATAAAATAATGATATCACAGTTTTTGAAACTATATGAATGTCATATATAAGAGACGTCCTATCAGTAAATGCCCTACGACGGCAGAGTGTAGAGAGATCGGCCTCATGATGGTCGTTCCTCGTTACGTGTTAGTGCTGCTCGCCTGGAGTTGTACACGTAAGTAATGGGAGTTGGGACCAGTGTGACTTTTGATGATTGCTTCAACGGTTACAGATTCTAGGTTACACATTGTACGTCGTCAGTGTGTTAAGATTTTTGGAAAAAAAGCTTAAAGATGACTGGAATGAATTCCTAAAACCTTCTGCTATTTTCCGCTCGAACTCCAAAAACCACCAATCGACACGTGTTTCGCCTCTCAACAAAGCATCCTCAGGATATACCAGAGATAAAACTAGGTAGTTAACTAGCAGCGAATCGAACTACGACCGACTCGAAAAACCGAAGCTGACCGAGTGATCTCTGGAATATCCTGAGGATGTTTCGTTGAGAGGCGGAAGACGTGGCGACTGGTGGTTTTTGGAGTTCGAGCGGAAAATAACTAAAGGTTTTAGGAATTCATCACATGAAATCAATTTCCATAAAGTAACACCTGAGTCTATACAATATCTTAAAGATGGCCAAAAAACCAAAAAGCCTAATTTCGCATAAAAGGACTGTACAATTGTAAAAAGTTATGTAAACACGATGTGTTTGTACCCATATTATACATTTTCTCACGCTGTGTCTCTAGGGTCCTAGGGTAGTCAGAAAGGATTGAGAGCCAAATATCGGAGTTCTTAGACAAATACTTCTTTCGCCTCCATTTATCTCATCATTTTGTTCACATCACAGATAGCAATTCAAACCTGAACCAGGCGTGCGTTTCGTTGGCCATGCAACTGTATACACTTATGACAAATTTGAATTTGAAGTTGACGACCTCGTTGGTGCAGTGGTTTAGATGTTAAACCCAAACGCGGAAGATTCCGGGTTCGATTCCCGGTCGAGTCAATTTAGGAAACGAACTTTTCTAGATTGTTTCGGGTCTGGGTGTACTGGGAACGCCCCCAGTAGTCGTCAGCTGGTTTTCATAGCACAAGGAATGCCCTAGTTTGAGACCAGATGATTGGTGTGTATTTTCTGGCGTATTTATTATTATTATATTATTATAATTAGACTTAGTAACCGCGACGCGACAAAGATACATTGTTGGCATAACAGTCGGCGTTTTGAGCTGGAGTTATTCGGGTATGACACTCCATCTTTGTACCAGTAGGCAACTGTGTGTTAAATAGATACACATAAACAGGTACCAAAATAACAAATATTTGATATCTACTATAAATTATAATATTGCAGTAATATTGTCAAAATTTTGTTGTCATATTTCACGTAGCAATTTTTAATCACTAAATGTCAAAAATTTGTTATATTTCAATGAACGGGGGTTGCGGGTTCGATTTTTTTTCAAATACACCAGACAATTGACCCCAAACTAAGCAGTAAGCTTGTACTATGGGTACTAACTACACAACAAACTCTGGGGGAGTTCCCAGTAACACCCAGACTCCAAGCCAATTTAGAAAAGTTCGTTTTCCTAAATTGAGCTGACCAGGTATCGAACCCGGGACCCTAGCTTGGAAAGCAGATGCATATGCCACTGCGCCAAGGGGCCAGTCATTGTTTATGTATAATATGTATTTATTTACAAAAGAAATTACTTTATTACTTTAGTTTAAGAAAATTATATTATAATAATAATAATACTCCAGACAATTACACAGATTGTGTGACCCCAAACTAAGCAGTAAGCTTGTTCTATGGGTACCACACAGCGAACTCTGAGAGCTCCCAGTAACACCCAGACTCCAAGGCAATTTAGAAAAGTTCGTTTCCTAAATTGACCGGACTGGGGATCGAACCCGGGACCCTAGCTTGGAAAGCAGATGCTTATGCCACTGCGCCAACGGGCCAGTCTCCGTCCATTAGCGATTGGCGATCGCTGACGATAGTGCCAGTTAGGGCCCGGATAAATATGAAAATGCATATTTTTAATTGAGACTGTGTTCGATCGTAATGTCCTTTTCTTAATTAGCTATGACATTTAGATCCAGGAAATACAAATTTTATTTTCCATATTTTTCCATATTTTGAGCGTAAGTACATATTATATTAAAAAATTAAGATATTAACCCACATTTTCAACATTTTAAACCGACGCGACGGACGTTTTAAATTCGCGCCAAAATGACGATAGTTATCTTCGCGCATTTGTTGCATTCTGTACCTCCGCCCGGCCCCCGCACCGCTCACGTATTCGCACTCTTTCACATCACACAGTCAGCCATTTTAATTGAAGAGTGACAATCATACGTAGTTGCTGTGTCGCGTTTTTCGCAATTCAAATAATGTTCATGAATCAGATACAGTCTGAGTAATTTGAGTAATTTTGTACCTTTTAATTCTTCGCAATAAAAATAGCTTTTTTTTTTTGATATTGTTATTTTTTATTACATATTTTTAATTTTTCATTCCATATTATATGTACATATTTTAGAATTTTAAATACATATTTATCCGAGACCTAGTGCCAGTATATATAATAGTATGATGACTTCATAGGAAACTAGCAAACGCGGTTTGTATGTGTGCGCACGCCCTAATACGCGCGCGACTTAGCACGCACACAACGATATTAGTAAAATTATGATAACACCAGTCAGGGTTGCACCGTAGTTGCGGCTTTCCGCAGCACCGCACCGCCATGGCCGCAACCGCTATGGTTTGTTTTTAATGCGTTCGTCTTATCATCACAAATTCAAAAATGTCTATCATACAGAACATAATATACAATGTCTTTGGATACCTAAATAACAATTATTCGAACCCATAGTCTGTTATCGTTCTTCAACATGACTACAGGAAATATATATCTATGTCTATTTCAAAATTAACTTAAATATGAAAAACGTATGCGTCTGCTTACCCATATATACAAAATATGTAACTAAATGAGATACTGTCCGTTTCTCACACCTAATGTACACTACGTATCAAGAGTAAGCTGTCACACTAACACGCAGTACTCGAGTCGGCTTTCTTTTACACATATACTTTGATAATGCGCAACACTATTGCGCTGGTAGGACTTCCGCTGAGAGGATTTTTTATATTACAGATGCTGTCACTTCCTCACAAGTACCTCCATTCAAATTTGATTATACATTCATACAAAAGACTGATAGTTATTATGTAGTCAAAATGGCGAATATGTTAGAAAGTGAGTCTTGGATAAACGCAAACGCATCCTGCACTCTAGATGGCGCCACTCTCTTTGTACCAGAGAATAGATTTGAGGCGGAAACAGTGATGCAGTTCTATTTAAATAAAACCGATAATGAGAATCATTTCTTAAGACCAGAGAAAATTTGGGTTGGTCTGTCCAACGTAGAACACAAGGGAAACTTCACAACTATCGATGGTAAGTAATAACTATTTTGCTGTCTATTTCAAAACGCGCAAGTATACGTCTTGAGATTGAGGTAAAAGTTCATTTATCACTCCAACGTTTGATCTGCACTTCCACAATTCAAATATAAGTTCGTTAACTTGAAGCTACCGAACGTGGTTTGTATTTTTCGTGCTAATACGCGAGCGCCGTGAAACCGACATGACTGCAATGTTTAGGGTGATTATGGGTGATTATTTTAGCGCCAGTCGCAGTCGCGCGCGATGCCACGCGACAGCTTCTGTTTGTCTGTAATTAGTTCGTCACGTCGTCACAAATACAACTTCCAAGATAATCGGTCAAACGGTCTTAGAATTTAGCGATTACATACAAACAAACATCAATTTATATGTGAACAGAGATTCAATTATGTAATATAGGTATATATCAGTTTAGTAAACAGTCGGCGTGAAATAACAGCATTGCTGTTGTTTTGTTCGGTGAGTGAGAGTGCCGGAGGCCCATTACCCTCTCTCCCTCCTTTCCCCTATTTCTCTAAAGGCCGGCAACACACCCGTGATTCTCCCGACGTTGCGGGTGTCCAAGGGCGGCGGTGGTTACTCTCCATCAGGTGACCCGCTTGCTCGTTTACCCCATTTTCTATAAAAAAAAAATCCTCCAGATGTCATTTTTAGTCACGAACAATGGTCATAAAGTATTTCGTAGTGGAACTTTAGTTTCAATTTCAGTTTCGAATCGAAGAGGAATCGAAATAATAGCGAAAATATCGTCTATAAGCAATAAGCATAGTCGTTAAGCAAAATGTAGACATTTAGAAATCAAAGAGAGGTACTTCATTTTATTTTTAAACGACTTCAAAAAAAGAAGGAGGTTCTCAAATCGTCTGTATCTTTTTTTTTTTGTATGTTTGTTACCTCATAACTCCGTCATTTATGATTTCGAAAATTGTTTTTTCGTTTGGTAGGTAATACTTCAGAGGTGGTCCCATTTAAATTTCACCGATATTGAAGCTTGGACTTCGAAGATACACTAGACAACACCACCTGGTTATAACTTTTATTAACTGACTTCAAAAAAGAAGGAGGTTCTCAATTCGTCTGTACGTTGTTTTTTTTTTTGTTTTTTTTTGTATGTTTGTTACCTCATATCTCCGTCATTTATGAACCGATTTCGAAAATTCTTTTTTCGTTTGGTAGGTAATACTTCAGAGGTGGCCCCATTGCAATTTGCACCGATATTGGAGGTTGGACTTCGAAGATACACTAGATAACACGACCTGGTCATAACCTTTATTTATATTGACGATTCTATTGTATATCGTTGCGCTCCGGAATTAGAATGAAGTTAATTGCAGACCTGCCCTAGATATTTATTTAGGTCAAGACCACTTAAAAGGGAGAAATAAAAAATTTTTATAAAAAAAAATTAAGCCGCCTTCAAAAAAAACACTGAAAAGTATAAAATAACAATCCTTTACTAATCAGAACTCAAGTACAATTAAAATAACTTTATAAATACGATACACATACCTATATAATTAAATTTGACAGTTATTGAAGTCGGTGCCAAATCAATGTGCAACAACATAAAGTCTATTAGTTTGGTGGGCTTGGCACCGACTTCAGTGACTGTCAAACTTAATTAATATATAGGTATGTGTATCGTATTTATAAAGTTATTTTAATTGTACTTGAGTTTTGATTAGTAAAGGATAGTTATTTTATACTTTTCAGTTTTTATTGAAGGCGGTTTAATTTTTTTTAATAAATTTTTTTTTAACCAGCGACCCATCTCGGTTTCGCACGGGTTGAACTTTTTTTTTAATAAAATACAGCCCACGTTACTCGCTAATAATGTAGCTTTCTATAGGTGAATGAATTTTTGAAATAGGTTAAGTAGTTTTTGAGTTTATCCATTACATACAAACAAACAAACTTTACCTCCTTATAATACTAGTATAAATATGGATATATTTTTGCTTTTTCATCATAGAAAACAGGAATCGTAATTGAAATAAATCTTAGCCTTAAAACGTCGGATTTCAGGAAGGCACATCTCCGAAGTATATAATGAGTGGGCAAAAGATTATCCCGAAACAAATCACATGGAGAATAATTGTGTATATTTAGACACGTCTGGAGTACTGAAGGACATGGGATGCGATGAACTTCTACCTGTAGTGTGCAAGAAGAATGTGACTCAATTAAAAATAGAAGGTGAGCATTACTTTCTTTCAGGGACGGTTGCAGTTACCAAATTTTTAAAGGTAAAATTGCCAAAACAAATGATTACGTTAAAAATACCGGTAAGTAAAACGATAATTAACGTAAATTAATAACAATACTTACATTGTTATTTCGCGACAAGCCACACGTTGCGCAACGTTGCCAAACTGATAACGCTCAAAGCGTTCGTAATCTGTAGAAGAGAGTAAAGTGTAACGGTGCTTACAAACCGTATTATACAGTACGTAGGTACATAATATAATTTACAGTAATTACCACAAACTTATGTACTAAGTTTATGGTAATTACTATTAGGTTTGAACAGACGCAGCGATATGACAGTATTTGTATCGAAGAAGAGTATCTATAGGTATAACTACTCGTACATAGTATAACATGAGTCAATATCTATTCTGAGAATTTGTAGCTCAATTGAAATGTTAACTTCAAAAGTATATTATCGAATCTATATTACATAATATGTATTAATTTCGGATCAAGTATCACATGCTCTAGCAAAAGTGCGTGACTATGAAAGGTTACGGTACAACGATACACAATTGAACATTATATATTTTTATTGGAGTTTACTTCTTAAGAATCGATTTTCATATAAGGCCCCCGGTATGGAAGTGTTGCGTTTTCTGCGCAACGGACCTTGCACACTTTTTTCCTTCTCTTTCACTCCGTTCCGACTCGACAGTAATCGTCCTTTGGTAATCGCTGAGGCTTATTCAGGGTTCCCAACTCAGGGGTTTCCCCTCAGATTTAGGGGGTAAATAAGTGGGATGGGATTTTTAGGGGTTTTATTTTTTAGGGGTATTTTTAGGCATTTTTTTTACTCTTCATATGTTTTTTTTAATTTAGAAAAATAAATATGTAAAAGTATAGGCCTTCAGACAATTCCAAACTAGCCAATCATATTTATTTGTTGACCTAGCGACTTAGCGACATCTAGTACAAATATATTACAACTACTCTGTGGTGACTGTGGTTATTGTGTCTATGCTACTGGAAATACATATTTATGTACGTTGATTGTTGTTTCCTTGTTTAATTCGATTTTGTTATTGTACTGCTGTGTCGGCATGTAATTTGTTAATGATGCCACTAAAATGTTAAGTTTATTCAATGTTAACATGTATTTCTTCACAATGTAAAGAAATAAAATTTATTTGTTTGTATGTCCAGGGTAACCTCTGGAAGTATTTAACTGAATTTGAGAATTATTCGATTAATAGAAGTCCACAGTGTTTTATTCCTAATTGAAATGTTATTCCCAATTACTGTGTGATGAGGCCACTAATTTGTATTAAAATTAATTATTCTAGTATTTAGTTTATTAAAGTGCTACAGTACGCCTTGGCAATAGATTTGGTCGGTCCGTATGTATGTTTCTCATTTCTTATTTTAATTTCACCATCACCTTTAGAAGAAGTAACGTTATGCATTTAAAGGAAAGAAAAGCATTAAAAGGACTGTGCTGTTCTTCAACTACATATGTTCTATGTTCATTGATCTTCAACATTTATCAAAGCGTTTCATAAAAATATGGGTTTCTTTTAAAAAGCAATTTTATTTCTGTAATAATCATGGACGTACTATTAAGTATTACAAAAAGAGGTACCTAAGTAATTTGTTTGTACGTAGGGTTCATTTAAAGTTCCGTACAAAAATGATCGAAGGACAGAAAGGGGCTATCCTTGAAGATGCCTGTTGCTATCGTTGCTAATAACACCTTATCGCGTTAAGCGCAGATTCTAGTTATATGGAGACAGCATCGAACTACGCTGACCGCTATTTTAAGTTTGAACAATATTTCAATACTTTTGTATAAATCTATGACACAAAAAAAGTCCTCCCTTTTTCTGAAGATATCATACAAAATGATTTTTATTTCAATACTGATGCTGAAACAAAATAACTTATTTCAACAACTGACTTAATGACATCTACATAGTAGATATTTGGGACATCACTAATCGACAGCCATTGTTTGCGACACTCGAGGTTTAGGTGGCACGATTATTTTGTACTTGTTTCATGTCCTTTAGTTTCCTTAGTCATTGCTCCAATTGCATGCTGACTGCAAGTTAGATTATAAGCATGCGAGAGTGACTGAGGCACAGACAAAGGTAGTTTGTCTGTGGACTGAGGTCAGAAACTACAATCATTGTAATCTTTTGTATGCTTAATTTTCGGCGCGCCTGTAATATTATATCTACGAAATACATATTATGAATTGAATATATTATAAATATATATTATGAAATTGTTGCTATAAACTTGTATTTATTAATTGGTATTAGGTATACAAAACTAAATGTGGAGGAGTTTGAATTCTATATCAAGAAGACTGAATTTGTCATGTATTACTTACATTAAAATTACAAAACTTAATCTCAAATGATCCGTATTTTTTTCAGAGCCCACACAATACAACCACTTCCGTAAAGATTTTACATTTTTGGAGGAATTAAAATCTTTCTATAAAGTCCACTCGTTAGCGACTTGGGCGGAAGCCAATGAAACGTGCGTCAGCGAAAACGCTAAGCTGTACTACCCTCTGAACAAATACGAATATAATTTAGTATCGAATTTTTTTCGGTTGGCTTACAACGAAATTTGGATGGGCGTATATTATTCATCAGATAAACACCAATACGTAACCATTGACGGTAAGTTTTTGCGTCTTTAGAATCGGCCATTGGTATATTTTGAGTTCAATACCTTATGAATATAAACGGGCAATGGCATTTTTAAGGTTCAATACCTTGTAAGGAAAATCAGGCGTTGGCGTTTTTGAGTTCGATACCTTATGAGGACAAACGGGCATTGGTATTTTTGGAGTTCAACATCTAAAAAGGAATAACGGGCATTGGCATAAATCAGAGAGCTTTTGTGTTATCTGTTTTTTTTGTTCCTCTTCAAAACTCCTCTATGATTCATAGACTTAACCGATAACAACATTTACGGATTACTATTAATAACTGTGCCTCTGCCATGAGTTAACGCCGTCGATACTCGCTATCGACAACGTAAAACTTTGTATGAAGAATTGGGCAGCGCCCCTAGCGGTTACTATAGTGAACTAAGGATCGTCATACAAAACTTTGACGCGTTCGCTATCGAGTATCGACGACGTAAACTCATGGTAAGGCTGCTGATACAACTTCGGCATCAATTTCTTCCAATAAGCTTTGGTTTGGTTGAACTTTGCTAAGATTTCGGGCCAGAATTTTTGTATTTTCAGCGAGGCTTCTAGTTCATGTGACTTTTGGTGATTTAATAGGTGGAATACATTGCTGTGGTCTCTTAAGATATTTTATAAATTTCCACGAGTTACCATTCTGTTTGGTGGGTTATAGCAAGAAAAGTTTTTACTGGAGTGTTTGATTCTCATTCTCCAAAATGAAACCCGACTAGCTCTATTAATGGCCGTTATATCTGGCTGTAATTTGTTTAATTGCCGTCTTCTTCTCAACCTTCTCTTTTCACTCATATTATTAACATAATTATGTTAACATTCCTACGGAATAATTCTAAACATGGTAAAGATCGCCTATGGTGCTTCTTGAATAATTTAATTTTAAAATTAAGTTATACAGCATTGGAGTTCTTTTGGTCTCTACCAAAGTGGAGCCAAATGTACACACAACAGGGGAATGATCTGATGACGAGCCATAATGTGTTTTTATTTGAAACGTATGTCAGAAAATCCTCCAGCAACAAAGAAATCAACAAGTCGGGCATTTGGTCAATAGGTAGGTTCTTTTGTTGACAGTGTTGTGATTCTTGTTGATCCACACATTTTCTAAGTTCTCGTCCTGAAGCAGTTGCTAATCTGGATCCCTGACGTGGCTGCTTGCCATTCCAGTTACACCTACGTGTGCCTCTATTCCCTAGTGATTTGAAAAATCATTTAGTTCTGTTTTAATAACGTGTCGAGGAGGATTATAGCACTAACATTTATGGTTCCAAGCTTGTCTTCAATTGTGATAGGGTTGCTTGAAAATAGTTTTCTCTACTAATGAAACTCGTAAACTATTTAAACGTAAGATTAAAATTACGTAAATTCATAAAAATAAACATTCGAACGACGCTGAAACTTTGAATTCATTCTGTAAAGAAACGTCACTTCAAAGCGGTTTGCGATTTCATACAAAAGTATAAAACCGTTCCATCTCACGGTTCCTTCGTTGCGCGATATTCAACGCTTGCGTCGCTTAACGTCGAACTAATTACAAATCCGTACGTAACGGAAGCTTCCCGTCTAACATCCTCTTCGTCTTTACTACGAGTTTGAATTGCATCGCAATCATATCTTTCGTATGCTCTGCCATCCGTTCCGACTTTTGGATACATAAAAACGTCGATTTTATTTGACTATTCTTGAATGAGATAACGTCGTAGTAATCTCACACGAAATTATTACTAGCTCGTAGTGTTATTGTTCTACGTTAGGAATGAAAGAGACAGAGCTTTACTCCCTCTCCGTCCCCATTACGTGATTCCAAAAGCCGATAACTCTCATATTTTTCCATGCATTTCGAATATTTTCAACCGACTTCCAAAAAAGGAGGAGGTTCTCAATTTGGTTGTATGTTTTTTTTTTTAATGTTTGTTACCTCATAACTCCGTCATTTATGAACCGATTTGGAAAATTCTTTTTTTGTTCGAAAGGATACACTTCCAGATTGGTCCCATTGAAATTTCACTGGTATTGAAGCTTTGGTTTCGAAGATACACTAAATAACGCGACCTATTTATATTGACGATTCTCTTGTGTCATTTGTTAACTATCGTTGTCCCCACATGGTATAATGGTAGTATGATATAATGGTAAAGTAGGGAGAAGATATAAATTGGCTGTGATATAATAAATTCAGTCAGTAGAGTCAATCTTGTGGCGGACAGAGAATACGGCTGGTGGCTGTCGTCTTCGGATTGTAAGAATACTGCTAGGGTGTAATTATGATGCAACCTTTACACTGTTCTTTTATAACTGATTGATATTGATATGATATTATATTGATGATATTGATAATGGCCATAATGGGCAATAATATCCCATGTTCGATCTGTTCGCATCCTTTATTGTGAAAGCTCACGGTTTGTGATCCTCAATGGAATGGAAGTTAACACATTACGCTCCAGAATTAGAAAATAATCTAATTGTAGACCTGCTCTAGATATTTATTTAGGCCAAGGTCACTCAAAAGGGAGAAATAAAAAAACAGTTATAAAAAAATTAAACCGACTTCAAAAAAGAACACTGAAAAGTATGAAATAACTATCCCTTACGGATCGAAACTTAAGTACCAAAATAACTTTATAAATACGATGCAAATACCCATAGAATTAAATTTGACAGTTATTGAAGACGGTGCCAAATCAATGTTCTACAACGGAAAGTCTATTAGTTTAGTAGGCTTGGCACCGACTTCAGTAACTGTCAAATTTAATTCTATGGGTATTTGTATCGTATTTATAAAGTTATTTTTGTACTTAAGTTTCGATCCGTAAGGGATAGTTATTTCATACTTTTCAGTGTTCTTTTTTGAAGTCGGTTTAATTTTTTTATAAAAATTTTTTTTGTACATTCGTGTTTCTCTCGTAATCTGTAAAAGAGAAAAAGAGTAAGAACTAAAATTGTTCAGTGAGTGTGAAGCTAGTTACCGATGTGTCTGGAAGTCTATTTGACTTGGTTTCAGGTTTGTTACGTACAGTGCAAAAAGTAAGCGCAATTAATTGTCAGTTTTCAAAAAAGACGAAAATCTGCAGATTGTTTCTGAATTCTGAAAGTTTTTTTAATGTAAGAAGTCAATATGTTTCAGTATAAAAAGGGATATATATAAATTGTTAGTTTTTATTACAAATTATTGTTGTGGTTTGTCACATAGCCTTCCAATGGTAATGCTGTAATATATAATATCTAGTACAAATTTCAATCTGCTGTAACATTTGGCAGTAACTGTTCTTGATGTGGTGGTAAGAATATTATAGCATCCTTCAAAAAGAGTGAAGTTGAAGAATGTTTAAAAAAAGTAAAATATCTTGTTGTATTTGAACCTTGCAAAGCAGAGCACTTTTTCATATTTTCAGGCAAGCCTTGGATGGATTCACAGTTGAATGTTGAACTTACGCAGCAAGATGGAAGGAAATGTTTATATAAATTTCAATATGGAGACGAGATCACCAATGATAATTGCAATACGTTGCGGAACTTCATATGCAGCAGGAATTTTGGCTCCTGGAAATACGAGAGCGATAGACTAGAAACAAGCGGTAAAGGTATAGTTACTGTCTAGTACTTTCACTTTGTAAACATCATCAAATTTTACATTATATGTAAAATTAACTAAGACGATACATAATATTGTGAGGTCTCAATAGCATTACGTGCCAAACAATTGCATACAACCTACCCCACGAGACATTTAATACAAAGGCGCCGCTGTCCGTCGTGTATGTGCGCAAATGATCGTATGAAATACAAGCGCGCACTCATTTGTAGTAATCAGGAGGCAAACACGTAATCGGTGTCTAAGTTTTAAATGTTATAAGAAAAAAGTAAAAAATTGCGAAATTCGCTGTTGAGTATATGGAAGTGACAGCCATAAAAAATAATTTAAATACAAAATTAATAATAATAATAATAATAATTCTTTATTGTACAGAAACATTTGACATTAAAATACATTTTCAGTGAATTCCAAACTAGGCAATGCCTGCATCTTGAAATCCGATTTGGTGTACTATGTTATAATGTGCTTTACGTTAACAAAAGTAATATCTTTTATGCTAAGAGAACAGACAAATGAGTATTAATACATTGAAGAAAGGAAAAGAAAAGAGCGTGTGTGCATGTGAACGCGTGTGTGCGCGTATGTGTGTGCGTATGTTTGGAGTGTGAGGGTGCACCAGGAAAATTATTTATATCGTGTTTTTTAGCAAATTTTCTGTTTCAGAATAGTTCAAACCTTGTAGCCAGCTTCGGACTATTTTCTTTGCCTCAGCGACGTTGCAATGCTGTATACCGTAGTTACGTACTATTTTATTATAGATGTAGGGATCCATATACTCGGGCAGATTTTTGGCAAACCTAGACTTTACCTGCGGTTGTGGAACTTTGAATAAGCGTTTTTTTATTAGATGAGCATAGTTCTGGGAATGCAAAATTTTTTTGTGAGTTACACTACAATACAATAACACTAGTATGGAAGTGAGCAGAGTTCCAGTGATACTGGTTGGATGCTAAGCCCCGAATCAGTGTTTGTTCTTGTCTAGCATACTATAATTAAATGTTGCGCCCTACAGTTTCAAGGCGGCACGTATATTGCGTAGAGATGGCAAGAAAACGTATCGATATTTATTTATTTTATTTCATTCATTTGATATGTCGACATTGCTTCGTTGAACTGGATTATCATTTTATCATTCTTTGAAATTATATAGATACCTCGTTCCAAATTATTTCATTTCCTTCTAATTACATGCTTATAATTAAATGACATATTTATTACATACATTTTTTAATTTAAAGATTTTGGACCAGTAAATGGGTTCGAAGATTTTGGCATTCTCATCTGCATCTGAAACTGTAATAGTCCCTAATGTTGGAAAGGATAGGATGTAACATTAGAAAGTAATTATCTCCGTTCCAGTTAATAGCGAAGTAATTCCCAAGTTTCGAGATGACTATGTGTACGTGAATGAAACTAGGAGCTACTACAGGTACTCGACCAAGGCCGCAAGTTGGTTCAAGTCTAATGAGACTTGCACGTCTGAAGGAGCACACCTGTTTATACCAGAGAACAAGTTCGAAAGCGATTTTGTATTGAATTTCCTTAACCTGACGCGAAAAGTCGCAGCCTGGATGGGATTCAGTGATATCGTTGAAGAGGGCAATTATGTTAGCATTACTGGTACGTGATAGATGATATGAACGATTGAATTAGCATACCTCTTTGCAAAATATTTGTCAATTTGTCTAAGGTTAATCAATCAGTAATTATTTGTTGAAAAGGCTTAAGAAAATTTAATCAATGTAGATCCATCTCCCACAATTATTATTTATTATAATAATAGTATTATTTATACAAAGATGTGCAAAATAGTTTACAAATGTGTTTTGTATTGAAATACTTTCAATAGTTAGTTAGTTAGCTTAGTTATTTTTTTATTTCAAATACAAATACAAAATGGTTTTGAATAAAAGTATTTAAGTACAAAATACAATATAGGTATTTTCAAAATACTTTTTTCAAATAAAGTACTTATTTCACTGATTTTAGCACTAGTTTTGTTCGAAGAGTTCATCTTTCATATTCTATCTATGCGGCCTCATAATTATTCCATCAAACGAAAATATACCTGCGGCTTATTCACAAACGTTGAAAACTCAAATTTTCGATGATTTTGTCTATACGCGATTCACAAATCCGAAATCGTATTGTATTTACATTATATATGTATCTTATTATATATAGTCGTATTCTCAAATCCTAGCCATCGGATTGAATTTATGCTTCATTAAGTTTCCGACGTTTGTGAATAACGCCCCTGAAAGTGTGTCCAGCGGGTTATTCACAAACGTCGGAAACTCGACTTTCCGTATCTGACAGGAAACTTTTCGATGATTTTGTCTATACGCGATTCAAAAATCTGAAATCGTATTATATTTATATTACATGTGTATCATATTACATATAGTCGTATTCACAAATCCAAGCCATCGGATTGAATTTATGCTTTCCGACGATCGGACTTTCCGCTACGGAAAGTTTCCGACGTTTGTGAATAACCCCCCAGGTCTATTATAGTATTGGCATTGTAGGCCTTATATTGTATAAAATCATTTTGTATATAAACTTACATTGTGCAAATTTATTTTGTATAAATTTTTATTGTTTAAACGTTAAATTTACTTACACATACATACATATTTACATTTTATATCCATTTCCAAATGAACATATATTATATTATTTATATTATGTTACACTAATATGCATTATACATAAGCAAACACACAAGCATAAATTCACATGTTAAAATAAATAATAATTTATGTACAGGCAAACATTTTATATAGATAATTTATTTCACACCTACCCACACTTTTCATACACCGCGCATGTCGCGCGTTAATATTTTTAGTCGAGCTAAGTATTTAATATAGACGCTTGTGATCGCAGAAAATTAAATTTTATTGGGATATTTACTTGTTTTTAAGTACCAACATTCCCATAGCATTATTGGCATTGGGACAGAAATAGTTTGACTTGCAATGTTGGTATTATTGTAGGCAACATTTAGGATGGGTGCGTTTTTAAATAAAGTAATTATGAATTTAAGAATGAAAAATATTAATTAAAAAAATTAACAAAACCATTTGCTTTTTACAAATGTTTATGTAGATTATTTAAAATAAAATACAAAATGCATTTTGAAAATAAGTATTTCAAACGCATAATAAAAATAGGTATTTTGCATTTTGTATTTGTATTTTAAATAGATGTATTTCAAATAAATCACATCTCTGTATTTATATATACACTAGCAAACCCGGCCCGTTTCACTGGGGGTTAGTTGAAGTTAAAATAAATTAAACAGTTTTTAAAAAGAAACAAAAAAAAATCTACTGATCCGATCGCTGCCAAACTTTACAGAAACACCCGCTAGGCCAATCTGAAGATTCCCTGAAAATTTCATCGAAATTGGTCTAGCCGTTTCGGAGTCCATAAGGAACATACATACATACATACATCGCCTTTTGTATATATACATTATTTTACTCGTTTGTGCTGGTATAGATTTGCTGATTTATTATATGTTCCCTTGGTAAGCAAGCCAAATTCTCATAGGCATTTAATTCTATTTTCTTTTTAGGAAAGTCGATATCGTCTGTATACAGTTTATGGACACCTAGCTACCGAATTGAAGGCTTGGTGCTAAATTGTGTGCACTTAGGCTATAACGGTGACGTATCTAACTCGGAGTGCGATATGAAATTCGACTTCATATGCAAGAAAAGTCTTCCTTCGAAGAGCAGTAATGACAAATTACAAGGTAATTATAATGATTCCTAAATTATTAAGGTAGATAGACCTCCGTGACCACGATCGGTGCATTTCCGTCGAAACGTTGAGATAAAAGACCTATATTAAGCCTTAAAGTATCAACACAACATGGACCGGCGGGGTTATTATCTAAAATTTGCAAATAGCGACAGCCACGCGATCGGTGCGCGACCGGTGACTAATTGTAATAAAAAATTGGTATCACGTATGACGTTTGCTTGTCTATTGCGCCATGACCGTAAAATGCACTTTTCGTGGTAGATATAACGCCACTGTATATAAATTATATTATACAAATTCTCGTTATGACAGCCGATATCGCGCGATATTTAGCTGTCGCTGCTGGTTACAAGTTAGGTAATAAGCGCGCCAGTTAGGATTGTAAGATGAGTACAAGTCGTGAAACTTTAAGCACACTTCTATCTATATGTGCATATATATACCCGGCCCGGTTTCGCACAGGTAGAATTTTTTTTTAAATAAAATACAGACCACGTTATTTGCTGATAATGTAGCTTTCTATAGGTGAAAGAATATTTGAAATCGGTTGAATAGTTTTTCAGTTTATTCATTAGATACATACAAACAAAGTTTATCTCTTTATAATATTAGTATGGATATAAATATAATGAAAATGGTTTTCTTTGTCACGCAATCTCGTGAAAGCTACTGAACGTATCGGTATGGGACTATAAAATTCGACGTGGAATCGTTTGTAGATGGTTTCAGGCTATTTATTTTTTTAATTCCGTAGACCCTTCACCATTTTTAGGGTTCCCTACCTCAAAAAGAAAAACGGAACCCTTATAGGATCACTTTGTTGTCCGTCTGTCCGTCCGTTCGTTCGTCTATCTGTCAAGGCTATCTCGCGTAGAGGTATCGAGTTTAAATTAAAACCATAAACTCAGGTCTACAGTCCCTTGAAGCTGTGAAAAAATCAAACTTCTAAGTTAACGTAAAAAAAAGATACGGCCGTTTATGCCGCAAAAAACGTATATTTCGACACTCTCCGGTAATTTCTGTTGATCTAGAACTATGGAATTCGGCAAGTAATACCGTTTTATACTATAAGTATAGGGAAAAATCTGAAAACTATACATTTCTAATTAAATCATAAAAAATGTAGTCTTTATTTAAAGTAAGTAATCAATCAGTTTGTACGGATCCTTTGGTGCGAGTCCGACTCGCACTTGTCCAGTTTTTAAAATAAAAATCTACAATAGGTACAAATTTTCATTTACCCCCAGCGAAGCGGGCGGGTAACGGCTTGTTAATCTATACATCTGTACCTACCTACATACCTACCTTTGAATAAAATTGAAGTGTCTGTCTGTGATTTTGATTTATAGCTTATATGGTTATTTGCACGTAACGAAAACTCGAACATTCTTTTTTAAATTTTTGTCTGTCTGTCTGTTTTTGTCCGAGTTAATCTCTGAAACGGTCAAACCGATTTTGACTGCACTTTCATTTGCATATAGAACACTTTACAGATAATAATACGGGCTACTTCTCATAGCGGAAAAATACAAAATTTAACCCGGGAGAAACCGCGAGGCACGGCCAATGATTAAATATAATAAGTATTATTATTACTATTTAATATTTATATTCTTTTTATTATTTACAGATATCGACACTGTTTCGCAAGACCCTCCATTTAGGCCAGACTACACGTTCATATGGAACACCCAGAGTTATTACACGGTGAAGAAAAGCAGAGGCTATATAAGCACACGAAATTGGATGGACGCAATCGCGTCCTGTGCTCTAGATGGTGCCACTCTATTTACACCAGAGAACAGATTAGAGATGTACATGGTGATGAACTTCTTTTTAAAGCGATCGTGGCGTCCTATCTATGACGAAGACGGTCATCGATTTTGGACCGGTCTGTCGGACACAGAACATCTAGGAAACTTCACGGCTATAGATGGTATGTAATTTCGATAGAATCAAATAGGTATTATAGACCCTGTACCCTGTTAAGTACATACCATTATACTATATACTTAACAGGGTATGCGAAGAGGACAATGCTTCAAGCGCAGTGCGTAGCGATCATTACATATTTATTTCGAATTCATAAATCTCATCATTCGTCTTGCACAATTTTGCCGAAACGTAAGAGCTTTCTACATTTCCATCATCAGCTAACATACATACATATCTTCACGCTGCATCCCTAACGGGGTAGTCAGAAAGGACGGAGCTCCAGGAGTCGCGGTCCTTACATACCTTTTTCGCTTCCTCAAATCTCATCATTCTCCTCACACATTTTCGCCTAGGTATACGAGTGCTTTTGACATTTCCCTCTGCTAACAATCTGGCTATTTGATCTTCATAAGTCAGCCCTGGTCTTCCTTGGCTTCTTTTACCATTCACTTTCGCTCTGTAGATTTTCTTTGTCAGTCTTTCATCACTCATTCTTTCTAAGTGCCCGAACCATCTGAGCATTCCTTTCTTCATTTTGACAATAAGTTAGTTGTACAACCTTGTCATACTGCTTATCTCTTCATTATTTAGGTATCCTGTTCGCAAGAGTGACACCACACACATTTCTGGGAGATCGCATCTCCAGTGCATTTATCATATTTTCACTCGATTTCGGGCAGTTCCAGGCCTCACTACCGTACAGTAAAATTGACACCAACACCGCATTGTGGATGGCCATTTTAGCAGTGTTAGATATATTCACACTGCCTACTAATGCGGACACAGCACCGTTCACTTTATTGCCAGCTGCTACCCGTCTCTCCACATCTAACTCACATCTTCCATCCCTTGAATACGCACTCTCCAGATACACAACTCATACTAATCATCAGATACTCATTAGCTAACGATCTAACTATTTCATCTTCACGAGTCAAGTTGTCTTTCAGTTGCCATCACTTTAGCTCTGCAAATTTTTTTCGTCAATCCTTCATCACTCATTCTTTCTATGTACCCGAACCATCTAAGCACTCCTTATACATACATACATACGTTCATAAAATCAGCGTATGTATCAGAGTACTACAGCGAAACAAAAAGGTTGCCATAGTGGAGTAGTAATATCTCAGGAGTACCTACTCATTCTCTTTTTTTGTACAATATCGCTTTCATCCATACTCGCATGCATACCTTCGTTGCGTATTCCGTCTGAGAGGAAGACACTGCACATACTTCAGGGCGATCACATTTCCACCGCATTCATCTTACCTTCACTCGATTCAGACATATCCAAACTTTACTCTATTAATTTGGCACCAACAACACATCGTTGATAGCCATTTTGACAGATTGGATATATTTTATTCATACTGTTAGTAAACACGAATAGAGCACCTTCAACTTTATTGCTGACTGCTACGCGCCTTCCCGCATTCAAGTCCCATTGACATGATTGGCACTATGATACAGTTATCCATAGTCAGCTTAACTAATATTTCCCTTAATTTTGCAGACAATTAATAACATTGCAGTTAAGAACACTTGTGTTCCTTTAAATTAAATTTCTTGTAGGTAGACAGACGGTCACCAAAGTAATTCCACAAGTGTTCCTTCTTTTCAATTGTAGAATGGAATATTTACCACTGTTACTCATTTAAGTGTAATATTAGAAATATTTTCACTAAGATCTTCTATCATATTATCTTTCAGGAAGGTCTATCTCTAAGGTATACAATATGTGGGCGCCTGACTATCCAGAATTAAAACACACCGAAAACTGTGTTTACGTGGAAAACCCCGGTGTTCTAAAGGACTCGAAATGCGACAAATCCTTGCCTGTAGTATGTAAAAAGAGTGTGGTTCAAATGAAAGAAGACAGTACGTATAATTGTTTCATATGTGGTAGGATCTTGCGCGGTTCCCGTCCGAATTGCTCTACCATCTTACTTGTTAATCCTGCATCCAAATAGCAGTACTTGCTTTGTTGTAATAAAACTGCCGATTTATTTTAAGAGTAGAAATTCAATCGATATTGTAACGTCAACGACCTTTCAAATCTATATCAGAGAATAATCGATAACTACTATTCTGGCAAATAATGAAAACTTCTAAACCCATAGGCTGACGGCTCATTGGCCACCATCGGAGGAGCGGTTGCGGCATAGGTTATCATATTGTCGCAAAAGCTACCCAACGGCACGCTTATTACGTAACTTGCAGTCAGCATGCGACAGTCAATATCGCGCGATATCTGCTGTCAAAACGAGAATTTGTGTAATGTAATTTGTATACTGGCGTTAAATTTACCGCGGAAAGTTCATTTTACGGTCATAGAATAATAGATATGCAATCGTCATACATGATACTAATTTTTTATTACAACTAATCACCGGTCGCCCAGTGATCGCGTGGCTGTTGCTGTCTGCAAATTTTTAGGTAATAACCCCGCGGTTGTATATTCTGCTATGTTCTCACTCGAGCGCCCACGTTCGTTTGTGCTATATCGTGTGATAGCGTAAGTAGCTAACCATTCTATTATTGCAGTATTATCGGCATAGTTAAAGTTTACATAGAGAAGGAGTGCAGAAAGTTAAAATTTTTATGTAATATATGCTGTATTTTTATTAATAACAAAAAAGTACATACATATTTTAATATTTATAAACTTAAAACTACACATTATCTTAAATAATAGACTTCCGCAACGTTGCCACTTAGAAAGTGATCATTGGTTAGGGTGCCCAGCAGACTGGCAGCATTAGGTACCTCGTTGAATTCAACCGCCTACGAATCAGTTTGGCTATTGCCAAACTGATTCGTAGGCGGAAGAAGCTTACAAATATCAGAAACCAGTCGATGGGCTTCGGGCCCCCAGGGACCTAAAGTTTCGACTGCAAAGGGCATAAATATGAAACACTCAGAGAGTTACATACTTACGCCGCTTTCAAATGCATTAAATTAAATTAAACTAAACACTCAATGTTTACGTTCATACTGACAATGTCAAGAAAACTATTTACAAATATCTGGGGTAGATGACGAAACGTCTACCTCTGACACGCAGTGGAACTTGCTGCGACAATTTGCTTGAGACCACGGCCGATGCAACTCGGTCGAAACGTCAAGCCAAAATAAAGAGGTAATCGCGTTAAATTTCCCGTTTAAGACATATTTTATAATGCAACGCGAAAGTTTAAAAGTTTATAAGACTGTCAATGTCGATCTTATAATAGTTTGATAGTTTGTGATCAAATATATGTAACCTAATTGAATCAAACAGACGCACAGAGTAGAGATTGGCGCCAAAGGTTTCATAAGATTATATATTTATATTTACAGTCTACGACAACTAGGCGACCTCTATTTTATTTGATCTGTTACACAAATTGCGCACTACTTTTGTCAACGTCTGCCTCTTTAGAAAGGTTCGACAACAGTTTCATTTCTTTTGAAGAAGCAACTGCTGAAGCGACACGTTCGATCGCGTCAGTGGCTATACAAGTGCGAAACGTTTCACTAAAACGCAACGCTAGCTGGAGTTATTGCACGTCAAAAGTGCCATTTGGGTATGTTTTATAGACTGTTTTCACACGAATTAACATTTCGTTTGATTTAATAGAAATTTAATAACGTTTGATTACAAATTTAAAATTTGTTGCGCTAGATCATGTGGTATTTGTCACTCTATTCTACTACCGTTTGCGACAATTAAGCCACTTCTCTAGGCCCCCTGTAACGATACGTTAACTACTATGTAGAAGCCGAGCAACTGTTGAGATGCAACCGCTAGTCATGTATACTACTAATTAATCGCGCAATCGACCAGTTGCTCAAGCGATAGTGGCAATGTGCAGTCAGCCATATTCATTATTACTTAGTTATAATTCTATTAAAAATATTAATCGCGTACTTTCGATTTAATACGACTAATTTTATAGAACTGAAAAGTATCGATTTGAAAGTAAAGTTTTGCCTTTGTAATCTGTATAAAAATAAACGAGGAGGAACTTGAACTCGGTCCCAAAAATACTGAATTTAGGTATGATGGACTGTAATGCGAACTTTATCTGAAGTTAATTTAAATTTTTTTTCAGAACCCACGCAATATAAGCCCTTCCGTAAAGATTTCACATTTCTGGAGGGCTCAAAATCCTTCTATAAATTTCATTCATTAGCAACTTGGTCGGAAGCAAATGAAACGTGCGGCAGCGAGAATGCGGTGTTGTACTACCCTCAGAACAGATTTGAAAATTATTTAGTGTTGAATTTCTATCGATCTCAATTTGTTAACAACGACATTTGGATGGGTGTTTACTACTCATCGGATAAAGATCAACACGAAACCATTGACGGTAAGTTCTTGGAATTGACATTGGAATTGGTTCATGCCTCAAAAAAACGTATCCCTCATGAGATCACTCGTCCATCCGTCCGTTTGCTACGATTTTCTCTGTAACTGTGTGATGTTCAGATGTTCAAAATGTTCAGACTAGTAATAGTAATAGAAAAATCTTGTCAACCATAGTTTATTTGTTAAACTAGTGATTCGCCTCGGCTTCGCCCCAGCGGGATGTTGAATATTTGCAACATACTAATTTTTTTTTTGAGATTTTCATACAAAAAAGCTATGTAAATTTTCAAATCTTTCCGTGAATTTTCCAAAAATTTTCTTTTATACAAACCATGTCCTGACAATTACGAGAACGATGAAAAAGAAATTAGCCAAATCGGTTGAGCTCGACCTCGACCTCAAGTGATGCTTTGTCATGCATGTGGCGATTGATTTTCATAACATAACATAACTTCACGCTGTATCCCCAATGGGGTAGTCAGAGAGGACGGAGCGCCAGGAGTCGCGGTCCTTACACACCTCTTTCGCTTCCTCAAATCTCATCATTCTCCTCACACATTTTCGCCTAGGTATGCGAGTGCTTTTGACATTTCCGTCTGATTTTCATTTATATATGAAAACGATATTCATAGGGAGATTAATCGTGAGGCAAACAAGAAAGTCTGACTGGATTTAACCATTCCCTCACTTAACTAACTAAAATTTTAATTTCATCAAATACTGTCAAATAAAGTCCTTAACTAAAGTTTACACCAAAAACATGACGGAAGTCCTCTTTTTTTGGTTAGGCAGCAAAAATCTCTGGAGAATTACTGTTATGTAGGGATTTTTATCTATCAAAACTACTGCGGTGGTCATCCTCTGCGCGTTGTCGAGGCACATGAGGATCTCTCCCGCGCTAATGCCGAAGTACTTCTACAGGGGGGCAGAAATAGTGCCCTCCGGTACCCTCGCAGTGCTACCCCACGTTCCCCTCGGGGTGGCGTAAATGGACAATAGAAGCCCCCACTCCGAAAGGGCTGTGACCCTGCAGGCTCCTTTAGTCAACTCTTTTTTTTAATTTTTTATTCTCATTCCCCTAACATGGTCAGTAAGTCCCTTGTGAGCTTTCCTCTCTTTATTTGCTGTCTTTCTTAAATCTATATCTTCTAATTACATTATTTTCTCACGTACTAATTCTTACTCACATAATATACTACTCCTACTTATAGATTGAAGGCAATCTTATCTCTAATCACACTTAACATCTTTTTTGTTACATTATTTTGTAGCTCTTTATCTATCCTCGTGTCTATTTACAATCTTTTTTGTTGTTACACTTAATGTATACAAATATATATCACAAGTGTATTATAAATGTAATACAGAAAGTATATCATTTTTACCTTTTGTGGATAAGGTTTAACTGTAACAGTTGACCTAACGCTACGTATATTTTTATTTCTTATGTTCACTTACAGTTCTACATATGCTTCTATTTCCATACATAATGTACTAATAATCCTACGTTGTTATTACTCCTATACATTTCTATACATACATATGTTCACGCCGTATCACCAACGGGGTAGTCAGAGAAGACGGAGCGCCAAGCGTCGCGGTCCTTACATACTTCTTTCGCTTCCTCAAATCTCGTCATTCTCCTCACACATTTTATTTCTTATTTCTGCTTATAACTGTAGTCGCTATATTTTTCCAAAATTTTAGAACTTCCTCTAGTAAATTTATTTGGAATAATATTACTCATATTATCTATTTTAATCTCTGGATCTAATTCTACTTTCACCTCTATCCTTTCTTTCCGTTCCTCCTCCGTTCTGTTAAAAATTGGACATTCCATGATCAGATGTAAGATACCATCACCTGTCTGGTCATCACATGGACATATCGGACTCTCATTGCACCAAAAACGATGCAAGTACTCCGAGGACCAGCTGTGTCCAGTCAAGACATAGTCACCTCTTGCGACAGAGTTGGGAACACCTTAGCTCTTACTCGGGCTACAGGACTAACCACGAAGGTCCTAAGTTAACCGTCGTAATAAGTCGAGTAGCCGTCAATTGGTGGTAAATAGTCCAAGAGTACCGTGTGAAAAGTCTTGTATTGAACAGTCCAGCAAATACGGTAGTGTTCAGTGTAGTGGGATTTAATCAAGACAGTTTAATGTTTAAATCCAACCGCTGCCATGTGCTGTCAGATAGAAGAGGTATAACTATGATTGTCTCCATAATGATGCAGTCAGAAAAGTGTAACTTTAACTACATGCACGAATTCATAGATATAAGTGTGCTTCGGTATTTTTACTATATTTTCAGGAAAGCCTGCAACTCCAATGAACCATACATGGTGGAATGGTAAATTTAAACAACCAGAGGAAAAGAAATGTGTGTATAAAAAGGAATATAGCGGCAAGATCTCCAATGATGATTGCAAT
Organism: Zeuzera pyrina; assembly: GCA_907165235.1. NCBI lineage: Eukaryota > Metazoa > Arthropoda > Insecta > Lepidoptera > Cossidae > Zeuzera > Zeuzera pyrina. The sequence continues at coordinate 8,428,026 of OU015646.1, read as the reverse complement.
ACGCGGCGGTACTTCGTATGCCGCAAAGGTCTCGCGTCTTGGGAGACTGAGAGCAATACATTAGAAACAAATGTGAAAGGTAATAGCGACTCCGTAATATCTAGTTTTACCTTGTAAATGTCTTCGACGATAAATTTCGACGACCTCCGTGGCGCAACGGTTTAGCGCGTCGGAAAGTAAAACGGGGGTTGCGGGTTCGATTCCCGTCCTGAGTCTGGGTGTTTATGTATAATATGTATTTATTTACAAAAGAAAAGTATATAAGTAGTATATCAGTTGTCTAGTACCCATAACACAAGCGCTATGCAGCTTACTTTGGGACTAGATGGCGCTGTGTGAAATGTCTGAGTATTATATATTATTATTATATTATTATTATATATATATATATATATATTATATTATATTATTATTATTATATTATTATATATATTATATCTTTACTATTTTACATTTTGCGTAACAAAAATAATGTACATAAAGGCCCTAATAGGCCCTAATAGGACTAGACATGTACTAGTCGTTGCTACATAATGAACTGGGGAAGCACCTAACAATGAGATATATGTTCGTTTCTTAATTGATCTAACCGGAAATGGAAAGCGTAATATATAAAGAAATAACATTTTCGAAAATGTACTTACTAGTTTTCTCGATTTTGGGATTTGAACTGATATTACATCTTTGCGGACAAGTCTACAAAAAAGTTATTTTTTCAGAAGTCTCATGACTTTATTACTTTGTACCTCAGACTTTATAGATAACTCCAGAAGCCGTGTGAGACGCGGAGAGCACCTCGTTTAGTTATAGTACATTATACAATAACAAAAAACAATACACACATACATACAAGTTTTTCATATTTGTTAAATTTAATTTCTTGTAGTTATATTGAAAAATGATAACTCTGGATTGGAATAACTAAATGTATTTAGGCATTAAGGACATTATAATACGTCGCTTAAACGATTTAGACATTTTTGTATTTGCGATGTTGTGAAGAATGAATTAAAGACAATCGGAAGCGGACCCCAACCAGCGCTACAATAACTACCCATATTCACCCAAAATATTCCCGCGTTGCGTGCCGCGGTGCGGACCGCGTACACTGGCGTTTTGAACACATCCTGAGTTTTGTGTATACTGTGCCGTTACTGAGCAGCAATAGCGCAGTAAATCAGATAAGCTCACTCACCTGTACATACGACACACTTTTATTATCAGATAAGCTCTGCCGCCATTTCTTAAGAAAATAGCATCTAAATATTTACATTCTACGTGATATAATTTGCCTCATTTTGTAGTACCTACAAGACAGGCTGTCTAGAATTAAAGTCTATGCTTGAGGCCATCAACTCACGTCCTTAATCCATGTAGGTATCCATAATCCACACACAATCAAAGTAATTATCTATGTTCCAGTTGATACTGAACTAGTTCCCAAATTCCGAGACGACTACGTGTATGTGGACGAAACGACAAGTTACTACAGGTACTCTAGCAAGGCCGCGGATTGGTTCAAGTCTAACGAGACATGCATATCTGAGGGAGCACAGCTGTTTGTACCAGAGAATAGGTTCGAAAGCGATTTTGTATTGAATTTCTTCAAACTGACGGAAAAAGATGCAGCTTGGATCGGAATCGCTCGGGTGGCAAAATACGTCACAGTCGATGGTATGTGTAAAAGATAAGAAAACGTATTTCTTGCCTAATATTATCAATAATTCAACGACAATTTTGCTAAGGATTTCTTGAGGCTCATAAACTAATAAGTCTCTATAAAATACAATAATATACAATTATACTAAAAATAAACAAATGAATTTGTTCAATCGGCGTGTGCTTCGCCTCTCAACGAGGCATTTGGAGGATAATTAGTTAAACTTAGTTCGTTATTTCGAAGCAAGTACTAGCTCACTAAGACTCAAGTTTATACATTTTTTTATTCTTGTTTACTTTCAGTGCATAAACATGGTTAATTCGTAGTTTCTAAAAACATTATTATTCTAACGAATGAAATTGCAAAGTCCTCTGTCTGAATATGGAGTGAAAGTACCCTTACTACAGGTTGTGGAGTCATTATATCGAAATCACAGAGCCTGCGTAAGGATAGATGATGACAATATGTCGCCCTGGTTCGAAGTCTGTTCAGGCGTCAGACAGGGCTACGTGATGTCTGCCTGGCTGTTCGTGCTGTATTTGGATAGTTGCCCCCAGACATTGAAAAGTAGTATGAGCGGATATGATACGTGATGGTACAGTGGTAAACTGCCTATTGTACGCTGACGATGCTGTGCTCATAGCACCATTAGAAGTAGAGTTGCAGACACTAGTCACGTGCATGAAAGAAGAATATAAAGTGAAAGGATTGAATACGAATGTGAACAAAACTATGGTTCAGGTGTTTGAAAGAGAAGCGCTACAGACGAAATGTGAGATTTGGGTACATGAAAAATGTCTAGAACAAGTGAATGAAATTGTGTACCTGGGGAGTGCGTTTTCGAGGAATGGAAGATTTGAGTTGGATGTAGAGAGACTCTACGCATTAGTAGGCAGTGTGAATATATCTAACACAGCCAAAATAGCCATCTACAATGCGATGTTGGTTCCAACTTTATTGTACGGTAGTGGGGCTTGGATATGCCCGAAATCGAGTGAAAGTATGATAAATGCAGTTAAAAGGCGACCTCTTAGAAAAATGTGCGGTGTCACCCTTGTGGACAGGATAAGCAACGAAGAGACACGCAGTATAGCAGGGTTGCAGGATAGTATTATTGTAAAAATGAAAAAAGGAATGCTTAGATGGTTCGGACACATAGAATGAATGAGTGATGAAAGACTGACGAGGAAAATCTATAGAGCGAAAGCAAGTGGTAAAAGAAGCCGTGCAAGACCTTGACTTATGAAGATCACATAGCTAGTGTTATCAGACGGAAATGTGAAAAGCACTCGCATACCTAGGCGAAAATGTGTAAGGAGAATGATAAGATTTGAAGAAGCGAAAGAAGTAGGTAGTAATGTAGGAACCGAGAAGCTTGGCGCTCCGTCATCTTTGACTATCCCGTTGGGGACACAGCGTGAAGATATGTATGTATGTATCTATGTATGTGTAATTGTTGACTGCCCATTTGTTAAACTGCTGTTCAAAAATACCAACTGACAAATCACAAATAATTTTATCGATTGTAATTATCGTTAACAGCAACATGCAGAAATGACGGTGTCACCATCTATTAATGATCATGACTGCAACATTTATTCACTGATATTACAATAGCTAAAAGCTAATATAACCAAACGCAAAGTGCATTAAAAAAATAATTTCCTTTTTAGGAAGCTCGTTATCGTCTGTGGACGATTTGTGGAAGGTTGACAAGCCATTGGATAGCGAGCATCTGAATTGTGTGTATTTAGAATACACCGGCACCATATTCGACTCAGAGTGCTATGTAAAGCTTGACTTTATATGCAAGAAAAGTCTTCCTCCGAAGAGTAACAGTGAAAAGTTAGAACAAGGTGATTATGTGTATTATTATTTACTTTTAGGTATTCATAGAAGATTTAAACGAAGGGAAAAATAGAAAACTGAACCTCGACATAATTATTCCTGCTTGTCTTTGAAATTACTGCTCCTAGAATATTTATACCTCTAATATACACAACATAACGCAACACAACATGATCATAAAGCATTAACTTTACAGAAAAAATGTAACGAAAGATCCGAAAGCTGAAAGAACTTAAGTTTAGTTACATCTAAATAAATAAAAATCAATTGCCACATGTATGACGGAGCATCGCCTAAGAACGGCTCGTCCGATTCGGCTGATTTTTTTTTGTTGTGTTTGTAATTGTAATATTTTTGTAGGAAAATCTATTTCAAAAAGTTTCGTGTGTTCCAAATTTTTTAATGTCCCATCGGGGCGAAGCCGGGGCTTGTCGCTAGTTTAAGTCGTACTATCCTATCGTAGAGGACTCTCTGTACGTGAGTTCATCTCTCACGTTACCATTCTATTTCAGATATACCAAAGTTCCGGTCTGACTACCAGTTCATATGGAATACAGAGAGTTTTTATAAGATAAAAAACCAACCATTATTCGAACGCCAGTCGTGGGCTGATGCTAACGCCACATGTGCCGCCGACGGCGCTACTCTGTTCATACCAGAGAATAGATACGAAGCGGATGTCGTGATAAAATATTATCTGAACTTCACTAATGGTATTTTTAAGCCTCATCAAAGTTTTTGGATCGGTGTGTCAGATATAGGACATAAAGGAGAATTCAAAACGTCTTATGGTAAGATTCAAAAGCACATTATAACATCTTGACAAAGTGACAATTTCATATGTGATAATCAATGGAAAAAAATTTAAGAATCTTCTACAAGACAAAGGAGGATATAGAAATATTATTCGTTATAAAATACTTAATCATTTATTGCACAATGATACGTATAAAGTTATTTATTTTTAACCGACTTCAAAAAAGCAGGAAGTTTTCAATTCGACTGTATGTTTTTTTTGTATGTTTGTTACGCGATTACTCCGCCAATTATAAATTGATTTGTATGTTTATTCTTTTGTTTGGAAGGTCAAACTTCAGTGGTGGTCCCATTTAAATTTCACCGGTATGGGAGCTTGAACTACGAAGATACACCAAGTAACACGACCTGGTTATAACCTTTATTTATATTGATGATTCTCTTGTATATTGTTGCCCTCCAGAATTAGAAAGAAGTTAATCGCAGACCTGCCTTAGATATTTATTTAGGCCAAGATAACTCAAAAGGGAGAAATAAAAAAATTTGAGAAAAAAAATTAAACCGCTTTCGAAAAAAAAAACACTGAAGTACAAAATAATTATTCTTTACTAATCAAAACTCAAGTACAATAAAAATAATTTTATAAGTACATACATACTTATATAATCAAATTCGTCAATTACTGAAGTCGGTGCCAAGCCTACCTAACTAATAAACTTTTGTTGCACATTGATTTGGCAGGCGGTTTAATTTTTTTTCTTAAAATGTTTGTTATGTTCCATTGAAATTTTAGCTTCTTGAATGGAAAAATGTAGATATGTATTTGCTGATATTTGCTACTAATATCGAGTTCAATAAAATGTGAACGTATGTTACAGGGAGACCATTTAGCGACGTGTACGATGAATGGGGTAAAAATAAGCCAGATCTAAAGTACTCTGAAAATTGTGTATATTTGAACAAATCCGGCGTTCTTATGGACTACGATTGTGATCAGGCACTGCCCATAGTATGCAAGAAGAGTTTAGCCCAGTTGAAACAAGAAAGTAAATTAGCATGTATTTGTCCAACATTTGATTACCTTAGCTTACCTTAGGACCTTAAGCATTGACATTGAATATTATTTTCAGAACCGTTCAAATATAAGAAGTTCCGCAGTGACTTCACATTCGTGGAACAATCAAAATCATTCTATAAATTCCACTCGCTGGCAACATGGCTCGAAGCTAATGAGACGTGTACTTATCAGGATTCCGAGTTATATTACCCTCGAGATAGATTCGAGCTTCACTTAGTTCTCAATTTATACCCATTCCATTTTGCATATAACGAAGTTTGGGTTGGCTTGTACTATTCTTCGAATGCGGAAAATTACCAAACTGTTGACGGTGAGATTTTGAATTTCCACATGTTCAATTCTTTAATTAGTATGCAAACTGGTCAAATATCAGGCAGGGCACAAATGTGTGATCGGTCGGTCGATACATAATTGTGCTCGTCTACGATTTGGCAATTAAAAATGACTATTTGACGAGAGCGAACAAACCGAGTATGGAAGACATGTATTTTACCAAAATAGAAATTTTTTATGACCCGAAAAATACTTCCACATTATTTTATGTGGTTCGAATTTAACAACTAGAAACAAAATTCTCTCTTTTCAGAGAAGATAATGTTGATCACTTTTCATTTCTAAAAGATGATTTCATTACTCTGTCTTTAAAATATTCTGTATCTCTGTATTTAAAATATTCTGTGTCTGTATTTAAAATATTCAGTCTTTATTATCACGTCATCGACTCATATTTGTAATTTTTCAAATTGACTGTTAACGCGAACAGAAAGATAAATGTTTTTGTTTTAATTCCTTTATTGACTGTACTACTCTGTCAAGAAAGTACCGGGAAAAGATCAATAATACATGAAATGTTAGTTATTCATCCAAATTTGTTTTATCACCTTTAAAGTATGCTCCTTCAGAAACGATACACTTACGCCAACGAATAATCCAATCATCAAAACATTTTTTAAACGCTTTTTCTGAAATTGAGTTTGTGCTCGCCGCGAATTCTCCTTTATGTCTTCTACCGAATGAAAACGGGTGCCACGAAGTGGTAATGTGAGTTTCGGAAAAAGAAAGAAGTCGGCTGGAGCCATATCTGGTGAATAAGGCTCGATGGTATTTATTGAGTTTTTGGTCAAAAATTCTTTCACAATGATGGCCTTGTGCGAAGGCGCGTTATTGTGGTGCAAAATTCAAGAATTTTCTTTCCACAAATCTGGCCTTCTTCGTCGAATTTGGTCTCTTAAACGCCGCATAATGCTCAAATAATATTCTCTATTTACCGTTTGACCTTCCGGCAAGAATTCCGAGCGCACAACACCGCGATAGTTAAAGAAAACAGTCAACATGACTGACTTTTGATCGACTTTGGGGTGGTTTTTTCGGTTTCAGTTCAGTTGAAAGGCGTCACTACGAAGCTTGTTGACTAGTTTGCATGTCAAACTCGTAAACCCACGTCTCGTCACCAATAACAATGCGTTTTATGAATGTTGGAGCGATTGAGTTTTTAGAAAAAATTCAGGTCTTTTGGGACTAGCCGAGCGGCAACATGTTTCATACCCAAGTGATTATTTAAAATGATGCGGATCGACTCTTTAGACACAGAAAGTACGGCGGCTATCTCTCTCAAACTTGAATGAGGATTGTTAGTCACTATTTCCTTCACTTTTGCGATGTTAACTTCAGTTGCAGACGTTGATGGCTTACCAAAGCGAGGCAAATCTTCCACGACATCTCAACCGCTTTTGAACGCTTTGTACCACTCATAAGCACGTGTTTTTGATAAAGTCGATTCACCGTAAGCCTTCTGTAACATTTTCAGTGACTCCGAACACGAAATTCCATTGGCGATGCAAAATTTAAGACAAACTCTTTGTTCGATGTTTTTGTCCAGTATGAAATTCCCAATATACACTAGAATGATATAACTAAAAACAGCACTGTATTTAATTTAAATAACAGATGCAATTCAAACTCCGCGCCAAAATGGAAAACAGTTGTGCCAATCTAACAACAACAAAAAAAAAAACAAAAAATTGAATTTGGAACCATAAACAAATCATCCATTCCAGATACTTTCTTGACTGAATGTATATAATTATATTTACAAATTTAAACATTAACTATTGGTAAGTGTGTATCACGTGGCGTACGCGCTGGTGCACAAAGGAGAAGTGTCGGCCGAGATGCTTTCGGCCCGGAGTGCTTCCTCGACCAGTCACGTGACACCTATTGTGGTGCCATCGCAGATAGCGTGGTGTCGCCTATAGCGCCACTCTTTTTATTATGGCGTTAACACTGACCATTAACATTAATATTCCAGTAATCACTTGCTCCATAATATACTGTAAAGAATACACAACATTATGACTAGAAATGTCGTTCATTTTGTTTGAAAACAATTTACTTCTAAAGACTGCCGAAGTTACTGCGCAATGATTGGTCAACCCGAAATCAAACAAAACCTGTGTACACGTGCATTTGAATAGGCCGAAATAATGTAATAAAAGTTGCACCGAGGCGAAAGCGAGACGCATAGATACACGTCATCGAGCACGTCTATGAATTTAACTTGACTAGTGATAAAATTGATGTAAATTTCAAAATAGTATGTTAACTGTTACTTACCGATGAAATGAGATTATCTGTTTTATAGTTTGATTTCTTGCTGTTTTTGCCACACCACCGAATAAAACAATAATAAGCCATTGTAAGTATAAGTATTTAAATATCTGTCGGAATATACAGAGATGTACACATAGGTCTGATATTGATTATGTACTGTTTTAACGTGAGCGAGATTTGATGTTTATTAATGTCAAAAACAGGGCAGTGGTGAATAAGCTGGTCCGATATTTCGGCTCTATAAGTTAAGTGCTCCATGGTCTGGGGTCATACATTTGATGTAGTTGTATAGATTATGTTATATATATCTTCTCAATATCAAGCATACCAGTCCTTACATACTTCTTTCGTCTCCTCAAATATCATTCATTCTCTTCACACACTTGTGTATGGGGTATGTGAGTGCTTTTGCCATTTCTGTCAGCTAGGATTTCTATCTGATGGCTATCAGTTATCAAATAACATTTCTAACTATTTGATCTTCATAAGTCTGCCTTAGTCTCCATTGGCTTTTGCTACTTCGCTACTTTCGCTCACTTTTGCTTTCTTTCGTTGGTCTTTCATCACTCATTCTTTTTATATGCCTGAAGCATCTCAGCATTCCATTCTTCATTTTTAAATTTGTTATCATTTATTTAAAATATAAGCTTAGTGTAACTGTATCTTTTATCATGAATTGTAATGTAAGATAATATGACTATACTACGTCGCTGTACATCTTGAACCAATTCGGTTAATTTGCAAATTGTAACATGCTTCCAGATAAACCAATATCTTCAACGCCCCTCTTATGGCACAACGATGGCCCGGAGCAGTCAACCAATAAGACATGTGTATACATACACTCGCTTACCAACAAATTACAAAACGACGGTTGCAGTAAAAGAAGATTTTTCATATGTAGAAAGACTCTGGAGTCTTTGAAAAATGATAGGACTGAACTCGACAATGGTAAAATATAAGAGTGTATTTGAAGCAATCAATTCCTCATATCGATCGACAAGTTTGGAATTGTCTGCCTAAAATTTTCAATCTTGTTGATCGAAATGTGTTTCGTTCCCCAAAAAGGCATTATCACAACATTTCAGAGATCAAACCACCACCACCGATGTGTTCAGTACTTCGGTACTGAGTAGGTGAGCTAGTCTGATCTCTAGAATTTTCTGAACATAAATCATTACGAAATTATACACGTGTAGATCAATATGGTTAAAAGTTCGGACAGCTCCTAATAATATAAATTGATCTTTTTATGGATGGATTTGAATGGATTCAAAGTATTTGATTTATATAAGCTTTAGATAATTACATAAAAGTAAAATCTATCATCAGCTTTAAAAAATACAGCATTGATAAGAACTAATTGTAAGAAGACAAATATGTTTGGAACATAATGTCTTCTGTACAATGAAAGAAACTGGCTCACAAATTGATATATCGGCTCCAAATACACATATCCGAAGCTGCTCATTTATATTATGTCACCTATGTCTACTTGTTTGTTACATACATACATCTTAACGTTTTATTTTGAATGGGCTAGCTAGAGAAAGGACGAAGGACCATGCGTCATAGTACATAAATATTTATTCCGTCCTCCCAAATCTCATCACTCTCCTTGAACTCTTTTGCCGAGGTATTATTCGCACTTCTGACATTCCCATGAGCCTATCTTCGGCTATTTGATCTCAATGAGTAAATTAGTCTCCCTTGCCTCCTGCTAGCATTCACTTTCACTCTACAGATTTGCTTAGTCGCAATCGTTCATCACTCAACCTTCGATCACTGAAGTATTGTTTCTTTTATTTTTACATTTATATTTTTATCCACCCCTACGAAATTGCGTGTCTCTGTATTACTCATCGCAATATACCGCACATATTTCCAAGAGATTCGCATTTCCACCGTATTTATCTTAATTTCACTAGATTTCGACTCGCTTATTGCAAACTGCAATGAGTTCCTTTTTTCAGGAGTACGTGAACAAGTTCCACCGTTCAGAGACGATTACCTATATTCAGAACGTACAAGAAGCTATTACAAGTACACGAGGAAGTCCGTACATTGGGAAGAAGCTAATCAAGCATGTTTTTCTGAAGGAGCACTGTTGTTCATACCCGAAGACAAAGTCGAGGCGGATTTCGTCATAAATTTCGTCAATCTGACCCAACACTACGGATCTTGGTTGGGGATCAACGATGTAGAGGAAGAAGGGAAATTTGTCACTCTCGATGGTAAATGTCTTTGTCTCCTTTCAATCTCTAAAACTCGGAAGAGACATGTGCACAGGAAAAATACTCAATTAAATATTTTATCGACTAGAATTTAAGCAAACACTATATGTATTAAGAAATAAAATCCATACTTAATATCCAGAGGGGTGAAAACGGGGATAAATCTTTGTACGGAAAATTCTAAACCTAAGGGAGTGAAAAAAAATCACTAACACAGAAAAGTCACGGAAAAATTCTCCATGTGGACGAAGCCATGGGTACAGATAGTATATAATACAGTATCCTTTTGAAGTTCTCGTTATTAACTTGAGCGATAATCAGACGCTTTTTTTATCTAAATATGAAATTAATACCACGGAACTAAACTGTTTATTGATTATATTTTTTATAAGTTCATCACTTTCTCTAAAGTAACAAAAATATTAAAAAAAACATTCGTCATCCAAATGTTAAAGGCTCACATTCTGCTTTACAAATGTCAACCCTATTTGTTCACCTCTTCACCTCTGCACTACCCCCTCTGGTATCTGGAAATACTTGCTCATACACTTAATTTCAATGGTTTTAAGTTATTTGTTTACAATTTCAGGTCGACCTGTGTCATCAGTGTACCACGACTGGAAAGATGGTGACCCGGGTGAAACTCGGTTCCATAACTGCGTTTGGTTACATTATACGGGCGTGATATCTGACGGTTTATGCGAAGCAAGTTTAGGATTCATTTGTAAAAAAACTGTAGACTCTCTTATTCGAAATAGTAACGTCACAACGAATGAAACTGATACGAGTATAACATTGAATGTATCTACGTAGAACAGAAAAGAGGTAGTCCCAATTGGAAATACTATCATCCGAAATAATTTGACTGTTAGATTAATAACGCATAGAAGTACATTTAATAGAAATAAATGAATCTAAAAAGTTATTCGAATGTGCGTAACCAGCTTTTCGTTTAAAATGAAATGCTTATTATATTTCATCATTATTTTATTTGAGAGAGACATGATGATAAATACTGGCCCGGCAAATGATACGTCAATAGAAAATATGTAATTTAATGTTGCGTTAATTAAGAACACACACTCGCAGTCACTTTCACATTTAATTTCTCAATAATTAATAGCAAACTACAAACTATAACACGTTGTCACGAATAGCCGACGACGAACAATCAACAGCTAAATCCGCAGAATGATGTAGAATGATCTATATCTTAGCACGTATCGGCTTATATAGACTTGCTGACGTCATTTCTCCCACGCCTCGGCGACAACAGATGTGGCAGGCAAGATGTGATGTTAGCTAGGCAGACCCGGTGACAATGACGTTATCTTGCTCCGTTACAGTAATGATATTTTTAGGTCTATGATGGATGCTGGTACGCGCTGGACTCACTGTACTTGTTTATAGATACGACTGTTTCTTTAATTTTGAATGTACTTGTTTAACCTGTGGTTATGTTTATATATATAACTTTTTTGTAATTCCTTATTGCAAAAATAAAAGGTCTATTTATTTGCTTATTTTTATCATTTCCGTAATTAAATTAAAGCGATGCATTGATAAACAATAACTTAATTTATAATAAACCTTCTGTTCTAAGCAAACGTGCGCGCGCTATATAGTTTACGAAAAATACTAAAAAACAGTTATTTTTGTTTATTTTAAAAATTGTAATTACTTTTAAAAATCCAATTATCATTTTGAGGAATACGTTTAAAGTAAACTATACAGAAAATGTAGAAATAAAAATCGGTCCCACTCTCCGAAAAATGTAAATTTCTGTTTTGAAAGAGGTTTCATTGATATTTTTTTTGTGTTACAAAAGTTAACCAACCGTATATCGCAACTGTCAAAATGAAATCCAGGAAATGAAGAATTGGAATACAAAATAGTTGTACATAGTAGTCACTTAAAAAAATTGAGATCCTTGACGTCAAAATTTCTAATGCGTCGCCTTAAGAAACCTGAGCGCGTTCGAACGGGAGCTCGAACAGGTGTTATATAAATAGCGGTAGAATTTATTTTACGGTTTTTATACGTTTAAAGTTTAAAGCAGGATATCAGCAGATAAAAGTGCCCACGATATAAAAAACATCCGCCTTATTACTCACACGCACGCCCGTGTGTGAGAGAACGAACGGTGGAAAGTCATGAGGTTTATTTAGAACTTTAAAAACTCCTGACGTAGAAGTCCCGAAAAAGCTTTTTTAATTTTATTAATTAAACCATTAACTTTTAAACTTTTACTGGAAAATTCAAATTTTTTTCAATGTAGCCTTTATTTAGTTTTTTTAATTAATTACGAACATGTCCGTACGGCAATTTTGTGGAACCAACTTATAGTGGCGGTATTCCCGGACCGTTACGACTTAGGGACCTCCAAGAAACGAGCCTACTCTTTCCTTAAAAGCCGGCAACGCACCCGTGATCCCCTGGACGTTGCGGGTGTCCGTGGGCGTCGGTGACCACTTTCCATCAGGTGACTCACTTGCTCGTTACTTCCTCTAACATAAAAAAAAATGTAGGTAAAATAATATTTTATTTCAGGGGGCTTAACCTTCTAGAAACATCCCTTATCAATGCTCACAGAATTACCTAACAATTTTGTACGTAAGATAATTATAAAGGTCGGAATATTGAACTCTTGTTATTAAATATTGTGTCAAAAGTTGTCACTTTATGTTTGTTTGTTTATATTTTTAACTGACTCAAAGAAGGAGGTTCTCAATTCGTCTGTATGTTGTTTTTTTTTTGTATGTTTGTTACCTCATAACTACGTCATTTATAAACCGATTTCGAAAATTCTTTTTTCGTTTGGTAGGTAATACTTCAGAAGTGGTTTCGTTTAAATTTCACCGATATTGAAGCTCGGATTTCGAAGATACACTAAATAACCAGACCTGGTTTTAACCCTTTTTTATATTGACGACTCTCTTGTATATCGTTGCGCTCCGTAATTCGAATGAAGTTAATTGCAGACCTGCCCTAAATATTTATTTAGGTCAAGACCACTCACAGAGAGAAATAAAAAATTTTTATTAAAAAAAATTAAACCGCCTTCAAAAAAAAACACTGAAAAGTATAAAATAACTATCCTTTACTAATCAAAACTCAAGTACAATTAAAATAGCTTTATAAATACGATACACATACCTATATTATTAAATTCGACAGTTATTAAAGTCGGTGCCAAATCAATGAGCAACAACATAAAGTCTATTAGTTTGGTGGGCTTGGCACCGACTACAGTAACTGTCAAATTTAATTATATAGGTGTGTGTATCGTATTTATAAAGTTATTTTAATTGCACTTGAGTTTTGATTAGTAAGGGATAGTTATTTTGTACTTTTCAGTGTTTTTTTTGAAGGCAGTTTAATTTTTTTTAATAAATTTTTTTTTGTTAAATATGAAATGTAACAACAGAAGCACTGATCACTATGAATACGCTATCAATTCTTCCTCTCAACTATGATGTACTTGACTATTCGACGACTTCTCTACAACTGAACTAAAACAAAACCAAAATTAGGCTTTTGTGCAGCCCCACTACACGCAGGAAATCCATTCTACCCTCGTTCTTGTTACTAAAATGTTACAAAATATCACATGTGGGTAATTTATGTTTGATATCAGGCTTAGCGAGAGTCCTTACCAAAGAACTCGAGAAAAAGAATAAAGATAATGAGCGGCTCAAACAGCTGATGGACGTATGCCGCATTCTGTGTGACATTCAACACGCGGAGTCTGACACCAGACGTAACTTCGCCATATTCTCTATTAAAAGAGCTATATATATAAGGATCATATGACAGATACCAAGATTGACAAGTATTTATTCAGGGAAAATCTTCCCGAAATCTTGAAATCAGCTAAGGCAGTGACAAAATCATTCAGCGAACTGAAAACCAAACCACAGTCCTAACCAAAAACGTTTCCCTCGTCGATGAACAATTTAAACTGGTAAAGTCCGGCCCCAGCGCGAAAACCGCAGGGCGTACAGCGGAGCCGCGATGCAGCTCCACCACCGGTGCCGGCCCCTTCGACACGATACAATCGCAATACGATGCACACCAACTCGCCGAAAACATCGCAGTAACCATCGAAGCTCATTCGCCGTCGATAAATCCGGTAAAGTACGCTGGACAACTGTCTTCTTTTTATACTCAAAGTCACTCATCACCGATGACCAAACTATACTGTCGTGAGTCAAGGGATACAAATTACAGTTCCGTAAACCGGTTGTCCGAACATTTTATTCTAAAATATCACACACAAACCGAGAATGTTCATTTTAATAAAGAAATCAAACAATTACTCGACATAGGAGCAATATCACATTTTTCTGCGACTCAAACCGAATGACAAAATGAGGTTTATACTAAATCTAAAATCACAACAAATTTATTAAAACTGATCATTTCAAATTAGAAAATTTTAGAACAGCGATAAAGTTGGTAACAAAAGGCTGTTTCATTGCAAATCTTGATTTGAAGGACGCGTGTTTTTTAATAAACATTCTGAATCCAGGAAGTATTTAAGGTTCGAATGGGACTCAAAAATCTTTGAATTCAACGTTTTGCCATTCGGATTGAACACAGCTCCATATATTTTTACCAAGATAATGAAACTTGTATTTAAATTACTTAGGGCATGTGGATACCTCTCCACGGTCTATTTAGATGACATATGTGTTATAGGGCCAACCCTTAAAGAATGTCTAGACAATATTACTGTAGCGACCTGGCGATGCTAAAAATGCTGAATTGCGTTTTAGTAGAATATAAAGCAATTTGAACGCATGGCTCGCCAGTCGCTTACATACCGTCGCCCTGCCATGCCACTTTGTACTTGTTAAATTGTGTAATAGAAAATATAAACTTTAATACCGACATGTAATTTATTTATTTGGATTTATAATAAAAGAAGAAAAATGAACACGAAGACGATCCCTAAAATTACCATTACTAGAAAATTGTTAACATCCCTGGGCTTTATCATTAACAAGGAAAAAAGCAATTTTATGCCTTCAAATTCTTGTAAATTTCTTGGCTTCATTATAGACTCACAAAAATTTCAAATAACATTACCTATAGAAAAAAGAAAACACATTAAATCAGAATTAATAAAGATGATGAATCTAAAACGATGCAAAATCAGGAAATTTTCAAGATTAGTAGGGCTGATAATCTCAACATGCCCAGCAATAGAATACGGTATGGTGTACACTAAAGAAATAGAAAGGTGCAAATTCTTAAACCTAAAAGACCACGACAATTACGATAAATATATGAGCATACCTGATTCGCTACAACCTTGCTTTATTGACAAATACCGTACAGAATTATATACTGACGCCTCAACTACGGGATGGGGGGGGCCGCATACGGTAGTGATAGAGCCAGCGGTCTGTGGTCGCAAGAGGAGAGAAAAAAACATATACATTATTTAAAACTCCTTGCGGTAGTCTTTGGTCTTAAAATATTTGCTAAAAAATTTAGTAACTGTCAAATCCTTCTTCGTATCGACAACTCTACGGCAATTGCATACATAAACCGCATGGGCGGCAATCAATATCCGCATCTCACGGAAGTTACCAAAGATGTATGACAATGGTGCGAATCTCGTAATATCTTTATACATGCGTCTTACATAAAATCAGCAGAAAATGAAATTGCAGATGCAGTCTCGCCGAACACAACCGGATATAGAATGGGAACTGGTAGATACTGCTTTCCGTAAGATAGTTAATAAGTTTGGCCATCCACAACTCGATCTATTCGAAAGTAGAATCAACAAAAAATGTGTTCACTACGTATCATGGCACCGCGATCCAGACGCGTTTGCGATAAATGCATTTACGATAAACTGGTCAAAAATATATTTTATGCTGTCCCTCCTCTTGCATACATACATATCATACTTAAAACCCTAAGAAAAATTATATCAGATCATCAATCATCAATTATATCGGAGCATCAGGAATCGTTGTAGTACCTAAGTGGCCTACACAGCCTTGGTTCCCCATATTTCAACGTCTCCTGGTGTCGGAAATGTTAAAATTTAAACCTGATGAAAATGTTATCATCTCCCATTCCAGCAACCGGAACATACAAAACAATCTTACCCTGGTTGCAGGGGTATTATGCGGAGAGCGTTACTGCGACATAGGATACCACCATCGGCAATAGAAATTATGTTGGCGTCTCTATCAAGTAACTCGATTAGACAATAGGATACATCTCTCCGGAAATAGTTCCATTTTTGCTCAAACAATACCACTGACTTGTATGAAGCGTCAATCCCTACCACCTTGTATTTTCTTGTTGAACTATATAACCAGGGCAGCCAGTACGGTACATTAAACTCGTGTAGATCTGCCCTGGCCCTAATACTAGGACCATACATGTCTAAAGACGATCGGATCACGAGGTCTTTCAGGGGAGTATATCGACTTCATCCACCACGGCCTAAATACAGTATGACGTGGGACACTTCTCTCGTACTAGGACTTCGTCCATCACGCTCTAAATACAGTATGACGTGGGACACTTCTCTCGTACTAGATTTCCTAGGTCAACACTTTCCAAACGAAAATCTGTCACTATAGAATTTAACGAAGAAATGTGCCAGTCTGCTTGCCCTTGCTACTGCACATCATATGCAAACAATTACAAAAATTTATACTCGCAACATAAATATTTTTCGTACGAAAATCGTAATCAAAATACCCGATCATGTTAAAAGCTCTAGAGCAGGTACAGCACAATCTATCCTGACTTTACCCTTCTTAGAGACAAAAGTCGAGATATGCCCTTGCAAAACTTTAATTACATACATAAAAAAAACAAAACCGTTACGAGGAGATAACGTAAACCTTTTCATTAGCTTCAAAAAACCTCATAAACCAATAACAACACAATCTTTAAGCCGATGGATTAAAGCTGTCCTGAAAGACAGTGGGATTGACACGCACGGTTTTCCGCGCACGGTACACAATACGCTGCTACCTCTAAAGCACATAAATGTGGGGTGTCCGTTGATCTGATTCGCAATACTGCGGGCTGGAGTGGCAGCTCCAACACTTGCGGAAAATTCTACAACCGAGTGATTTATTAATCATGCTGATACAGCACTCGCGACGGCTGTGCTATTTGATCTGTAATTAATATAATATAGTAATTAATTAGTACCTATTTATTAAGTTTAATAGTGGTTCCAAACCTAATGTCATATTTGTGTTGTAAAAATAAATGATTGATTGTTATATGCTTCTTTTGATGAACACACAAAAAATTATTCGGATTGAAATTCTGCCAGCCGACTCTCAACATCTACATGTGTTTAAGGCTTTTACAGGTTACTAATCTCGAGGACGATGTACGAGTATAATTAATGATTAAACGAACTTACCTGTACGTGAAGTTCTATCATAATTATACGAAGTGCATCGTCCGAAGAGATTAGTAACAGGGATCGCTGGAGGAATGTCAAAACGTGGAGACTTAGCACTCTAAACTAATGAGGAAACGAGCAGCGGAGGTAACAAATAACAAACTAAAAAAAAAAAAGAGGCAAAGGTCTCTAAACATACAGTACAAAAGTGGTGTAACGTACGTGTTACTACATGTGTGCTACATGTGGCTTTTACAGGTTACTAATCTCTTCGGACGATGCACTTCGTATAATTATGATAGAACTTCATGTACAGGTAAGTTCGTTTAATCATTAAATAACATCAGTTAAAATATAAATGGTGGGTGCTGTTTTCTAACGAAATGGCGACCAATCAGCTTATTTGATAATACCTGTGTGCCGTATGTACAGGTGAGTTTACTGCTCGGACAAGGCGTCTGGCTTTAGAGTTTTATAAAGTCTATGGCTAAAAATCATTTCCTGAATAATGAATTTATTGTAAAATTTTATGGATTATCTTTATTTTAAGATACTATGAATTTTAAAAGAGTAGTATTATACAGGCAATACTGGTATATTTTACAAACGCGTTCTCGAAAACGGCTCTAACGATTTCAGTGAAATTTGCAATAATAGCTTTACGGTGGTCAAAAATCGATCTAGCCAGAGTCCAATACTGAGAAAATTCGTTTTCTCTATGTTTTCACACACTTAGAACTTTTAACCTTTAAACTTTTTGGTAGTATAGGGTATTTTTGTAACACCTTCATATGTACTCGTATAATACATAACGCGATTATGTAATCGCGTTCTCGAAAACCGCTCCAACGATTTCGATGAAATTTACAATACAGGGTTTTACGGTGGTCAAAAATCTATCTAGCTAGGGTCCAATTCTGAGAAAGTCAAAGTCAAATCACTTTATTCACGTAAACCCAATTACAAGGTATTTTTGAACGTCAAATCCACTTTAGTTTGGTTCAAATACAAAACCTGGACACTGAGAAGAACCGACAAGAAACTCAGTCAGGTATAATTTTTCAACTTCATTTTGCAAAAGGTTTATTAAAATACAATATTCAGAGAGCCAGTAAATGCATGTGCAGAGAAAATCATTTCCAGACTATTATAAAGCTTCTGAACTCATCTGACTTCACAACAGTGTACCTTCTCAGTAGTACAGTGGCTAGAGCGTAGATCTACCAAGCTGAAATACGCGGATTCGAATCCTGCAATGTGGTCCGCCTTTTTTTGTTAGTTTTTTTGTAAGACGCCGAGTAAAGCTCGGTCGCCCAGGTACTTATTACTTTAGCAGCTGTGTAACCATCTATTGATTAATCAAATATTAGCATTATTAAATTATGTACGAGAAGAAGCTAAATATTGGATATCAAGTAAATAGGTACCTACTTTAGAATATTCGCAAGCTCTAGATGCAAATAAATTACTAAAATTATATTTATAACCAGATAGCAACTCATAACGAAACCATTACTGATTATACTTTGTGATATCACAATTTCGTAACGTCGCGAATACAAAAATTATTCATGTAATAAATACCACTGTTTTTATCGATTGCTTTTATTTCCAGCCGAACACTCGCTTTAGATACCTAGACATCATGATACACTACAGAAGTCTTTTGGTTATTGTACTGATTTCGATTTACAAGCCATGTAAGTTAAAATAAATTTACGAATTTCATTCACTGCAAAAATGTATATTCATTGATTTTCATTATAACACCCACAATACAAGTTTTGACGAAAGCTCTTTAATTATAGAACTGAAAAACCCATTACAAATTTTAAGTAATACATGCGAAGTGAATTTTAAAATATTTTTCCAGTATTTCCAATCTTTCTCTAGGTTTGTGCTTTTCGATTCCATACATACATATCTTCACGCTGTATCCCCAACGTAGTCAGAGAGGACGGAGCGCCAAGCGTCGCAGTCCTCACATACCTCTTTCGCTCTCATCTCGCTCAATATCATCATTCTCCTCACATATTTTCCCTAAATATGCGAGTACTTTTGACATTTCCGTCAGCTAACACTCTGGCTATTTGATCATTATAAGTTGGCTTTTGCTTTTCCTTGGCTTCTTTTACTAACTACTCGCTTTCGCTCGATTTCATTTTGTCTTCGATTCCATTTTGTTACTTTCGAATTTAGTTATGTTGTCTTTTTTAATACCACAGAGTAAATTACTGACTATAGACAGAGTATATTACACTTAACTGAAAAAATACTTGAGTTGGATTCCGAAGGTTGATCTGTTGTTTCACAAAACCAACCAAAGTTCATTAAAATATTAATTATTTTTACAATATCACGGATGTTCAATTTACAAAATAAAAAATATTGAAGTTACACGTCCTAACTTAATAAAATTTACAACATTTTATGTCAAATTTACTAAAGAATTTAGTTTAAGGGTGGCTTGTCCCAACTATTTGAACGCGATTTAAGGTTTGAATGATGTGAAATCCTTAAATCGAGTTTAAATGGTTTTTGCACACCACTCTAAGGGCCGTAAGGTCAATGGTAGTTTAAACGACGGAAGAAAGTTTAATCTTCTGTCTTCGATTAATTCGTAAGATCAATGGCAATTAATCGATTACGAGCAGATTAAATTAGATTTTGTAAATATTTTAACATTTTAAGTTATAGTAAAATCCACAATATCTGTGTGTTAATCCGCGAGTTTAGAAAAACTTTTGTAAAACCCTCCAAAGTATTTTTTCAATTATACAGACCGCCTGATAGTAGGTAAGCGTAAGATTGTTAGATAATATGATATTGAGAAAATCTACGTTGATTACAAAGTGTGAGAATGAACTCTCGCAGCCAGCGGCAACAAATGCGACAGTAGAAGGCAGCCGTCAGCAAAATGCCGATCAGTTCCGCAGAACATAGTCCATTATTAAGCGAAAGAACAGATACGGGGAGGCAAAATCTCTCGTCGAACTTGAGGGTTTCATGTAAGCTGGACGCATAACATAAAAGTTCTTTTTCTCAGCCCCATCGTGTATGTGCGTTATCCGTATTACATTCCTCACCAATTTTCCCTTTCTATTTTAAACTTTTGTTAAACGTTTACAATTTACACAGATGTTGCTGCATTAAGACCAGACTACACGTTCCTTAATAACACTGAAAGCTTCTACAAAATATTAATAGTTGATCAATCTGTAAAGAAGATCAACTGGTATGAAGGGAATTCATCTTGTGCTTCGGAAGGTGCCTCTTTGTTTGTGCCAGAAACCAAAGAGGAAGCTGAAATAGTAACTCAATATTTTTTTAACTCCACAAAGCACTTCAATTCAGTGCCTGAGTTTTTCTGGGTCGGTATATCAGATATAGAACACAAAGGCGACTTTCTGACTTTCGATGGTACGTAGTGTTTTTGCTGCTATTATAATAATCTTTCTTCTCAGTATTCCAGTAGATATATTGTAAACAGTCAATCGTTTTGTTTTCTTGAAATCCGTAAATATCGTCCATCCAACTCATATCTGTGCTGTGTAACCAACTGATGCCCAAATCACCAAAGTCCCCTAACACTTAGCGAACCCCTAGAAAAGGTTAGGGGTCCGCTAAAAACGATTTTTCATCGTTAGTGGATCCCTATCCTTTTTAGGGGTTCGAAAGGGATTCGTTAAGTATCAGTAGACTTTGGTGAAATAGGACATGAGTCTCAGTTCTGTAATTGCCTCAGTAATTACTTACTTAATATTCTATACAAAATGGGAAAAATAGATCACTTGTGGGATCACCTATCCTTGTCTTGTGCACGTCGGTGCCTGTCTGTCCATCTATCACACATGTTCTTCTCACAGACTATTTGGTTATATAACCGAAAGTACAATTACAATATGTAGTGAGCTAAGGACAAATATAAATGCAAATTTCAAGTTAAAATTTTACTTTGGGAGACAGTATACGTATTGGGGCTTTCGAATAAGATTCCCCGCCAGGCAAATATTTCGATTTGTGTAGTATTTTGTCATATATTTGATAACTTACGAGATAAATCGTAGCTGACATGGTGGAATAAAAATCACGTTTACAATGCCAGTAGCCTTACCATGAGTTTACACAGTCGATACTCGATAGCGACCGCGTCGATTCGAATGACAATTCTTAGTTCACTGCAGTAACCGCCAGGAGCGCTGCCCAATTCTTCATACAAAATTTTACGCTGTAAAATCGTATATGAGAAAAGAAGAGCAAACCAACTAACCCTTTTGATTTTTGCACAAAAAATAAGGTTCATGAAGAAACTAGATACTTTTGCCCCTTATGCTCAAAAAACCCGTTACAAACCACCGTAATTAATTAATTAATGGAAAAAAAATATGATGAGATCGAGTTAAGTTTATAAGGTCATATTTTTTTTCAAATTATACTTACAATCTTGATTTTACTATGTGTTTTCTTTGCTAATACCGGGCTATCCAAATTCATCCTTCTTTGTAGTAGCAAGAAACAACTTTCCCTATAAATGTTAATACAAACTCTACGAAAATAATCGTAGCCGGCATAAAAATTTTTTGAAGTGTTCTGAAGAAAATTTCCTGTTAATGTAACGTGAAATTTCTTCAAATCACAAAAAATGGGTTACAGAAACATGAATACTAAGAATTAAGTGCAAATTTAACTGCGAATATTGATTCCGATGGACAGACAGACATTGGCGTGAGACGTCTTATAAGTATTCTTTATTTCCTTTTAAATTATGGAATCTCAAATGGATTTTTTCGTATATTTTGCTGCTATTTTTTCAAACATTACCCTGAATGCAGGGTAGTTTGAGAGGGCCATCTCTGTTGTATACCTACGCCCATACAATTACTTTTAGAATGCTCTATTTATTTCAGGCAGGCCATTATCCCAAGTGTACGACGATTGGGGCATTAATCAACGACAAGTTGACTTGAACGTGAGCAGCTGTGCGAAAATGCACTGGTCTTACATATTATCACCTAACGACTGCAACGATACTCTACCTGTAGTATGTAAGAAGAATATCCGCCACAGGAAAGGTAAATGAAAGCATTTTGATATTGGTATAATTAACAGTAAAAATTCTATTCTTTATATAAATATGTTGCGGAAGTCATGAGTACTAACATTGGACCAAGAATGAAATTGGACGGAGCTTCAGCTCTAAAAGCGTGTCCGTTTTTCGTAGACCTACTTTCTAGACTTTTACTAATGTGCATGACTATTAAGGAAGGGTGACCCTTTTTAACGAAATGAGTAAGCGTAAGATAAAAGCAATAGAAATGCGATCTCTTAGAAATATGTGCGGTGTCACCCTTGCGGACGAAATAACCATAAGGGATACGGCGTGAAGATATGTATGTATGTATTAACGAGTTTAGTAAAACTTCCGTAAAGAACAACTATGTCCTGTTCATCTGTGTATTGGTTGCACTGTGACATTCATACATACATATTTCACGCTGTATCCTTAACGGGGTAGTTAGAGAGGACGGAGCGCCAAGCGTCGCGGTTCTTACATACTTCTTTCGTTTTCTCAAATCTCATCACTCTCCTCACACATTTTGCTTAGGTATGCGAGAGCTTTTGACATTTCCATCTGCTAACACTCTAGCTCTTTGATCTTCATAAGTCAGCCTTGGTCTTCCTTGGCTTCTTTTACCACTCACATTCAGTCTGTATATTTTCTTCGTCAGTCTTTCATCACTAATTCTTTCCAAGTGCCCGAACCATCTTAGCATTTCTTTCTTCATTTTTACAATAACACTGTCGTGTAATCCTGTTATACTGCGTATCTCTTCATTGTTTATCCTGTCCGCAAGGGTGACACCGCACATTTTTCTAAGAGATCGCATTTCTACTGCATTTATCATACTTTCACTCGATTTCGGGCATATCCAGGCCTCACTACCGTACAATAAAGTTGGCACCAACACCGCATTGTGTATGGTCATTTTGACTGAGTTAGATATATTTACACTGCCTACCAATACGATAACTCTCAACTCGTTAATATAGGACCAAATCTCGAAATTTTTGATTTTACTAAATTTGAATTGTTGAAATATTTACAAAACTGTTATGTATAGTTAACAAAGTTAAACTTTATCAAGTAAAGTAAATTCTTGTACTTCACCAGTTTAATAAATTATACAAAAACATTTTGCAGACGTCTCAAGGTGTTTGTACTCAAGGAATAATCGATTGCAACCGTTAAGGTTATCTTTTTCATTAATAAACGCACAAATTTTTAAATTACCTACAATAATATCATATTAAATGACGTAACCAACAGATTTGTCTTTAGGAACAGAACAAAATTTGTAACTTTTAAGACCTTTAATCTATAACATTTGTTATCTTTATTTTACTTATTTAAGTCTTTAAAATCATAATTATAATTTTGATCAGCAAGTTCTGGAAAGTCATAAGCTATATTTTATTCGATATGTTGTAGAAGCTCTATGGATCTCTTTGCTATGAAGACCTTTGTGATCCTTGTCGAATACGTTACCATTTTTAATTTGTGATCGTAAGTTGATCCTTTGGCACTATGACAAGTTGAACTTCTTAACTTTAGAAAGATTTTTGTGTTCACATCAGATAGTACTGTGACTCGCTAAGTCATTTTTGTTTCCGTTGAATCCTTGAATGAACATGAAGAAGATCTAAATAAAGTGCAGCCAAATACTCAATTTGAGCATCAGATCCAAAATCATAAAATCGAAAATGATAACCATGTACATTCTATTTATTTATTCATTTATTTATTTAAATAAGTCATTCAACTAGCTTTACATACGAACTATTTATAAACAATTTAAAACTAAAAAAAATAATAATATTATGTGACTAAATTAAAGGAAGACACAGCATATACAATGAAAATCTTACGAATCTTTCCATTGCGGCTTTACGAACACTGTTCATTGCATTTTGTTTCGATAGTGTTATCTGTGGTATTATTATTATTCTTCTCTTTCGTACCAATTATTTTTGGAATGCAATAAAAACCGACGCATTACAAATTTAAATTGTTTGAGACTGTGACGAAATAAATTGGAGCAGGAACCATAATTATTATTAAACATGTTATAATTTCCCATGATACGGGACAGGGGTGAATACTTTCCAACGTTAGTCCTACTATGCAGTGGCATGAACAGTTTGTAGTTGCCCGGTCCCCTAAGCGGGGAATTCTAAAATTAATTTGATGTATGAGATCTGAACAATCATAATTACCATTTAAAATTTTGAATAGTGTTATCATGTCTAGGTACGCTCTACGATCACGAAGTGAATTCATATTTAACTTTAAGAGCCTATCACCATAGCCAAGTTTTCCAAGAGATGAATAAAACTGATGACAGATGAATTTTGTTAATTTACGTTGTGGATGTTCAAGGCGGTCAATGTGTGTTTGGTAATAGGGATTCCAAATTGCACTACAATATTCCAAACGACCACGGACAAGTGAATTAAATAGAATAACTATCGTAGAGGGTTTTTTATTTCTTTTTATGAATCCAATGATCTGCAATGATTTTTTTACGATACTGTCAAAATGCTGATTAAATACAAGCTTCGAATCTAAGTAACACCCAAGATCGTGAATTTATTTAACTTCTTCTAATACTACTCCATCAATTTTGTATGTGGTAGGTAGGTTAGTAACTTTTCTAGAGAACTTTATATGAAAGCATTTAGAAATATTTAAATACATATTATTTCTTATGCACCAGTTTTGCAATTTATCCAAATCAGATTGTAAATCCTCATGATCCGAGTTAGTATTAATCTTTTTAAAAATTTTGAGATCATCTGCAAATAATAAATAGTTACTAATGTTGGAAACAATCTTTAATGTCATTAATAAACGTCAAAAATAGTACAGGACCTAAATGTGAACCCTGTGGGACTCAAGACGTGGGCACAAAGTGTTTTGACGAATAACCATTACATACAATGCGTTGCAAGCGGTTCTTCAGATACGATTTAAAAAACAGAAGTAATTTACCACTTATTCCATACATCTGTAATTTTCTCAAATGTATATTATGGTCAATTTTGTCGAAAGCTTTGGCGAAATACGTATATAATGCATCTGTTTGTAAATTTTGGTCCATATTTTGAGAAATGGCCTCAACAAGGCACAGTAAATTAGTTGATGTGGAATGCTTAGCCATGAATCCGTGTTGCTTCTCATCAATTACATCCCCAATATGACAAGATAAAATTCTATCTCTGAATCACAACTTAATTTACGTAACGCCATTTTAGTTGAACAGAACTCCCAAACAGCCTGACGAACCGACATTGTATCTTCGATGGTATGTAATTTATAGCTTCTGAATATTTGGTCTTTACCTACAATTTCCTCTTCAATAACAGTTTCAAGATACACATGGGAGGTGTTGGCTCAAATAACAATAATAAATTCGTCAGAGGTTCCAACATCGTTGCCAAACACCTTAGAGTGGTAGAGTCATGCTGCACTGCAGCACGAATTGGGCCGGCTCGCCCGGTGAAATACCACCCTCTCACAGAATATCGGCGTGAAATAACAGCATTTATTGCTGTTGTGTTTCGTTTGGTGAGTGAGAGTGCCGGTGGCCTATCATCTCCACTCCCTTTCCTCTCCCTTCTTTCCCTGTTTCCCTAAAGAGCGGCAACGAACCCGTGATTCCCCGGACGTTGCGGGTGTCCATGGGCGGCGGTTGGTCGCTTTCCATCAGGTGACCCGCTTGCTCGTTTGCCCCCTCTTTTATTTAAAAAAAAACTAAACGATCAGCAGTTCTTTTAAACGCAAAAATACTGCCAACTCCGTCTGCGAATCCCTTTCCACTTACCGTTTCCAAGTAATTCCACGTTACATTTCTCGAAAGTGACCTTATAACTTTGACAACATGTAAAAAATGTATTCATTTCTACATTGACTTAACAAACACTTCACCCATACTTCAGAAGCGGTACAAGGTGAGACCAAACTGCCGGAAGTCACGTCTCAAACATTCGCTGATGGAGCAAAAGGCGTGCAATAGTTCTAATCCAGATTTAGAATCACGAAGGTATAAAACACAGGTATGCATGGACACTTGGTTTTAATTCCCCCAAAATGTAAAGTTTGAATTTCTTCCACAAACTTCAAATTATAGTTCTCTCCGAAATCTACTTGAACGACGCAATCATTATTATTTAAAGATGATTTTAATTCTTTGATTTCAATTTTAGAACGAAATTGAGTGAAAGTAAGATAAAAATAGTAGAAATGCGATCTCTTAGAAATATGTGCGGTGTCACCCTTGCGGACAAAATAAGCAAGGAAAAGATGCTCAGTATGATAGAGTTGCACGACAGTGTTATTGTAAAAATGAAGAAAGGAATGCTTAGATGGTTCCGGCACAGAAAGAATGAGTGATGAAAGATTAACGAAGGAAATCTACAGAGCTAAAGCCAGTGGTAAAAGAAGCCAAAGAAGACCAAGGCTGGTTTATGAAGATCAAATAGCCAGTGTTAGCAGATGGAAACGTCATAAGCACTCGCACACCTAGGTGAAAATGTGTGAGGAGAATGATGAGATTCGAGGATACGAAAGAAGTATGTAAGGATTGCAATCTTGGCGCTCCATCTTCTCTGACTACCTCGTTAGGTATACAGCGTAAAAATATGTATGTATGTATGTATGTTAATTTTTGTATCGTTGAATACTGTACTGTGATTTTTTGACAGCAGTCAAAATATTTTGCACTCTTCAAATTTGATATTCCTTTTACTTCTTATTCGTTTTCCAGATAACTCTAGATCTTTCTGGCTGTTTTTAAAATACACAAAATAATATATTTTTCTGTTACAGGCTTATTTGTTATACATCATTTTTAGTCTTTGCAGACAGAACAATTACGTGAGAGACATTTCTCATTACATATATTTTTAGTTTTAAAAAATTTTTTCAAACTTCCCTTTACGTAGAGCTGAAGAAGTTGAACGTATGTTTTCTACAAGCACAGTATCTCTATAATTTCTTGGAAAGTAACCCGAAATGGAGGAATTTCACAGGAAAATTAATACGATATTTTTCAATCTGTCAATTAAATACTGTTTCTGTTTATGAATGTTGGCTTATTATTTAATTCTTTCTTGCCATATTGTACTACAGCGCTCATCCTCGTGGAAAGCATAAATTTTATTTGCACCACATTGTTTTTGTAGGCTTATTTTAATTTCTTTCTATGAATTCTATCAATTTCATTAATAATGTATTTATTCCTAATTCGCTGTAATTTTTAGGGTTCCTTAGCTCTTAATAAAAAAATAACCCTTACAAGATCACTTCGTTCTCCGTCTGTCAGTATGTTTGTCAAGATCCTTTTCTAGGGGTAAGTTTTCGTTTGGAGCATTGCCATGGTGCTGAACCAGGGTCTAACCAACATGATGACCGCTTACGATTGTCAAAAAGAATCCATTTTTTATCGCAAGTGACAATGCGGTTCAAAATCCCTTCGTTTCTGTGTCTGTTAAACAACACAATGCACACCTCAACGCGTTCGTCGCGCTGGCGATCGTTCAATTCATGCAGCACCCACTTATCAAGCTTTTTTACCTTGCCAATTTGATGTAAATGGACCAATATTGTTATGATGCTAACATCGAAAGCTGCTGCTAACACAGCAGTAGATTGAGTTTCGTGTTGTAATAAACATGATTTTACTGACATTTTGTCAAATAACTTTAAATAAATAGGCTTTACAATTCACGGTCTCATATATTGCGTCCGAGTAGATTTATGTGTTATTCTATTTGACGCGAGTACATGAAGGTTAATTTCTAACTAAACTGTTAAATATTTTAGGATTATTGGTACTTAATGGAAGGTACAATAACTCAAAGTACTTAATGTGTTATACTTTTTGAACTCATGGTTAAATATTACAGTATATAAAGCTCAAAAACGCGCTCTTATCACGCACTAGCAATTAAAAAGTGATTAATTAAATATTCTTTTATTTGTTACAATATATGCATAACGTGACCATACATCCCGCTTTGGGCGGGACAGTCCCGTTTTCAGGCTGTGTCCTGTTGTCCGTAGCCAGTCCCGTTTTAGGCGGGACAGTCCCGTTTCCAGACTGACTGTCCTGTTGCCCCAGTCAGTCCCGCTTTGTGCGGGACAGTCCCGTTTTCAGGCTGTCTGTTCCGTTATCCCCAGCCAGAGCAAAATGTCCCGCTTTTGCAAATAGAGTAGACCAAACGATAATTTAATCTGTACAGATACCCCTATATTCATTGCATTCGAAATGCGCACCGGAAGTAACGCACCTATGACGAAACACAATTAAGTGTCGCAGTTGTGAAAGCTATTTTAATTACCAAAACTAACATCAAATCATGTGATAGGCTCTATTCCTACGTGAAATCTAGACCCGACCTTTTGAAACCGATTTGCTCCGCCAACAAATATAAAACAAATGCGTCTGCACCTAATATTGATTAACTCAAATACCATATTATTACATAAAGCGAATACCTATATAGGCGAAAATGTGAGAGGAGAATGATGAGATTTGAGGAAGCTAAAGAGGTATGTAAGGACCACGACTGCTGGCGCTCCGTCCTCTCTGACTACCCCATTAAGGATACAGTGTGAAGATATGTATGTATGTATGTACATATTATTCATACATTTTTCTCATGTTCTTGTTTTTGAATAAACGCGAACGTCCCGCTCTGACGTAGATCTATTACATTATAAAAAAAAAATGATCGGTCATGTTATATAATAGGCGTGTTACCCGTGCCAATATTTTAACTTCATTGTAGAGTAAACGCAAACATATTTTTTTATTTGATACGTGACGGATGATAGATATGCTAGCTATGTCTAAAACGTGAATGCAAAAGTTCAGCTCAATCGGAAACCGGGAAGTGGGTCTTTATTCCAAGATTTTTTTTACGTAGTTACAGGCGAAGCTAATAAGAGCGTTGTAAAAAGAGTTTTCAATTGCTACCCCACACGATGCCAAAAGAATATTTTTTAACTTTAACCGCCAAAAGTGAAAATCCAACTTTCGGGGTTAACGTCTGTCTTTGACCACAACTTCTTATGCTATAACTGTTCCAAATAGCTGTTAACATCGAATAATTTCTGACAAAAACGGCTGTGACAGACAGACAAACAGACGGGCACTGAGGTCATTTCGTGTGTTCCTTTTTTCAAATTCTGGAGCAGAAAAAAAACGAAATTCCAATACAAGCTAAGAGCTCAATTTAGATTTCATTTAGTACTTATATCAGTTGATGCGAGCTCGTAGAAATGTTGTAGGTAAAATAAAAATGCTACGTATTGAGTACCTATGTATATACATACTCGTATTCTGAAAGGTCAAAAGTGCATTACCTTTTCCTTTTAGTTGCGCCGTCATCGAATAATTGTAATATTATTTCATTTTTAACTTTAAGAATAACGCCTGACAGTATATTCATAGCAAAACCTAATTGATACTGAGCGTTATTTCTTCCAGGAGCGTAATAATGCCATGACGTCGACGAATCATCAAAATTACAGTATAAGTGTTAATAGCATGTTTATAATATCATCTGATGACCTCCACAACGGTAGATTTGTTTTTAAAATACAAATTTTTACACTTATCATGACGTTTATTATTTATTTAATTCTTGGTGGTTTTCACACACACGGATAAAAATTCTAAAAACTTTTGTTTTACTAATAATTAATAAGTATGTCAACTGAGTCAATTATTTGCGAACTAGCCCATCTCTGTTATAAATGTCGTAGTCGCCACATTAATAGGATATACGAAGAGGTGTAAAACGAACATTTTTTTTATGACAGAAAGGGCCAACGAGCAAGCAAATTGCCTGTTGGAAAGTGATCACCACTGCCCATGGACACGCGCAACATCCGGATAATCACGGGCGCGTTGCCGACCCATAAGGAAAGGAGGGGGAGGGGGGAGACGGGCCACCGGCACTCTCACTCACCGAACGCACACAACAGTAATAAATGCTGTTATTGCACGCCGATATTCTGTGAGAGGGTGGTATTTCACCGAACAATCCGGCCCAATTCGTGCTGCAATTACCAGATCACTAATTTCTGCTCATTCCTTCTACGTTTTCGATTCTCGCGAGTGAAAAGTTAGAGAATTGTAACACTTAGCAATACTAGGAATAATAAAGACAAGTGTATCTATCTCTTGCAACTCAATTACTGGATATTTGTCGAGTCTGTTTAGTGACCAACATTTCACGTAGGCAATGCGGCTTGATTCACAAATTAAACGAAAAACCAACAGCGGTTCATGTCGCACATTATAATCAGGCACAATACGGTACGTGCACACGAGCGGAATGGACATCGGACCATATATCCCATTTTTTCATTTGACTAATCAAACTTTCGCTAAATTTTCACCGTTCGCAGGTTCGAAGTACATAAATACAAGTAGCACAATATCGTACAGCATTGAAAAAATTTTGATTATTTGTCAAGCGTTTTTTTTTTCATTTGCATGTCACTTATTGTCATAAATCAGTTCACTTAGGTTCACTTTAATTTTTGTGAATTTGTGAACAACAATAATAATCTCTCATTCTTAAATTTTATGTGTCTTTTAAAAACACAATTTTTTACATTTACCATGATGTTTTAACTCGTGGTGGTTTTTAATGAATCACCAACACACAAACGGGCAAAAATTCTAAAAATGCTTTGTTTTACTAATAACTAATAAGTCTGACAACTGAGTCATTTGCGAATTAGACAGTCTCTCGTTTTGTTGTAAATGTCATAGTCGCCATATTTGTTTATATACACACATATCTTCACGGTGTATCCCTAACGGAGTAGACAGAGAGGACGGAGCGCCAAGCATCGCGGTCCTTACGCATTTCTTTCGCTTCCACAAATCTCATCATTCTCCTCACACATTTTCGGTCTATATATGCGAAGGTAGGTAGGTATTTGTTTACATTAAAGACAGAAATGAAAAAAATAAGATACAGAAATATTATTAACTCGTTACAAAATAAACGAAAATAACTATTTTTTCGTATTTTTCGTAAGTTAGCGCTCGCACTTTTGCATAGACTAGAACAGCCATTCCCAAAGTGGGCGATAACGCCCCCTTATGGCCGCTGCAGGCCCAAAGGGGGGCAGTAAGAGACCCAGAAAAAAGAATGGGGGCGTTGTGTAGAGGCCTGGGGGGTGATTTGTAATTTCATTTAGCTAGGAGGTATCTTAGACAACGACTGCATGAGCTCTCGACTCAGTAGACAAAATAAGTTTGGGAACCAGTGGACTAGAAGGTCTATTTTGGATTAAATTATTGTTTATCAATGCGTCGCCTTAATGCAATAAAAAGGCACAGAAGATATTTTATTATATTTATAATAAATAGTTTTGACTATGTAATTACTATTACGGATAATCAATTTATACAATTTAAAATAAATTATTTCCACTTTAGTTTGGTCATTACCATTACCCATCACAAACTTTAAAATGAATAGTTTTTACGCTAAAAATAAATTAAAAATGTTTATTCAATGTGAAAATAATTTACATTAATTAATTTAGGAATATTCTCATAATCTGTCACGCAATATGAATGCTTATCTTAGAAATTTAGAATATTACGTTCTTCTATAGGTTCTTTACGAGTTAAGTGAATTAAAAAATAAACATATTATGAGCAATGGATTGCGGTCATTGTCGAGATTACTGCAGAAATTATTGATTTAGTATTAGTATAGATTTGGTATAGGCTGAGAAAATTTTGTATTAATGGTTAAAGTATGAAATTGCCGTTTTGTACTCGAAAATTGAAACAATTTGTTTTGTACGATGAAACATATTTAATCAAAATATTTACCCTCACTGTTTATACGTTTTTGCTATCTAATCGGAAGATAATTCAAACCTTTGCAATAAAATTCTGAGAAACTGGACTTCACAAACTGCATGAAAGCATTTTGTACTTCCTTCTACCGTCCTTCCTGGGAAGAAATTTTTTTTCCGTGCAAGAATTTGTCCAAACCGCGGAAAAATGGTAGACGGTGGGGCGATCCCGCGAATACGGAGGATGACTGATAGTTTTTAATGACGGCTCTTATAGAGTTAAAACTGTTTCGAGCAGTGTGAGGTGAAGTTTTGCGAAAAGTCGGGGCTGTTTTGCTACGAATTTCGCCATTATTGTTCGGAGTTCTGCACAGTAAACATCTGCTGTTATTGCTTGACTGGATCTGAGGTAGCTATAGTTAATTAAACCAAGAGGTGAATACCAAACAGTTATCATCACTTTTTTATGGGTAAGCTTCTGTAAGGGCTTACGCAGCAGAAATTACTGTTCGATGTCGAACGCTGCGTCACTCACATGAGTTCAGTTGTTGCCCGGCCCCCATTAGAGTAATTGAGTTATTGTAATATTGTAAAGTGAAAAAAATACGTATACGTACTACATCCTCACGTTTCCTTTGTATACCACCTAGAGAGGCCAGGAACAATTCACACTTCGCTTTAGGGCATTGGTGTGGCGTTTGAATTGCGATTATCGTAAAGAATCCACTTTTTATCACAAGTGATAATTCGGTTCAAAATCCCTTTATATCTGTACTGGCTTAACAAGACAAGGAAGCAAACTTCAAACCTGTGCTGCTCTCTGCAGATTAATCAAATCATTAAGCACCCTTTACTCAAGTTTTTAATTTTACCAATTTAATCCTAATGGCCTAATATTGTGGGTGTGCTAACGTCAAACTATGGCGCTAATTCCTTAGTAGTTTGATACGAATAGGCTTCTACCATAACCTTCGGTTCATCAATATTTTCCTTAGTGGCTGGTCTTCCTCGTGGTTTATTCACACAGCATTGACATTACGAGCAGTTTCTGCTGCGTTAGTCCCACGTCGGAATTCGTATTCGAAAATTACTCTGATTTTCGCTAATCTTCAGGTTAAAAACTGAATGAAAAAACCATTAAACGTCGAACAATCAAATATGAATCAAAGTTTTTTAAATTTAAAATGTTATAGTTTACGTGTGAAGAATTTTTCACTCTGAAATGTGATACTATGCAGGTTTAACTTTAATTAAAATTGGCCAGTTCATTTAAACGGCAATTTCATACTTTAACCCATGTTATTATTATTATAATATTTTTCTCAAGTTAGTCAATTTGTAACGAAGTGATAATTGGTACTTAATTATCTTAAATACTGATAATTAAGTTGGCAAAGCATTTGCTATCTGAAATTCTTTCCTTAGCTGTGATATTTCTTTTAAATATTTTTCTATTTAAATGTAAAATATTGTGAATGCCTTCTCTTTTTTCTCTTTTATATGTACTCGTATACTAACGGTTCTTTTCATATTTATTAGAAACATTTGTGCCATTGTCATGTAAAAATAGGTGTATCTCTAACGTAAAATGTCTGCCTTCTTATTACTGAGTCCCTAACAGTCTCCAGTAAACTAATAGCAGGTTTTACTGGAGTTAAAAACGAAGACCTCTTGGAAAAACGTGAAAACTTCAGTTGTACATAGTCATTCAGACATTATATACTATGGCTTTGTACCTTAAACTCTCAAAAACTTAAAAAAATAAAATTTAAATAATAAAATGAGTTATCGCGGGACGCCTGGCAGATGTGAAGCATCGAAACTATTTTGTATACAAAAATGCATGAAAGTACGATTTATTAAAGTAAATAAATATGATATAATCAAAAACAAAATATTCAAATTTTTTTTAAAGAATAAATATTATTTATTTGAAAAACACAGGCAACATGTTCTGAAGTGAATAACAACATTGCATACGCTATAGGTATAAAAGCGCCAACAGCCGGTTTGACCCCCGCATAAGATGTTTGGCACCAAAAATGTGAAGTTTGGTTCTCCCGTTTCCGCCAAAAACTCTTGTAAAATGTCTTACTTATCATCAGTTATTCATGTGGTAATTCTGTTTGTTAGTTTATCTTGCCCGTGGTATAAAAAATATAATTATATTGACCATGTCCACTTCGCTCTATAGCCACTCGTTAGGCATCCGCCATTTTGTCGATTCGAATTTTTAATTATTGTGTTTTTGCGCGCGCTCGTCGCCGATTGGCTGACGGTACCTGCTGCCGGCAGACATGTTTTTTACGATGTTTTCTTCGAAGCAAATTAAGCTAAATAAATTTAATTTGATATGTTTTAATTCCGACAGCGACGCGACGTCTGATTGCTTTGGGAACTTTGGATTGCTCGCTAGTAGACGTGATAGACATGTAGAATCGATCAATTACAAATCGCATTTGCGCAATGAGTGCTCCTTTATAACTTGTTACCGATCACAAAACTAAGTTTGCGATAGATTTGGAAAGTTGGAAACACTGTTGGAAAGTTCAGGATTCCATTAGTACCTGTTAGCGGTTTCGCCCGCTTCTCTGGCCCTATGTTATAAGCCTTTGTATTTCCTATGCGTATGATAGGCTCTGTACACGTTGGCCCATACACTGGGCCCGTCACTGGTAGTGCATTAGGTAGGTGTCGTTCAGACGCTGACCAACTGCTACATCTTTCAATAACAGTTAATTTTTCCCTCCATTCTCTGAAATAACTTCCTGCTCTTGACTAGGATATCTCCTTTATCCACACACTTATACATTCCATCTTAGATTATGCTGACACCTCTTATCTGGATGTCGCAGAACAGCTCCTAAATAAACTTGAGCGTTTGAAAAATCTTTGAATTTGTTTCATCTTCGGACTTAGGAAGTTTGACCGGGGTCTTTCATTTGTGCAAAGAACTCAAATAGCTTCCTATCCGTATTCGTAGAGATACTCAGATTAGAGATTATGTGTCCTATTAGATGTATTACTTTTCCCTCCTATCTGAGAATACGTTACTGCTATGCCTACCCGTTGAATCCATGCACTCATGCAGGCAGCAATTGGCCAGCCTGTAAACGATATCCAGCATTATTGCATTACCAGTGATCGATCTATAGTATGGGCCGCAAAGTGTACGCGAACGATAAATGTCACCTTAACTTGACGTAGGTTTATTTATTACATTTCATTAGTTATAAGAAAATTAATATCCATAATTCTACAGATTTATATCGTATGCACTAGCGGTTCGCCCCTGCTTCGCGCGGGTTGGTATCTACCTTTCAAATAGTGGAAGAATAATTTAAATAGGTGCAGTTGTTCAGGAGATTACCCTCCACACATAAACAAACATACAAAACCCGCTATCACTCTTTGTAATATTAATACAGATGTCTCAAACTTATAGTAAATACCCCTTTTTGCGTCGGGGGTTATTATAGTAATTGAACGATAATTTCAGCATTGTATTAGATGTGTTATCTATACTAAATCTATCTTCTATACATAGTATAAAATAGTCACTTCCGATCGTCCCTGTCCCTCTGTATGTACGCTTAGATTTTTTAAACAAAGCAACGGATTTTAATGCGGTTTTCATCAATAGATAGAGTGATTCAAGAGGACGGCTTATATGTATAGTTTAATATTGTATTGTGTTAATTAGTTGAAATATTACGATAACAGTTCAAGATGTCGGAAAAAATCAAGCCGACTGAGAGCTTTCATTGAAAATGCTGTCTAATTCCAAAACAATGTATGACGGAATTGTTCTTCTTTATTAAGACTACAAAAAAGTCAGCGATGGCATATGTCTATATTATATGCATAGCTTTCTATAACCATTTTACTTTAAAATAATAATTATGTTTATTTATTCAAATAATACTACAAATTCAAATAATAAACCTATGCTTTTTTCCTATGAGGGAAAATTTTAGTTTTTAAGATCCATTCGTATCAAGAGACACGTGGCGTGTGCAGCATGGTACTGTGTCGGACATGGCACAAGTATAATATACTTTCCCAAATGGCTTGACCGATTTTGATGAATAGAAATATATTAAACCCCGGAGGAGTCAGGCTACTTTTTTAATTCCACGCGGACGAAGTCGCGGGTAACAGCTCGTATACTATAAAGAGGTAAACTTTGATTATCTAATATACAATTTGTCTTTACAATTATAAAGATGAAAATTTTTATTGTTTGTTTGTATGTAATGGATAAATTCAAAAACTACTTTACTTTAATTTCGGAAATTCTTTCACCGATAGAAAGCTACATTATCAGCGAGTAACATGGGGGTGTATTTTATTTTCAAAAAATGTCTACCCATGCGAAACCGGGGCGAGTCGCTAGTACATTTATACATAAAAATCAATGTTTGTTTGTTTCGCTTATTTGTTCGTATTTTATGGGCGGCCATGCCATTCATATGATTGCGAGGTTTAGTATGGAGATAGCTTGAATCCTGAGGAAGGACATAGGCCATTTTAAAAATAAAAAACGCGGTCAAGTCGCGGGCATCAACTAGTATTTTCACATAGAAAAGAAATATTATGCGACAAGCTTTGACTTACTGTTAATTGGTGATACGGAACTAATAGCACGACTTTTTGGCGGGAACGGGAGAAGTGAGGTTGACATTTTGTTTAGATTTTCTATTTTTTAAATTTTTTGGTGTTTTAAAGTACAAAAGTGATAGTATATTGTGTTTTAGTTCTGCATAAGTGAAGAGAATGGAGTAGGTCTAAAGAGACATATGTAGCTAAAGTTCTCGTGCTCTTCCAAGAAGACCTTTATAACTTCAGTAAAGCCTACTATTACTTTACTGGAGGAGTTTTACGATAAGAAAAAACTAATTTACTTATGATTCTACTTATTAATACGTGACATTGGCAAATGCGCTAAACTGTGCGCCACGCCATAAAGAAAGAAAAAAACTAATAGCGCAAATACGACTTGCTCTTTCTTAGCCGGCTTTTTTTAATGAACAAAGAGAAATAATTCGGTGAGTTACTAGAATGACGAAGGTGACAGGTGTTTTATTTTTTAATTTGTTTTCCAACATGGCCACCTCATTTGCGTCGTATTGTTGTGCAGGAGCTGGTCCATTGTGTGTAATCTACTATAGAGTTAAATAGACATCTAACTATGTTGCTATAAAATAATAACAAAATGGAGACTACGCGTTTCCCGCGATTTTGTCGCGTGTAATATTTTCTATACTAAAAATCTTAGAAAATAAATCTTACATCTATATGAAAAATCTACGTTAGATTTCTTATATTTACTTATTGTATACAGGTTTATGTATATCTTTGTCTTTTGCGTGTATATTTATTTCTATTTATTTAATACGTAGTATGTATTAATTATATGCCCGAAATTAAATGAAAGTAAAATAAAACCAGTAATTAGAAATTCACCCATTCCCAAAGTGGGCGATAACGCCCCCCTGTGGGCGCTGCAGGCCTAAAGGGGTGCGGTAAGAGACCCAGAAAAAAAATGGGGGCGTTGTGTAGAGGCCTGGGGGGTGATTTGTAATTTCATTTAGCTAGGAGGCATCTTAGACAACGATTGCATGAGCTCTCGACTCAGTAGACAAAATAAGTTTGGGAACCTAGAAATTAGATTAATAGAAAATGTCCCTTTAAGATCTATAAAAGAGCTGATATTCTTCAAACGGCTGAACCGATTTTGATAAAACATGTCTAAGAACCACAGCTAGAAAGCCTGCTTTCAAACAAAAAAAACCGCATCATAATCGGTCCATTCGTTTAGGAACTACGTTGCCACAGAAAGACATACAGACACACAGACACATCAAACTTATAACACCCCTTCTTTTGCGTCGGGGGTTAAAAATGCGATCTCTTACAAATGTGTGCGGTGTCACTTTTGTGAACAAAATAAGCGATAAAGAAATAGGCAGTATGACAGGATTATACGAACAGTGTTATTATAAAAATGAAGAAAGGAATGCTTAGATGGTTCGGACACATAGAAAGAATGAGTGATGAAAGACTGACGAAGAAAATCTACAGAACTGAAGTGAGTGGCGGCAGTAGCCAAGTAAGACCAAGGCTGACTTACGAATGTCAAATAGCCAGAGTGTAAGCTGATGGAGATGTCAAAACTCAAGTGCCAAAAATACATACATACATACATATATATCCTCACACTGTATCCCTAACGGGGTAGTCAGAGTGGACGGAGCGCCAAGCGTCGCGGTTCTTACATACTTCTTTCGCTTCCACAAATCTCACATTTTCCTCACACATTTTCGCCCAGGTATGCGAGAGTTTTTGACATTTGCATCCGCTAACACTCTGGCTATTTGATCCTCATAAGTCAGCCTTGGTCTTCCTTGGCTTCTTTTACCACTATCTTTCGCTCTGTATATTTTCTTCGTGAGTCTTTCAACACTCATTCTTTCTATGTGCCCGAACCATCGAAGCATTCCTTTCTTCATTTTTACTATTGTAAATACAAAAACATAATAAACAAACAATAAACACTGTCGTGCAACCCTGTCACATTGCGTATCTCTTCATTGCTTATCCTGTCCGCAAGGGTGACACCGCACATGTTTCTAAAATGATTTAAAAAAAAAGTAGAAAAATGACTTTAATTTATTCAATACAATGAATAAATTTGACAGTTACTGAAGTCGATGCTAAACTACCAAACTTTCTGTTGCGTATTACTGAACTTTTCCTTAGTTTCTGGAGGCTGACGGAATAATACTGCTGGACTTTGGAATATTATATATTTAGGTGTTCATTATCCGTTTATTGTATGGCGCTTGACATTTACATATAGGGCTGCCACCTTTCAAAAAGAGCAGACCCGGAGATTTCAAAAAAATCGCCATTTTCATTCAATAAAACAATGTTTCTTGAGGTAGGTATTATTTACATAATGACTGAGGTAGGTAGGTATCCGAGAGTCCTGAGACCGACATAAATTTTTTAATTTAAATTTTTTTCTATGTTTTATTGATTAGATATTTGTTTCGATGTTTGCAAATTAAAGGCTTTTACTATAATTATCATTATTTATAGAAATTAAACAAGTAGGTATTCCCAAACGCAAATAGAGCTGCTAGTGCTGGGAGTCCCAGCACTAGCTAGCAACTCTATTTGATTTGAGTCCCAGCCTGGGACCAGCTAGATTTTTAAAACTATAATTTTATTTGAAAGAAATTGTCTTATCATTTTTTCGTCGTCCGCCGCCCGGAGATATCAATGTTAAACCCGTAGCCCGGATACGAACGATTCAATCCTGGAGACTACTGGTCAAACCCGGAGGGGTGGCAGCCCTATTTACATATCATAATTATTTCTAATTCTTACGACTATTTACATGGAAGATGTACGTGACAAGTTCTCGCAGCGATGCAAATATTTAACTTGTAGATCGTGCACAAGATCCGATATGCTGTGTCAGAGTAATATCTAGCAAATGCACATTGATTGCACCGACTTCAATAACTGTGAAATTTAATTATATATAGGTATTTGTATGTATCGTACTTATTAAATTATTTTAGTACTTGAGTTTTGATTAGTAAAGGATAGTTATTTCGTACTGTTCAGTGTTTTTTTTTTGAAGTCGGTTTAATTTTTTTTTTATTTTTTTCACTTTTCCCTTTTGAGCGATCTTGGCCTAAATAAATATCTAGAGTAGATCTACAATTAACTTCTTTTCTAATTCTGGAGCGCAATATAAGCAGTTAGCGTTATTTGCTGTTATGTAGTGTATCTTCGAAGTTCAATCTCCAATACCAATGAAATTTAAAACCAATCTGGAAGTAAGTATATCCTTTGAAATAAAAAAAGAATTTTCCAAATAGCTTATAAATGACGGACTTCTGAAGTACCAAAATATATTACAAACAAAGTAACCAAACAACAAAACTAAGTAACAAAAATAACCAGTGTTAGCAGACGGAAATGTCAAAAGCACTCGGATACCTTTTTTTTATTATATATTTTACGTCATAGCAATCTGTTCTCCGAACAATGAACCACTGTTATAACTGAGACATTTTCTCTGGGTAGACTGTGTGTTTGAGAGAGTCGTCCACTGACTTCTCACTCTTGTGTGCTGACACTTGCATACCTAGGCGAAAATGTCTGAGGAGAATGATGAGATTTGAGGAAGCGAAAGAGGTATGTAAGGACGCCGACTCCTGGCGCTCCGCCCTCTCTGACTACCCCGTTAGGGATGCAGTGTGAAGATATGTGTGTATGTAACAACTGAATTGAATCTTGTCCTTTATTGAAGTCGGTTAAATACAATAATTTCGACATAATAATATTTCGATTTCATAAGAAAATTACCCACTGATTTAATACTAATGTTGTCTATTGCAAATAAGAACCCCTATTCAAAAGAAATCTATCGAATTTCCTCTCCGCCTGTATACGGTTGTATACAGGCGTACCTACTGTCTATCCCCTTATTCGTTCATCACACAAAAACTATCAGACGAATTTTAATTCAACATTAGAATTGCAATGAATATTCGACTACTGTTCGGTATTCAGCGTAGAGCCTTTTGCTTTAATTCGGTCGAATACCGAATCCCGAAATACTTTTTTAATGTATTTATTTGTGATCACAATCAAGCTAATTGTTTTACTTTAATTAGGATAGACTGCGTCAACGCTATTGGATACGTTTCATCGGACTGTCATACGAGTACAAAGTCCTTTATGCAAGAGAGAGAGACGTACAAATATATAGAATTGAAAATAACACAATAACATAAGGATAGAGCAGATTAGGTTAAATGTACAGAATAATTTTAAAATTTTACGAGGCGTGTGAAGATATTAAATAGTAATTATATTGTAATATACCTGTAAAATATACCTGTACATAGAAAGAATGAGTGACGAAAAACTGACGAAGAAAATCTACAGAGCGAAAATGAATGGTAAAAGAAGCCAAGGAAGAGCAAGGCTGACCTACGAAGATCAAATAGCCAGTGTTAGCTGACGGAAATGTCAAAAGCACTCACATACCAAGACGAAAACGCAGGAGGAGAATAATGAGATTTGAAGAAGCGAAAGAAGTATGTAAGGACCGCGACGCTTGGCGCACCGTCCTCTCTGACTACCCCGTTGGGGATACAGCGTGAGATATGTATGTAACCATAATACAAGGTTCTATTAAGGATAATACTGTGTTATGAATAAGAAGAATAAAATGGGCCCACAATACTAGTAGGCCCATTTTACTAAATACCTACAATTTCTTACGAAAACAACAGTGTGATTGTATTCGAAAGAAATTGATTATTCTCACCAATTTCCTCACTGCTGAAAAGCTGAGCGGTGGTGTATTTGTAAAGAGGTATCATCGCCACACCAGTGACATCCCAGAAGCGCAACGAGCCGTCTTCGTGACCGGTAAGTAACAACTGGCGTTCACTTATTTCAGGAGTCTCAACAGATCCACCCGATATAGGCCATGCACTTTCTGAATATACATTGTCGGTTTGTTGTTGTCCAGCGGCCACGATATTCTCGTACACGTTGTCCGCGACGTTATCTACAAGTTGCGCCGTGGTGACCACAGACGCGTGTATTGACACCAGGTATGGCAAGCGCAAAGGCCGCCAGCGGCTGTCTGTCAAG
Source organism: Zeuzera pyrina (assembly GCA_907165235.1). Lineage (NCBI taxonomy): Eukaryota > Metazoa > Arthropoda > Insecta > Lepidoptera > Cossidae > Zeuzera > Zeuzera pyrina. The sequence goes on along the minus strand of OU015646.1, from coordinate 8,385,864 downwards.
TCGAGCACCACTAACTCTTCTTCGTCTAGGACCACCAATGCTGCTGCAACTTGATTCACGCCTTGCACTTGTATATGTGCAGGAATCTCCGGCCTTACTTCTTGAAATGGCACGCCATCTGGTGGCACTGGTGCTGTTGTGATGAAGTCGATCACACGACTTGAAATCAAAGGCAACGTGTTTCTCTCCTTGTACTGTTATTGTTGTTGTATTTAACGTAAATCAGTCGACTGAATCAGCGGTGAGATTGCGAACGAGCTGGAGTTATTTGCTCGTCAAAAGTGCCATTTGGAGACGTTTTAAAGACGGTTTTCACACGAATTTAAATTCGTTTGATTTGATAGAAAGTTAATAACGTTTGATTACCAATTTAAAATTTGTTAAAATTTGATCATGTTGTATTTGTCACTTTATTCTACTAGCGTTTACGCCAAGCCACTTGTCTAGGCCCCCTCAACAGCTAGAAAGCGGCAAAAGCTGCATACAATCTAACACTTAATGGCGTTATTTCTGGTCAAAAATGCCATTTGGAGACTTTACTTTTCGTTTGATTGAACAGAAAGTTAATAACGTTTGACTACCAATTTTAAATTCGTTACGCAGAGTATTTGTCATTCTATCCACTAGCGTTTATAGCAATAGGCTACACGACTGCTCTTAAATGTGGTATATTTTATATATTGCATTACTATAATGAAACATTTTGAATACGATTGAGATAAAAATAATGTGCATTCACTGACAAAAACGGAATTATTGGGTCTTAAACTTTAGTAGAGGGAACATAGTCGGAATGAGCTAGAGGGAGATAGCATCATAGCTGTGACGTCACAAGGTGGCAATGACACTGCGCAGTGCTAGGACAGATAGACGGAACTTATCTCCGCTCTGTTCCCGCTACTAAAGTCTAAAAACAAATAACTCTTATGTTTTTCATAATTCGAATATTTTTCGAATATTTCGAAAATTTTTTTCACAGATTTGTTTATAATTATTAATTACTAACCTATATTTTAACTAAAGTGTTAAGAAATAGGCATCTAGCCTATTGAGCCACTTGTCTGCCCCCTGGGGGGTTATTCACAAACGTCGGAAACTTTCCGTGGCGGAAAGGCCGATCGTCAAAAAGCATAAATTCAATCCGACGGCTTGGATTTGTGAATACCACTATTTGTATTATGATATACATATAATATAAATATAATAATATTTCGGATTCGTGAATCGCGTATAGACAAAATCGTCGCAAAGTTTCCTGTCGGATACGGAAACCGGAGTTTGCGACGTTTGTGAATAACCGCTGGTATTCTCTAAAGTCGACAGTGCTATTAGCGCCACCTAGATGAGTGCGGCCATGAGTCGTACTATCGTAAATATTTTTTTTTACGTTTCGCTAAATGTAACAATCTAATCTAAGTTTTTGGCGGGATTTTATGGGGAGCGATTAGGGAATTGTTTAATTATTTGCAAATGGTTTCTGGTGGATGTTGTGATGTTAAATTGGCGCAGTTTTGCGTCCCAAGTATCTACGGAGTTGTGCTGTTATGTGAAATTGTTGAAATAAGTGCTTATTTAGTAGAGTGATGTTGAGATTTTTGAAGTGAAACCTTCTATAGGCGCATTTTTTAATAATTTTCAGTTTTTACTTCTATTGGCAGTCCTTAATAACTGTAAAGACAGTTATTAAGGACTAAAAAAAGTTACTAAAAAAAAGTTTTTAGTGGCTTACTCTGCCTCAGCGGATCCTAATAGAAAGACTGCCTCAATGTATTTGTCGCCAGAAACTACTAGAAACTTCTAAAATGTAATACGTCTACATTTTGATAAAATAATATGAAGAATTTATCTATTTATTACTGAAGACGTCGGTTGTATGGGCTAAGATCCCTTTACCTTGCCCCCTAAGGGAGAATCGTACTACTACAATCTAATCAAAATAAATCTAAATAAAATAAGTTTAATTTAACGTAATTATCTCAGAAGAAGTTAAAATACACAAAGATGAAATATCGACTGACAGTAATCCCCAACAAACTCGCATCCAAGGTCACTTCACTTCTCTTCTAGTATAATATTTGGTTTACAGAATTCCATTTGAATACCAAGTGAGTTGTGAGTTCGAATGCGAAGTGAGGTGAATTAACAAGCGAGTCTTGGGCGATTTGAGTTTTTACTGAATTGCATGGCAGGACTGTTCGATTGGTCCAATTGGTGCAGTGGTAGAACGTCTGCTTTCCGAGCCGGAGTCCCGGGTTGATTCGCGGTCAGATCAATTTAGAAAAGGAGCTTTCCAATTTTGCTTGGAGTCTGCGTGTTACTATGGGAGATCCCCCAGTTCGTTGTGGTACCCAAAGTACTAACGTAGTGTTTAGTTAGGAGTCATACAATTTGTGTAATTGTCTGGGGTATTATTATTCTATATACATGTACATAATCGCGTTTGTGTATACAAGGTGTTACAAAAATACCGTATACTACCGAAGGGGGTTGACGTACCTATGAAACGGAATACACGTTGAAACACAGGCCGATTTTTTTTTTTTTTTTTCATGACGGCGCACAGATTTGCGCTTTTGCCAGTCACGTATTTTAATACGTAGAATCGTTATCTTGAAACTGTAAATCTCCTCCAGTAAAGTGATAGTAAGCTTTACTGAAGTTATGAAGGACTTTTTGGAAGAGCGCGAGAATTTCAGCTACACATGTTCATTTAGACCTACTCCATTATTTTCACTTACACGTTAAAACACATTGTACTAGTATCACTTTTGTACTTTAAAACTCCCACAAATGTAAAAAATAGAAAATCTCAATAAAATATATAATAATAATAATACTCCAGACAATTACACAGATTGTGTGACCCCAAACTAAGCAGTAAGCTTGTACTATGCGTAATTACCACACAACGAACTCTGGCGGAGTTCCCAGTAACACCCAGACTCCAAGCCAATTTAGAAAATTTCTTTTCCTAATTTGACCTGACCGGGGATCGAACCCGAGACCCTAAGCTTGGAAAGCAGATGTATGGGCTACTGCGCCAACGGGCAAGTCAAGAAAAAAATGACAGCCTCACTTCTCCCGTTCCCGCCAAAAAGTACCGGCGGATTTATATTCCTTTCACAATAACCCTGTATATGATATCTGTACATTGAATGAAAATTGTTATAAATTTTTTACATGAGAACAAATCTCCGTGACAAGCAAGGAATAGACAAAACCGAATAGACAATTAGGTATATAATTTGTATAAGTATATGCTGTTTGTTTAATTTTTGAGTTAAATGTAAATTTCGTCAGACTAATCTTACGTAAAAATTTTTAAATCGAAATGTGTGATTTCTATCATAGAATGATGGATATTTGAGAGAAAAGCGTTGGGAGAAACAGCTGCGAGATCTATTTTTTCTTTTTAAATGTACAATTCCATTTACTCATATTTTTATTTTAAAAATTTTCATTGCGTATTAAGTTTTCAAAACCTTTAGTGTTCATTTTCACATATTTTGAAGCTTAGAAATAAAAATTATTTTACATTATCTTCGTATATTAATCTTACTTTAATTATTAGAAAGAAAAAAACCTTTTATTATCATGCAATATTGTAGCTTGTTTATCTGATATGTTTTCTTAATTTACATCTACTTAAAAAACTTAATTTTAATTATAAAACTGATATTCGAAAGACTAGACAATTATTAATATAATAATAATATATAATAATATTTTAATTAATAATAATATAATCCTGCTTCTAAGCGGCAACTTTGGGGAAGTCTATTATTTAAGATAATGTGTAGTTTTAAGTTTGTAAATATTGACGTATGTGTGTACTTTTTTGTTATTAATAAATATAAACTCAATTAAAAAAATATAATCATAATCTAAATCCCACAGTAATATTTATATTATTACCATTAAAGGTATAAACTAAATTATCTTTTAAAGAATAAAAATTATTGATTAACGTCAAATTATGAGTTTTAGTGCAATCATCCTTTTCTAAAACCATATAAAATCTTACGTAAGAAGGGGAGAGGGAGTCCGAGTAATTTTTCTCGGACTCCCCCGAGAAATTTTATGTGCCCTTACATAGGGGTAGGGGGGGTAAAAAATGGCCAAAATCGTCCTTACTTATTTAATTAATGGCCCCTAATAATCTCATATTCTTTGTTTTAACTGTTGTTTAAAATACAAATTTCTTATCACACTTATCAGACGTTTATTATTCTTTTAAATCTTGGTGGATTTTATTAAAGCACAAACAGACAAACACGAAAATTCTAAAAATGTTTGTTTCATTAATTAATAACTAATAAGTAGGGATGGCGATCTGAGATCGATTAATCGAATAATCGATTATTTTGACAAAATAAATCGATTTTTAATCGATATTTTGTAGCCAATCGATTCTGTGAATCGATACTTTACCCTTGAAAATCGAGATTCGATTTTTTTTTTTATTATAAGAAATATAAAACTGTTTAGAATGAGTTGAATGTGGGAACTGTGAATTTTATAATTTTTTAACTTAAATATTATAAAAAAAAATTTATCTTAAGTAGAGGTCTTATACATGTAACATTTGAATACAGTTGTAATTGTTTAACTCATTAAAAATGATTAGATTGATTATAGTAGCGTCTTCCAAGTTTTCTATAATTACATTTATATATGTCATAAATAGAAACTTATATAGTAAGTCGAGAAAAAATCGATTTTCGAGAGATCGACTTTTTAAACTTCGATTTTCTATGAATCGATTTTTCACACTTCGATTCGAAAATCGATCTTTTTTTCGAGAGAATCGCCTTCCCTACTAATAAGTATGACATCTTAATTAATCATTTGCGAACTAGCCAATCTCTAGTTATGTTATAAATGTCATTACATTATACTACAACAACGGATAAAAATGGAAGAATTGAATTATTATACATTTCATTTTTTTATTTAAATATTTATAGCTATAAAGGTATTTTAATTACGCTCTTTCGCTATATTGCGATCAGAAGCGTTGCAAAAATTTCATTTAATCATCATCATCATACAAACGAACCTACTGCTATTTAATAATGTTACCAAAACTATATCAAGCTACCCATAGTGCGATCTAAAACGATTTTAGCGCCATCTACTGCAATTTTACACTAACTAATTAATTACTACTAATGAATAATATTAAGTTTAGTGAATTAAACACACACTTGTAGTTAATTATATGTATGTACATTCTTTATTCTACGCATCTATTCACACCTGTACATCAAGTGGATAGGCAGACCGTTACTGGCCGGCCGGACGGCTGTCGGTAGATATTTTGTGCAATTGCTTTTCTAATGCTCATAATCTTTATGTTGTATTTTGAACATTGTTTTTCATTATAGCATTATAGTCTTTAATATTTTTATTTTTTATCTTTGGGTATTCGTATTCCGTACCTTAAAAGTAAAAGTTGGTTATAAGGCCTTTACATTACCTGAATTTTTTGAACTCAAATCTGTAGTATAGTAGTTATGGAAGTAAGGAGGCAATGTTCAAGTCGAAATTACAAAGTACATACTTTATCATGTGGCCGAAATCGAATATACAATTTGTCCCTTCTTTAAGGAAAATATTATAAAGAAAAAAATTTTGATAGTTTGTTTGTTTATAATGGATAAAATCAAAAACTACTAAACCGATTTCAAAAATTATTTTACTTATAAAATGCTAAATTATCAGCGAGTAACATGGGCTGAATTTTATTTTCAAAAAATTTATATCCGCACGAATCGGTGGCGAGTCGTTAATAATAAATAAGCAACATAATCAGTAATGAATGCTACAACTTATTATACTAACTATATTTAAAAAAATTATAGTAATATTAAGACGACGCATTGGAAATTTTGATGTCGGGGATTTCAATTTTTCTAAGCAATTACAAAACATATGAAAGTGATATTTGGTAACCATAATCTTCAAATCACTGACTTTATTTTGACAATAGCATTACACGGTTGGTTAACTTTTATAACATAAAAAAAAAATATTAAAGAAACCTCTTTTAAAACAGAGATTTGCTTTTTACGGACAAATGGAACCGATTAAAGCCTCTAAATTTTTTATGTAGGTGAATCTAAACAAACACTTCAAAATGACAATATGATTTTTTAAAATTAATTATAGTTTGTAATTTAAACGAAAATAACGTATTTTAACGTAAATCGTATTTTTCGTAAACTAGCCCGCGCACGTTTACATAGAACAGAAGGTCTATTTTAGATTAAATTATTGTTTATCCATGCGTCGCCTTAATAGCGGTAATAGTTCCCATTTCGAAGACTAAGCAAAAGGTTGTAAAACACAGTCGACTTTGGTAAAAAAATCTATCTGGAAAAAGGTAATAATACCCAAAAATTATGGAACTTTTTTCCATACACAAACTTGCATGCCCATATTCTTTGAAAAAACGCCCTTGCATCCTATCCTTTCTTTAAAAATATTAATTTTATTTAACGGGCTATTAACAGGACTTTAACATAATATAAAAACGAAAGTGAAATAGCTAGCGAGTGATTTGCCATCTTTCTAATAATCATTTCACCTGCAAAAGAAGTCGTCATTTTTATTATCCGACCTCAAAAAAGGAGGAGGTTCAATGTTCGTCTGTACGTATGTTTATTTCATTATTATTTTTTTTATGTTACCAATAACTTCGCCAACTGTGAACCGATTTTGAATTTTTTTTTTGAAAGGGGTTGAAATGCTTTCGAAGTAGTCCCATTTAAATTTCACCGGTATTGCAGCTTGGACTTCGAAGATACACCAAATAAAACGACATGGTTATAACCTTTATTAGTATTGATGATTCGCTTGTATATCGTTGCGCTCCAGAATTAGAACAAAGTTAATTGTAGACCTGGGGGTTATTCACAAACGTCGGAAACTTTCCGTGGTGGAAAGGCCGATCGTCGAAAAGCTTAAATTAAATCCGACAGCTTGGATTTGTGAATACGACTACATATAAATATGATATATATATAATGTAAATATAATACGATTTCGGATTTGTGAACCGCGTATAGACAAAAAATCAAAGAAAAGTTTGCTGTCGGATACGGAAAGTTGGGTTTCCGACGTTTGTGAATAACCGCTGGTCTAGATATTTATTCAGGCCAAGGTCACTTAAAAGGGAGAAATAAAAAAAAATTAGGAAAAGAAATGTAACCGCCTTCAAAAAAAAACAACTATCCTTTAGGTAATCAAAACTCAAGTACAATAAAAATAATTTTATAAATATGATTCATATTTACGTTAGTAAACTAATTAATCTGTGGCTTAACAATCTTAAAACATTGAACATACCGATAAAGACAATATAATGTTATCCCATCCCTTTCTTTTATAGGCTTACCCATATATTTCTTTCAATCTAACGTGAAAGCCTAATGTGAAAGGCGTTATCTATTAGAATTCAATCTGTGGTAGTACGCAATCCTTCCAATGTCGTCATTTCTCTCCATTTGTAACATCTCATTCATCTCGTCATCTTTACTTACTGAACTGAAAGCTGAAATTCGAAATTGAAATTCAAACTCGGAAATAAAAAACAAAAATTAAACAATCACTTATTTATGCCCAATTTTTTTTCCCGACTTCAAAAAAAAAGGAGGTTCTGTGTTCGTCTGTATGTATGTTTTTTTTTAATGTTCACCGATAATTTCGTCTATTGCGGACCGATTTCGAAAATTTTTTTTTGTTCGTAAGGGTATACTTTCGAGGTGTTCGAATTTATATATTAATATTGACAATGTAATTAAATTTGACAGTTATTGCAAGTCGGTGCCAAATCAATGTCCAACAACAGAAAGGTTATTAGTTTGGTAGACTTGGCACCGACTTCAATAACTGACAGATTTAATTATATAGGTATGTGTATCGTACTTATAAAGTATAGGATGCAGGATAGTTATTTTGTACTTTTTAGTATTTTTTTTTGAAGGCATTCAATTTTTATTCTTAAAATTGTTTTTCTTAAATTTATTATCAACTTTTTCTGAAACCTCTACGCAACTCTAACTTATTATGTGAACGACACGGATTTAGCCGGTTTTCTCATTTAACAATGTGTACTGGAAAAAAGTTACTTAGTACTGCACAGACAAAACAGATCTCTTAACACGAGACATATTTATTTGAGTCAAAGCAGTTTTCTTTAATACAAGAAAATCATTTTCTTCCTATAGACGTGAGAGAATACTGTTTTGCTAACAGAAAAATATCCTCTTAAATATTTTTTCTTATAGTAAGATACTGCTTTTCAAACGAAGAAAAAATAATTGCCTTAAAAATTCACACTAAATTGATCCAAGCATATTAGTTATCTTGATTATTGAGATACAATTAGTTCAAGGAAAACTTGCTCTTAAATTCAGGAAATACTTTCTTCGTGTACGTTGGAAACTTCTCGAATTAAGATTTAAAAATCTTATTTCAAATTTCAAGTGACTATCGACAAAAGAATAAATTTATTGATTCAAAGAAATGTCGTATTAATTTAAAATTGTAATTACCTTGGAAGAAGAAATTTTTTTCTTAGGGTAAGCAATAGATGATATAGATTTAAGAAAATAAATTATCTTAATTCTAAATGGTGTTGTTTTATTTCAAGAAAATTGTGATCTACAACTTAATTATGTATAATGATCTGATTTAAGATATGGAATCTCATCTTTAATAAATATTGTTTTCTATTAAGAGTTGTGTTATCTTAGCTAAAGAATATTTTAATCTTGTGTTGAATAAGGTTCTTTCTCAAAAATATTCTTTCGCACAAGCCCGCGAATTTAAATCGATCGATCTTCCATCATATATTAATCGCAATGAGCTTCATGCAAACATATCTACTGATTAATAATAATATGTAAATATATTATTCGGTAGATATATTGTGACCATTTACGCGAATTTTACTCTATACAATGGAAGATCGAGCTGCAATTTGCCAAAAACTGAAGAAAATTTGAATTTTGCGGGGTAGTGAGGAGTAACAGCCAGTTTAAATATTAGTACACACCGTAGCAGTAAAGCAGCATGTCTATTATGGCAAACAGCTGATGGCTGCGTGTACCAGTAGTAGTTATAATGTATACGTGGAAAATATACTGTGGAATGTTTCTAATAGTTTGATAAAATACAATTGCACGATATGCACCCAACAGTAATCTGATATGAGCAGCAAACATCCTGGGATGACTGCTGTTTGCGAAAGCCGATATATCCTTAATTTCTTAAATAAAAAATTCAGGTTGTCAAATCAGTTCTATATTTTAACATAATTTCAATAATTTCCTGCCGGAAGTAGCAGATTAATATCTATGAGTCTTACTTGGAAAAGAAAAAAAGACAATGCAGTTTATATGTAACATCAAAAATCAACTTTCACATATGAAAGCAAATTCACTTTGTAAATTTGAGAAACTAAATTTGTATACAATTCACAAAAAGCAATAGTTTTATGTCGTGTTGTTAGATTTACATTATAAGCTCTTAAATGATTGCTATAACTCAAAATGTCCAAATAACAATTAAATTTTATTTTGTTTTCATCTTCAACATCTAATAACACAACATTATTCAAATGGGTGCAGTAGTTCCGGAGATTACCCTCCACAAAAATTCTACCCGTGCAAAACCGGGGCGGGTGGCCAGCGTATTATATACATAAAAATTAATGTATATTTGTTTATTTCTTTGTATTTTATGGGCTGCCATACCGTTCAGTCGATTGCGATGTTTGGTATGGAGATAGCTTGAATCTTGAAGAAGGACATAGGCTATTTTAAAAATAAAAAACACGGACGCGGGCATCATGTATAATAATAGTATTCTAATTGATTTGAAATTGACAAATTGAATTAAAATTAAAATAATTTATCATCACAGTAATGACATGGAAATATGTATGTGTATAAGTCTCAATCACAGTTTAATAGTTACTAACGTAAAGTCTCAATTATTATAGGTTCATATAATTATGTATATTTGTATGCCAAATTGGCTGATCACAGTATGTTCATCTGTATTACAAGTACGCTAACCTGTGTATCACAAATAAAACATTTGATTTGATTTGAGTAGTAGGTATACGTTTTTCACATACAAAAGAAATACCTACATAAATAAATAAATTAGTGTCTCTCTGTGTTATAATTAAAAGTATTTTGATAAGCTTATACCAAAAACCTAAACACACTTTTTAAATTTTTATTTTTTTTAAATGTCCGGCCTAATCCGAAACGCCTAAACCAATTTCGATGGGACTTTCATTTGCAGATAGAGAACTTTTCAAAGAGTAATTCGGCTACTTTTTGTAGCTTGCTTTGCTAGCTTTTTATAGGCATAGCTAGTTAATAAATAAAAGTAAATGATTGGATTTACGGAGAATTTCTACTAGCTAGACTAGCTAGTCTAATGTTCCAAGCTAATCTGATTGAAATTAGAACCAGAGACCAAAATCTCGACAAACTAATATGTCCATTTAAACCGTGTGTCAATGTCCACAAAAGACAACACTGTTAGTTTAGGACGCATAATTATTATATTGTTATCGCCTTTGCTTCCCAGATCTTCATATGTATTAAGGAGTCAAATGTTTTTCTGTAGTAAATGAATGTTATGTAGTACATAAGCTGATATTCAGCATATTTCTCTAGAATTTGTCTTAGGACATGAATACGATCCAGCACTGAATAGTCTCTGCGGAAGCCTGTCTATTTTATTGTATGTTGTTCGTCTAATTTTTAATCTTGGCAAACATTTTATAGATCTTAGACATCAAACTGATAGCGCGATAACTTCCAATCTAGTATTGGTTTCCTTTTTTAAAAGGAGCATGACAGGAATAAAGATATTTGAGAAGAAACAGTAGCATCAGGTGAAAGACCAGAGTTCAGCATATAACAGTGAAAACTAAAAGACAAAAAGGACATGCTCAGGTCATATGATTAGAGAGAGAGCCAAATGGAATAAAATTGCAATTCATTGGTATCCGAGAGAAGGAAAAAGATAGAGGCAGACCACAAAAACGGTGGGATGATGACATTATACAGAATGCAGGCAAACATGGAGTTGAGTGGCCAGGGATAGTTTGGAATGGACAAGATTGGAGGAGGTCTTTGCCGATTGGCAAACGGACATACGAAGAGCGAGCAAACGCCAAACATACTACTTTTAAGTCCGAGTAGAAGACTTTATTATTATTATATATCACCTTTGATTGTAAGAAAGTAGGTATATACTTAATTATGAACATTCTGGACTTTTCAAAAGTCGTAGATATTAATGTACGTTTTTAAATTTACCGTAGATTGTTTTTATCGTCACGATTTTACGCCACGATACAATAGCTAAGCAAAATACTTCCCAGTCGTGTCGCAGAAAAGTCAGTATTAGAAGTATTAAAGCGACTCCATACAAATGCATAAGTACATTTTGCTTTCCTGTTGTACCGTGGACGATAAAATCGTGGCGATAAAATCGATCAGGGGTAAATTATAAAAGTGTCCAATAATAAATTGACATAGAAATAGAAAACATAGAAATCGCTCGAGTGTGATCCACAGATTAATATCGATGCTAGGCATTAAAATATACATTGCACTAGTATTATTAATTGATATTAATTATCACTAAATGAAAGGATTCGAAAATCATTAATTTTTTATTTTAGTTGTGTGGAATTATTGGTCTTTGTATTTAGTGGTAAAGATAAAAAATCTGACTCGCACTTGGCCGTCACTGCCTTGCCGCGTCTGTTACATTCTATATTTATTTGTTTGCTTTATTTTAAATATAGTTACTAGATGCCAGGCATAGCAATCGCTTTCACGCGTAATTGAATTAGAATCTACATAGTGCTGGTTCAAGTCAGTTACCGACAGATGTCGCTATTAAAATCGCCGCCATCGCGTAGTTCTTGTTTCGGCGAGGGAAAAGTGAGGTGGGGTCCGAGAAACCGAAATGCTCAAGGTCGTTTGCCTGGGGGAGCGCCTTAATGAGTGGCGCTTCACCGTAAGTAAAAGCGAGACAGTGCTACTGTTTCGTCACCATAGGCGAGTCCAATTCAATGGGTGACAATGGACTTGTCTGCGACGTTTTAATTTTGCGGATTTACGCAATTTACGCAATCTAATATTAAATTGAGTATTAATTGTCTTTATTACTTATCATAGAAATATTACACTAGATTAAAATAATTCAATTGTTTATTGCTTAATCGTCGCAAGTAGGAAACTAAGTGAAAAACGCTTCGTTGTTTATTGCAGTATCAAAATGCATGTGAGCTTGGTGTGGTTCTCCAATCGCATTTAAATAGAACATAGTAATGCTTTCAAACAATTAATCTAGTCCTAATATTATAGATATGCTGCTAGGCGAATTGAATTGCCGCACACAGTTATTATATGGTACATTATGTAACCTTCTTTTTGAATAATTCAATAAATTGTAACGTTTGCTACCTCGTATTTCTTTTGTACTGCTGTACATAGCACTGACCAGTACATATGCATTCTGCTTCCAATTTCGCTACCGGTTATTCAAAACTAGAGGTCACCCAGTGGTCGAAATTCCACCGTAAATATTTATATATTTATATATGATGTACTCTGTGCGACTGTTCGATCCATCTTCTTCTTCTTCTTTTTTAGTTGAATGGCGCCTTTGCCATTGCGAATATTGCCAACGTCCCGTAAAAATGAAGATCACAGAAACATAATCATTATGACAACCATGAAAAAGATTCCAACAATTGAAGTCGGAGAATACACAATGGGGATCAATAAAATATTAATTTCGATTATAATTTGGAGAGTTGAGCAAATATTCACACCTAAGAAGAAAAACGTCATAGCACTAAATACAGACAAATCACAGGACAACACATTTTATAGACAAACACAAATACGATGTACTACATCCCGCATATAACACATTAGCTGTTCGATCCAAGGATGTAACATAAAATGTATTCGCAAACAATTGAGTTTGACATTGACAGTCTTTTTGACATTGGCAGTAAACAATGAGTGTTTTATTTACTTTATTTCATGAATTTCTAACACATTACATAAAGATTTTAGCTTTTTTCACTTCTCCATATATAAACTATAACTATGCCAAATTGTGCACGCAATATTTTTTAAACAGTGATCCGAAGTTTTCGCTTCACGTATTAATATAATTTTAAAAATGAAATAAAGAACAAAACAATACACAATAAATGGATGTTTTGTATCTATTTTTTTTTTAATTTTTCTTTGTTCGAAATTGCTATCTTAAAAGTTAATATATGTTCGACATTCTCTTAGTCGATTTTACTGCCTTGAATTATCTTATTACTCTAAAGCGGGCAATACTCTTTCGAAAGAATACATAAATAATATACTTCCTCGGAATTAGTGATTTGGATTTAGTATTTAGATAACATTTTATTTCAAACTTTATTTAGAATAAGTGGTAAGCCTAAAAAACTAGTTAATCCTGCAAGCAACATTTAAGAATATCGAATAATCTAGAATATCGAATGATCTAGAATATCGCGGTCGAATTTTATCGAATCGAATCAAATCACAATCGAAAACAATTATCAAATTGTATCGTATTTTAAAATATCGCGATACAAAAAAAAATTATTGTAACGACTTGTAATATTAAGATATCAGTTGGCAATAATATTCAAACAATAATATTAGCTACTCAACAACAGAGAGCAGAATATAATAGCTCGAAATACACCAAGGCAAGCTCCACGTCCAAACATCCCGAGAATAAGTTAAAAATATATTTTTTTAAATATCTTTAAAAAATATTGACTAAATCAATACACGGAATAGACAATTACGCCGGAAAACGAAAAGACGCCGCCATTTTTCCAAAATGGTCGTCAAAAAAATTGTCTCCGTGTCTCTTCTGTGAAAATTCTTTACACACGCCAAAGTCTATTTTGAACGTTATGTATTCGACATAAACTTGCAATTCAAACAAAATTAAAAGGACATTTACTAAATAACTGGCCAGTATTGCAATTAAAAAAATCCAAAGAGCAAAAAGTAAAAAATTATAAGAAAGGACGCGAACGAATGTCAAAGATGTTCGCTGGTTGTATTTAGGCGTGTTTAACATATGTCGAATTGTATGATTTAACAGACGCGCGCCCTCTGTAGCTTTAATTGTTGGTGCGCATGTGTTTGTGAGGTCATAGATCAACATTCATTCCAGACAGGACAACTGTTACAACTAGAATAAAATTTTATTTACATATCCAAAAATATTTCATCGCGCCATAGTTTTAATTTGGTATATCAGATACGATCAGGACCATTTTACAGGATTTATTATTTATTTCACTCAAACCCAATAAGTAAATGAATATTAACATAAGGTATGTAACATAATAACAATACAGTTGCGTCTGCACCTAAAAGATATTTTCGGAAAAGTTTGAAAATGTTTTAAAAATACCTTTACAGATACATACAAAGTTAATATTTCCAGAATTTGGCTGATTGTTCATTTAGACGTTACTGTTAAAAAATTGCCATAATCTTTCAAAAACAACAAACATATAAAATATATAAAAACGCAGACTGTCAAAAATTGTTAAGGGTTTCATTTAGAATAAGGAAAATCTAAGAAGCGTATCCCTATCATTTTGGGCCATGTCGTGCGTGACTCATTTTGGCTTTGCTTCAAATATTTCTAGTTTTCAATATATTTTTTAATTACCAGAATTATTTTGTAATTAATTAGCTTCTAGTGTCAGTTTAGCTAAGAATAGGCTTTAACTGTGGTTAACAACAAATCATTTTTAAGCTAAACTTAAAGTTGTAATTTTTATAATATCTTAACGTGGAAACATATACCTAGACTGGTAGATACATACATACATACATCTTCAAGCTGTATCCCCAGCGGGGTTAATCAGAGACTGGGCGATAAAAAACAAAAACATTGTTTGACTTCTTGTTAATGCTATTTGCACTTTTAGTGTATTAATTTCTTAAATATAAGGGATAAGAAAAACGGACATGAAATTTTACGTAAATTCGACTATTTGTAATATGCCATCACTACTAGCACCACATCCAGCATCTGACGTCACAATACGTGCCTCGGAACTAAATTATTGTTACTAGTTTTATTTGATGCAACTCTCAGTGATACATTCCTAATATATTTTTAGTTATATGTATGTGTCTTTACAATATACGTGCGAAATGAAGTCATACACTGTCTGCAACTTTCTTAATCTATGTCATCAGACATTATTCGCATACCTCGCGCTCCTACATCCGTCCATCTTTAGACGACCGTCAGAATGCACTGGTATGCAACTTCATATATACATTCGTACATATACGTGTATATACATCTAAACTATTATAAAACAGTAACAGAACTGTGTCTGTACATTTTTTTATACAATTGGAAATAAAAATGAGCAAACAAACCACCTTAAGATAAGTGCACTGAGGTCAATTGACATTTACAGTATTATTATCATGACTTTGTTGCTGTTTAAGTAAAAAATAAATTCGTCAAGCGTTTGAAGTTTGTTTTAATTTGGTGAAATGGTAAATTACACTTCTCAACAAATTTCAAACTTTTATTTTATCTGAGATCTTATTATGTGATTATTATTGAACACATATTATGAAATGCCATTATTACAGAATAAAAATACGTAGATAAAATTTTTACATGACATCTCAGTTTTCCGATAAAAGCAACTGAAGAAATACGATTTTCTTCAAATTTAAGCACCTACTTCGACTTTTATTGATGTTTTGATTGTAAAGGCAAAGTTTTTTTGGTGCAGCTGTCTTTCTTCCTGTAATGGGATGTAGGAGTATCTCTGACAAGGCTCCAACAGTAATCTGCGAACATAGTTCCTTACATCTTCCTTGGTGACAGCTTTTGACAGCGAAGTCTTGATGAAAAGTTGAGTTTCATCGCTAACTGAACCCATATTTTCGGGAAAAAAGCTCAAATGTGAATGAAGACAATGCATTTTTAATGACATATTGGAGCTCATTTTATGGTAGCAGTCCCACATTACTTTCATTTTGTCGCGAAAGTCATCAGATTTGTTGCTACCACGGACATTTTTTGTGACGTTAACGAAAGCGTTCTATATTTGTTTTTGTATGTGGTTTAGGGTAGATATAAATGTATGTAAATCGTCAAAATGTGGTTGAGATTTTATTACTGATAGCGATTACACATCGGCATACTTAATACCTCGTTTAGATTTTTCAGAAAACCCCTTTAATTGAGTTAGACGGAAATGGCAATCCACGACACGATTCGTTGGTTCGGTCCATACCATTGGTGTACCAAATGGCATTTTTTTAATTCTTCAATTGTACCAACCATCGAGATACGTGTAAAATCTGAAACAACAAACTTTAGGAACCCAGGGTTTATCTTGATTTCTTACATCACGGTCAAAATAAGTTAGAAAACAATGATTAAGTAAGAAAGTGGCTTTTTTCGATTTTAGCGTAAACTCGTCACAATTATTATCAAATTAATCAGGACTGTTGACCCACGTCACATTTTAAAGGTCAGCAAATCAAAACTGACGTATGTACCATGTTTTCTTTCAATTAAAATTTGTAACCTGCTATAATAATATAGTGCCATCTAGTGCAGTCGGGACGCATTACATCAATTTTAATGTACGTATTATGTTGTCATTATCTGTGCTCTGTGATTATGTCAATTGTAGCCGTAATTGTTTATTCTTAAAATATAAAAGAAAGTAGTCTATGTTTCCGCCAATCACGTTACAAATTATATATTTTTATCCCCCGTGTCGACTGGATTGTATCGATCGTAGTCACGGGCAGACTGATGAGGATGAGGATGACCACACGTCCTCTCCACCGATCGACACTATTATTCCAGAATTGCACGAAAAGCGGTTGAAATAAAGAGATACCATCATTTCAACCGTTAAGGTGGATACCGCTTATCAACATTATGGAATCCTGTCCTCAGTGAGTGTGTCCAAAGCCGGAAAAAAAGTGTGATGAATAAGTGTGGGTAGGAACCGCACACTACGAAGATGACGCTCGTCCTCATCAGTCTCCCCGTGCCCAATCGGGGTAATCCGGTCGAAACGTCAGGTTATAGACCCGGATAACTTAGAATTGTAAGATGTATACAAGTCGTGGAACTTTAAAAACAGTAATAAATGTTTTATTTTATTTATTTATAGTCAAGGAAGGCCAACAGCCAAAAACAAAGAATATGAAACAAAAGTAGACATAAAAGCCGATAAAAGGTCTTCACAATTAAAACACAAAATATTATATAAAAGCCAAACAAACACATAAGTTACGTATTTAACACATTGTATAAACTTACAATTATTGTTACAGTAAATATTGTCATCGACCTATTATTACAGTTTAATTATAAATAAAAATTGTACGCATTTGATTATATCAACAAATAATACAAATTAACGGGAAAATTCGTCACTACCCATTCTCCTTGCTAAAAGAATACTCACGTTATGAAGATCTAAATCAAATCTTTTTGCCAATTCATTGTAGTTATTACTATTCGCAATACAAAGGAACTTTTACGAAAGTTAGTAGAAGCAATTGGTACATAAAGCGGTGGATTCCAGCAAAATTGTGTCCCGGATATCCTCAAATATTATTTTTCTGAAAGTTTTGCACAGTTATTCGCAAACGTCGGAAACCCAACTTTCCGTATCCTACAGCAAAATTTTCAATGATTTTGTCTAAACGCTATTCATAAATCCGAAACCTCTCCGAAATGAAATGCTTTGACAGTTCATTTGGGGACAAAACCTTCGGATGCTTTCGATGACTTTTTAGTGTCGGAAACGTTTCCAAGACAACTAAATTAATAATTTTGGCAAACAATTATTATTGATTACTTATAATACGTTTAAATGATAAGGAAAGGATAACGCCAAGGGCGTCGCCAAGGGGGGGCAGGGGGGGCAGTTGCCCCCCCTAGAGATCAAATGTAGCTAGCCGCAAAGCGACCAAAGTGCGAGCAATTGACTTCCTTACCTATTAATAAATTCCGCATCGCATGACAAAACGTAAATAAATTCACAAGGTTTAATGTATATTGTAGAAAGTATTGAAATATTCAGAATAACATTAAGATTTTGACATCCGTTTTTAAAATCGCCGCCATTTTCATCACGACTATATCAGATTTGCCAAAACGCAAGGCCATTAAACAGTGTAAAAATAAGTAGGTAGGTATGGTGTGTGTGTGCATTGCATTTCTATCTACGACAGCCGTTCACCAGCATTCACGTTAGTTTTGTATAATTTGTATGCGGCATACCTAAATAAAGTAGAAGTTATTGTTACGAACATACAATTTTAATTGGTTTTGTGGAAAATACCATCTGTAAGTGTTCATAAGAAACACCTACGCATTCGCATTATCTAAGTTACACCCGGCGCAGATGCAAAAGATAACAACTGAAAATCTGAAACAAACTTGTGAATCTATTCCCCAGTTTTATGATTTACCGAACATAAAGAATGAAATCCACCTTTGGCAGCAATTGTGGCACGATAGGCTTAATCTAACAAATCTAACAGTTGTTGATGTCCTAAAAGAAATAAATTCCTTCTTTCCCGAAACGGAAAAAGCATTGAAAATTTTGATCGCTTTACCATGCACGACCTGTACAGTAGAGCGATCCTTTAGCAGCCTCAGAAGACTAAAAACATGGCTAAGAAGCACCATGGCAGAAGATCGCCTTAATGGTCTGGCCATCATGAGTGTACACAGAGCTATAATAAATAAAAACCTAAATAATTTTAATGATAAAGTGGTTGAAAGTTTTGCAAAAAATCCCCGCAGGTTATGTTTTAATTAAATATTATTTTTGTTAAAATAAATAATTATTACTGTGTTTAAAAGTTTGATTTAGTTATTGTGCTGTCGAGGTCTTGTGAAGTTTTATACATTGATATTAGAACCGTTCTTATTACAATCGTCATCGAGGCAAAGACTTCCAAAGTGTAATGCTTCATGCTCTCGGCATTCATATTTTTTATCCTCCATAATATTGCCCCATTGCCCCCCCCCCCCCCTTAGTCATAAGCTGGCGACGCCCTTGGATAACGCTAATAATTTTGTATTGTGTTCAGGCATCACCAAGACGTCTGGTCTCATATATATATAGTGTATAATCTATGACGTCTGTCTTCAAAATAGTTAACAAATTTATCGTGCCCTTTTTAAATACGTAGTTATGCATTCCGGTAGTAGACATGAGACAGTATTTGGCTTCGCGGTAAGTCGACCGGAATTCACAACAGATAAGTGTCTCTCCAGCGCTTTAGTATTAAGAAAATAAGTCAGTCTTAATAAAGCTCCCAGTTGTATCGGTCAACAATTTAATTATCTTCTTTTTAAAAACATAAAATCGCGGCTCCCAATCTGTACTACGTGCCTAAGAATTATTTTGCCTTATATTTTGATAACATATCATATTGACTACGCAATCTATAATTAAACATTGTGAGATATCTGATGTATTTTTAGAAACACAACAACAACCAACAATAAAAATGCTATTGTACTTTCTATTTATTTTTTCATTTTCACTAAACGACATCTAGAATAATTTGTTTGAACTTGTTGAATGCGAAAACGCACAGACAGTATGCTTCGTATTTACAAAGCTAGCTCTTTGAATGTAAGTAAAATAATTTATAAAAAATGTTTAATCTTAAAAAAGACTAAGTTATTTCTTTTTAATACTTATTATTTATTACATTTTAACAAATATTACATTGTGATTGTCAAAATGTCATATATTTAACTTTTAACTTTTGCTATTAAAATGTTACAAAATTGTCACAGATGACTAATTGACGTGATTATTCACTACTTTTTTTCACTCCACTACTATTCGATTCGATTCACGATTCACTACTTGTATATAGATATACAATTAATATTGATATCTCGCCAATGAATCACCTTTTAATTGATATCGATTTTGTTGAGTTAATTGTAGAGTTTCCTTTAAAGAACCGAAATTTGATTTTGGTACGTATTCGGTTATAGTTCAGTTTCAGATGCTAGATAATATTTAGTAAAAAAATAAACTTGGGTTTCCTATGCTTAATATTATAAAGTTTTTTCTCTATGGAGACCTTACGAGAAATTCATTAGAATAACAAACACAAATAGACGATACTGATAACTCTTTATCATATTAATTTACCTAGTATTTACCTACCATAGACAAATTTGTTAGCATTTCTTGTCTATGCGACGGTTAATTTAAAAAGTAACGAACGTGATTATGGATGCAGTAAAACAAAAAAAGCGGACCACCCCACACCTATATGAGAGGTTATACAGGGTAGAGTGTGTTTGCTGGTTTGTTAGTTTCGTTCTAAAACTGGAAAATAAAATACATGTGGAATCATCTCTGTATCCGTCTCTCAGTCATTTTTCTCTAAAAACGACAACAGGAGAAAGGAAATTAACGCGATTATTTTTTAATTTGGCTTGACGTTTTGACCGAGTCGCATCGGCTGTGGTCCCAGGCAAACTGTCGCAGCAAGTTTCACTCCGCGTCCGAGGTCGAAGTTTTATCATCTACCCCCAATATTTATAAATAGTTTTCAGGATACTTACCCACAGCACTCGTAGCGTCCACATGTTTAACCGAATGTGAAAAACGAAGGTTTGTTCTTTGAACCACAGGATATCACGATGTCAATAAATTATATCAGTTTTAAATAAAAGGTGAATAACTATCGTTATCCACACCACACATGGTATAATGGTAATAGGGAGAAGTTATAAATTACCAGTGATATAATCAATTTGAGTCAGTCTTGTGGCGGACAGAGAATACGGCTGTTGACTGTCGTCTTCGGATTGTAGGAATACTGCTAGAGTGTAATTATTATGTAACCTTTTCACTATTCTTTTATAACTGATTGATATTGAAATGATATTGATATGATATGATATGATGATATTGATATTGATATTGATAATGGGTAATAACATTCCATGTTCGATCTGTTCGCATGTTTTATTGTGAGAGCTCACGATTTGTGTTCTTTAATAGAATGGAAGTTAATAAAGGTAATCGCGTTAATTTCCCGTTTTAGACATTTTATAATGCAACACAAAAGTACAAAAGTTTATATAGGAAAAAGGAACACTTCACTCGTAAATAGTGGCTTCAACAGAGGCGATGTTCAAAAGTTGTTTAAATAAAAAGCAAATTTTTTTGAGGTCGTTGTGTGATATGAAAGCCCTTAAATCACAAATTTTAAATTGTAACTATTCGTTACTTTTTTAAACACCGTATAGTTCCATTGCTAATATGGCAAGAACGTAATTCTTATAGTTTCATGATGTTTGTCTGTGCGTTTGCCTGTCCATATATCGTTACATTTACACCTAGGTACTAAGCTACATACAGAGACGTGAATCCGTACCATAAAGCCAGGTTTGGGAAACAAAAAATTAAATAAGGGTCGTATTTTTTTTCCGAAATAGCAGGACCTTAAATTAATGGGTTACGGTCAGACTTTTTGCTGGTATTTTCTTGCTCATTAACTACAGTAATGTATCATTATCATGTAATTACAATTACTATTTAATCTTATGTATTTTTTTTTCTATTTTAGTTAAGTAATAAATTTTTTCTAACTTTTATTTTTATTATCCCTGTATAAGCCATAAAGCCATGTTTACCAAGCGCAGTGTGACATTTGTCGACAAATAGTCAGTGCGTTCTCGCCTAAATCACTTCTATACTAATTGCTTGTTAAAATAAAATACAGTTTCAGTATTTGAGACTTGAATATTAGACATTTTTTCTCACTATCATAATTTACTGATATCGGCTAACTTTGATCATTTCTTATGCTGCCATTAGATTAACAGACCTATAACAACTTATTATATATACCTATGTATCTGTACTATACATAAACAAAATAAAATATTATACAAAAAAAGTTGTAATGATTAAAGTAATTACAGGAGAGAAATTAATGTCAATGAAGCTATGAGCAGAAGATGTTATAAGTGTTTTTTGCAAGTCTCATTAATTGCGCGAATTTTTTTTTACCAATATTTTTAAAGTCACAGAATCAGTGTGTCCAATTATAGCGGGGTGAATCATCAAACGATTTGCATTGAATAAATATAGTTATAGGGAACCGGAAATATTACGTTGCGCTCTCTCAGATCCAGTGATGTCTCCATGTCGTTGTCACCCAAAATTTAATTTCCCAACAACTCGGGTTTATTGGAAGCTATAACAAAGTGCAAAGGCACTATTTATCGGAAATTTTACGGGGAACGTCATGAAATAACAAAAGTATTATAAAATTAAATTTTAATTGAAAAAATAATCAAATTATAATAAGAAATAAAAAAATCCCCTGAAAATGTTAAGAGAATATTAAGAATGTATTCTGCATAGTTTTTTTTAAAGAAAAAAATACTTGTAATAAATATTTTTTGTAATTTTTTTGCAATTTAAGCGTTTTTTGTGCAACAACTATGTAGAATACGCAAAAATTTCAGACCTTTTTTGTAGTGAATTTGATTCTCTACAACTTTCGTTTATTATATTTTTTCCATTTTTTCAGCCGTTCAGAAAATATTAGGCAAAAAATTATTTTTCCATTTTTTTTGCAAACTGCCATTGGCCGAGCGTCCTGAATTTTTGTACCATTACTGTAGATGCAGTTACGCAAATTTTTGCGTTGGTTTCAGCTTCTTAACTCAAATTGGTAACGTTGAAGCTTTATTGACTGGACCATGAAGTTGGACTAATCTTTAACAAAGTTGTAGGCTAGCTACTACTATTGTATCCGGGCGTGCAAAGCAGAGTCCAGACGCTAATCTAGGTTTTAAATACATATAACGTTTATATTATGTAATTTGGACTACTTTATATCCCGGAAAAATACTAAATTTAACGGGGATCAAACCGTGGGGCGCAACTAAATCTACAATTCGAAACAAATTCAAAACATTAGAACAAAAAAAAAACATAGGTATTTAAATGAGCAACAAAATAATTCAAACTATACAACTTGTATTTAAGAATAATAGTATCCGCAATAAAACTGCTTTAGGTACAATTTAAAATTCACGTACCTTCTAAATGAAAGTATGTGAGGAGAATGATGAGATTTGAGAAGGTAAAAGAAATACCTACTTATGTAAAGACCGCGAAGTTCGTCGCTCCGTCCTCTGACTACATTATTAGGGATACAGTATGTATGAATTTAAAATTCATATGTAGGTATATTGTATAATCTACGAAAAGATCTCATTGCCAGGATAACCTTTGCAGTGCTGCAACACACCTGGGCTTATGCTTATACCTAATCACCTATCTATGGTCCTTGGGATATGCATTGATAAGTTTGTCGTTGTAACATCGTCTGTGTATCTTTTATTACTTTTAAGATTATTACTATTATTATTATTTTTAAATGTGTACTTTGTTTTAATAATGTTTATCTGTGTAAAGGTAGTTGTAGTCTTGCAATAAACAGCTTATCTATCTATCTATCTATAACAGAAATTATACGCAAAAAATGCGAATACAAACCATTAATTTACATTGATTCATTTTTTTGTACAGTCAGTAATTAATTTATAGCATCATATTACATTTTTTCTAGTTAGTGTGTTTTAATGAAGTGTTGACTAACATTTTAATTTTTACAGCGATAAATATCATTTATATTGTTATATTTATGTACCAGTTTTAAAATGCTATTAAACGCATAACAAAAAAAAAACAAGCAGCTGTCACCTTTTAACACAGTTCTCAAAAACGAGAACGCTTCACAACGCATCCTGCGTGATTAGGTTCGAATTTCAAATTATAAAATGTGTTTACGGCCAGGAATTAGTTCACCAAGGATTTTGACGGTTCTGCGCATTGTTGGGAGTCTTTTGAAAAATTTTAAATCTGTTGGCAAAATTAAATCTTTCGTTTGCAAAAAAGATGGGAACCCGTATTCCAAAGAGCTACTGCGAGATACATTTTGTATTACGTTTCGCTAACCGCAAAAACTAACTTTGTATCTGCATATAGAAATTCGACGCGTTCTATTGTGAGCGCTAATCCATAGAGAATAAATTTTTTTCGAACTTTCCGCGCGAAATTCTTTTGTCAATTCGTGTACCATAGAGTAACCTAATACCTTTTTATAATGGAGAATTTTTAGACTGAAAAGAAATTTAGGGAAAAAATATGTCAATAATAAGATTTATTATCTTTTACATGTTGCAAAATGTCTGCAGATGTGAAATATTAACTGTTTAAATTAAACGAATGAATTCCTGTTTCACACTTACCTACTATCACGCTTGTTAATGTATGGAACGAAATGATAAATTATTTTTAAAGTTTCATATGTGACAGTGCTTTTTGACAGTAAGTTTCTTTTGTGATGGCTAAGAAAGGATTTTTGATATATGTCTACAGAAATACTGTGATCGTTCAGGTATGTATAGTGAGAATGAATGCTGAACGACTGAGAAAAAAATCAGAGCGAAAGTAATATGAAGTTCAAATAGCCAAGTGTTAGCTGACAAAAACGTTAAAATGTCGCGTATACTCGGCGAAAATGTGTGAGAAGAATTATGTGGAATGTAAAGACGAAAGAAATATGTAAGGATCGCAATGCTTAGAGCTCCATCCTGCTTATCCCTTTAAAATGCAACGTGAAGATTTTTTATCAGTGTCTTTAAGGGATGAAAAGAACGGAAACTGTTGTATGTAAATTCGAAACCTATTAGCATACAAACAAACAGACATAAAAACCAGGAATGAAATATTGTACGAAAAAGCATTTTCTTCAAACTTGCCGTAAATACTTTATGATACAAATAATGAGACAAGGGTTTCACCTTTCTTCAAAAGTAAACCACTACCTCGTTAGGGATATACAGTCATTTGTATACATTACAAGTTTTTTTTTTTTTTTTTTTTAAATGGCACCATACGTGAGTACATTGCCAACGTCAAGTAAAGCGAGAAAACAATTCAGTAGATGATTAGCGCATTTGCCAATGTCACGCATTAACACAAACTAGTATACAGATACAGAATAAGTAGAATCCATGTAGAATCACAAGTAAATTAGTTCTTTCTTATCGTAAAACTCCTCCAGTAAAGTGATAGTAGGCTTTACTGAAGTTTTACAGGACTTCTTGGAAGAGCGCGAAAACTTCAGCTACACATGTTTATTTACATCTACTCCATTCTTTTCACTTGCAAAGAACTTTAAAGCACAATATACTATCACTGTTGTACTTTAAAACTCCTAAAAATGTAAAAAATAGAAAATCTAAATAAAATGACAACCTCACTTCTCCCGTTTCCGCCAAAAAGTCCAACAAGTTTTCGGTTTCGGAGAAGTTTGCTACCTTTTAGGGTTGCTACCCGTGCTATATAGTATTATTTGTACTAAGTATAGTACAACTGAGAAAAAATACGGTACGAAATTTGCTATTTTTCGACTTTTTTTATTGTAAGTGGCTTTGCGTATTTACGAATTGTGCCAGCGTCGATTTATTCATAAGAGATTCATGTAAAAGCCATCGTATAGGATATCGCGAACATGCCAAAGTGCACACAAAAATATACTATATTTTCTTCGCTAATTCAACTATCAAGTTAGTGCTATAATTAAAGACATAAGATTACCACTTTTTGTCAAAAGAAAGCTTTGTTTACTGCAGCTAAAAATAATGCGTAGTATTTGTAGTGTTAAATATGAAATGTAACAGAAGCACTGATCACTATGAACACACTATCAATTCTTCATCACAACTATTATGTACTGACTATTAGACGGTTTCTCAACAACTAAACCCTTACAAGACCAAAATCAGACTTTTAAGCAGCCCGACTACACGCAGGAAATCCATTCTACCCTCGTTCTTGTTACTAAAATGTTACAAAATATGGAAAAATGTGGAACTAACAGTAGATAATAATTAAATAATACATTCGTATTTTTATTTTTCCGCATTTCTTGAAAGTATTATACATTTCAGCAAAATTGTTACAAAAATGCTAAATTAAATTTCGTCAAAAGAAAGGTGACAACCCTATATAGATACTGCTATATACGTACGTATGAAGTCGGGAAGGTTTGCTAGCAAGCAATAAATTATTCAAAACAGTCTGTTTCTTGCGTGCTTTCATTGATTACACTTATTGAAGTCGTTAAATCTATAATTAACCGTTATTCATTATAACTGTTTAGTAATTTATAACGTAATTATAATAAAGTCGTAACGAGCGATGCTGTTAACAATACCTATTTATAAGTTGTTTATGATTTGACAAGGAGATGTTCATAACAATTCCTTTCACACTAGTGATGCGAGATGCGGCTCGAGTCGTTTCCATGAAAGCGTGCTACGGAAAACATTTTTAAATTGGAAAAAATAACGATGTGAATACTATTCATCGAAATAAAAAATTATAATACCCTACATTAAAATATTGTAAAAATGAAGAAAGGAATGTCAAGATGGTTCGGGCACATGCAAAGAATGAGTGATGAAAGACTAATGAAGAAAATCTATAGAGCAAAAGTGAGTGGTAAAAGAAGCCAAGGAAGACCAAGGCTGACTTATGAAGATCAAATAGCTAGAGTGTTAGCCGACGGAAGTGCCAAAAGCACTCGCATACCTAGGCGAAAATGTGTGAGGAGAACGATGAGATTCGAGGAAGCGAAAAAAGTTTGTAAGGACCGCGGCACTTGGCGCTACGTCCTCTCTGACTACCCCATTAGGGATGCGGCGTGAGGATATGTATTAAAATATTAGCACTTCATTAAAATCATACAAACCTGAAAAAATATAATGACGTTAAAAAATAAATATTATTTTTATTATTTTGTACAACATATGAAAAGAAAGATACATACAGAAAAAAGAGCCAAAGGTACCGCTTATTTTTATAAGAAACTCCCAGCGGACTCGCGAAAGAGACATGTTATAAAAAAAGAAAGAGAGGTAGACAATTTTATAGTAGAATTAGCAATAATGATTTACACTATTAATAAAATGAGTACATAATTCTCCAACATAATTTCTAATTTTATACCGACAACGGCATCTGCCTATTCTATCTATATATTAAAAAATTATGAAATCTATTTCGAGTCCGTCCGGCCGTTCTAATCAACCAATTTGCTTAATTTTTTTTTAAATGAAAGGTATTATTGATGCACAGATTTGTCATCGAGCATTGGAAATCAACTTTCATCCTTCTCAAGTTATACACAAACGCGATTTCCTCCTGTACATTTCTTGTTTTCATAGCTTTCTTTCTCCATATCTGTGATTCTAGTTATGTGTGAACATTCGACTTGCCTTTCAATTTTTTAGTCAACAAAGGTTACATTACATTACTCATCATATAAGTGCGTTATTTTTTAATTATATTATTAACACAATACTGTGGAGCAGCACAGGTCCTTTCGTGATTTATAATTTACTTACAAATTAATACAAAATACTCTTGTATACATAATAAATACTTTTTAATTTACCATTGTATTATTATTTATCATTTTTTTTTTAATTTTTGTATTTATATATTAATTTGTTTATGTTTATAATGAATAAGTTAGTCAAATATAATTAATTAAGTTGTGTATACATTGTTAGGATTTCATTCTAGTTTATTGTGTTTTTTAATATTTGCAAAATTTGTATCATTTTTGGATGTTATCTGTTACCTAAAAAATAAAATAAAATTATGATTAGTTGAAAAAAATATTGCGAAAACTAATAATTTTCATATATTATACTATAATAATTATAGTAATGGTTAGAAGCAGGTAATAATTGTGTATTAAATTACGGTTTGATATTTTACCGGGATAAAAAGTAGCCTAGATTACTGTCTCAAAAGTCCTCTAACTACCAGTAAAAATCCCATCAAAATTGGTTTAGTAGTTTCAAATAGCTCGGACTAACAAAGAGATACACAGATAAAAATTTTAAAAACGAGTCGGAGGACTATTATATTTTTCCTAGCTTATCGCCTTTAACTCTGGCAATGATTTTAATATATTACATCATATCGTTTGCAAGTTTTCGTTAAATATCTTAGGTTTTGTTTGAATTTTATTTTTATTATAGAGAATAGCTCTACAAAAAATATTATTTTGCGGTTGGCGGTTGTGATAACAACGACTAAGAACTGATAGTAATGAATACTAACGGAATAGCGTTTTTATGTAAGAAATCTAATATAAAAAATCAATGTTTGTTTGTTCGTAATTTATAGGCTGCCATACCGTTCATACGATTGCGGAGAAATTTGGTATGGAGATAACTTGAACCTGAACCTGCACATAGGCTATTTCAAAGTAAAAAAGCGCGGACGTAGTCGCGGGCATCAGCTGGGAGAGAATAAATGATTTTGTTAAGACCTAAAGAGGAAGGTAAATAAGAAGTACCCTGACAATTGTTACGTAAAAATATCAATAATTATTTAAAAAAATATTTAAAGATTCTAAGTTAACATAACGTATAAAAAACGTTGAAGCTAAGTAATATCTAATACATAAAAATCAATGTTCATTTGTTTGTTCGTATTTTATGGACTGCCATACTGTTTATCCGATAGCGATGAAATTTGGTATGGAGATAGCTTGAATCCTGAGGAAAGACATAGGCTATTTTTAAAATAAAAAACGTGAAAAAAATCGCGGGCATCGGCAAATCTAATATATAAAAATCAATGTATATTTGTTCGTATTTTATGGGCTGCCATATCGTCATCCGATTGCGATGTTTGGTATAGAGATAGATTGAACCCCGGGCAAGAACATAGGTTATTTTAAAAACTAAAAACGCGGACGAAGTCATGGGCATGAGCTATTAAATTAATAAAAAAGAAACACAATACATACTTATACATACAAACCTACTGTTCTGGCTTTACCGATTTAGGAGCAATCACGTGCATTATTCACCTGGGCATTAAAAAAATATTATTATAATAACAGCACATAACGTGGATAAAGTCGTGACAAAAGTTAGTATTACTATAAAAATTAGGAATGTCTGTTATAAACAACCCCTTTCCCACCTCCTTATATTAAAATACCCAATGATGTCTGCATTCACTAATGCTCACCGAAATCCGAAAAAAAGTAAAACATTTCAAAAAAAGAACGCGTGTGACTGGCCTTAACTAACCGAATTCAAACTCTTTTGTCAAACTACGAACAAAAAAAACGCTCATTTGAAAAGCAACCTCGTGATTCACATTTCGAACTCGACGCCACCAATAGATTTAGAGCCCCGCCGTTCTATAGAATTTCACCTTCGTAATAATTATAATCAATAACCGAACGGGTCGCGGGAGGTCTACTTAAAATTGAGCTTTTACGCACGTCCATCGATTTAAAGAAATAACTTTTTTTAGAAAAAAGGTAAGATCTCTCTTTATTTAGCCAAATGTTAAATAGATGTGTCGAATATATGCTGAATTAACTTGGTATGGGGCAGAACGTTTGATTTCCGTTGCTTCTATTCAACCACAAAAAAGTTATATATTTTGGTTGTCATTTACACGTATATTACCAAACTAATTTCAACTTTATGCTATGACCGTAAAAACGATTGTAGATTAGATTTTTTTTATTTGACGTTCGGGATTTTTTTTTCTAATTATTCACAGCTTGTTTAGAATATCTTGTAACTTCAATAACAACTATTTTTTCATACTACCTACATTTTGAATACTACGAGTATATACATACTAATATACACACTTGTTTACTAAAACTACATATTATGAGTATATCGGAGCCTTTGTAATGAAGATATCCAGAAAGCGATAATTTATGTGCCTACAGAAAGAAAGATCTTATAACCTTGTATAATTGTAGGTAGTGTGTGTGTTTATCTGCCAAATCGTAGGTTTTAATAATAATAATGCGCCAGACAATACACACCAATCATCAGATCTCAAACTAGGGTATTCCCTGTGCTATGAGAACCAGACGACGACTATTGGGGGCGTCTCCCAGTACACCCAGACCCGAGACAATCTAGAAAAGTTCTTTTTTTTTTCTAATTTGACCCGACCGGGAATCGAACCCGGAACCTTCCGCACTTGGGTTAACATCTAAACCACTGCGCCATCTAGGTCGTTTTGAATAGACGATAGAATTTCCATGCGGTTTTAAAAGCCGCGTCTATTAAGAATATTCTTTGGTATGTTAAGCGGAATGTACTCCTACGCGTGAGGTTTTTTCCATATATTGTTCATCTATCTATCTGTATATACTTATGGTATTTATAACCAAAAAATGACAAGTATATTTCTATGAAACTTATCATAATTATGACAAAAGTCCCAGACGTTCGTTTGGGACAACATTTCAATTGCCAACAAATTCCAAAAGGACTCAATTTAACATTCTTCTTTGGTAACGCGAGAGAAACCTTCAAAAGTTACTTAGCCCCGGTGGCGAGACAGGTTTATGTGGGACTTTCATCCATTAATGCCCGATTTCACTAAAGTCCCCTAATACTTAGCGAACCCCTAAGAAAGGATAGGGGACCGCTGACGATGACTTTGCGTTTCACGAAACATTAGGAACCCCTATGTACTTCAAAGATCCCCTAAATTTATAAACTCTATATTCGAACCCATAACACTGTGACAGTTTGATGTGTTAGTTTTTGACAATATGGAGAATAATTTAATACATAATATAGAAACATAAAAGTGAGACTTTTTGGTGCGAACGGAAGAAGTAAGGTTGTCATTTAATTTAGATTTTCTATTTTTTAATAACTGTTGTACTTTAAAACTCCTAAAAAAACATATATGATAATGTATATTGTGTTTTAAAGTTTTGTGTAAGTGAAAAGAATGGAGTAGGTCTAAATAAACATGTGTAGCTGAAGTTTTCGCGCTCTTCCAAGAAGTCCTATAAAACTTCAGTAAAGTCTACTGTCACTTTACTGGAGAAGTTTTAACGTTTTAGACAACGATTCAACTTATACTATTACAATACGTGACATTGACAAATGCGCTAATCTGTAATATCTGTTTTATCGTTAAACTTTTGGAAACGAATAGTCAGTATGGAAACAATACAACATCACATAGCTATATCTGACATTACTAGGGAACTTGGTGAAATTGATAAAAACAAATATTATCTAAGAACCGGTTTAGGGCTCCTTTTAATCATGTGGTATATAGTTGTGTGATGATTTTGATAGCGCTGGTGATTATTGTGCTCGGCGCATGTCGAGGGACTCCGGTAGACTACAAAACGTACCAGAGACCCCTAGCGCTGTATCAAAGTATATCTCGGGGGCAAAGCGGCCCTCCAGCACCCTTGCGATACTTTCAGTGCAGTGGCAGCACAGAAGACACTCGTATGGTCTTCCTTGTCTAAAGTGGATTGACCATTTTCTCACTATTTAGTCACATCCAGATCAGTGTTGGTCAAAATGTAATTGTAAAAACAATTACAATTCATACATACATACACATCTTCACGCCGTATCCCTAACGGGGTAGTCAGAGACGACGGAGCGCCAAGCGTCACAGTCTTTGTATACTTCTTTCGCTTCCTCAAATCTCATCATTATCCTCACACATTTTCGCCTAGGTATGCGAGTGCTTTTGACATTTCCGTCGGCTAACACTCTAGCTATTTGATTGTCATAAGTCAGCCTTGGTCTTCCTTGGCTTCTTTTTCGTCACTTTTGCTGTATATTTTTTCTTCGTCTGTTGTTGTTTTTACAATTACTTTTTACAATTACAATTTTACAATGACATTTTGCCCAACACTGATCCAGTGATGTATTATACCTAGAAAATTCAATACCCATTCGTTTTTACTCTCATTCAAATTTCCCTATCAAAACATCAATGGTCACCTCCTATGACAGAAAAAAGAAACCTTAAACGTGAAGTCACAGACATAGCTAGTTGAATATTATTATCTTCCAAACTAGAAAAAAGTTCAAAAACTAAACAAATAACATTATTAATATATTGAGACTAGTCACACGTCTGTCTGTGCGTACGTAATCCGATGTATGTGAGCATTAAGCTAAAACTGGACGGCGAAGTGAAATTTTTATAGAATTCTTAATGGTTCCGTACAAGATAGAATGACATCACCATTACACTGACCCATCACCAATAAATACCAGTTCTTCACGACCTGGGCGGGAAGATAAATAGCTGGATGATTCTCCATGATTTCTTCTCTTTCAGATCAATACGAATCCCATTCATAATTATCAATACATAGCCTAAACCACTGGGTTTAGAATAAGATTTTGCAAAGAGTTCCTTGTTTTTAAAAATCAAAGCATACGTGATCACGTTCACATTATCAACTTTCTATCTCAATTATTAATTAATTACAGAACTGCCCCGATTAAATGAATTCCAGTTTTTATTATAGGCTACTTGACAATTGCTTAACAATATAATTAATTAAATAAAAAAAATAGGTTAAAATCAAGAGTAAAATGGTGAAAAATTCTTCAAAATTCAATGAAATATATATATATTTCATTAGTTATATAAAACGAATAACTCTTACGAGTTATTCGTTTTTAAAATCAAGAGTGATGTGACCTGGTAGTGAGAACAGAGTGGGTGTAAATTCCGTCTCTATCGCTGTTAGCACGGGGCAATGACACTGCAAATTTGTGACGTCATAGTTCTGTAACGCCATCTCCCTCTAGCTTATCCTCACTTTGTACCCCCTACTAAAGTTTGAAATCCAATAATTCCTACATTCTCTATGAATTTAAAGTAGTTTTTATTCCCAATTGTATTCAAATTTTTAATTAACTTAATACAATATAGGTATACGTATAATATAATAGTTTTAAGAACTGTCATCTAGCCTTTGTCTTCCTAATCAAATATACTCTCACCATAAACATAGATAACAAATTCAACCGATAAAAATACTGCATTCGTTGGCTCATATCTGTCGCATTACGACAAATGTCGCTGCGCATCACTGATTAAGTTTTAAAATGTCATCTGACAATTATTATTGTATTTCAAAATTAAAATATTTAGAAAATGATTGAGATATGGTTCAAATGAAGGGATAACCTCAAGCGATTTCTAACATCACATAATCTAGAAAACCAGTAGTAAGTGATTTTTAGAACTTCAGCCGCTGAAAGTTTGATAAGGGTTGTCAAAAACCAGTAAGAAGTGATTTTTAGAAATTCAGCCGCTGAAGGTTTGATAAGGGTTGTCAAAATTAGTATAAAAATTCAAAAATACAATTAATAACTGAGAACACTAAAAAATCAAGTGAATAATTAAACACGCTTTTGTCCAATTTTGAAAAATCTCTAACACTTAATGGATTAAAAAAGAGGGTCAAAGTTAATATGAAAAAAAAAGAATCCGTGCGGACAATCTAATATGAAATACTTAAAGGTAGACGGCATGCCACTTTCCATAAACTGTAGCTCGGCTGCCGACAGAACCCTGAAACTGGTAACAATAATAAAAGCTATATTAATACGGTGCGCCCGCTGCGCTGCGCTCTCTTAAGTGATTTCTGTTATTTCACTAACTCTGTCTAATTAATCAAAATAAATAATAGTTGTTTATATAGAGTCGCTATATACAGCGACACATAAGTCTCGATACTTGTATTTTTTCGAGTCGACAATTACATCGTCAATGTTTGCGGGTAGGAGATACGTGTGCAGAGTCCGTCGAGATCGACTGCCACCAACTAATGCCTGCCACACACGATCAAGTACGTTTGATCAAGCCCGTTCAATTTGCATGAAGCGGAGATTGCATTAAGTAAATTATTTTGATCGTGTGTCGCATTGTGGGGGCATCATGCCAAACAATCGCTTCATGCCGATTGGACGGGCTTGATCAAGCATACTTGATCGTTTGTGGCGGGCATAACTTACTAATCCTGTCTATAAAGTACATTATGTATAGG
This sequence comes from Zeuzera pyrina, assembly GCA_907165235.1. Taxonomy (NCBI): domain Eukaryota; kingdom Metazoa; phylum Arthropoda; class Insecta; order Lepidoptera; family Cossidae; genus Zeuzera; species Zeuzera pyrina. Next base: position 8,351,794 of record OU015646.1, on the reverse strand, counting down.
GAAACAGAAGTATCAGTCGAAAATCTCAATCGAGTGCCAGCCAGTAAATCTAAAATAAAACTGTCAAGTAATCTTTATGTACGATAAAACTACGTAAAAATGTTATTACTTGATTAATAACAATGAGTAATAACATGAAATTGAATAATAAGGAAATAATATAAAAAATAAATGAAAATTCAATGGATTACACCAATGTTGGAATGTTACACAAAGTTCAAGCATATGTATAAGGTAACGTCGAATGAAATTGAGCTATCGCTGTTTTAAAGTAAATGACGAAAAATTTCAATACTTAACATAAATCTAGTCATGACATCTAACTATTCTAGACTACACTACTACGAGTATGAAGGACAAAAACTCACATGAAACATTTTTTGTATACAATGATTAGGCCCTGATCCTGCTTCCAAACAAGGTGCATGCACTGTTGTGTTTGGATGTAAAGGATAAAACAGCTGGTGAATTTTCTAATATAAAAACTCCTACATCTTAGTCAACGCTACTACATCGGTTCCGAAAAACCCGCTCTAAGATAATCCATTACATAAGGTTATATCGAAAGGATGGGTAAATACGAAAAGGCATTAAAGTACCCATGACAACGAGAAACTTGCATTCTACAACTTCGCCAAAAGTCAATAGTTCTAGTTCGCCTCAAAGTTAAAAAAAATTAAGGTGAGGCAACCTTAATATCAACATTTTTACGTCCCTAGAAAACCTTTGGAATATGGGGCATAATGACAGGATTGTACATTTTTTACGATTAAAACAAGGTTTTTTTATTGTATTTCCATACAAAAATCCCGTAATTATTACATCTGTATTATAACAGTCAACAGTGACACGTTGTATAATATATATAACCTTGTATAATCATCATATCGAATTCTACGTATATCATTTCTAACCGTACAATAAGCATATTTTTTACTGATACTGAAATACTGAAATAATGTACGCGGAATTCGATATGATGATTATTATCCTATTAATTTTAATACTAATATCAGTAGCTTTAACAATAAATTGCAATTGTAAGAAAATGATTACAAAAACTCACTGTTCGTTTTGTCAGTTTGAAGTTGTTGTTATAACTAATATTTTTTTCAACGAATATTATAACTATCAAAACGGTTTTGCTTCACTAAACTTGTCAGATTATTGAAGCATACACAATCATACTCAAAACGATGGTATTCGAGATGATACCATACATACAAACATACAGTTTTATGTATGTACGAAGATAAATATTTGTACGGGTGACCGTTAATAATAATTTATTTTATTGCTTTCTGATTTCGAATTGACAAGAATGGAGTGGCACTTTTATGAAAGCATTCATATTGTGAAATGAATGAGTGATCGAGTCTCGCTTATAACGCGAAATAACAGTAAAAATAACTGTTTTTTTGTTGTAATTACACTTACTTATTAAGTTATGAATTGTTCCGTGCTAATAAAAAAAAACACAGGATGTTCGCCTGCCTATTTTCCAGCATCTTCAGTATCATCCACAGCCCGTTGTTGTGCACTTTTTGACTCTTCATTTGCACGCTACTCATCGCCTTTCTGCATTATTCTCATCCAGTAATTTGCCGCCACCTTCACGATATTATTCCTCCATCTGGATGCTGGTCGGTCAACGCTTCTGTATCCGTGTGCTTCTGTATTTGAGGTACTATTTCCGCAGCTTACGACTTCATAGACTTCATAGACATAAGACTTCATCTATCTACGTCTAAGACAAACATACCTAGCCATTGAAGAATTTTTCAAGAAATATCTATTTGCAGTTTATTTTACAGTCGAAATTTAAGGCAATAATAATAAATATATTTACTCCTAAAACACTTATAACAAACGTAAGTAACTCCATGCATACAAAGTCGTGAGAACAATTAGTACGGTATTATCTACAAAAAAGTCGCTAAACAATTCTTTGTAGAGCTTCTGTTTTTACCTTAAAAATAAATCACATTCTAAATTGACATTATCTACTACTGTATTTTTATGACAAACATTCTTAAAATATTGTTTTGCCTACGGACTTCGTTTTTAGTAAAATGTATCTATCTAGTTTCATACATATCTTCACGCCATATCCCTAATGGGGTAGTCGGAGAGGACGGAGCGCTAAGCGTTGCGGTCTTTACATACTTCTTTCGCTTCCTCAAATCTCATCCTATCTAGTTAATATAATAAAAACTGTCCCAGCGCGGTCGTGCAAGTATTCCGCAGAACCAATAGGAAAACGCAAAACTATTAGCGTTATTTAATTATTTAATATTTAGCTCTCGTATATCTAGGCGAAAATGTGTCAGGAGAATAATGAGATTTGAGGAAGCGAAATAAGTATGTAAGAACCGCGACGCTTGGCGCTCTGTCCTCTCTGACTACCCCGTTAGGGATACAGCGTGAGAATGTGTATGTATGTATGTAATAAGTAGTAATAACAAAACATATCTTCACGTCATATCCCTAAAGAGGTAAGCATAAATAATTCTAATTAAAATAATAATTACAAAAAAGTAAACGTTATCATATTTATAATAACTAAGCATTATCTTAAAAAATAGCCTTCCATGAAGTCTTTTGTAATTCAGTATTTAAAATATGAGATATCAGAGTTTGTTGACATTAAGTTTGGTAATTGCTTGAGCATTATGAATAGATAATATTTATCCAACGACAACTGTACCAAAAAGCTATTCACATCAATTAGTCTCAGAGATAAAATTGATAAGTCTCTAACCCAAAAAATAATGTGGATTATTTTCACCAAATGCAGTTAAGAACTCTCAAATACGGCTGTTCACAAATAAAGAACCAACATGCAAATCAGTAGGTATATCCATTTAATATGTACAGATGTACCTAATACAGATACTAAATATACACTTAAAAATATAAAACACCCCTCTTATCTGTGAGAGGTTGAAAAAATACGAATAAACAGACACCAAAGTGTTTACATAAATGTTCTTTTCCATTTTTGGACTGGAATACTACATTGGTCAAGAGCGAGTCAGACTACGTAAAGTGAAGTGTTTTGTAATCGAGTGCACAATATTCATTTTTCCGAAGCAAAATGTACTTTGTATTCTATAGTATTCATCAAGCACACTGTTAATAACAAAGTTATTTCTTCATTCGATAAACTTAAAATAGAGTGTAACTGAAAATACCCCATATATCAATAACTACACAATATATTATCTTACTCAAACCAATTCTCTTTGTAAGTATTTTTAAGTTTAACTACTTTAAATTTTTTCATTATTTTCCGTCCACGAGGAAAATACTGTAAAGAAAATACTGAAAGACGAGGAGGCATGGCGCATGATGGCTGCCTTGACAGCGAAACTTTTTATAATTGAAAAGTTAGAGGGGGCACATTCTTTACGACTTTGGAACATTAAATATGAAATGTAACGGGACCACTGATCACTATGGACACGTTATCAATTCTTCATCACAACTATTATGTACTTGAGTATTCGACGGCTTCTCAACAACTGAACTCTTACAAGAACAAAATCAGGCTTTTATGCAGCCCCACTACACGCAGGAAATCAATTCTACCCTCTTTCTTGTTACTAAAATGTGTTATAATATCACATGTGGTAATCTATGTGATTAAAATTAATGTGGAATTAACTTAGAATTAGGTATACAATCTTACTTGACAGTAAACATTCTATTGCTTAAGTAATACATTTTCAAACTTTTTCTACGTTTTCAGATGGAAGCTAAGCTAATATTAGACGTTTATATGTATATTTTTTTTCAACTATTTACAACTTAGAATTTTCTTCACAAACCTTTCCAAACTTGTTTTCAATTGAAATATAAAATGGGATATCTATTCAATGAACATTTGTAAGCAAATATTTGAATAGTTCACCAAAACGAATATTTTGTTGTAATTTACATAAAACAGCTTAAAAGCACAAAAAAAAAAATGTAGTGTAATTTTTTTTCATTCCCCAGTTACGAAAAAGAACCAACTTAACGACTTCAGAAGCGCATATCTCACAACTACTGACTTAAAATTCGGTCTCGGTCAGTAGACTCGGTCAGCTAACCAGCTGGTTAGCTGGTTGGTTGGCATCTTACCTTACTTAGCTGACCGAGTCTGATCTCTGGAATATCCTGGTGATGCTTCGTTGAGAGGCGAAACACGTGTCGATTGGTGGTTTTGGAGTTTGAGCGGGAAATAGGTAAAGATTTTAGCTATTTTATTTATTCTACTTACATTTGCAAGCCGTCATACACATTATTTTAATGTAGTAGTCGCCTCCTAGCTGTTTCTGAGAAGGAGTCAGGACACTGGTTGAAGGTAATACCTTCAAAAAACTTAGGAACCTTAATCGACAATACCACGCTTTCTCTCATAGTATCCCTTCGTCTGGGGGCCAGGACTAACCTTCTTCACCGTTGCCGCTGTGGTGATCTCGTCGATGTACTAGGTCACCACGGTTTATCCTGTTTACGTAGTGCGGGCCGCATGTCACGACATGCTGCGTTGAATGACGTCATTCGGCGGACTCTTGTCGCCGCTGGCGTTCCTGCAGTCTTAGAGCCTGTAGGTATTGTGCGCAGCGACGGCAGGAGACCGGATGGTTTGACGCTCATTACTTGGAAACTTGGAAGATCGCTGGTGTGGGATGCCACTTGTGTCGATACACTTGCTGTTTCCCATGTGCCGGCGACTTCCAAGTCAGCAGGTGCCGCGGCCAGCACTGCCGAGAACTTGAAGCGGCGTAAGTATGCGACTCTCTCTGAGAGTTACATATTTACGCCCTTTGCAGTCGAAACTTTGGGTCCCTGGGGCCCCGAAGCCCATCGACTGGTTTCTGATATTTGTAAGAGACTGGTCGAGGCTTCGGGAGACCGCCGGGCTGGCAGCTTTTTCCGCCAACGAATCAGTTTGGCTATTCAAAGAGGCAATGCTGCCAGTCTGCTGGGTACCTTGAGCAATGACAGCTTTCTAAGCGGCAACTTTGAGGAAGTTTATTATTTAAGATAATGTGTAGTTTTAAGTTTGTAAATATTAACATATGTATGTACTTTTTGCTAAAATAAAACTGTAGTAAGTTATATTATATACACATTATATATATATTATCTATGGTGGTCATTGGACGTTTTCTTAAAGCTAAGTGAAACGATATTTTGACTCTCTTAATGACTAATTTTTACTCGAAAGGAACCTAGTTATCCACAACAGAGGGTACCCTAGTGTGGAAGCTAGAATTACTGTCGTAGTATTGTGTAAAATCCATTGTATCTGTACCTGAATAAATAAATATTTCATTTCGTATTTCACCTGAATAAATAAATATTTCATTTCATATTTCACCTGAATAAATAACTATTTCATTTCATTTCATTTCATTTCAGGAATTTATCACAAATACTAACGGTTTTCTGTGAATTGTCGTGTCACTATTGCATTCTGTAAACGACATATCAAGACGTCAAACAACTCGCAAAACAACCGCTAAGAGTTAAATTCTAATATAAATTAATATTATAATGTATGTATGTCCGTCACAGACCCACCAAGTCGAGTGATAGGCGACAAGTGATTTTTTATTGTAAAATACGCAAAAAAATATCACCTCTGACATTTGGATGGTGTTATTCAAAAGCGCAAATCCATGATTTTTCAAATTATATTATACTTCCATCGGCGCGTTAGAAAAAGAGTTTTAATTTTTCTTTCATTCATTCGAAGCGACGAATAATATATGTATTCATTCATTTCAAGCGATCAGTTTCAATTTTTTGTTTACGCCAAAGAAGTATGTATAACTTCTTACATGTGTATATAATTACATGTTTGCCTTTTTTTTGTTGTTTCGATTGGCTTCTACTACAAGTACCAATGTTTACTTTGAAGATTTTGTATTTCACAAAATTAAACCGCCTTCGAAAAAAACACTGAAAGTATAAAATATTTTTTAATAAATATGAATAATATCTTTAGCTGTACCTTTACTGAGAGTAATAAATAAACAATGCCTTTACTAATCAAAACTCAAGTACAATAAAAATAACTTTATAAATAGGATACACATATCTATAAAATTAAATTTGTCAGTTACTAAAGTCAGTGCCAAGCCTACCAAACCAATAAACTTTTTGTCGTTGCGCATTGATTTGGCACCGACTTCGATTAACTTAACAATTAACACTGAGGTCAATTAACTTCTTTCTAATTCTGGAGCGCAACGATATAGAGAATCTTCAATATAAATAAAGGTTATAAGCAGTTCGCGTTAACTAGTGTTTTATGGCGTATTTTCGAAGTCCAAGCTCCAATACCGGTGAAATTTAAACGGGACCGTCCCAGAAGCCTAATATCTTTGCCGGATACCCTTTTAAACAAAAAAAGAATTTTTGAAATCAGTCCACAATTGACGAAGTTATTAATGAAAATACATAAAAAAAATACATACATACGAACACAGAACCTCCTCCTTTTTTTGAAGTCGATAAAAAAGGAATAACTGGCCTAATGCAATTGTAATATTAAAAAGATTTCGATATTTCAATTCAATTTATTGTTTTTCTTCATTTATAGTAAAAAAAAAACAAAAACTATTAAAAAACTATTAAAATTAGACAAACTTTGATTTAAAAAAAGTGTTTTGAAAGTATGTATTTTGCAATTAACGTTAAAAATATATATAAGGAAAAACTATTTTCTGTTTTGAAATAGCAAATCAAAAAAGTAATTGTATTTTGTATTTAAATACTGAAGCATTTTGTACACTCTTGTGTGTAATATTACACAGATAGTAGGTATCTTTGTAGTAAATCTTTGCACTTCGTTTGATAGCTTCTTTAACGCATAAACCTGTCCCTCCCAAAACACACAAACTCAGTTTGGCAAGATCATTGATATCTGTAATAAATTAGCTTTAAAAATCTAATTTGAATAATTCTGCAGTTACGCGGGACACTTAGGCGAAACCAAACATCGAATTATGAAGAAAATACTGTCGGATATCACCGATTTTATATTCTCTAGATATTCTTCTACGTTTCTTCGATAAAATGTATTGTGATCATTTGCACGTTACCAAAACCCAAACACGAGTTTTTAAAATTTCTATTTGGCTATCCATTTGTTTGTCCGAGCTAGTCTCCGGAACGACTGAATCGATTTTGACGAGACTTTTATTTGAGGTCTTTTGGGAGAGTAACAGCAATTAGCTATCCCAGAAAACCTCCAAATTCAACGAGGGAGAAACTGCAGAGCAGAGATAGCAGGCAAAGTCTTGACTGACTGGTTCATAATTGCCCAGCGCAAATCCATATTTAAAAAATCTATTAAAGTAAATAAAAATCAATTGCCACATGTATGATGGAGCATTACTCAAGAACGGCTCGACCGATTTGGCTGATTTCTTTTTTATTGTGTTGGTAATTGTCAGGACAACGAGCGAAGCGAAGCGAAGATCTACTAAGTGGTAGTAGTAGTACGATTCTCCCTTAGGAAGGAAGATAAAGGGATCTTAGCTCATACAAGCGACGTCTTCAGTAATAAATAGATAAATTCTTCATATTATTTCATCAAAATGTCGACGTAATACATGTTAGACGTTTCTTGGAGTTTCTGGCGACAAATGTATTGACATTGAGGGGGTCTTTCTAATGGGATCCTCTGAGGCATTCAAAGCCACTAAAAAAATCTCAACCTCATTCCACTAAATAAGCACTTATTTCAACAATTTGACATAACAGCATAACAGCGTAGATACTTGGGACGCAAAACTACGCCAATTTTACATTATAATATCCACTAGAAACCATTTGCAAATAATTAAAACGCCTAACAGCTTATCATAAAATCCCGCCAAAAACTCAGTAAGCTACTAAATATTCCATTGGTATTGTTAAATAGAAAACTTTCGTAGCTTTATGTCACTGCCATTTGTCAACATGGCCGCTGTCGGCCATATTGGATGAATAATACACGAAAGCACAACTTTTGACAGGCGAAATCGATTACGTGATTATTTTCATCAAACCGTTTTCGCTTCTATGCCAATAGCATTAAGAATATTAATAAAGTATTAACAATAGTGGAACAGCGAAACAGTCAAAATATTTTTATGGGAAAGTTATAAACTTTTTTAGTAAATTAATGTATTTTGACAACAAAGTAGGTAATGAACATGTAGGTACAAGCCTGCGGCTTGCTCGCATTCTAGCACTGTTTATAAATTTCTTCTAAACTGTTATATTATCTAAACGAATATTATAAAGAGGCAAAGTTTATAAGTTTGGACGTCGGAGATAATAATCTCTGAAAGTACACATCCGATTTCAAAAATTCTTTCATTAATATTTAAAATGAACCTTTAGGGTGGACATAGATTGTAATTATGTATATTTTCCCGTTTTTCGCGCGGAAAGTCGTCGCAAAGTCTTAGGCAACAGCTCTCAATTAAACTAATTACAAAACATTTTGTGTACCTGGGGAGTGCGTTTTCTAGGCATGGAAGATGTGAGTTGGATGTGGAGAGACGGGTAGCAGCTGACAATAAAGTGAACGGTGCTCTGTCCGCATTAGTGGGTAGTGTGAATATATCTAACTCAGCCAAAATGGCTACCACAATACGGTGTTGGTTTCACCTTTATGATACGGTAGTGAGGCCTGGATATGAATGAAATCAATTGAAAGTAAGATAAACGAGATCTCTTGGAAATGTCAGCGGTGTCACCCTTGTGGACAGAGTAAGCAATGAAGCGATACGTATGACAGGATTGCACGACAGTGAGTGAGAAAGTGAAAGTGAGTGCCAAGAGAAGCCAAGGAAGAGCAAAGCTGACTTACGAAGATCAAATAGTGTTAGCTGACGGAAATGTCAAAAGCACCCGTATACTTAGGCGAAAACGCGTGAGGAGGAAGAGGCGAGTGTGTAAGAACCGCGACGATTGGTGCTCCGTCCTTTCCGACTGTTAGGGATATAGCGTGAAGATATTTATATACTTATGTACAAAACATTTCTTAAAAATCACATCCTCTATGCAAAACTCGTCCAATTATTTCCTGTGAGTTTTTCCCTTTTATATCAACAGTAAGCCGTTTCCAATGTAAATAAATTACAATTTAATAAAAGCCCCGACGCTAAAAACATTGAACAGGTACCCTTGAAATGCGATAAATAATTCAATTTTAAATAATCAATTTACCCTCTGGAAGATTCTTACTAATTTAACAGTGGACTTGGCATATTAATAAATGCGTGGAAGATCGATAAGATCTCTTATAGTTACGTATTATTGTTTTTACGGCGGTATCCGACGCATTTATTGGTTTGCTAACTCCGCTGAAGAAGTGAGAGTCTTCGAAAGGGCAGATCACAGACTTTTAAATGGAAGCAGACTATACCTATCGGTTCAAAATGCGTGGCAAATTTAACACTAACAAATATTACTCACACACATACAAAACTCAGGGCTACATTAAGGAGTGGGTATCTATATTGTGTATTATCTTAGAGCGGGACTATTTGGGACACTCCAAATTATATTTTTCAGGTGAGAAAATAAGGATAAAATAAAGATAATGTGTAGTTTTAAGTTTGTAAATATTAACGTATGTATGTACTTTTTGTTAATGTAAATAAGGATAAAATTACTTGATATACTAGTATTAGAGATTATTACTTTATTATATTCTTTCTTTTTGTAGATTGTTTTTGTCACTTGAAGGATGTAATTTAGAGTGTTCTCAATGGCTCCTCGATACAATATTATGATTGTTTGTTCGATACATGAGGCCTGACGGCTGTGCGCTGCTGGTCTTGGGCCGCATGTACATTGTAATGACCTTGCTTGCGGTTCGATTTATTTGGGTACATGAAGTTTAATGACATAAACGATATATTTTTAAAAGTCGGGAAAGTTGATAATCAGGCAAGTGAAAGTTTTGAATTTAGACTTTTTGTCGCGAACAAAAGAAGCGTGGTTGGCATTTTAATCAAAATTCAGATTTGCTATTTTTTGTGCTTTTGGGAGTTTTAAGTGCAAAAATTATAGTATATTGTACGTTAAAGTTGTGTGCGAGTGAGAAGAGTTGGAGGAATTTCGTTTAACAGTCCTTTGTAACTCCAGTAAAGCCTACTTACCATTGCTTTACTGTAAATGTTAGAGACTTGGTTATGAGAAAATAGAACAAGTTTTATATCAGACGAGTGTTATTGTTAACTATTTTTCTAAAGAGATAAGCGTCAGTGAATGTTTTATAAAATTATTAAATAACTCTTCATCGCTGTGCTTTGTCCTTTGATTATTATTTTCTCTAAACTACGCATAAAACTTAAAAATTAGAAGAAATCGGGAGATAGTCGATGGGTGATCGATCACATTGAGAATAAAAACTAAAATAGCTTACACACTAAAACAAAGAATGTTTTCAGTCTTTTATGTATTAATCGGATTGTTTTCTTATTACATTATCTAAGAACTCATTATAGATGTGTATCAAACACATCATTTCACTGTTTTTCAATGTGTGCCAGAAGTAACTAGCGCAGAATGTCAGATATGCTAAGGATTACCATTGCAAGTAATCGTAGGTATTATTTGTCATTATTCGCCTCGAGATTTCCATATTTGTTTTCACCATGTTTATATGTGACCACACAATTTATGCATAATAAAGTCCATCTTCGATTACCTGAAGCAAGAAAGATGTATTATTTTATAAATAAATTAAAAATAATTTTGTAATTATAAAGTATGGATTCCAGCACTGGCTTTTTTCTAAACAACACTGGACCAGGTTCAGCCCAGCATAGCGACTAGAGATTAATTTGGCGATAGCATGTTCATTTTTAATAGGTATGTTAAATTTCATGGTCAAACAACAACAGGGTTTTACGGGTATCTCTTTTACATAATAAATGGGATTCAAAATGTTTTGAGCACAAAACACTGCCAGAATTGGTCTGCCAGTTTGTTCTATGTAGCTTTCTTATGTATTTCTTTTATGTAGTTCTTTAACCAAAAAATTTGAAGATTTTCATCCTTTAGAAACCCGAAATTAACAAGGTATACATCAAAATCAAAAGATAGTTGCAAAAAATAGATAGTTGCTTAACCTTAGGTACCTGTCCGTTAATATTTAATTTTATTAGGAGACTCAGTTTTCTCTGAATTCGGCCCTCTTTAAGGTACAAGTACTAATAATGTCAAAATTGGTTAGGTACTTGGTACAAAAATATAAAAAACCTATAAAAAAAACCTTAAACAATATAAGGAAACTTTAATTTTAATAGTTTGCAACATATTTAAGTGTCGGGGCCACGAAATACAAAAATATCAGCTAACTGAATGCAGTAATCCAACAATTTGCAACATCAGATTTACTTACCGATGGAACGTGATTTTCGGGGCTTTTCTGTATGAGCCGTTGCAACTATTGGTGGTACAACACTTTTGTACCACTTTTTGCACTTTAAATAACTCAAATAATGTCTATACACCAAGAAATATTTAAACATCGAACATGTGACGTACTACACAAGTAAACAGACGCCATAGTCCGCTTATTTTGACTTAAGCGGAAGATGGCGGCTGCCACGGTCTCGGAATTGTCTATGTGTGCCATTGTGTTGCAACAAATGAAAGAAAAGGATAAAGATATACAATTTTAAACTACAATGAAAGTGACAGTGTTATTACTTACACGGTATCTATGTGTGAGTGAATTATGTTTGATCTGCTTCCATTTATAAATCTGTGGGCCAGATAAAATAGTGAAATTTATCCTCGGCGGCCATTGTACTTTTTCTTGACTCTTGTTGTCTTCATATACTCGTATTATCACTTTCAAATATTTTAATTTAATAACAAAAAAGTACATACGTATGTTAATATTTACAAACTTAAAACTACACATTATCTTAAATAATAAACTTCCTCAAAGTTGCCGATGAAAAGATGCTAAAAAACATCACGTGATCAATGGACGACCCCATATTGGCTGTCGCATGCCGTCTACGAGTTACGTAATAGGCGTGCCAGAACGTCCGGGGAATCAGGGGTGCGTTGCGCGAGTGCAGACAGACGAAAACAGCGACTTTGCTTTATACTATTTAGAGACTAGAGAAAAAGAGTATACAAATATTGTTCGTATACGACTATCGACCTCCGTGGCGCAACGGTTTAATGCGTCGGAAAGTAAACGGGGGTTGCGGGTTCGATTCCCGTCCCGAGTCTGGGTGTTTATGTATAATATGCATTCATTTACAAATAAAATAAAAAAAGTATATAAGTAGTATATCAGTTGTCTAGTACCCATAACACAAGCCCTGTGCTGCTTACTTTGGGACTTGATGGCGCTGTGTGAAATGTCTGAGTTTATTATTATTATTATTATTGTATAATGATATAGGATAATAATAATAAAATAATCATATGCCAGACAAAACACCAATCATCTAATCTAAAACTAAGGTATTCCCTGTGCTATGAGAACCAGACGACTATCGCGTGCATCTCCCAGTACACCCAGAGCCAAGACCATCTATAAAATTCGTTGCCTAAATTGATCTGACCGGGAATTGAACCCTTGACCTACCGCGCTCAACGTCTAAACCACTGCACCATCGACGTCGTCACGATTATTCCACAGCCATTCACTTGAAATAATCTCTGAAAAATAAGTACTTATAGACGAACAGACATACGGCAAATTGATTCCATAAACGTTCCGTTTTTTCGTATTGATACTTGCCGTTAAAAACTTATAAAATGTACAGCCAAGGTTTAAGAATTTCTCATATATGCCTATAAGAAAGTATGTAATGCAAGTCTTTAGTGTTACACATTAGCAGCACTTAACTAAGCTATCAGAGCGACGTACCCGTCAAATAACAGACCTCCCGGCGAATGGCTGTCATCAAAGATCAAATAAAACACGCAGACTGTCTCAGCTTACAAAAAAAAAACATGTGTGGTTAAAGGGACCTTTGGTAGATAAGAAAGTCTATGCAAAATGTATTTTCAACTCCAGAAATGAATTCAAGGAATTACAGTTACTTCGTATTGTGTGTAAGTTTTGTGTAATCGTAAAATCGGGATTATCTATTTATTAATACGTGAAGAGAAATCTTTGTACTTCTTTTTAAGTCTAAGGCCCGCACGGAAGAGTGTGAAATTTAGCGCAGTTAAAGATTATACGAAGAAAGAGTACAGAAAGCTAAAATGTATGTATAATATGTGTTATAAATACATTAAATAAAACTTTAAAAAAATTAAACAGACTTTAAAAAAATATCATTGAGAAGTGCAAAATAACTATTCTTTACTAATAAAAAAAACTCAAGTACAAAAGAAATCTCTATAAATACAAACAAATACATAACAATATATTATTATTCGAATATTATATCACTATAGTATGTAATTTAATGGCAACAATACCTACTTCACTAAAGCTGGTTGTACCCTAGATATCATATTTAGACACAGTTTTAAAAAAAACAACCAATAACAGCAATAATGCTTGCAATTCATCGATATCTCGAAAGTGAAGCAAAATAAGTCTAAATATAAATCATTAAATCGATTGTTTGTTTCGGCGCATGAGGAAACGTATACTCGTAGTCGGATAAGTGCATATCCTGTTATTTTAAACAGTCTGTGACGCATTTCATAATTTTTATTTGTTTAATCTTTGAACATGTTTTACTCTTATCTTAAGGTTTAAGTCTTTGATAGCGTAGATGATTCATACGTTGTTTTTGATTTTTTAAACGTACCTGCCATTAGGGTCCTAGAAGGACACTGGTGACAACGATTTTAGGATTCTCCAGGCAAAGTTTTTTAAAGAGAATTTTTAATAAGGATTCATCTAGTAAAATTCTTGTTCAAAACTTTGTTTGTCTGTACTGTATCTGTAATCTGTTCTGTACACCTATTAATAAATATATGTTTTAAAATATTAGCTGACCTGACAAATGTCCTGCCCGAACGTTGGAATTAAAAAAAGTTCCTAGAACCCGAATCTAAGCCATCCAAGGCCCACTCAAATACACAAAAATTTTACGAAAATCTGTCAAGCCGTTTAGGAGGATTTCAGTGACATACACACATACAGTATATATACACGTTACAATACAGTTAGGTACACAATGAACATACGTAATTCGTACGTACAGAAGAATTATAAAATATACATACTAGCAAACCGCCCCGACTTTGCACGGGTAGATAATTTTTCGAAAATAAAATGCAGCCCATGTGACTTGCTAATATTGTAGCTCTCTATAGGTGAAAACATTTTTAAAATCGGTTGTGTAGTCTTTGAGTTCATCCATTACAAACAAACAATCAAATTTTTTCTCTTTGTAATATTAGCACAGATTAATTAGTTTACTAACGTAAAATATTAGTATGAAGATATACAATGTAGATGCTGATAATTATGTGTTTTTTGTTATTGTATTTTATATTCATTACTTTTATTTGATACTAGCGACACGCCCAGGACTCGCATGTGTAGGATTTTTTTTATAAAATTAAATACAGTCCATGTTACTCGCTGATTAATGATAATATAGCTATAGGCGAAAGAATTTTTGCAATCGGTTTAGTTTTTCAGTTTCTTTATATTCATACAAATAAAGTTCGCGTCTTTATAATATTAGTATACAGGGTGTATATGAAAACGGGACAGTTACTTTAATGGATGAAAGGGCATAACTTTAGTATGTAGTTACAAAAAGAATTATCGAAAAAAACGTATCCGTTTAAGAGTTATGACCGTTTTAATTGTCAAGTGTTATTCCCACCATTTCTCGTAAAATTGGGTTGATCGTGTACAGTTACAGATTTTAAATCTTACGTTTTTTTTATTTTGTAATAATTTCATCCGTTACTGATATACAGCCTGATAACCATTTTCGAAAATAATGCGTATACCCCAATGGATGTTTGTTACTCTTTCACGCAAAAACTACTGAACGGATTTTGATGAAACTTTACAATAATATAGCTTATACATCAGAATAACACATAGGCTATAATTTATAAAAATATTGTGTGCTTTTGAACCTCATGCGAACGAAGTCGCGAGCAAAAGCTAGTAACAAATAATCTTATTTGACAGTAGAATATATTGGTGTACATTGGTCCGTCTGCTTGTCTGTCCGAGTCTATCTCTCACAGCTTTTTCTTAGACAATATTTGACGTCATCAGTTGAATTTTGGAACGAAGTGGTGGTTCAAATATAGATGTAAACTTTAATTAAAAATTTAGTTTTCAATGTATGAGGTTAGTTTTGGGACCTTATTAGATAGTTTAAAAGAATTCTTTGCAATAGGGGTATCAACTGAAAGCTTTTTAACAGCGAATTTGAAAACGTATAATGTTATTTTGATTCAACTTTTTATTTAACAAAGTGTTCAATTGCAAGTCTGAATTCTCCCAGTGAATGTCTCGAACTGAACGTTCATGCTACAATTAATCAGTATTAATCTGCGTCAAACAAGTCTCTGTATAGTACCGTTTAGTTCTGACAGCTTGTGACAGCTTTTGTTACCCAAATATTATTTTATCTTCCGTGTGTACATATGTATTTAAAAAAAATTAAGCAACTGATTGATAGACACATCAAAACAACGCAAACCCCTGAGTTTAATAACTAAAAATTTTGTACAAATCTTAACAAATATGTATAATACATACAAGTAAGCTAACTAATAACTAGCGAAAGGAAACTGCTACCCGTTTCTAATAATACCTCATGCTGGTTATCATCAGATCTTTGGCTATCAACAGAGTTCAAACTCGAAGTTTTAGCAGCAATAGTGCTGATAGTCCATTCTCATGTAAAATTCTAAATTGAATATCCTGAGAACTACTGGGCCGCTTTCCATCACATATATCTAATAAAAGTTACGGAAAACTTTCATTCGGTCGAAAGCTATTACGCTTTAGACCAGCCATTCCCAAAGTGGGCGATAACGCCCCCTTGTGGGCGCTGCAGGCCTAAAGGGGGGCGGTAAGAGACCCAGAAAAAAAATGGGGGCGATGTGTAGAGGCCTGGGGGGTGATTTGTAATTTCATTTAGCTAGGAGGCATCTTAGACAACGACTGCATGAGCTCTCGACTCAGTAGACAAAATAAGTTTGGGAACCAGTGCTTTAGACACACATACTAAAAAATAGACAGACAACGTCGTCAAGGTTTAAATGCCCCTATGTGTAAAGAATAGTACGTATTTGGCCAATTTTAAAGAATCAATCCGTAAAGGGTTAAAAGAGGTGTCAAAATTAGTACGGACAATAACTAAGTTCCACGCAGATGAAATATAAAGAAAATAAAGAATTCAAAATTTTTATAAGAAGTATAAAAGCTATTTAAAGTGCCGCTGTCTTCAAAATGTAATACGTATTTATGTTATTTCGGTAACACGAAATCCTTGTAACACAATAATGATGTTACTTTGGTAACAGATTCTTTAAAATACAATATTTGTGTTACTTTAGTAATAAATATTATTGTTTTGTACAAGATTTTTAGGATAGGGCTACACAAAATATTTCTTATAAATCTACGAAAACCAGTGTGAAAAGTACGGAGACAAACTCTAACAATTTTTTTTTTAATTTTATTAAAATGACTACAAAAAGTACAATAAATGATGCTGTAAGTCTTTAAAATGTAGTACACAATTGCGTCCCCTTGGTAACACACAGTCGTGTTGTGTTACTTTACTAACACATTCTTTCAAACTCAAACGCAATATCGTTACTTTAGTAACAAAAATACTTATAACTATACAGAAGATTTATCCTCTAGGATCCATTTGGACACAGCTAACATTTCCTACAAGGCTTCTTAATATACAGAACCAAACCCTTAAATAAAATGCACCATAACTTATGTTTTAATCGTACGTTGAACTCAACTCAGTTTTAAGTGCGTTAAAACGCGTTTATATTTATTATTTGTCTCTTTTCCGTAAACTATGCGCCTTTATCTGTACGTCTGTTTGTGTGTCACTTCGTAACATTTAAATGTTTAATGATACCTAAAAAGATATGCCTTTTAAGTTTAAATAAAAATTCTTTTTATATATCTTTAGCTGCCGCCATAGAACATATGCTGTCGCGCTGTACCCCTCACGAAGCAGATGGCAAATGAAGTCAGATGACACCCGCGTCGAGATGTAATTGTGGAAAATGTATTAATCACTGTTTTATTATAATAGTTTTCATTTTAGATTTATCTATTCTTTCAGATTTAAATAACATACAGTTTAAAATTAATGATTTTTACAATAATCACTTACAAATAACTTTCATAAACTTCGAAATTGCAGACTTTGTAGTGTATGGTGACTCATATCGGAAAGCACAAGGAGACTGAGAGTTAGATATTCTTTGGACGTAATATACAACTTCAACCGTTTATCTAGAAACAGACACGATAGGAACACGAGAAAAATTCTTGGTAAAAAATCTAGAAAAAACCCCTTTTTGCCCAAAAAATCAGTTAAATCTCCGCAATTCTCCAGAATTTTATAATAATTTTTACTATAGTGGATAGGTAATTATATATACATAAATATCTTAACGCTACATTCTCAACGAAGTAGTGAGAGAGGACGGAGCGCAAAGCGTCGCGATCTTTACATACTTATTTCACCTCCTTAAATTTCATCACACACATTTTGGAATAGGTATGCGCTTGCTTTTGACAATTGTAATATTATGTGAAGGTAATTATACCCTAAATTTCTCAAATCAGTTTTTAATTGTTAATATAAATTTCTTGTAAACATAAAAGCTAATTTTGAGACTTCTCCGTTCTAAAATGTGATCAAACCACAGCTATGAAAATCAACCTTATGGCTGTCGTCTTCTCGTTTTTCTTCTCTTTTATATACTGGCAAGTAATTGACGCAACGCTTAGCGCGTCAGAAAGTAAACGGGGGTTGCGGGTTCGATTCCCGCTCCGAGTTTGGGTGTTTATGTATTATATGTATTTATTTACAAAAAAAAAATATATATAAGTAGTATATAATTGTCTAGTACCCATAACACAAGCGCTGTGCTGCTTACTTTGGGACTAGATGGCGCTGTGTGAAATGTCTGCGTATATTATTATTATTTTATATTTATTAAAAACATCCATCATTCTCATGTAAAATATGGTGTATCTCTGATGTAAAATGTCTATTTTCTTATTCATGATCATCATCATCTTATCAGCCGGAAAACGTCCACTGCTGGACAAAGGCCTCCCCCAAAGATTTCCACAAAGACCGATCCTGCGCTGCCCGCATTCTACGACTTCCGGCGACCTTCACCAGATCATTTCGACCGGCGACCTTCACCTACCTATGCTGCGTCTCCAAGAACCTTTCCGCCCCAACGGCTGTCGGTTCTGCGAGCGATGTGCCCCGCCCACTGCCACTTAAGTCTAGCAATTCGTTGAGCTATGGCGGTTACTTTGGTTCGCCTGCGGATTTCCTCATTTCTGATTCTGCCGCGCAGGGAAACTTCGAGCATGGCTCTCTTCATTGCCCTTTGGGTGACCTTGAGTCTTCTTATGAGGCACATAGTAAGCGACCACGTCTCTGTTCCGTACGTCATCACTGGCAACACGCACTGGTCGACGACTTTCGTCTTGTCTATTTCCTTATAACTCAATCCGTAATACTCTCTAGTAAAGTGATGGTGGGCTTTATTGGAGTTGAAAAGAACTTGCTGGTAAAACAAAATTGATTGTATATTGTACATTAAAGTTCTGTGCAAGTAAGAATTGAAAAGTTTGAATAAATTCAAGCAACGTAAGTTCTTGCGTTCTTTCAAAAACGCAAAAACTTTAGTGGCTCTATGGGCGTAATTCCCTTTGCTTTCCACACCATTCAGAAAACTGAATAAAAAAGTCAAATTGCAGCTAGGTACAAGGGCGTCGCCAGCTTATGACTAAGGGGGGGGCAATGGGGCAAAAGTAAGGTGACTTTTTAAATTTCGCGCGCTCAGTACACTCTACCTCAAAAATTTTTTGTTGTTGTGTTGGTTCACTTGTCACGATCATATGTTTATAGTTTTAACCATATAGCAGTTGTTGTTTTTATGTGAGAGGCATAAAAGTTGGACGTGTTTTGTTTACTAGGCGATTTTTTGTGGTTAAAAGTAATGGAGCAGAGAGTTTGTATTAATTTTTGCGTAAAAAATGGTTTAAGTGCTCAGAAACTCTTGAAATGTTGACAGTAGCGTACGGACAGTCAACTTTAAGCAAAAAAAATGTTTATAAGTGGTATAAATTATTCCAAGAGGGCCGAGAAAATGTTAATGATGAACCTCGCTCCGGACGACCTAGCACGTCAAACACAGACGAAAATGTTAAAAAAGTTAAAGAAATTGTGTTGAAAAATCGTCGAATCACGATTAGGGAAATAGCGGATGATCTTGGCTTATCGTTTGGCTCAAGCCAATCAATTTTAACGGATGTTTTGGGTATGAAACGTGTGTCATCGAAATTCGTTCCAAAATTGCTTAATTTTGATCAAAAGCAGCATCGCATGAACATTGCCCAAGACATGTTAAACGACGTCAATGATGATCCTGATCTGCTCAAAAGGGTTATAACTGGTGACGAATCATGGGTATATGGTTATGACATCGAAACCAAAGCCCAATCATCCCAATGGAAGTTTCACGGAGAGCCAAGACCGAAAAAGGCACGCCAAGTTCGTTCGAATGTGAAGGTTTTGATCACAGTTTTCTTTGATTACCATGGCGTTGTGCATCAAGAATTTCTACCACAAGGTCGTACGGTAAACAAGGAATATTATCTTGGAGTTATGCGGCGTTTGCGTGAAATTGCGTATAAGAAAAAAACGGCCAGAAGTGTGGAAAGAAAATTCATGGATTTTGCACCATGATAATGCACCTGCGCACAAGTCGTTATTAGTCAGTAGTTATTTGGCCAAAAATAGTACTTCTATCATGCCTCAGCCACCGTATTCACCAGACTTGGCCAAAGTTGAAAATGCCCATGAAAGGACGAAGATTTGCAACGATTGAGGAGATCAAGGCTGCATCGCTGGAGGAGCTCAAGGCAATACCAAAAAGTGCGTTTCAGAAGTGCTTTGACGACTGGAAAAAGCGCTGGCACAAGTGCATTGTATCAGAGGGGGATTATTTTGAAGGGGATAAAATAAATTTGGATGATTAAATAAATATATTTTTTTTAAAATGAAAAGTCACCTTATTTTTTGATCACACGACGTATAAAACTTCACAAGCCCTCGACAGCACAATAACTAAATCAAACTTTTAAACACAGTAATAATTATTTATTTTAACAAAAATAATATTTAATTAAAACATAACCTGCGGGGATTTTTTGCAAAACTTTCAACCACTTTATTATTAAAATTATTTAGGTTTTTATTTATTATAGCTGTGAATGTGAATTTATTTACGTTTTGTCATGCGATGCGGAATTTATTAATAGGTAAGGAAGTCAATTGCTCGCACTTTGGTCGCATTGCGGCTAGCTACATTTGATCTCTAGGAGGGGGCAACTGCCCCCCCTGCCCCCCCTTGGCGACGCACTTGGCTAGGTATTTCAGTTTAAAGTTGCCAGTTCGACAGAACGGTAAAAGTTTTATAGGTGAAGACCAATTTTATAATAATTGCACTTGGAAATCGATTAAGCACACGAAACCGAAGTATTTTACTTGGAGCCATAATTGGCTCCGTTTGTCAGGCACTAGTTGAATTGTTATAATCACATCCTGTATATATAAGAACACCCACCCCAAAACTCCCAGATCAGCATTACTATTATGCTGATCTGGGAGATATGCGAGTAGATACTCGCTCCTGAACTCCTTAGTCTTACTCTGCTTCCCGTCGCGATTGTTCACGAGAATAATTATTGCCAGTTCTTCTAATTTTTTGTTATATTAATTTTAATATAAGCGATTTCTTCCATATCGGTAATTTTTTTTAAACCCACTACGGGATAACTCGTACAACAGATCCCTCAGAGACGTATCAGTGTGTTGGACATGGCGTAAGGCTTGAAATTTTTAAACTTGCGCTCCTTTATAAATATAAGCTAAAGAGATACACTAAATAAAAGTCATAAATCTTACAATTTTATTCTTTGTTTTAGCTCCAAAATTAGTCCCTAAATTAGTTGCATATTTGACAGTTAAAACCTCCCTCGCCTTCTGCGACGGAAATATATCGATTTACAACATTTCTGAAATCTTTTTTTCTTACTTCGCGCTCTACGCTTGTATCTAAACTAAGCAAAGCTACAATAGGTCAAAAAATTTACATAATTTAAACATTTTGCATTACTTTGACTAGAAAAAAAATATATAATGGTAGCCCTCAGTTTTATGAACTAACAGAAAAACCGCTCACAACTTGTAATGGATATTTCAATCGCAATATGTACATACGTAGATCGGAGAGATACCTGTCAAATGAGCAAATGAGCATTTACATCTATGTTAATATTATACAGAGGTAAACCTTGTTGTTTGTATGTAATGGATAAACACAAAAACCACTCAATCGATCTCTAAAATTCTTTCACCTATAGAAAGTTACATTATCAGCGAGTAACATGGGCTGTACTTTATCATCGAAAAAAAATTTTACCCGTGCGAAGCCGGGGGGGGGTCACTGGTGTTTAATAATTTGCGTATTTTGCGTCCCCCTTTGAATGGCGCCCAGAGCACGTGCCTTACCTACCTCACCTTAGGTACTTGTACTGTGCCTTAGGCACAGTACAAGTAAGCATACAGTATTCTATCTTCATACAAACGCTCTCAAACGACGCGTTCGAAATCTCGACATTTCTCGGCATACGACAGTCGCGAATGCGCCGCGGTTGTCGTCGGATGGTAAGATACGCTCCCGCGCATTTACTGACTAAATATTATGTCAATCAAGTTTACGAGAATAATGTTCAGTGTATGGATGTTTGAATACATCTATATCGAAACCGGAAATATTTCTCTGTTGCTAATTTGTAGGAAATATCAAAATCATAATGATCTAGTTAATTTACTGCTGATTTTTAATTATACTGCACACGAAATACATTTTTTTGTCCATTTCCGCCATACTAACTCACAAACTTTTGAAACTAGATATAAAATACTAGTAAAATTATATAAATAAAAATGTATTAAATTTGCAATAATATAAAACGAAAAGATAATATGACAATTTAATATAGTACCTATTATCAAATACGTAACCCAAGAAAAACATTCAGTCCAAGTCAGTAGCCCTATTGCGCGTTTACGTACCAAACGACCGTAGGTAATTATCTCTAGGACACTGCCGAGATAGAATACTGTATGCTTACTTGTACTGTGCCTTAGGTATGCCATTACGATTCCGTTTATGGTTTTTTAAACGACGTCAAAAAAAGGAGGTTCTCAATTCGGTTGTATTTTTTTATTTATTTTTTATGTTTGTTGTCTTAGAACTCCGTCATTTATAAATTAATTTGGAAAATTCTTGTAATTGTAAGGATATACTTCCAGATTGGTTCCATTTAAATTTCACTGGTATTGGAGCATGGACTTCTAAGGTACATCGAATAACACCAAATAAGGCGAACTATGGCTATAAGCTTTATTTGTATTGACGTTTCTCTTTTATGTCATCGCGCTCCAGAATTAGAAGAGAAGTTAATTGTAGACCTACCCTAGATATTTATTTAGTCAAGGTCAAGGTCACTCAAAAGGGAGAAACAAACAAATTTAAGAAAAATTAAACCGATTTCAAAGAAAAAACACTGAAAAATACGAAATAACTTTTAACAATCGAAACTCAAATACTTATAAATAACTTTATAAATAAGATACAAATACCCACATAATTAAATTGAACAGTTATTGAAGTCGGTGCCAAATCAATGCGCAAAAAAAATAGATCTGTTTAAAAAGAAAGGCGATATTAATGGTATGAAAACCGAGATCGTGATAAATTGGTTATTCCAAAATTTAAATTACATAAGTCAAATGTTTCATTTTTGGGTAATTGCATTGCATTTTCATAACAAAGCTACTCAATTAACAGATAATAAATTTAGATAGGTTATAAAACATACATTGATTTGACAATCATACTATAAAATAAACGATTTCATTGAAGATAAAATGGTCTTCTCTGCACATGCATTTACTGGCTTAATGAATATTATATTTTATTAAACCTTTTGTAAAATGAAGTTGAAAAAATGATATCCGACTGAGTTTCTTGTCACTTCTTCTCAGTGTCGAGGTTTTCTATTTGAACCGAATTAAAGTAGATTTGAGGTTCAAAAATACCTTGTAATTGGGTTTACTTGAATAAATTGAGTTGACTTTGACTTTGAACAATAGAAAGTCTATTAGTTTGGTAGTCTTGGTTTGCATTTCGATTAATAAAGGATAGTTATTTTATAATTTTCAGTGTTCTTTTTCGAAGTCGGTTTAATTTTATTTTTATTTTTTTTGACTTCGTTTGTTCGTCGTCGCCTATCAGTAAACATTCCTTCTAAGTTTTATTAATCCAATGATTTAATGTTATTAAGTGTACAAAAGCTTGTTAAAATATATTTTCACTTCTAATTATATTCACATGTTAATTTCCAGGTTTTTGTCCCAACAATTTTTGAAACTGTGACCTTTAAAATGCAGTAAACAAAGCAAGTGACTTGAAGGCGTTACCGATTTTAAAATGCCTCCATTCAGTGAGTGTCCGACAGCATATTTAATAGTTTTATTGCATTTTAAACCCTATGACTCTATATTTAAAGAAATGTTCTAATAAATGTGGATATTTGGTCCGAGTTACGAATTGCGAGCGGTGTTATATGTAATGTACTGTATTACAAAATATGACATACAAGCATACAGGATGCTTAGAACGAAGAAAATTTACAGAGCGAAAGTGCAGACAGTAGCAGAAGCCAAAAATTTTAGTTACTAGCTGTAGCCCGCGATGTCGTTGACGTGGAATCAAAAGAAAATTGGCTTGTGTCTTTCACTACGGTTCAGAAATTCCATCACAATCAGTCTAACGGTTTAGCCGCAAAAATCTAACAGACAGAGATACTTTCGCATTTATCATATTAGTGTTTATAGAATACAAAAATAAATGAAAATGATTGTGGAATTAACAAAACCTTGCAAAAAAATTAAATAAGTAACAGTATAATTCCTCGCATTAATTGCTGCGATCAGAGGCCTACTTATCTAAGTTTCTTTTACTCGTGTGAGAGACCTAGAATAATTCTATAATTCCCTCTATCCCTTTACTTCCTTCCTCTACTTTATAAAACCAGTGTTCCCAAGTGTAGAAACTATTTGAGGGGGTGAAGGAAATCGCATAGGCTCCATAATTCAAGAAATGCATTATCAATTAAAAATAATTTTAATTGCCAGAATGTCTCTCCATTTAATGACAATTGTTTTAATATATTTTTAATAGCTGCAACCAATTATGGTTCGACCGATACGATATTCAGATTAGAAATCAGACAACAGTTAAAATTGTTTTGATGTAATGTATTAAAAAAAGATTCTAGTTCAAATGGTCGACATAATTACAAGAAAGATTGTTAAATAACATGTAATTTTTATAGATTTCAAATCTCTGAGATAATGAGATTTGCGAATACGATATTCTTAAATACATCATCTATACCAGTTCCCAGAGGTATTATCGGGAGCACTCGCTCAAAAATTTCACGCGAACAAAGTCGCATGTCTAGTCATATATATATATATATATAAGAATGAATATTCCTTTGTGTTTTTGTTCTTTATGCGTTCCTACCAAAGGCATACTGGCGTATAGACGCATAAAAACAGTGCGAGTGAGAATGTAATCTTTTATGATAGTGGCACGCGTAGGAAAGGGACAGCAAACGAGATGCTATTGTAACACATTTTGAATGACAGGTCGTCACAAGTCGTCACGCTGTGAAGAAAGCTGTTGGCTTATTTTATTATTTTGTGTTATTTCTGTTTATTTTAAAGAAGTACCGTATTTCACAATAATGGTTATGTGTGTATGTGATTGTGTTATAACATATCACAATAATCAAGGGAGTCATTCATTTCATAGGTGTCAAAGACAAATTAAAAAGGTTATGGTTCTCATATAAATATAAATCATTCATCCCATTGTGACGAAACTTTGGTGAATTATTTTGCTTACCGCGAAGGATTCCGAATTTTATTCAGTTAAGTAATTCATAAATAAATATAACAGACAGATATCTTATAACTTAAACTATAACACGAGTATAGCAAGTAGCAAAAGGTAATTATTGAGTACTAATTTCCATCATAATGTACAAGTGTACGTACGGAGCGACCGGTGGCAGGCATGCACTGAATGATGGCGACTGATTTATTAAGGGCATGCCATTTCACTAGACAAAATTAAAATTTAATTTTAGGAAAGATAAGTAAGTTTTTTTTTTTTTATATATAGTTGTAACTTTATTAATAAAAAGTACATACATATGTTAATATTTACAAACTTAAAACTACACATTATCTTAAATAATAAACTTCCTCAAAGTTGCCGCTTAGAAAGCTGTCATTGCTCAAGGTACCTAGCAGACTGGCAGCATTGCCTCTTTGAATAGCCAAACTGATTCGTTGGCGGAAGAAGCTGCCAGCCCGGCGGTCTCCCGAAGCCTCGACCAGTCTCTTACAAATATCAGAAACCAGTTGACGGGCTTCGGGGCCCCAGGGACCCAAAGTTTCGAGTAAGTATATTCAAACTCTTATTATTCCGGCAATAATTTTATTAAACCATTGACATGGTACTACTACTAGATTAAATGTTCGAAACAATCACTAAAACAATAGTCTGGATGAATTGAAGAGATAGGACTCGGTCAGCTAACCAGCACCGAATCTAGCTAGCATCTAATCTTGGCTGACCGAGTCCTATCTCTGATATATCCTGAGGATGCTTTGTTGAGAGGCAAAACACGTGTCGATTGGTGGTTTTTGGAGTTTGAACGGAAAATAACTAATGATTTTAGGTATTCATCACATGAAATGGATTTCCGCAAGGTAACACCTGCGTCCATACAATATCAATAGTCTGGAAATGATCTTTTCTGCGCTTTCATTTACTGGCTCTCTGAGTATTGTATTTTAATAAACCTTTTTTCAAATGATGTTCAAATAATTATACCTGCCTGAGTTTCTTGTCGGTTCTTCTCAGTGTCCAGGCTTTCTTTTCTCTTCTCTTTGAACCGGTCTAAAGTAGATTTGACGTTCAAAAATACCTTGTAATTGGGTTTACTTGAATAAATTGATTTGACTTTGACTATGTTCCACTCAACTAAGGCTCGGGGACCACACCTGGCTCACTTTCAATTTGACGCTTGTGCAGTGAACAACGTAACGCATTCGACTTCATTTCATATTAAAAGCACTTGTGTAATACTTTCATATTAAGTAATTAACAAATTGATGCTCGGTTTAATATTAGTTTGCTAAATATACATTTAAAATGAATTTTTAATGAATAAATATAACATAATTGATTTTTCTTAAAACATGAGCAGGTCTTGCTCATTCGTAGCAACGAAACAATAGCGCCGTCTCGCTCTTAGTTGTAACGAAGCGGCAGTTCCCCTGCCCTGCTCTGCCAGCGCGTAATGACACGATTACTTTTCTTGTCATGCACTAATCTATTGTAACGTATAAACCAATGAATCAGGTATAGGTTATTTCGCCTTTTAAAAGCCCCTAATACCAACTCCTAAAAGTAAAACCCAAATTAATTTACATCTCTATTTGAGTCATTATTTACTATAATTTTTCCAAACATCTATTTAGTTACGACAAATAATATCTGAGAAATAAAAATTGAAAAACTAATGGATATAATCTCCATCATATCTAATAACGTTATCCAGAATATTAGTAGCCCTGGAAAGTTATGACATCGTTATATACGGTGAAATGCAAACATTCTGTATTAGCTATGTTATTGTACTAAATGAAAGATAAAATTAATTGTTTCTAAATATTTACTAAATCCACCTTAAAAAAATATGGAAATATTTTGAATCAAATAAATAAATCTTTTTTAATTCTTAAAAATTAAAAAAAAATTATTATATGTATTGAACATGTTTTATTGCTTAAAAAAATTTTACTCTTTGATATACATACTGATGCCAGTAAATAAGTTATTGGTAGACTTTTCACTATTGCAATCGTTGTATTATATTGTATAAAAATCCATTTTAAATATGAGATGACAAAATTATATAATAAAAATGAATGTTATATGTATAAGGTGTCTTATGTTACTCAAAGGTGTCTTATGTCACGTGGACCGCTCAAAGTACCGTGACTACAACCCTGCCGCCCGCGCGTCCCGCTAGCTTAGTCATTCCGTTCGTCATTCTGTGGTTAATCATTTCGTACTTTTTAACTCTAAAGTGTACGCGTAAGGTAAAAATTCGTTTGTGAAATTTAAGAGATCCTGTGTTTTGTATGAATTACGACAAATATTGGTGGATTCTAATGCTAACAGCTTGGTTTTGATTTAAAATGCAAAGTCTACCATAACTTACAACTATTACATTTTTGCTGCGAATGTAATCAAATAAAATAAAATACAAACCTACTACGTATCGTCAATAGTTAGATTTTTGAAAAAGTGTATTTAGTGTAGATACACGAAATACTTTAAATAAGAAAACGTCATGTAGCAATTAATGGCTGATTTATTATTAAAAGCCAACACTAAAAGTTTTTTCTTAAACATTCAATAATTTACGGTTTATTTTGTTGGACTTCTATTATATATTCGTTTTTACACTAATTACTATAATTCTACGAAAAAAAAAATATATATATATGTATATATAGATAGCATTTACACCGAAAATAAAAAGCATAATTTTAACATTTGCATTTTTTTTAAATTTGCGGGCCTAAGTCCAGGTGGATTCGTAAATATAGTATCTTAAAATCACATACTTACTTCAATTTTAGAAAAAAAATGTACGTATAGTACGGTTGTCGAAAAGTAGGCGATAGTAGCGCCAAAACGAAATACAAAACAATTACGGCAAAGTGACTGTCGCATCTGAACTACCTACAAATACTTAATCTGTGCTTTACAGTTTGCTTGAGACCACGGCCGATGCAACTCGGTCGAAACGTCAAGCCAAATAAAGGTAATCGCGTTAATTTCTCGTTTTACATATTGTTGTATAATGGTTACTAAGTACTGCATTAACTAATTTACGTTCGCATTGGCGTGGTGGCAGAGTATCTGCCTTCCAACCTGGGGATACCGGGTTCGATCTGGAGGCCTAGACAAGTGGCTCAAAGGTCGTAAACGCTAGTAGAATAGAATGACAAATTTCACGTGATCTAGCGTAACGAATTTTAAATTGGTCGGTGGTGGTCACTTTCCATCAGGTGATTAGCATGCTCCTTGCCCCATCTTTTATAAAAAAAAATACTTTTAGTCACTAGTCGAAAACAATGCAGAAAACATAATATGAGTGAATGAATGAAATCGCTGACCATACTATATTTTACAAGTTGTAACTTCGCCTTAAATAGTAATATTTATGAGCGATACTGTCTCTCGGAATAACAACAAAGAAATGCGGTTTAAAATTCATTTATTTGTCATAATTACACATTTAAGTTCATATTTACATGTTTAAAGCTCGCTTCATTCAGCGTAGTCTAAAGGAACTTTACTTATGTACAGTATGTTCATTGTTAAGTTTTAATATTTAAATTACAATTTCTAAACTTTTATTTAGAAATTCCTTTCATACAGACGGCAATTTATTCAATTCAGACATTTTTTAGATTAATAGATTTCAACAGTTTTTTTATACATTTCTAAATAAAAAAAAATGAAATTGTGGTTTCAAATGAAAATTATGTTTGTGCAGTACGGGATAAATGCATTTTTGTCTCAATAAACTACTTTACAAACATACGTAGCGTGGGCATTAATTACTTGTGTGTTAGCGCGATATTAAGGTGTCAACAAATGTAATTGAGATTATGACTACTAAAATAATTAGGACTGAGTTTACAATAGTAACTTTACGAGTAGTTGCAAAAAAAAAAGTATCTTTTATTGGTTCTCTAATTAAGTAATTATACTACGCGATACTATTATGAGCTTTCTGCTTAGTACTGTTGCAACGCTATAATACATAAATCCCAATAATGTGCAAAGATCAATAAATATTGTTAGAACAAGACGACCATTACCTCACCTCCGTATTTTATTACGATATTATATTTAATTAAATACGGGGTAAATTGAGTACTAGAACTAGACTTGACTATTCCTTTACTGTATCTTCGAAACTTTAATGGATCAAGATTTTATTATAATTGTAATAATAAATAAGTACGAATAAATTGCCACCTGTTTAACATCGAGACATGCTTTTTTCAACAATAAATTCATCGTTATTAGAATTAAAGCGTTTACAGATAATATTTACAAAATATAATTAAATATCACGATAACAGTAGACTGGCACGATTGTTAATGATAAATATTTATTACTTATTTTACAATAAATAGCAATAATTTATTTGGTATCGAAAACGCTATACATAAAGTTACATTTAACATTAAAAAGTAGTTATCTAAATAATTTATGAACATACATTCATTATAAGTGAATTGTACATGGTATAGAAACTGCTAGTAAACTTTCGTGAAATCACAGAACAGTAAGTAAATACGTATATTCGCTTGAGGCGACGAATTGGAAATTTTGATGGTAGAGATCTCAATTTTTCTAAGTGATTAACAAAACGTTTGAAAGTGATATTTAGCAACCTGATTCTTCATTCCATTGACTTTCTTTTGCCTTTTTTGCCTCTTCATTTCATTGGCTGACTTTTTTAATAGAAAAAAATGTAAGAAACCACTTCTACAACAGAATTTTACATTTTTCGAACTAACGGGACCGATTTATATTTCTGAATTTTCTGTGGAGATTAATCTAAACAAAATGCTTCAACATATTTTGAAGTTAATTATAGTTTTTTAACGAAAATAACTGTGTTTTTTTGTTTGTATGGAGAATATATGGGGCGGAGAACCTCTATTTTAAATTAATATTATTGTTTATTTTATTTTTATTTTTTTTATACTCCAGACAATTGAACAGATTGTGTGACCCCAAACTAAGCAGTAAGCTTGTACTATGGGTTACCCCACACAACGAACTCTGGGGGAGCTCCCAGGAACACCCAGACTCCAAGCCAATTTAGAAAAGTTCGTTTCCTAAATTGACCTGACCGGGGATCGAACCCGGGACTCTAGCTTGGAAAGCAGACGCATATGCCACTGCGCCAACGGCCAGTTCTGCGTCACCTTTTAAAACTTTGTCATCATGGGGCGTAAGCTAGCAAGACAAGGTTTTGTTCTATTAAAATATACCAATGGTTTTGATTTTCGTATTGACGCACGGTCCCAAGAAAATAAATCGCATCTGATAAATTCACAGCTATATTATCAGAGCTTAGAAGTTTTATTTAAAAACTATGATTATTTTTGCCTCTGCGAGAAAAAAAATAAAATCAATGAGAAATAGACATCGATGATTTGCTTATGGATACATACAAAGGAATGTGGGAGGTACTACTCTCCCACATACATTACGGCGTTAATCTGTGTGGCATATATATATATATATATATATGTATGCTCCGAGAATCTTTGAATCTAGCTGGATACCGTACTCTGAGCAGGTACTTGAAGACAAATATGTCACCTCGAAAACTTGACCACTAATGTTTCATTTGTCTCTTTCTAACTCTTGGAAATAACTCGGCAATACACCTACTAGTATAGAGGTACATAAGATTGCGATATAGATATACCAACAGCAAAGGATGAAAAGAGATGGAGGGGTAAAGAGATGTTTCAAGGTTAAACTCGTCTCCGATTACCTCTTAAAGTGCGGCCTCCAGTTATTACTACTCCATGGTAGACTCCTAAACCCTCGGACCAAACAACATAACGAAAAGAGTCATAATAAGTTGCCGTGTGTCAAACGAATTCTTCTATCTCTTTCTATCTCATTGGCGTAATCACGAGTAAAACAGTTAGCTGTAGTAAGTATGGCAACTTCCCTGTCAGTGTATTTCATGTCAGCTTATAAGTCGGCCATGAAATATTTATTTGCAAAATACTCGTAAAGCTTAAGATATTTGGGGACTAGTATCACAGTACAAGTAAGCATACAGTATTCTATCTCGGCAGTGTCCTAGAGATAATTACCTACGGTCGCTCGGTACGTAAACACGCAATAGGCCACCGACTTGGACTGAATGTTTTCTTGGGTTACGTATTTGATAATAGGCACTATGTTAAATTGTCATGTTATCTTTTCATTTTATATTATTACAAATTTAATACGTTTTTATTTATATAATTTTACT
The DNA here is from genome assembly GCA_907165235.1 of Zeuzera pyrina. NCBI lineage: Eukaryota > Metazoa > Arthropoda > Insecta > Lepidoptera > Cossidae > Zeuzera > Zeuzera pyrina. Next base: position 8,320,298 of record OU015646.1, on the reverse strand, counting down.
AGCATTTTATATCTAGTTTGAAAAGTTTGTGAGTTAGTAAGTATGGTGGAAATGGGAAAAAAAATGCATTTTATGTGCAGTATAATTTAAAATCAGCAATAAAGTAACTAGATCATTATGATAATATATTTCCTACGAATTAGCAACAGAGAAATATTACTGGTTTCGATATAGATGTATTTAAACATCCATACACTGAAAATTATGCTCGTAAACTTGATTGACATAATATTTAGTCAGGAAATGCGCGGAAGCGTCTCATACCGTCTGAAGACAACCGCGGTGCACTCGCGACTGTCATATGACGAGAAATGGCGAGATTTCGAGCGCATCGTTTGGGAGCGTTTGTATGAAGATAGAATACTGTATGCTTACTTGTACTGTGCTAGTATTCACAAAAATACAAATATGTCATTTTTGGCTCTGAATCCTTGTACTGTGATCTTCCCTAGTCATGCACGTCAGTAAAAATCTAGAAAGTAGGTCAACAAAAAAGGACACTTTAATGACACGCTTTTGAAGCAAATGCTCCGTCCATCGTGATATATGGTCCGAGATTAAACCATTCAAATAACTGAGCTTACATTTATAGGTTATGATTACTGAAAAGATGAAAGCAATTTGAGCAATTTTCAATTAGTAGTTTATTGAAATAATTTCCTCATATTTTTTTTCTAGGACTGTCTTGAGGACCGTCGATATTGTATTAAAAATTTTAGACCATTTCACTTGTTGCGTGATGTCGCAATACAAAGTGCGGAAGTATTTTACTTCCACTACTGCTTACGTGTTTTTATACATAATGAGATATATTTACAGAGGTATCAGTGATATAATTTGTTTTTTGATAGAACACTTTCGAATAGGTAAAAAAAACTTAACATCGAAGTTTACTTCTAACCTATCTACCAGAAGTCGTTTCTGGGTAGAAAAGACTTCGTAAAGCGAAACTTTGTTTTTGGAATTTGATTAATACCTAAAACACCATCTATACAGGCATAGTTTTGGCTCCCAAGAGCTAGTTAACAATATCTGTTATCAAGTGTCAAAATGGGAAGCAGTAGTTTTTCTAAAGCTTAGTCCAAAGTGCTGCAATAGATGTTATATCTGATACCAGTATGTAATATTTAGGGAACGCGCAAAGAACTATAGTCTAACTTTTAATTCGATAGAGTAATTTGACAAACGTCAAATGTGTGTCAAAGTTCTGAATAAAGTGGCCAACTAAAATAGAGTTTTCAAATAATAATAATAAACTCAGACACTTACACAGCGCCATCTAGTCCCAAAGTAAGCAGCACAGCGCTTGTGTTATGGGTACTAGACAACTGATATACTACATATATACTTTTCTTTTGTAACTAAATACATATTATACATAAACACCCAGACTCGGGGCGGGAATCGAACCCGCAACCCCCATTTACTTTCCGACGGGTTAAGTCGTTGCGCCACGGAGGTGGTCAAATGATAAAAATGATAGAACTAAGACCATGTCGATTCAACTAATCGATCGACTAGTCCCATCATTTCATTCATTTAATTTTGTGTTAATATGGCTCCGTAGCGTCGCCATTTCATAATGTATTGTATGATTCAAATAAATGAAACATAACATTAAATTTTTTTTAAATATTTTATCCACTTTCCTTATTGCTACGAATATTCGTATAATTTTGACGCTACCGCTATTTCATGAAAGGAATAATCCAAAAAAACATTTCATGCGGATAATGCCGCAGGGAAACTGCTACAGTTTAATAATAACAAAGTCGACATTGGAGAACACCTCTATTTCAAAAATTGCAAAAACTGATTACCCTGGAAACGTCAAATCACTCTACTGAATTAAAAGTTGGAGTATAAGCGCTGTGTACTGTGACATCATGTTACATGACCAAAGAAGTTTTCGTTCTGTATTTGTGGGAAGATGTAAATCATCGCTTAATACCCAAAAAACCATCAACTGATTATAAACTTTTAAGCTTTTGCGTTGCATTATAAAATATCTAAAAACATGGGAAATTAATGCGATTATCTTTTATTTTGGTTTGACACTTAGCCAAGTTGTATTGTTCATATATTTAACCGGATGTGTAGGAACCCTAATAATTATTTACAAATATCGGAAGTAATCTGCTTCGGACATGGCGTGAAGCTTGCTGCGACAGTTTACTCGAGACCACGGCCGATGCAACTCGGCCGAAACATCAAGCCAAAATAAAAGTAATCGCATTAACTATCCGTGTTTTTAGAAACTGAATAATTTATTTAATAACCTTATTGACAAATCAAAATAAACATTGGGTTTAAATCACTGCGACTTTAAATAATCGGTAAGCAAATTTTTTAAGTTAACTAGTTATCTCTTCGAAAAATTCTGTTCACACTTTTCTACTTGACTTAGCACTTTTCCTATCCTCTCGTGGAGAATTTTAACATTCTTCTCCGGCAACGGAGGCAAAATGTCTCTAACAATAGCATTGTTCTTTTTGTGAAACATTTCACTGAGTTTAACACCCGCTGATTGTGTATCATTCAAACTCTTTAAAGCGTCCACAGTCGTTTTTCTGAATACACACAAATTATCCAACATTAAACTGTGATAAACATTGTATTTCTTCAACAATCTATACCCGTGTAGCAAACCTGACTCGTTGTCGAGAAATAATAGAAGTCCACTGTCTATTTTCCTTGCTAAATTGTGCGCTGGGCCGTCCATAATATTGATGTTCCACTGGTAATTAAATAAATTGTTCACGATTCTATCTAAATTTGCTGTTAGGTAATCGAAAATGATCAAATCTGACCATTGAGCTAATTCGACAAATAGATTCACAGTTTTCTTAGCGATTTTCATGTCTATAAAGTTGAAATCCTCAGTTTCTTTCTTAACTGTTTTTATATTTTTCACCTTTAATTTTTCTAGTAATATCTCTTTTGATGCTTCTTCCTTTTCCCTCAAAGACATTTTGTATACATCGAACTTGTTTAAATGTCGATTCGTCGGTTTCAGAATGTCTGGAATCGTTGCGGATTCTAGGCTTGGTATATACTGTGTCAGCACAACAGCTCGATTTGAATTCCATTGAGCAGCAGCTATTTCATTTGCTACGTTCTTCCAAAGTTTATCCTTGACGTCCACAACTCTAACGACAGATGGCGCTAAATTGGTCAAATTCAGCAGCTTTGCTACATAGAAACTGAAAATTTCGCCTTGGATCTGATCTGTATTTTGTCTATATCTTACGCAAGCTTGCAACCCATCTTTAAAGGTGACTAGTCTATTTTGCATTCTGCCACAGCCTGTCTCCATTTTGATCACTTGACTTTGATTTACGTATTTTTCCCACAAGTCTGCTGAATCTGGACCATAGCCTTGTGGCACTGAATTCTCTACTTCTGGTCCCCAGAATATATTATCATACAAAACTGTTTCTTCGTTAAGAACATGATTTTTGTTACTAACTACTGGGATAACATGTTTTAGATGCGAAACTTTATTGTCTTTTAATATGTCCTTCATATCTTCTGTTAATCCTTTGGGATATATATCTTTCTTATATTTATTCTTTTCTACAGAACCCGTGAAAGATACAGTAGGGAACTTATTACTTATTTCTTTATCTAGATTTCTCTCAGTCTTATGATCATTGATTTCAAATCTCAAGGAATTTAATGTTCTTAATTTTCTTGTGTCATTTATCCTTGATTGTCTAGGACTAGGTTCTAGGATGTGTTGTGATGATCCCATTAATAAGACACCTATAACTAGACCTAGGATAAAACTTGCACAAACACTTAGAACACAATAGTTATAAAAAGTATATTCTTTCTTAATATTTCTTCTAGATAAATCTTCTGCGCAACCGAAGTTATTATATGTAACGTAATTACACTTCCTTGGTAGAAATTTATTTAAGTCGACGGCCATTTTGAATCTTCCTTCAGCGGCCTCCATTTTGAATTTTTTCTGGTTTATATCCCGTAGCGTGGGTATTCTTTCATTGTATTCTTTGAAGGTGTGATTATTAGTCGTCTGCTTGCTATCATCCATTTTATTTCTCATTTCCTAAACTTCTGATCGATGAACGCCATTTTAAATTCTGTAACAAAAGAAAAGTAAATATTAATATTATTCTTATACCTCATCCATGACATTATAAAACAGGACTAGTACAGGACTGTTTGCCTCAGGGCTGGATTTAGAGGTCTGGAGGCCTCGGGGCAACAAAGGAGTGGAGGCCCCCTGGCCCCAAACTATTTTACAAATAAAATGACCAATTTTTTTCAGTCGAGTTTTTCAATAAATAATTTATTGTGAAACCAAGTAGATTCTTTTAGTATTTAACAAGCATATATAAATATTATCGGAAACAAGAATTATCTGAAATTAAATTTTAGTGTTAACGAACGGAACCTTCTGAGCTTTTTTCGCCGAAAAATCGTTGATGAGTTCGTTGAAATCCAGTTCCCGAAGTAAATCGCTTTCAATGCTCAGGAGAGAAAGTTTTGATAGACGGTTTTGTCCCATCGTGGTTCGAAGCCTATTTTTTATAATCTTCATTTTTGAAAAGATTCATTTTTGAGAGATCAATGATTTCTGTTAATATTTAAGAACAATATAATCATGTTTGTACAAAGTACCGTAGGTAAGGTAAAACCGCGAAAAAAAAATCAAAGGAAAAGATGTTTACTAGTGGTTACTAGTCGAAATTTGAAAGAAGTTTTTTTCCAAAGTCTCTATTGTGGGGGCCCCTCTTTTGTGGAGGCCCCGGGGCTGTCGCCCCGGTTGCCCTCCCCTAAATCCGGCCCTGGTTTGCCTCAATAATTATTTAAACACTGAAACGTCATTACGCTATGTCTAAATTAGCATAGCATGATTAGTGGATAATAAGCCTAAAGTACATTAAAAACAACAGATTAACTTTACATAAACGGAAGCCCGTGTCAAAGTCAATCACACAGAAGATTAAGTTAATATTTGACAAGCAACATTGTATTATAATGTGTGCGGGGATGTTCGAAAAGTTCTCACAGCGCAATCGTGCAACTTATTTATTGAGATAATATTTCCTGCTTGTTTTTTTTGTTTTAAACGGCTAATCTGGTTGACATGTAACATGAAATATACCGAAAGGCAATAATCGTGTACACAGTAGACGTCCTGCTAAACGAGAAAATAGTAATAATAAAAAAAGGGGACATGTCAGATGGTATGTATACAATTATGTGACGTAAATGTACTCTTTTTTTAAGCATATTGCGCACACGCAGGAATCTGAAATTTGGCACAGTTAAAGTTTATATGGAGAATGAGTGCAGAAAGATACAAAATCTGTACATAATGTGTGTTACAAATTCAGTAAATTAAATGAAACACTCGTTTACATTCATACTGCAAATTTCAAACATATAATATTTTGTGATCAAACAATCGAACAAAGTAGATTGTAGTCAAAGAATTTTAATATGTTGCCAACAAATAATTACTGACAGGTTGACTGAACTAGTTTCGAGCTGTAAATTTTTTGTGATATGTCAGCTGTAAGCTGTTTCGAGATTGTGGAGTGTATGTCAAGGGGAAAGAGCGTTAATTTACGGTCGAACTTCGACCACTGGACGACCTCTAGTAAAAAGAAATATGCCTAATTCCAAAAAAGCGCATAATTAATTAAGTTTTATTACCTATTGACTTATTAAAAATGTTATTAAAGCTTATATTTTGCTTTTATTTAAAGTACGTACCTATTTAAGGCGAAAGGAGAACAGAAAACGTGAAAAATGGTGTTGTATGCAGTTTTTGTGACTAATGTATCTTATCGCACGTATCTTTAAATTAATTTTTGTGGTCCAATTATAATTTCAATTGTGATAGCACACAAAAGTACTTTGAAATAACAGGTATGACTTGTATCTTGCACATCAAACTTGCGAAATCAAACTTGTTCACTACCAAACTCGGTGTGGTTATTGTTATAATTTCTATCTTGATCTTGCAGGTCCATTTATTTCGAACAGTAGTTAGATAAGGTTAAAATTCATTTTGTCTGTGATCATAACTAATAACCGTGCTAATTAACGGTCCGTTCGCACGCCATCTATCCGCAAAAAAACGCGATAGTTCGTTAAGGAAAATATAGCGGGACCAATAAAATCGAGCGCATGCACTGCTTGAAATGATTAGATGGCACGCATATAAACACCAACCACGTGTTAACTACTCAAGGTCACTTGCCTCTCCCGTCGCCTTAAGTATTATAAAGTGCTTCGCATACTTATATCTCACATAATACTGAGTTGATATTGCGCACTAGAAAATTGATAACATCCATAGTTAAAGTATAATGCGCCTCAATGTTACCTACTCATAACACTTATCCTTTCAAAAACGCGATATATTCTTAGTGACAGGAACGCATTACGTTTGAACTCAATTTCTAGATTCATATACTGATATGTACTCGCTTACCTAGGCGAAAATGTGTGAAGAGAATGATGAGATTTGAGGAAGCGAAAGAGGTGTGTAAGGACCGCGACTCCTGGCGCTCTGTCCTTTCTGACTACCCCGTTAGGGATACAGCGTGAAGATATGTATGTATATATATACTGATATTGGTTTTATGCCTCCGGTTATTTATCCATGCAACCCCCAGGACGATGACGGAGGGTATAGTCCGCGCTGTCGTGGGTCATAGAACTGCGAATGTAGGAATGTAGGGGCAGAGAATGTGTAAAAAAGAAGGCCGTCTCCCACCTCATGCATAAGGGAATTGCCTACTGTCGGCCGGATACATACATAGGGTTGCCTTGGATGTGCGATGCGGAGAGCATCTCGTTTAATTATACATTTAATACATAATAATAAAAAAACAATACACATGGATAAGTGTTTCGTGTTGGTTAAATTTAATTTTTTGCTATGTTGAAGAATGATAACTGTATTTGAACGGCTAAAATTATTTAAGCCTCTAAAGACATTATAATACATTCGTTTACATATCTTCGTATTTGCGACGATGTGAAGAATGAATTAAAGAGAAATGGAACACTCACATGTTTGCGTCGCGTGCTACCCCGACTGGCGCTACAGTAATTACCCATATTCGCCCAAAATATTGCCGTTGTGTGCGTGCCACGGCTCGTGCGCATTAGCGAGCACTAGCGCGCACACATACAAACTGCGTACGCTAGCTTTCTATGAAGACATTCTGCTGCTATGTTCATACTGTGGTAGAGGATTCTGTCACTGACTCCCTGAAGTATTAGTACGGACTTCAGCACGTTCGGTAAGAGATCCTGGAACCCCTCGACAAACCGTCCAAGAACAGAAGATCAGAAGTTTTAGTAGGTACAGGACCTATATAACCTAGCCTGTCCTCCAAGGGGCTAGGTACCTGTCTTCACCGCGGGGTCGCGGTAGAGTGCAAATGCGTCCCCTTTACCTCGGTAAAAGGCACCCAGGAGGAACTTTAGTTATTTATTTCTTAAATACAAGTAGGCGATTTCAACAACTGCTCTCCAACGCTGTTGTAAAGTCTCAACGACTCGGTATGAACCAATTTGTGAACTTATAGCAATTCCGATTTCTAAGGCCTTATGAACCCTGTCCATGCTGCGTAACGTTTGTCACCTGAACTGCGCTTCAATTGATGAAAACAGTTGTAGCTCCGAAAGCTGTAGTCTCAGACAATAATATATAGTAAATATTTTACACGTTACTACAAACAAGAACAGTTCGAAATGTAGCGAGAAGTTTGAATCAGACAATCTAATATATTGTTTTAAAGTTCTGTGTAAGTGAAAAGAGTGTAAGAGATCTTTTAAATAAACATGTGTAGCTAAAGTTCTCGCGCTCTTCAAAGAAGTCCTTTTTAAAGCGACGCATTGGAAATTTTGACGGCAGGGATCTCAATTTTTCTAAGTGACTACAAAACGTATGAAAGTGATATTCGGTAAACTGATTTTTCATTTCATTGACTTCATTTTACCCGTTGCGTTAAAAGAAACCTCTTTTAAACAGAGATTTTCATTTTTCGGAGCAACGGTACCGATTTATGTTTCTAAATTTTCTGTATAGTTTAATCTAAACATAGTCTCCAAAATAACAGTTGGATTTTTTAAAATAAATTACAGTTTTTTAAATAAACGAAAATAACTGTTTTTTTGAATTTTTCGTAAGCTATCGCGTGTACGTTTACATAGAGCAGAAGGTCTATTTTAGATTAAATTATTGTTTATCAATGCGTCGCCTAACTTCAGAAAAGCTGAATTTGAATTTGAAAAAAAAGCCTACTATAACTTTACTGGAAGAATTTTACGGACTCAGTTATATGAAGAATAAACGAATTTAAATCGAACGTGCTTCATGTGTTCGTAATGAATTATAACAATACTGTAACGTGTGCTTTGCATAACTGTTCAACTCATCAGTGATTTTACTTTTTAATACGTCATCTGATTGGAGTTATAAGGGAATAAATACATTGACAAAGCTGCGACTTAGTTTTATACTGTTTAAAGATATCAAACTTATTAAAACATGTTCACAAAGATATGTAATGTATTATCAGTGTGGGAAAACTCACATATAAACAAATAATGTAATTATGAACCATTAATTTCGCTTCTGTTATCAACAAAAAGTCCTCGTAAAAACAATATTAGTAATTATACGGTGCAGCTAAAACCCCCAATTATTCAGTTAGCAATCCACTAATAATATTCAATTAACTCGGGCTGGTTGTGTATAATTTCGTATTGTTGTTACGAGTGGTTAGATGGGCGTACCGATCCGGCGCGTGCTGGGTATACACAGAGCTGTTAACACCACTGTTACTGATATCTTTTACTAAAATCAGCTAATGCTTAATATACACGTTATAACGACGACTTCTAAAGTGGATGCCGTATAAAAAACACTAGGGTTCCGCGAGAGTTCACTCGTCGTTAAATCGTTGAAATCGTTGAATCGTCATTTTGACATAATTTTTTGCGCGGAACTTGACCTAAGCATACACATTTATAAACATTGAATAATTTTTATTCCACAGAAAGACCTATACAATAAAAATTATCCATTTTAGACCTATACTTTTTACAGGAAGCAGTGAAATAATTTAAATCTTCATTTTAAATATTTGTAAATCGTGATAAAATATTTTTACTCTCATTTTAAATATGCACTAGGTGTTTTTCACCTGTAACTGTTTGCTATAGGAGTCTACAAAATAAAATGGATTTATTGAGTGTTCCATGGCCTTAAAAGTTTAAAAACCGTTGCTTTTTAAGCCGGTAAGTAGCAAGTCAACTTTTCCACATGTGCCAAAGTTTCGTTTTTCGTATTCAATAAGTGCTCAGTATTGTCAGTAATTAGTTATTACCTTATTACTTAATATCAGTCGAAAACTATGAATCGAAAATTGCAGTGAAATTTTCTGTTCATGTAAAAAAATGCATCTAATGTAATGCAATGCAACTCTGAAAATTTTTCCTCGATGTACATCATATGCTCAATCATCGTGATTTTTTTAAATTTTTTCTGAGTGATAATCTTGCGGATAATGTGGGTATGCGCAATTATGAGAAGTTTTTTAGATAGCTTTCATATAATACCCCAGAAGTTTTTTTTTTATTTTGTACTTACTTTTTTCCTATTTTTTTTTTTAATTTTCTATTTAATCCTTCGAAACCAATCCCCGAAAGCAGAAAGTTCGCTTTTGGAGTTAACGCTTATCCACTGGCACAACTGTTCCAAACTTAAATTGTTTATACCAAATAGTCAATAGGAAAACAGTTATATAGACAGATGAATGAACAGATCCACGGCGAGTTATTTTCATAATTATTTTCAATTTTAGAATGGACGAAAAATATATAATATCTTACACAAGTTAACAGTTCAAAATATTTATATGACATATTATAATATCAACTCTGTATAGATACGTCTAAGTCAACTAACAAGTCTTTTTTGTTCATCGAAGCAAAGCCGAGCGAGTCCATGTTTTTTATTTTTTCTTTTTTTGGACTTGTTACTTCGTTTTTTAGTTTGACCGCTTGTAAGAATTTTGTAAAACACATTTTGTGTCACGGGTACTGTTTTTTATGGTTATATTTTACTCAAAAGCTTTTAACTCGCCTCGTTAAAGGTGTAATTTTAAAGGCGATATTAATAACTCTATTTATACATTTCTAACAGTTTAGCAATGACAAGGAAATGTGAGAAAGGTTTGACGAGCACCGCCATGTACTCGTAAGTTAGGATTAACGGTCTAACGAGTCTTTCAAAGCAAACAAACACTTAATAAAGATTTCACTGAAGATCTCGGAGCCCCTAGGCTACGTGCAGTAAGTTTTAGTAGGTAAAAGTTACACACAACTCAATCTCTCCTTCAGGGTAGCTGTGTCGAGTTTTCTCCTATGCATGGAGTGCTCAACCAATAGAGTGGCAATGTCATTAAATATCTATCGGAATACACAGAGATGTACACACAGCTTCAGTATTGGTTATGTACTGCTTAATGCGAGCGAGAGTTGATATTTGTTAGTGTAAATAAACTGAGCAGTGGTGAATAAGATGGTCCGATATTTCATCTCTATAGGTTGAGTATTCCATGCTCCTATGTTACCAAAGAAAAGTCCTACTGATCTCACATCATTTTGTAATATTGCTGTTATCGGCCACGCGTTGCAGTGGCGTAGTACGTCGAACAAACGAAAATGTATATTTTTATCTATACTTATTATTATTATATAATATACATACAAACAATCACATGTTCACGCTGTATCCCTAACGGAGTAGTCAGAGAGGACGGAGCGCCAAGCGTCACAGTCCTTACATATTTTTATCGCTTCCTCAAGTCTCATCATTCTCTCCACACATCTATCTATACAATATTATAAAGACGTTTGTTTGTATGTAATGGATAAACTCAAAAAATAACTCAACCTATTTCAAAAATTATTTCACCTAAAAGAGCTACATTATCGGCGAGTAACATGGGTTATATTTTATTTTCAAATATAAATTCGAACCGTGCGAAGCCGGGGCGAGTCACCCGTAATAATATAGAGGAAAAATTTGTAAAATAGCCAGTGTTAGCAGATGGAAATGTCAAAAGCTCTCGCATACCGAGGCGAAAATGTGTGTGGAGAATGATGAGATTTGAGCAAGCGAAAGAGGTATGTAAGAACTGCGAAGCTTGGCGCTCCGTCCTCTCTGACTACCCCGTAAGGGATACAGCGTGAAGATATGTATGCCTGTATGTAAAATTTGTATGAGCTACTGAACTGATTCTAAAAATTATTTCACTAATAGGAAGCTGCACTATCCCTAAGTGATATAGGTTATATTTTATTCTGATAACAACAAGTTTTCAGTTCGAAATCAATTGCTACATGTATGATGGAGCATCACTTGAGAACAGTCGACGGATTTGGCAGATTTCTTTTGTGTTGTGTTGGTAATTGTCAGTATAAAGTTTTCATAAAAGAAAATTTTTATAAAATCCACGGAAAAGTCGAATATTTGGGTGGTATTTTTGGATAACATACTCAATAAAAAAAGACCCGGGTGAAGCCAAGCCAAATCCTAAAGAAGGCAGCGACGCGATGTACCTAGTCATTATATTGAAGCACCAATAACGGTTTCTATATCTATACTAATATATATCTCCTATACCATATCTATATTATTATTCTTTCTTCCTTTCTTTATGTTTCTTTTTCTTTCTTTATGGCATGGCGAACAGTTTAGCGCATTTGCCAATGTCACGTATTAATAAGTAGAATTACAAGTAAATTAGTTTTTTCTTATCGTAAAACTCCTCCTCCAATAAAGTGATAGTAAGCTTTACTGAAGTTTTATAGGACTTCTTGGAAGAGCGCGAGAACTTCAGCTACACATTTTTATTTAGACCTATTCCATTCTTTTCACTTACACAGAACCTTAAAACACAATATACTATCAATTTGTACTTTAAAACTCCCAAAAATGTAAAAAATCGAAAATCTATATAAAATTACAACCTCACTTTTCCCGTTTCCAGCCAAAAAGTCCTATATTATTATTGGTACTAATTTTATTATTAATTTTTTATTGAAGCGAAAGAAGTATGTAAGGGCCGCGACGCTTGGCGCTCCGTCCTCTCTGACTACCCCGTTTGGGATACAGCGTGAAGATATGTATGTATGTATGTATGTATTAATTTTATCCATATACATATTACAAAGATCAACCGATTTCAAAAATTCTTGCACCTATTGAGAGCTACATATTCAGCAAGTGACATAGGCTATATTTTATTTAAAAAAAAAAATTCAAAAAATAATTGAAAATAAATCTAAAATTATAGAATGATCTTTAAGTGTTTTACAATTCGGAGTTACAAGGTTATAGACATACAATTCAAACATCTCTAACGATGATACATACATTAACGCTACAGTAATTATTGCACCTACGTGAGAGAATAACGCAGTCATGTACACGAACATAAAATAATAATGGTATTCCATATGGGTAAAACCGCTTGACACCGCTAGCTTTAAAGTTTTTATACAAAATCAATGGCATTCTTTAACTTTCACTTTACTGATTATACCCAATGACGGCACGTAACTTGAGTGCTGAGGTTACAACTCAATTTATGAAAGAAAGTCGGCGAAGTTACTTGTTCAAAACGTTAGAATTGAAAATACGTGGGATGCTCAAAAAGTTATAAACAAACGTTCACTGCGTGACCCCAAAGTAAGCTATTTTTAATCCTAGAAAAGATAAGTATTATAATACACCAATGTCGCTATTTATGTGTGTGCGTCTGTATGTGTCTGTGTGTGCCTGTGTTAGTCTGTTTGTGTTGTGTTAATGGGTGTGTATCTGTGTCATTTTAGCATTGGAATGCATGAAAAACTTTGTATCGGTTTTTTTAGAGCTGCAATATTCGAGAATATTATTAACTATCGAATTAAAGATATTTATTTCTCATTAGAACATTTTTGTTCATATAGATTATTATAATTTGATGTATATGTTTAAATTGAAAACAAAAAGGTACATACATACGTTAATATTCACAAACTTAAAACTATACATGATCTTAAATAATAGACTTCCTCAAAGTTGCCGCTTAGAAAGCTGTCATTGCTTAAGGTACCCAGCAGACTGGCAGCATTGCTCTTTGAATAGACAAACTGATTCGTTGGCGGCAGAAGCTGCCAGCCTGGCGGTCTCCCGAAGCTTCGACCAGTCTCTTACAAATATCAGAAACCAGTCGATGGGCTTCGGGGCCCCAGGGACCCAAAGTTTCGACTGCAAAGGGCGCAAATATTAAACTCTCAGAGAGAGTCGTATACTTACCCCGTTTCAAGTTCTCAGCAGTGCTGGCCGCGGCACCTGCTAGATTGTAGGTATATTTATTTTTTCTTTCAGATTTCTTTCAGACGAAGTTTCCATGTCTAAAAGCGAAATATAACAAAATTACTACCTATAACAAATTTCAGCGATCTCGACGCATCACAGCCACTCTGAGATTTACAAAGAAAAGATGGGCTGTAATTTTCCAATAGCACGCAAGCGAACCGGTAGGTCAAAACTAGTATTAAATAATTATCCATTAATCTTTATCGATTCAGCGTAATCTAATGATTGAAATCGATAAATACAAATCGTGCGAACCTGATTTGAACTAATTTGTTTTTTTTTATTTTTCTTATGCTCAATGACAATTTTGCATATTTTAATATCTGTTGGCAAAAAAACTTGATAAAAAATTGGTCGTTTGGTCTACGCGTATCTAAGATGTATAGTAGTCATATAAACCCCTGTGATACGATAAATAACGTAACATTTCAGCCGTTAAGCCGTCGCATCCTCTATATACATTTATATATACATAGTATAAAACGAAGTCGCTTCCTGCAGTCTGTCCCTCTGTATGTACGCTTAGATCTTTTAAACTACGCAACGGATTTTAATGCGGTTTTCATCAATAGATAGAGGGGTTCAAGAGAAAGGTTTATACGTATAGCTTAATATTGTTTTGTGTTAATTTGTTGAAATATGACGATAATAGTTCAAGATGTCAGAAAAAATGAAGCCGACTGAGAGCTTTCATCGAAAATGTTGTCTTATTCCAAAAAATGTATGATGCAATTGTTCCTGTTTATTAGGACTACAAAAAAGTCAGCGATGGCATATGTCTATATTATACGGATAGCCTTCTATAACGATTTTAATGTTTAAAAAAATTGATATAAATCATGTGAAGTTTCGAAAGCTATTGAGACGGATACGAGGAATTAGTATCTACATTGCATCCGTGCGAAGCCGGGGCGGGTCGGTAGTAGTGTATAAGTCGCGGTTCCACATATCAGTACGGTCTTGTTATACTCACAATCACAGGAAATTAATATAGAAAATTCAGACTAGACTTTATATGCAGACTTTTTTGATAGGAGGGTCGAAGTGCGACAAAATCACTTTCACTCAGAGAGAAAAAGTTTCTCATGGGAGATTCCTGGGACAAAATCATGATAGACGGATGTCATCATCTTATCACCGTGTGTCAAATGAATTTTTGTTTCTGTCGCATTGAACGTAACCACGAGTAAAATTATATAATAATAATACTCCAGACAATTACACAGATTGTGTGACCCCAGACTAAGCAGTAAGCTTGTACTATGGGTACCAATCAACGAACTCTGGGGGAGTTCCCAGTAACACCCAGACTCCAAGCCAATTTAGAAAAGTTCGTTTCCTAAATTGACCTGACCCGGGATCAAACCCGGGACCCTAGCTTGGAAAGCAGATGCATATGCCACTGCGCCAACGGGCCAATCGATTTGCCGGCCAGCCAATTGCCGGCTCGACATGAAAAACACTGCAGTACTGAAATAATTACTTGAAAACACTTGTAAATCTTAAGTGTTTTGGTTACTCACAAAAATAAAAATATGTTATATTCAGCTGTGTTTTTATACTATGACCCTTCCCTAATGCATATTAGTAGTAGTAATGATGATAGTAGTAGTAGTAGTAATGAATATTAGTAGTTGACAAAGGTCAACAAAACACGGATACGATCATAAAGCGAAAGCTCCGTCCATATGATATAGACATGGAACGCAGAGCATTGTCGGTCAGAGCGAATATGCTGGCACGTAGATTTACCGATGTACAGAAGCAGTCAAAATATCGCTTTTCAAAGCTTACTGTCATTATACTCGGGCAGTCTGTGGGTCAGATATATTCAAAAAGCTTACAATGCTCTGCGTATCCGATATAACAATGCATTCAGGGCGTTGCTGCGGCTGCCACGCTTCTGTAGTGCGTCGACAATGTTCGCGGAAGCTCGTACAGATGGCTTTGACGCCTTGTGGCGTAAGAAAACGACGTCACTGTTAAGCAGATTGCGTGGCAGCCGCAACATCATCCTACGTACAATTGCGGGTAAGATGTACTGTCCGATGCTGTACACCCTTACACATAGGGTAAACTCATACCTAGAATATAAGTACTAACATAGTTTTAAGATTGCTTGTTACTAACAATATTGGATCAACATGATCCAATCATGGTCTGAAATAAAAAGATTATTATTATTATTATATGATTCTTGGTCTGAGGGAGATTTCGATTCCGCAAAAGAGTGGTTTTAATTTGTGTATTTTTATACTATGACCCTTCCCTAACCCATATTAGTAAAATACTAGAATATAAGTCAACAAAACATGGATATGATCTTAAAGCAAAAGGTCTGTTCATATGATTTTTGGTCCGAGGGAGATTTCGATTCCGCAAAAGAGTGGTTTTAATTTTATTAGATAAAATTATACATAAATTACCAGTATCCGTTACGTATATGTTCGAAAAGTACATACAAGTAAAGTTGACATGACGGCTATTACTCGTTACTCGATAATCTATGACGCTTTCTGCTTGTGCTTATCTTGGAGACTTGCTCCATTAGTTTTTTTATTTTCTACCGTGTGTTTATATTTTTTTGTAAGGGAAAAACACACCAAAAAGGTAATCGCACGATCTCTATTTTATTCTGAATTATAAAGTTAGGACGTTTATAATGTATACCCGGATACGCTTGTCAGTATCACAACTGCAGCGACTATCAACCACCAAGGGCTTCACCAGCTTATGACTAAGGGGGGGGGCAATGGGGCAATATTATGGAGGATAAAAAATATGAACACCGAGAGCATGAAGCGTTGCACTTTGGAAGTCTTTGCCTCTACCTACCACACCATACCTACCTACATATTTTTACACTGTTTAATGGCCTTGCGTTTTGGCAAATCTGATATAGTCGTGATCAAATTGGCGGCGATTTTAAAAACGGATGTCAAAATCTTAATGTTATTCTGAATATTTCAATACTTTCTACAATATACATTAAACCTTGTGAATTTATTTACGTTTTGTCATGCGATGCGGAATTTATTAATAGGTAAGGAAGTCAATTGCTCGCACTTTGGTCGCTTAGCGGCTAGCTACATTTGATCTCTAGGGGGGGCAACTGCCCCCTCTGCCCCCCCTTGGCGACGCCCTTGTCAACCACGGACATGATATGAACGATAGTACATATTATATCTGTGCCATTGGACGCTTGTATAATTAACCGTTGAACGTTTTTATCGCCATGTTTTTACCGTCCAAAATACAATAGGTAAGCAAAATACTTCCCTATTATGTCGACAGTAAAAACGCTTCTGTAACGTCCACGGAATGACGTTATCGTGCACGGAAATATAAAAGCGTCTCCATACAACTGCATACATTTTGCTTCCCCATAGTACCGTGGACGGTAACAACGCGGCGATAAAAACGTGCAACGGAAAATTATAAAAGCGCCCATTAAGTTGAACAAGTTTCGTTCTTAAAAAATATTGTACTTGCGCACAAGAATTACAGCAAGTAAACATGAAAAGTGTAAGTGAGATGAGTATCATTCTCATCGTTCGATATATTCACGTCTTCTGCATAAGATAAGAATGAATTGCAATGGTTGTTTATGGTATATTGCGTTCACTGGCAATACTTTTATACGTTATATTACAATATTATTTTGTGTGGTAGAGCCATGCTGCATTGCAGCACGAATAGGGCCGGCTCGCCCGGTGAAATACCACCCTCTCACAGAATATCGCCGTAAAATAACAGCACCTATTGCTGTTGTGTTTCGTTCCATAAGTAAGAGTGCCGGTAGCCCATCTCCCTCCTTTCGTTAAAGGGGGAAACGCACCTGTGATTCCCCAAACGTTGCGGGTGTCCATGGGTGGCGGTGATCACTTTCCATCAGGTGACTCGCTTGCTCGTTTGCCTCTCTTTCATAATACAGAAATAAAAAAAACATACTGCCAGGGACTTTTTGGCGGGAACGGAAGAAGTGAGGTTGTCATTTTATTTAGACTTTCTATTTTATACATTTTTGGGAGTTTTAAAGTACAAAAGTGATAGTATATCGTGTTTTAAAATTCTGTGTATGTGAAAAGAATGGAGTAGATCTAAATAAACATGTGTAGCTGAAATTAGCGCGCTCTTACAAGAAGTCCTTTATAACTTCAGTAAAGCCTACTATCACTTTACTGGAGGAATTTTACGATAAGAAAAAACTAATTTATTTGTGATTCTACTTATTAATACGTGATATTGGCAAATGCGCTAAACTGTGCGCCATGCCATAAAGAAAGAAAAAAAACATACTGCCAAGGTTAAGTAAACTGTGTTATTTTTTGCTGCTCAAAGAAAATTGTGAGTAAAAATTTTACTCAGAGTTAATAAACACTTCATTTATTCTTTTTACCCATAAATTGACGCAAGCAGGCCTAAGGGAGTAAAACAAGAGACAAAAGTTTGTATAAAAGGTCTTTATTGGCTCTAGGAAATAAGTAAATAAATAAATAATTGTACAACGATACAGTAATTCTAGTTACATTAGATTATATCATTGATTTTGAAAGCAGACGGAATATACGCATTATTCAAAGCTTACACACCAGACAATATATTCACGGCTCAATGTAGGTGGGTGGGCTCAAACAATAGGTCAGTAAGGGCCACGGTGGCAATATACTCAGTTCTGATGGCGGTTTCAAGAAAATTATTGCCGCGGAGAATTTCAATAAAGATATTATTCGAGACTTTCTAAGGGAACGTTTTAAAGTAGGTAAATCCTTATCAGCGAATAACGTGGCTGAATTTTTGTTTCAAATAAATAAATCTACTCGTGCGAAGCCGGGGTGGGTCTAGTAATAATATAAAGAGAAAAATTTGTAAAATAGCCAGAGTGTTAACAAATGGAAATGTCAAAAGCTCTCGCATATCTAGCCGAAAATGTGTGAGGAGAATGATGAGATTTGAGGAAGCGAAAGAAGTATGTGAGAACCGCGACGCTTGGCGCTCCGTCCTCTCTGACTACCCCGTTAGGGATACAGCGTGAAGATATGTATGTATGTATGTAAAATTTGTATGAGCTACTGAACTGATTCTAAATTCTTTCACTAATAGGAAGAAATCTTTAATAAAAGTAGTTCATTAAATTAGGAATAAGTAGATGTGAATGAACACCGCTGGCGTTAACGCGGTGCAATAAGTATCAATATATATATAATTATCTAGTGAATATTCAGTAGTTTTATTCTACAAACTTGATGCAATAGAAAAGTCTATAAGGCTAAGTAATACGGTTACACTTGCCTTGGGCAATTTCCATATTTTTTCCTATATATTTTAGGCATAATTCCACACTTCAAACCTTAATCAGCACATGTGTCTCTTCTCAAGAAAGAATGTTCAGTAAAATTTTAACTGGATCAATTACCCCGCATCGAGTGAGTGACAGAGAGAGGGAGAGTCGGCGCTATTTGTAGTTAACATAGTAGCTAATAACATAGATAAATAACAGTAATAACATTACTCCCTTTTTGGAACTCGCTCGGTTAAATGCCGTCGTCATTTAGATCGTTGTACTGCTGTTTCCGCGTTCAAGACCTCTCGTATTTTATAATCGATTGTCTGCAATAGATCGATTCAGTGAAATCGATATCGTTTGATGATGCCGATACAGTTTAACACTAAAGGTCATGTTTGCTCGAGAGACAGTCACGTTAACTCAATAAAAATATGTGTATTTTTATAGTTCCGTAAATCTAATAAAAAATTCAATCTATTAAAGATTACTCGCGCGTCTGTCTGTTTGCCTGTCTGTCTATCACTGTCGAAATCTCCGAAAAGTTCACATTTGGTACATATATAATTAATTGACCTAATTACGGACGCATACTGTAAAATATAAATGCTGATTTTAGAGATTGATTTAAAAAATCGTCATTTAAACATTTAAAAAATAAACGTGTGACATATCAAATGAAAGAACTCTTTATCTGTTTAAATATAATAAAATGAGTGTTGCTAAGCGCAACACTTGAGAACAGCTGGGCCGATTTGACAAAAATTTTTACGTGTTCGTACTATACTGAGTAAGGTTTAAAGAAAGAAAAAATGGAAAAGTTGCCCCCACAATTGGGAAAAAACTGTAAGTATTTTTTCAGTAGAATTTTTGTGTGAACTCAAGACTCACTAATAATAATATAATAACTACAGAGCCACAGCAATGCATGGCCGGACACAGTCAAAAAAAATTCTTTTATACCTATAAAGATATAAAAGAGGTTCGCGGATACAGCTAAAGATATACTGACTAGACTACTTCTATTTAACAGCGTATGGCGGAGGGCATAATTAAATTATTTCTGACTACCTCCATTCAAATAAACTGTACACGATCGCTTGTTGCTACGTGATAACTACTAAACAAAGACTAACGTCAGATTCTTTTATAAAGCCTCATTAATACGTAGGCAAAGTATTTTGACCACACTTTTGCTATCAAAATGTCACAAAATTGTCATAGATAATTCACGTGATAAAAATGTAGTTAAGCTAACACACGTAACGTCGTGGGCTGAACCTATCGTATGAATATTACTAATAAACATTTTCCACCTAAGCGATAACAATGTAGAAATGTGTCTAAAAGTTTTATAATGTCTGTCAAGCATCACTTTAATACATTTTATAGTATCACCGCGACATGACAATTAATGGTCCTTTTTATAGTTTCCTTGTTTAGGATTTTTACGATATGTCTTGTACAGAGTTTGCGTAAATTTCAGACTAGATTGATATTACACGTGATACATTTTCACGCCTAGACTTAGAAACTTAGGTATTATTTTTGTTTCATTCCAAAATTGGAAAAAGAAACACTACGTCACTTCAATGTCTCACTGCCTCTCTGTCTGTCACAGGTATTTTTCTGCGATACCATTATTTGATACTCGAATCAAGAATCAAAACGGGCGGAGCCGTGTTTTTTTTATGAAAGAGGGGCACACGAGCAAGTGGGTCACCTGATGGAGAGTAACCAACCGCCGCCCATGGAGACCCGCAACATCTGGAGAATCACGGACGCGTTGCCGGTCTTTAGAAAAATAGGGAAAGGAGGGAACGGAGGCGGAGGGGGTGATAGGCCACCGGCACTCTCACTCACCGAACGAAACACAACAGCAATAGATACTGTTATTTCACGCCGACAGTGTGTCTGTGAGAGGGTGGTATATCACCGGGCGACCGGCCCTATTCGTGCTGCAATGCGGCATGGCTCTACCACCTTTAAATAGCTGTCGTTCTTATCACCATGTGTAAAACAATTTCCGTGTCTCTCTTTCTATTTCATTGAGCGTGACCATGAGTGAAATAGTTAGCTATAATCAGTATGGCAACCTCGCACTGTGGATATAATTCGTGTCAGCTCATGACCGACTTGACATGCAAAACCGAAATAATTATGTGTAAAATACACGTAAATCTTAACTCTGTTACTAATAAAAATTATAACGAGGTTATACTTCGGAATAAATTTTTGTCCCTTTTCACCATAGTTTTTTATTCATAAGTTTGAGTATGACAGAAGGCTGTCATAACTATTCCACGTTTACGCCGCGTATATTAGTAAAGCCCTAGGAGTTTTGGCTACTAGCATTGACAAAAATAACAATATATCATGTTCAGCTGCTTATTGTTACTGTGACTCTTCCCTAGTCACGCACATTAATAAATGTCTAGAAACTCGGTCAACAAAAAAGAGATACGCCTTTAGAGCAAAAGCTCCATCCATTTTGATTTTTGGTCTGAAATTTGATGTCTGTGATTTGGAGCTGACATTTGGAACAGTTATACTTAGTAAGTGGTAGTCCAAAGCAGACGTTAACACAGGAAGTTAGGTTGTTACTGGGGTTAGTTTTAGAACCTTATGGATATACATAAATAAAAGGTCTTTTTTGAAAATAAGTAATGCCTATCCCATATCCTTAAAGGTATCACTTAGAAATATTAAAAAAAAAAGCTCATCAAACTTAAGAATAACGTGTACTTTGAAGGAAATTATTATGATTACCTTACATTAGGTATATTTTTTTAAATAAAGAGCATAAAATTTATTACACAAAAGAAATAAGTGACAGTGTACAACAATACTAGGCTTAGCCGGTTTTTAAATAATAATAATAATAATAATTCTTTATTGACAAATTTCACAATATTAATGAAATCTCTAACTACTGAACTAGGCATATGGCCTGTATCTCAGTAGCTAGCTTTTTGTCCAAAGTTATTACAAAATGTCAATATAAGTAAAGTAACATGCAGTAAAAAAATATAAAACAAAATGAAACTTATGGTTAAACTTAAGTAAAACGTGAAAAACAAAAAGAAACACGCGATGAGTGTGTGTGGGTGTATGTTAATGTGTGTTGTGAATGAAAATCGTGAATGTGTGTAATGTATGGTGTATATATACATATATACTGTGTAATGTACAGGCAGTCCTCGACTTACGTCGTTTCGATTTACGTCGTTTCAAGTTACGTCGAACAATGTTTTGACACTATTCCTCAAGCATACGTCATTTGTTTCGATTTCCGGCATAGGAGAATTCACTTGTCTTGTTGAAATTTTTGAAGAAAATGATCCTAATTTTGAGAGAAGTTTCAACGTTAATAACAAAATTTGTGCAGCCTATCAGTGTTACCAAGATCTGTATGATAGCAGGAAGAAAGAAGTGAAGCAATCTAGAATTGATAGTTTCTTTAAGCCAAAAGTTTAATTTATTATTTTTCATTACATATTTTGATTACATATTAAAGTTTTACAATTATTATTAAAATTAATAACACACAAATACCAAAAATAACTAGCAATTTCATAAGTGCATATATAATTATTTTAAGAACTTACTTTTGATAATAAAGTATGTATATCCTTTGTTATAAATGCAGTTTTTTTTTTAATTTCGAGTCCGTGTGGATCCTAACCCTTGAGTTTTACATGTAAACATATGAAAAAATATGTCTCGACTTACGTCGTTTCGATTTACGTCGCGTATTTCGAGAACCTAACCTGCCGTAAGTACGAGGACTGCCTGTATAAGTATTTATGCTTATTATTTAATTATTTAAATGATACAAATAAACCCAGGAGCCTCTATATAGTCGATTTTCCAACAATACCAAACGTCGGTTGGAATCGTGGAGCAATCGGATCGACGAAATCCGAAATCCGACGTTCGAAATTTGAACAGTCACCGTGACTGCGCGCGCGCCCATCGATTCCTAATTCAAATGATTAATGATAAACGCCGACCAGGTACATATCATAGATCAAAATGGCCGTTTTATAAAACGACAAGGTGTGTTAATATTTCAAGCAATACATTTTTTACTTAACATTCGTTAGATGGAGAAGGGTTACAGGTTTGACCTGTGGTCCCAAAGAGTATCAAGTGCACATTGTAAAACAAGGATCTAATATAATCCAACCCTGATCATTTCAATGTACACCTTATTCTCAGTAAACATAACTTTTTATATCTTTCTGAGCGATGTTTTGGAGTTAGATAGGACAAAAATTATTACAACTAAATCCTCAAAGCTAATAAAAACCTGCAGACGACGTGAAATAACTAATGATATTTTACAAACGATGACGTACACTACTGCGTGGCTTTTAGATTTGTTCCGCTATGACAAATACGTGCATAGTTATTTGTACTAGAGTTCGCCTGGTGGTAGAAATTCGACGGTAAGTATAAATATTTAATATGTACTTATAATAGAAATTCTTTGGCGACAATCTCTAATCTACGCGACTGTTTGATCCAAGGAGTTTACATACATGATCACAAATTATGCAAAGTATTATGAGATTGATATTGACAGTCGATTCTACATTGGCAGTATGAACATAAAACTATGCCAAATTGCACACTCCTTCGGTGCGGCCGATATTCTTAAAAAGTGATCCGAAGTTTTCGTTTCATGTATTAATATACAACTGTTTTAAAAATTTTTTTATTGATAACTAAATAAATAAACTCTAAAGCTCGTCAATAGATACTAAAGAAAAAAAAAAGAAACTCGGTTGATAAATAGAGTAGAAAAAGGTACTGAACTGTTTTGTCTTCACCTATTTATAGATAGATTTTGTATTGTTTGATGAATTCCTATAATTTTTAGCTATATTCTGCACAAAATCCCAAGCTTACGTGTTTTGCGTGATATTCCAGAGATAGATTCGCTGCTGGTTAGCTGACCGAGTCTGGTCTCTGGAATATCCTGAGCATGCTTCGTTGAGAGGCGAAACACATGTCGATTAATGGGTTTGGAATTTTAGGCGAACGATAGCTACAAATTATAAGATTTCATCACATGAAATGGATTTCCGTAAAGTAACCTAAATGACTGAGGACTTACACTTAAGGCGACGCATTGATAAACAATAATTTAATCCGAAATAGACCTTCTGGTCTATGCAAAAGTGCGCGCGCTAGGTTACGAAAAATAAGAAAAACTTTCGTTTATTTTAAACTATAATTAATTTTAAAAAATCCAACTGTTACTTTGAACAATATGTTTAGATTAAAACTATACAGAACATTTAGAAACATAAATCGGTCCCGTTACTCCTAAAATGTAAATCTCTGTTTTAAAGGAGATCTCTTTGATATTTTTCTTTGTATTATAAAAGTTAACCAATCGTGTATCGCAACTGTCAAAATAAAGTCAATGAAATGAAGAGTCAGGCTACCAAATATCACGTTCATACGCTTTGTAGTCACTTAGAAAAATAGAGATTCCTGACGTCAAAATTTCCAACGCGTCGCCTTAAAAGCTCGGACCAAATATCATTATGGACGGTGCTTTTGCTCTAACAGTGTATTCGTTTTTTATTGCTGTAATGTTCTAAACTTGTACTAATATAAGTGAATAGATAAGGGACATAGTACAACAATACACAGCATGATGATAGAATGAACATGACATTATTTTTATTTTTGTGAATACTTGTAGCTAACACACTTAAGAGTCCACCTATGCAGACTTTGTTGTGTATGGTGACCTGTATCTCGATATCTAAGAAGACTGAGAGATAGATATTTGGATACATACAACTTCAACTCTTTATCTTGAAATCCTTAAACGTAGAAACATGATTCCATAAAAAAATCGATGGAAAAAATTCGAGAATAACACTGTTTTTCAAAAAGATCCATTTGCATCTCACAAATTCTACAGAATTTTAAAATGATCTTTACTAAAATGGATAAGTAATTATAATATTTCAAATCTCTAAAACCAATTTTTTAATTGGTGATGCAGTTTTCTTGCGAATTTCAATTATATACGAAAACAAATGTTGAGATTTCTCAGAAGTTCAAATAACCAGAACGTTAAGTGACGGAAATGTCAAAATCACTAGCATAACGAAATTGTGTGATGAGTATGAGATTTGAGGAGGCGGAAGAAAAACACTGCGATGCTTTTCTGACTACACCGTTAGGGATACAACGTCAGGTTATGTATGTACATACCACATATAATAGATACATACCAGATGGAACATATTATTATTACTTTCCTTTCAAAGTGCGCCGTAGTCGAGTAATTAGTAATCTAAGACTCAGGCCAGGCCTATGCAATTTCACATGGACTTAAAATCGAGCTAAAATAAAGTAATTAAGTGAACAAAGGCTAACAAACCCAACTAGATGTTTGTGCTTACGCTCCGCTCCATTAATCATTAATACTTGCAACACTGGTCGGCCAGGAGTTTTACGGGATCATAAAACGCGACAGACGGAATACCTTGGTACAAACAGAACGTCAAAAACGCAGCGATTTACTATTGCTAAGTCAATTCAAGAAAAAAGAAAGAGTCTACTTTAAGAATTCAGAAGCTATCCAAGAGGGTCTTGAACATGGATTCCGTAGCAATTCATTGATTTATATGTGGTAGAGCCATGCTTCATTGCAGCACGAATTGGGCCGGCTCGCCTGGTAAAATACCCTCTCATAGAATATCGACGTGAAATAACAACATCTACTGCTGTTGTGTTTCATTCGGTGAGTGAAAGTGTCAGTGGCCCATCTCCCTGCTCCCACTCCTCTCCTTAAAGGCCAGCAACTCAATCGTGCGGGTGTCAATGGGCTGTGGTGATCACTTTCCATCAGGTTACTCGTTTGCTCGTTTTCCCCCCTCTTTTATAAAAAAATTAAAGAAACCGTAGGGACTTTAGTAGTAGGGACTTAGCAGTTTTTTATGCAAGTGAGAAGTATGCGAGCGTCGACGGCAGTTACTGCGCACTAACCCGTCAGTATGAACGTGATTATTATTAGGGTTCAATTCGGTAAATAAAACCATGTACTATATATCGTCTAATATCACGTAAAATATGTCTAAAATCATGAAATTCGAACGTTTCTTTATTTCTACCAGTAATTCCCAGTCCGAATCACACGAACATGATAAGAATCTTATATTGTTGCAATAGTGTTGTACCTTGACTTTGCTTGTTTCCGAAGATCTACCTACATTCAAAACTTCAATTCTCTTTATATAATTTGTAACCCAGAAAGTTATGAATTTTTACATTGATCATTTTAAAAACTAGAATGGTGGGACAGGTTTGGTTTTGTTAACGAATTCAAAAACCAAATATCTCGTGCCTGAGGGATAAAAAGCGAACAGTCTAATACAGATTTTGTTACATTTTAAGAAATCTATATCAAGACAGTGTACTTAATGGAGTAAGTAAAAAAAATATAAGAAAATTACTTAAATTGTTTAAAACGACATTTTCTTGAAAATCTAATTATTTCTGTTTCGGAGTTATCAACCTAGGCCGCATAACAAAAATATATCGTAATAAATAAGACAAGGAATCTGTGACATACCTACAGATATATAGATGGATGACGGACGAACTGTCACAGAGATTTACATTGTAATTTGACCACAAACGTTAAAGACGATGAAATTGAAAGCGCTTTAATAACCGCTCGTGTGTGTCAAGTCCTAACTTGATTTCTTCTTTCTTATTGCATTTTGTGTTTGATTAAATTACGGCGTAGCAATCCATTAGGACGTTAGGTACCAAAGCTATGTATTATTTACTTATAACGATAAACAAGTTCAGCGTTTTAATGAGTTTGCGATGGAATTAAATAATGCATTATATTAACAATCCATGATTACGTTTTGCAATCATAATTATTTGTAGCGGTGGAACGGTCGTTTTGTTTTCTGAAAATGTGTTAAAACCGACTTCGAAGTTGATCCAAGCCTACCAAGCTTTTGACGACCTCCGTGGCGCAACGGCTAAGTGCGTCGGAATGTAAACGGGGTTTGTGGGTTCGATTCCCGCCCCGAGTCTGGGTGTTTATGCATAATATGTATTTATTTACAAAAGAAAAGTATATAAGTAGTATATCAATTATCTAGTACCCATAACACAAGCGCTGTGCTGCTTACTTTGGGCGCTGTGTGAAATGTCTGAGAATATTATTATTATTATTATAAACTAGTAGACTTTCTGTTGTTTTTTATTTGGCACCGACTTCAGTAACTGGCAAAAATTATACTATAGGTATTCGTATCGTATTTATAAAGTTATTTTTGATTAGTAAAGGATAATCAGTATATTTTGTATTAGACTGGTCGAGGCTTCGGGAGACCGCCGAGCGGGCATCTTCGTTCGCCAACGAATCAGTTTGGCTATTCAAACAGATAATGCAGCCATGCAGGGCACCCTAAGCAATGACAGCTTTCTACCCACCTGCCCACCAAACTAATAGACTTTGTGTCGTTGCACATTGATTTGGCACCGACTTCAATAACTGTCAAATTTAACTATATAGGTATGTGTATCGTATTTACAAAATCATTTTAATTGTACTTGAGTTTTGATTAGTAAAGGATAGTTATTTTATACTTTTCAGTGTTTATTTTTGAAGGTGGTTTAATTTTTTTTAATAAAAATTTTTTATTTCTCCCTTTTGAGTGGTCTTGACCTAAATAAATATCTAGGGCAGGTCTGCAATTAACTTCATTCTAATTCCGGAGCGCAACGATATACAAGAGAACCAGGTCGTGTTATCTAGTGTATCTTCGAAGTTCAAGCTCCAATATCGGTGAAATTTAAATGGGATCACCTCTGAAGTATTACCTACCAAACGTAAAAAGAATTTTCGAAATCGGTTCATAAATGACGGAGTTATGAGGTAACAAACATAAAAAAAAACAACATACACACGAACTGAGAACCTCCTTCTTTTTTTGAAGTCGGTTAAAAATAGCTGTCCAGAAAGACACCGAGGTAATTACGTACTAAAGTGTTCTATTTATACTAAAAATGTACCAAAACTTATGATCGTTTGAAGTAATTGGTACATAAATACTTAGGTAATGTGATAAATTCCTAAAATCTTTAGCTATTTTCCGCTAAAACTACAAAAACTACCAATCGACACGTGTTTCGCCTCTCAACGAAGCATCCTCAGGATATACCAGAGAGATGATTCGGCCAGCTAACCAGCACCAAATCCGATTCGGTGCTGGTTAGCTAACCGAAGGATGCATCGTTGAGAGGCGAAACACTGTCGATTGGTGGTGATTGGTGTCGAAAGTAACACCTAAGTCTATGCAATACTTAGTAAGGTACTTGTAGTCAGTTTCGATTATGTTTTCTAAAAAATAAAAAGGATTTAGTGTTTTGTTTAATTAAACTAAGAATGTTACATTACATAAACACATACATACATATCTTCACGCCGTATCCCTAACGGGGTAGTCAGAGAGGACGGAGCGCCAAGCGTTGCGGTTCTTACATACTTCCTTCGCTTCTTCAAATCTCATCATTCTCCTCACATATTTTCGTCTAGGTAAGCGAGTGCTTTTGACATTTCCGTTGGTTAACACTCTAGGTATTTGATCTTCATAAGTCAGCCTTAGTCTTTCGTGCCTTCTTTTACCACTCACTTTTGCTCTATTTACTTTTGCTCTACGTTAAATTACATGAAATAGATTTTATCAAATTAGTTACTACTAGTCGTGTCCCGCGGTTTTACCCGCGCTAAATTTGTTACCTTTGCGGAATAAAAAATAGCTTAGAAAACTTCCTGAAAAACCTTACACCTCCAAATAAAAATCACGTCTAAATCAATACAGCCATTTTAAAAACGTGTTGACTTTTAATAACGGGCAATAACCATGTAAGCTTAAGAAAAAGCCTTTACTTTGAAATCACGGACTTCAATTTTGTTTATTTGTATATAGATAAATAGACATGGATACTGTTAAATTTTATTTCATACCAAAATTGCCATATTTTAACGACGCATTGGAAATTTCGACCGCAGGGATCTCAATTTTTCTAAGTGACTGACCAAACGTATGAAAGTGATATTTGGTAACCTGATTTTTCATTTCATTAACTTCATTTTGCCAGTTGCGATATACGATTGGTTAATTTTTGTAACACAAAAAAAAATATCAAAGAAACCTCTTTTAAAACAGAGATTTACATTTTTCGGAGTAACGGGACCGATTTATGTTTCTGAATTTTCTGTATAGTTTAATCTAAACATATTCTTCAAAATGCCAGTTGGTATTTTTTTAAATTAATTATAATTTTTCAAATAAACGAAAATAACTGTTTTTTGTATTTTTCGTAAGCTAGCGCGCGCGTTTGCATAGAGCAGAAGGTCTATTTTAGATTAAATTATTGTTTATCAATGCGTCGCCTTAACAGAGTTTTTATTAAAAATATTCAAAAAGAAAATATTTTTTCAATTAACTATCACAAAATTTGTTTACGTTTTTGGCAAATTTGATTTTCATTGACCATATGGACATAAAATATGTATGTGTGTATGTTATTTTATTTAGAAAAATAAACTTCGTACATTTCTTTTATAGTTATACTCATTTAATTCGTGTAAAAATATCGATTCTTCTCTGCTTGGACAAGCAGTAGATAGAGACGTCTATCCTGAACCGGTTGTCTCGCCGGGAACCGAACCCGGTATATTTAGGGTGAGCTGATAGCATCGCCGCCCGCCGTCCGACGGTATTTCAAAAATTTTTAACTGAGATAGTGAGTACTAGGTGCATAAAAACCAATACTATTGTTTTTCAATTATCGTAAAATAGATTTCTTTACATATTAACTGTTCCTTCATACAGGAGCAGATGAGATTAATGTATTAATTTGTCAGCTGTAGCTATGTTTACTCGACTGCGACGTAGGAAAAAGAAGTGATGTATTTTAAGCAGTTTATGCATGTAAATTTTTTTATTTGTATATAAGAGAATTGAATTTGCATATAAGAAAGTGATCAACGCCGCCCCTGGACGTCCGCAACGTCCAGAGAATCAGGGATGCGTTGCCGATCTTTAAGAAAAGGAGTGGGAGGCGGGAGATGGGCCACCAGCATTCTCACCAAATGAAACACAACAGCAATAGATGCTTTTATTTCTAGCCGATATTCTGTGAGAGGGTCGTATTTCACCGGGCGAGCCGGCCCAATTCGTGCTGCAATGCAGTATGGCTCTACCACACAAGAATATTAAGAACAGTTAAGTTGTCTCATAAACAACCGAAAGCGCTTTGTCTCTAGGACAACCACTAAAGCACGGAAAAATATCGAAATATCGTTAAAATTAAGTAATATATTGATTGGATAGATATTAGCTTAATGATAAATACCCTAATTATGTATGAAAGGAATATGTAACAATATTTTTCGTGTAATTTATCAGGAACTCTAGGACAGTATAGAGTAGTGACACAAAAAAATTTGATCCACCCGAGAATTTAAAATTTAAACGCATATATAATATGCTGACGGTACCCAAAAAGCATCACAGTCATATCATTCATGCTCGTGTGGTACCTGTGTCCGTATTTTTTTTATATTTTTACTTTTTTCAACCACCGTCAGGCACTGGCAAGCGCTAATGTGCGTATGCATATAATAAATGAGTACCTATATAATTCTGTACATAAAATTGGCGCGCCTACTTATCGGATCTTTGCATCCAGTAATTTTTTTCAAAAACGTATTGACGGACTGTTGAGGAATTATTAATTTAAATTCTCAGAACTTGGCGTGTTCGCTATACAATGTTTTGACCGCGTATTCACTCGTTTAAATAACCCTTAACTACCTAGGAATAAATGAAACGATAACGAGCCTTAAGCGAATCATATTTGAACAATAAGAGTTCCATATCGAATGGAGGGTGCATAACGCTGTTTCGTTACGTGACGATTTCTGCCAACTCACACCTCTCACTAGCCGCGTTAAGGAACTTTGAACCAAAAATATCTACATTCATACATACATATCTTCACGCTGTATCCCTGATGAGGTAGTCAGAGAGGACGGAGCACCAGGCTTCCTGGTCCTTACATACTTCTTTCGCTTCCTCAAATCTCATCATTCTCTTCACACATTTTCGCCTAAGTATGCGAGTGCTTTTGACATTTCCGTCGACTAACACTGGCTATTTGATCTTCATAAGTCAGCCTTGGTCTTCCTTGGCTTCTTTTACCACTCGCTTTCGCTCTGTAGATTTTCTTCGGCAGTCTCTCATCAGTCATCACACATTCTTTCTATGTGCCCGAACCTTCAAAACATTCCTTTCTTCATTTTTACAATAACACTGTCGTGCAACCCTGTCATATTGCGTAATCTCTTTATTGCTTATCCAAAAATATCTAACTTAAAGAAATCCTAATACTTTGTAATAACATACCAATACACAAATAGTGCGACTCTAAACTTAGTACTAGACTTGTATTATAAATATTATGAGTATCACGCACTGAACTGAAAGAGTTCCCAGTAACACCAAAATTTATCTTTAAGCACACCTAATTCTCAATTAATGGTTATTTCAGACTTGAATAGTATTTACATATATCTAATTCCACCCAAAATGGCCACACGCAATGCGGTGTTGGTTCCAACTTTATTGTACAGTACTGAGGTCTGGATATGCCCGAAATCGAGTGAAAGTAAGATAAACGATTAGAAATATGTGCGGTGTCACCCTTGTGGACAAAATAAGCAATGCAGAAGAAGCAATGAGATACGCAGTATGACAGTGTTTCACGACAGTGTTATTGTAAAAATGAAGGAAGGAATGATTAGACGATTCGGGCACATATTAGAAAGAATAAGATGACGAAAGACTGACGAAGAAAATCTACGAAGAGAAGTGAGTGGTAAAAGAAACCGAGCAAGACCGAGGCTGACTTATGAAGATCAAATAGCCAGTGTTAGCCGACGGAAATGTCAAAAGCACTCGCATAGCTAGGCGAAAATGTGTAAGGAGAATGATGAGATTTGAGGAAGCGAAAGAAGTATGTAAAGACCGCGACGCTTGGCGCTCCGTCCTCTCTGACTACCCTGTTAGGGATACATTGTGAAGATATGTATGTTTGTAATATATATGTATTAATAATACTTTTGAAGTAATGTATAGGGAAGGCAGCGAATAATACATGTAACAACATGTTATTAAATTTTGTAACATAGAGTAGTGTGTTATGCATTTTGAGTAGTGACGCCTGGATAATATGCCCGAAATTGAGTGTTCATAATTTCACGAGTTTCGTAATTTAAAGAACATTTATTTGATACACTACACAGATGACCTCATTTTTTTTATACTTTCCATTCATTAAAACTTAAATAGAAACTGTCGAATGGGTTTAACTAGACAGTTCAAAGTAAAAATCCACTCTTTGAAGTTTCACGTCTACTTTTCGGCCACTGAAAACTGTTTGTGTCAAACAGATACGGACATGTGATTTCATAAGTGTTCTGTTTTTACCCGACTACGGCTAGTCGAAAAGGAGGGTATTGAGTGTAACTACGTGCATAATTGGAGGTGTCTCAATCTCGTGCATGACAGGCTAGGCTGCTTTTGAAAATTCCAATATGGCGTCTTTAGTAAAACCTATTCGAGACCTTGCATTTCAAAAATATAAAAACTTGACACAGAGCAATAGTTTTCATACGAAAAAAATATAATTAAAAATAAATGAACACAAAATGTGGAATAAGTATTTAACAAACAAACAATTGCAAAAAATGAAATATTTAATTGTAATTCCTTGAATTTATTGCCGAAGTCAATATCCGGAACAAAATACAAGATATTCGGTTATTTCATTATGAAGTCAGCTATCAGTTTTGTAACTTTAATAATGTAATAAAGATTTCATAATAAAACAAGTTCTACAGTACTGATAACCACTTGGATGAAGTCAGGGCAAATCGCTCGTATTATTTCAGGTATGGGACAGATATATAAGTTATAACCCGGTACCGCATCCGGCAATTCTTAATTATCCAATCAAGATAAACCAAAGTTAAATGTCTTAATGCGTTGAAAATTAAAAATTATTTTCATCTTAATAAAAAATTAGGTGATAATTTAGATTGCGAACCGCATTAACCGATAAATTAATGTTAATAAAAATTTACAACGTGCAGAGGGTTCAGCACGATTTTTCAAATTCATTTGGATGTATGTTCACCAATAACTTCTTCAATTCGACGACCTAGATGGCGCAGTGGTTTAGACGTTAATCCAAGCGCGGAAGGTTCCGGCTTCAATTCCCGGTCGGGTCAAATTAGAAAAAATGAACTTATCTAGATTGTCTCGGGTCTGGGTGTACTGGGAAACGCCCCCAATAGTCGTCGTCTGGTTCTCATAGCACAGGGAATACCCTAGTTTGAGATCAGATGATTCGTGTGTATTGTCTGGCGCATTATTATTATTAATTGTAGACCGATTTAGAAACACATCCGAAGTGGTCAGTGGAATTCCTAACGGAGTATTAGCGTTTATTCATATTGATGATTTTTTTATGTATCATTTTTAACTAGCAAAGAAGTTATTAGACCTAGCCTAGATATTTATTTAGGTAAAGGTCACTCAAAAGGGAGAAAGAGAAATAAAAAATTTTTGAAAAAAAATTAAACCGACTTCAAAGAAACACTGAAAAGTACAAAATAACTTTCCTTCACTAATTAAAATTTAGGAACGAAAATAACGTTATAAGCACGATACGAATACCTACATAATTAGATCTGACAGTTATTGAAGTCATTGCCAAATCACAGAAAGTCTACCAGTTTCGTAGGCTTGGAACCTACTTTAGTTTAGTTAATTATATAGGTATTTGTATTATATTTATAAAGTTATTTCTGTACTTAAGTTTTGATAAATAAAAGTTATTTTATTCTTTTCAGTGTTTTTTTGTAGTCGGTTTAATTTTTTTCTTAAAAAGCTTTATGAAAAAATTCCTTACCAAAAAAAATAAAACCACTCAAGTGCTGTGCATGCGTCTGTCCAAGGCCGTAAGCATGAGAGGGTTGGGGAGTCAACCCCCTCCCATGTAATGCATTAACTAACCCACCGTACACCTGTTTATACATACTAAATTTTTTTTATCCTTTTTTTGAATCTACAATGCAGTAATTGAATGCTACTCTTTTCAGCACGAGTAAAATCAAATGCGAGACCAAAATTATAATATACTAGCGACCCCCGCCCCGGCTTCGCATGGGTATCATTTTTTTTTAAATAAAATGAAGCCGTATTACTCCCTGATAATGTAACTTTATATAGGTGAAAAAAATTTTGAAATCGGTTGAGTAGTTTTGGGGTTTATCCATTACAAACAAACAACGTTTACCTCTTTATAATATTAGTACAGAGTATAGATATCTATAGACTAGCTGTGCCTGTACACGCGTTGCTGTGTCTCGGTAAATATTATATTATTATTCATGAATTATGGTGTTGAGTTCATACAAAAATCCCATAGAGAAAAGTACTTTCGGTTTTGCCACAATTTTCCAATATTCCTGGCCACTACCAAATTTTCTTTCCATAAAAAATTTACTCGGACCACATAAAAAACTTACTCGGACCACAAATCATTTAGTTACTAACATAAACTCGGACTATTGCGAATGTATAAAAAAAATATCAAATCGGTCCAGACGACATTTTTTTTTTATTTATATAGAACATAGGTTCCTATTTAAAATAAAGTTATTACTCATTACTTTAGTTCACAACACGTTAGCTGATAAAAATGACAAAAACACTAGTATAGCTGTAGCGAATATTTGTGAGAAAAAGATAGATTTCAGCAAGCAAAGGACGTAAAGATTGTAATGCTTGACAGTCAACCTCAGTTCGTAGCGAGAATATAATAAGTTATTGCATGTCCAATATGTAGTCAACCTTATTTAGAATGAGTACTAAACAAAATGGCAGCTTAAACTTTTATGATTAATAAACGCCAGGAAAGTGACAGTGTCACTTATAATATTTATAACATTCCCAGGTTGTAGTCTGCAATAAATAACTAGTTTTTACACGCGACTTCTCGCAGAATACGGAAAAAATGTGGCCCAGGAATATTAACTCTTAGAAACAAATTAAGCGCGGGAAACTGAAGCATTTTGTAAATACATATTGCACATTGAATACAAAACTGGCATTATACAAAAATTTTATTTTTTCAGTATGGCCGTTAAAAATGTAAGCAATTGTGATAGCATCCAGAAAAAAAAATAGGGATACCTACTATTACCTCATTTTTTTTTTCTTAGAATAAAGAATTTTTTTTTCTTAGAAGTATAAGTAAGCATAATTAGAGTGTATAAGTTAACAAATAAATGTAAGAAAAATTGTAATAGGTGTACAGATGTGATAGATAGGACAAATGTAGAGTGATTATAATAAAGATAAAGAAAATGGTTAGGAGATAAAGAGTACGGAAAGCGAAAGAGGATGGATGTACCTGGAGGAAGTATTGAAGGAAAAATGATAGATGGAAGGAACACAGACGGACAAAGACCCTTTCATTACACACGTTAGGGGAAATTGAATAAAAAAAAAAATATAGCCGTTCAAACTTTATGACGCAGTCCGTCGGTCAATATTTAAAATCAAATACTTGAAATTAATTTTTGTACGTTTCTTTCATTTAATGAAGAGCTTATTAAAAAAATTCCGTTACACTAATTTTATGTTTAAGAAAAAATCAATTAAAAACAATACGAAATCGACATCAGAGAGAGCAAAACGCCTAATTGTGCTCCAATGGTCGTCGTTCGAGGAATAAATGCCTGGTTGGTATACAAAGAGATTCCTGTGTCATTAGCTAAAGAAATGAATGTCGTTTTTGCCGGCACGGCCCGCTTTCGGGGTAAATCGGAATCCGTATTTTGAAATACGCGTTCCAAATGACCCCTTTATAGACAGAGAGTTGATGCAAATTGGATGTATGATTTGTCATAAAATTTTTGGAGTATATGCAACAATATCGTTAACCTTATAGCCAAAATACATACATACATATCTTCACGCTGTATTCCCAACGGGGTAATCAGAGAGGACGGAGCATCAAGCGTCGCGATCCTTACACACCTCTTTCGCTTCCTCAAATCTCATCATTCTCCTCACACATTTTCGCTTAAGTATGAGAGTTTCCATCTGCTAACACTTTAACTATTTGATCTTCATAAGTCAGCCTTGGTCTTCCTATATATTGTCTAAAATATATGTTATTAACCCTTTTGCCTGTTCTGTGGTGTAGTGACGATCATATTTAACTAAATATAGCTGCAAATTATATTTTGAACTTTAGATTTTAAACCAAGAATTGTTTTAAAACGGAAGAAAAAATAACTATTAAAACATTTAGACATTTAAACATTTAGACATGTTAGTATAAACTAATAATTTGGAAAGAGAGCTACAAGAATAAAGCACAAATGATGGCAGATATTATATTTATAGACACATGCACATAAATTGCTTTAAATCAATAATATCCATAATTGTATGCTATTTCTTATACAAAGCCAAGGAAGACTTATTAAGATGAAATATCTAGAGTGTTAGCCGGCGGAAATGTCAAAAGCACTCGCATACCTAGGCGAAAATGTGTGAGGAGATTGACGAGATTTGAGGAAGCGAAAGAAGTATGTCAGGATCGCGAGGCTTGGCGCTTCGTTCTCTCTGACTATCCCGTTAGGGATACGGCGTGAAGATATGTATGTATGTATGTATTTCTTATACAGTGTGAACTGTACTTAACGCTATAAAATCAATCGAACCATGACGTCACTTTTAAAGACATATGTTTTTGTATGTAATACTTATAACAATAAGTTACCGACCCCCTGAGTCTTTGACTAGAACGTCAATCAAACTTGTAGAGGACCATCGTACGTTGCGTTCTGATTTGTAGTCGCCACGAAAAAACCTTGTCACCCAGCGATTATCGACTCTTTTTGCTATGTAGCCTGCCCTTTGCCATTTAGCTCACTAACCCCAAAGCTACAATATGCCCGCCACACACGATCAAGTATGCTTGATCAAACCCGTCCCATTTGCATACATCAAATAAATTTCATCGTGTATTGCATTGTAGGGGCGTCATTTCAAACAACGCTTCATGCCAATTGGACTTGATCAAGCGTGGCGAATCACTTCCTCACAGCTAGCACATCGTCTATGCAAATTCGTCTGCTGTCCATATATGAAGATGAGTAAGTGGATCTGCATTTTGCATTCTGTCCCAGACCAGAAAGGTCAAAAATACGTCATCAGTGTTTTTATTACAAATTTTCATGATACAACTTTTAACACAAAACCAAATATTATTTAACATTTTGTCATCGCCTCCCTGTTAACTAAATGCTATATATATGTATAATTGAAGTCCGCTAAATGTCGAGATCAAGGACCGGATCGAGCAGTAATTGTTCGCACGTTAACCAAGTGTGTCATTTGTGATCAAACAAGAAACTATCCGGATGTGGTGACGTGGGCTCAGTTTAAACTATACTAGCGTGTTTGACTGCATCATCAGTAATGAGGAGGGTAATGTTTTTGGACTATATATATGACTAAAATTGGTATCACATACGAAAATTACGTGACTACGGTATGTTTTTGGGCTATATAATATATTAACTTCTGCTAAACGGCTGAACCGATTGTGATGAAATTTTTGTGAGTTCCTGAATCGCCATCAGATTCTAGAAAATTATTTTTACTTCAACATTTGGGCAGGATATCGTCTGTCAGGTCCGTTAGTTTTATATATCAGTAATATTATAAAACAAAGACCCTGTCGCGTCTGCCTGTCTGTCTGAACGAGATAAACTCAAAAACTACCGAACGGATGTTCATACAATTTTCACCAATGGACGGAGTGATTCAAGAGGAAGGTTTGTGTGTATAATTCATCAATGTTTTGTATAAATTGGTTGAATTATAACCATGATTGTTGAAGATGTCGGAAAAAATTAAGCCGAACTTTTCATCAACAACACTGCCTACTCCCATTTAGATACAACAAAACATTTACAGACAAATCCGCGAAGGCATATGTTTATCTTTTAAGGATAGCTTACTATACCCATTTTAATGTTTAAAAAAAATGGTCACATATAATGTGGTAATTGGAAAACTATTTAGACAGATACGATATTAATCCTATCAGATTAAATACGTTAGTTACCTTAAGCATTTCATGCACATTATAATTGCCCTCACACCACACAATTTAAATTAATATCTAGTTAAGATTCAAGTGCTACTCTGCGGAAATTCATTTCTCTTTAGCTATTTTTCGCTCAAACTCCAAAAACCACCAATCGACACGTGTTTTGCCTCTCAACGAAGCATCCTAGGATATTCTAGATATCAGGTTCGGTCACCTAACCAACACTGAGTCTGTGCTTCAGATGCTTCGTTGAGAGGCGAAACACGTGTCGATTGGTGGTTTTTGGAGTTTTAGCGGAAAATAGATAAAGATTTTAAAAATTTATCACATAAATTAATATCTTAGGAGTTATCGCAAAATTAAAACTATCGCGCGACAAAATAAATTCGAGCGGTCCCACACCGACGCGACACGCGTGGTGCTCGACGCAACAAGCTGATACGACACTGCGACAAAAAAAGGCATGTATGCTCTGCTACCCGTGCGAAGCCAGGGCGACCCGCTAGTACAAAAATATGAAATGCACGACGCTGGTGGGATACTGTGATAATGGTGTCTGTATACGGATTAAGCTGGTCCATTTTTAAAACATACACATTTTTTTTTCTTTTTTTATAGTATGGCGCATAGATTAGCGCATTTGTCAATGTCACGTATTGTATTAGTAATAAAATATTTCGACAATTCTCTAATGGAGACATTGTATACTTTTTATTTTAATTTTGTTTTGACATTATTGAACTAACTTAATTAAATTGACTTATTATTTGTATGATATTCGACATTGACATTCATTTTTAATTTGATAATTTGTAACTAGTATAATTGTTAATCAGAATCAATTACCTATTATTAGTACTTAGTTATAAGTAATTATGTACTTACTATTGAAATTGTAACTAGCTTATTTAATATGGTATTGCGTATGTAATACTTACATGTAAATGTTTTGGCTTACGCTGTGAAGTTACATGTTACTGATTGAATAAATAAATAAATTAGGTGATAAGTAGAATCGTTATCGTAAAACTCCTTCAGTAAAGTGATAGTAGGCTTTACTAAAGTTATAAAGGACTTCTTCGAAGAGCGCGAGAACTTCAGCTACACATTTTTATTTAGACCTACTCCATTATTTTCACTTACACAGAACTTTAAAACACAATATACTATCACTTTTGTACTTTATAACTCCCGAAAATATAAAAAATATAAAATCTAAACAAAATGACAACCTCACTTCTCCCGTTACCGACAAAACGTCAATATACACTTTGTTCTAATTTGCCACATCTATTTTTTTTATTTAATCGAAGTTACCAGCATCGTGCTATGAATTGACACTTGTAGGTAACTAAAGTGGTCAAATTTTAATAATTCAATGTATTACACGGTATCCAACCGGTCGGACCACATCGCGACAGACGGCAATAATTTTGTCGCCATAAAATACACCAATTCATTACAAATTATGTTTTGCTTATCTGATTTCTATCGTGATAGCTTTATCCAATAAAAATCGAATTTGTAACTTGAATGTTATATTTTTATATTTCATTTTATTAGCAATTGTAGCGGATAGGGGTTCTTTACGAAACTATGCTTAGTTAGGTCCAAAAATTAAAGAACGCTTAGGCACAAAACTGACACATACGTAAGTGTGGTAGGTATGTAAACAATTCAACCGCGCGTCAATGAGTAGACTGCACCGCATGCTTGCAAATTGTTAATATAAGTACTACACACACTTAAACTTGTCACTTTATTCAGAAGTACCTATATACAAGTTACAATTATTATTACAGTGTTTCTACAAAAATATGTAATATGAAGCTTTTGCATGTACATATATTATTTAACTTTAAGTTATACAAACAATGTTCGTTTCTAAATTTATATCAATATAATTATGTTACCAGGTAAGTATACTTATTTCTTGTAATATTTCTGACTACCCCGTTAGGTATACAGCGCGATGGCACGTATGCACACATATATAGGTTTGTATAATAGTAAATAGATAGTAAGTAGTTTTAATGTTAGGTCATACAAGATTTTAACGCCATTTATAGTTTCATCGTTAACATTCTCCCCGCCAGTGTTGCCTCAGCGACACTCATCTGTTATAGGTAAGGGAGCTAGGCGGTGCGTTGGCCTTCGTAAAATTCCAGTCTTCGTTCGAACATCGACTATACGTGTTCGCCCGTCCTTTCCTGGGTACGTATTTTCTATTATTCCTTTAGGCCACATTCCTCGAGGCGAGTTTGGATCAACAATAAGTACCAGATCACCCACTTTCAGTGGAGTCTCATCACATTGCCACTTTTGTCTTGGTAGTAAAGAAGGTAAGACCTCCCTCATCCATCGCTGCCAGAATAAGTCTATTAGTCTCTGAGCGGTTCTCCAGTACTTTCTCAAACATAAATCGCCATCGTCGAATACTCCAGGAATAGGTAAAGTAGATGAAGTTCCCATTAAAAAATGATTGGGTGTGAGTGCTTCTCCATCCGTAGAATCCACTGAGACATTGGTGAGTGGTCGACTATTAATTAAACCTTCCACTTCAGCCAGCAATGTGGTCAGCACTTCCTCACGTGGGGCACGCTCTTTTAAAACAATGTTCAACGCAGTTTTCACGCTTCTTATTAGGCGTTCCCAGGAACCTCCCATATGGGGGCTCCCAGGTGGTATGAATTGCCAATTTAGGCCCTCATTTATTGTTTTATCCTGTGCTGCCTCCATCAGCGAGCGTCGTAGTTCAGCTTCAGCACCCCTCAGGTTAGTACCGTTATCTGAATAAATACAGTGTGGCCAGCCTCGACGAGCAGACATTCTCCTCAAGGCCATTATAAATGAGTCAGCTGTTAGAGTGCTCACTAATTCGATATGAACTGCGCGAATAGTGAGGCAAGTAAATAAAACTCCATACCTCTTGTTCCTGCCACGACCGACGGTAATCTGCATGGGCCCAAACAGATCGACGCCACAGTAGGTGAATGGGCGTTTGTGATGCTGCAGACGTGCTCGAGGTAAATCTCCAAGTCGCGGTGGTTTAGGGTTAGCTCTGCGTATACGACACAATAAACATCTTGAAGCGATCGTACGTGCAGTAGGTCTCAACTTCAGTATCCAGTACCTTTGTCTAAGTTCATTAATGACCATCTCAGTGCTACCATGAGCTGCCTTTTCGTGATAGTGTTTTGTGATCAGTCTAGCTATATGATGACGTCCATCCAGAATAACGGGATATTTTATATTTACCACAACGTCCTCGACAGCGCCTATGCGTCCGCCCACACGTAGTAGTCCCTCTTCATCCAGAAAAGGAGTAAGTTTGCGCAAGCGACTGCTCCTATCCACCTGTTGTCCTTGTTGTAACTTTAGAATATCTTGAGTAAACGACTGCATTTGAGCGTATTTGATTAATAGAATTTCAGCTCGTTTCATTATTTCCGAAGTCATTTTATAACTTCGTTTCTTACATTTATCAATAAATAATAATATGTTAGTCATACTTCGAAGCAATCGCATCCACGACGAAAATCTACTAGCGTCGGGAACAGGTAAATCAGGTAAGTAATTTTCGTAAACATTACATATGGCATGTATTTCCTTTATAACCTCTTCATTGTATTTTTCTGCTTCAGGTTCCGGTGGCCAGTGATCTTCGGATTTATGAAGAAAGGAAGGTCCACAAAACCAATCACAGTCACTGCTCAGCACGTAATTATTCATTTTCGTTGCTACGTCAGCTATGTTTAACGATGTAGGTATATAACGCCATTCATTTGTATTAGTTAAGTTGTCAATTTCACCGAGACGATTTGCAATAAATGTTTTATAGTTTCTTGTATTGTTTTTTATCCAGTGTAGTACTGTAGTTGAATCCGTCCAGAAGTACCTCTTTGTTATTTTTATACGATGTTCACGTTGTATAAATTCAGCGAGACGACTGGCCAATACTGCGGCCTGTAGCTCTAAGCGCGGCACTGAAACCGGTTTTACTGGCGCTACTCTGCCTTTGCTCGCTATGAACGACACTGTTATTTTCTCGTCTATTGTATGCGTATGCGTGAGTGTGCGTGATGATCTCACACGCCAGTAAGCTACAGCTGCGTATGCGGACGGGGATGCATCACACAGAACGTGTAGTTCGTATTCATGATTTTCGTAGTGTAAGTGATCGATGCCTTCTGACTTATGTTCAAGCGAATTACAGTCCTTTATAGTTGAATTTAAATGCCATCTTGGTATGTTTACATTCTGTAGTTCAAATAATTGCAATATCCACTCTCGAAAGGAAATAAATAGATCTTCGTTAATCATCTCATCCCATTGCATATTAGTTTTCCAGGTATTCTGAATTATAATTCTTGCTTTAATCGTGAATGGTGTAAGTAAACCATAAACATCGAATATAGACATCACGATTCGAAGTAGTTCTCGCTTTGTAGGACGTCGCTTAAGGGACAAAATATCGCTAGGAATGCGTTTCAGTGACAAATCGAAACCAAGGGTGTCGGTTGCTGGGTACCACAACAATCCTAGGGTTCGTTCGGCTTGATTTTCAATATTGAGACTTATGACCTTGTTGTTTAAGGCTTCCTGTGTAATATTGCGAAGTACATTAAGATTATTACTGAGAAAATTCCGAATTTCTAAGCCTCCTTTTGAGTGGATATATATAATTTGTTTTATCAATTTTTCAGCGTCATACTCGTTTTGACTGTCGACATAGTCGTCCATATAATGACTTTTCAAAATAGCGTGGACAGCTTCTGGCATATCGTTTTGAAATCTGAGCGCGTTTTTATTTTTGATAAATTGCGCAACAAACGGTGAACAGTTTGCGCCGAAAATTAATGACGTCATTACATACACTTCAATAGGTTCATCGGGGTTTTCTCTCCATAAAAATCTCAATGCATGTTGATCGTCTTTTTTAATGTTCACTCTTAAGAACATGTCTTTAATGTCTGCAATTACTCCAACTGGTTCTTCTCTGAATCTCATCATAATTCCGAGCAAAGATTCCAATAAATCAGGACCTTGTAGCAGATAATCATTTAATGATCGTCCTTCAGATGTAGCGGCAGCATCAAACACCAGCCTGAGCTTTTGCTTATTAGGGTTACTAACTCCGAAATGAGGTAAGTACCACACTCGAACTCCGGTGATAGCTATCTCTTCGACGGTAAGTTTTCGAGCGTAATTGTTTTCGAAAAGGTGGAGTATTCTTTCGCGATATTGTAATGAGTACTCTTTATTCGCTTGCATTTTCTTTTCAATATTCAATAGTCGCTTGTATGCGGTAGGGTATGAATTTTTCATTTCTATATTTTCGTATTTCCAAGGTAGGCCGACTTCCCAGCTGTCGTTCATTAAATTAGCAGTTTTATTCAGTATGTCGGTTGCCTTTTTGCTCGCTTCGTTTTCTCTGGGTTGTGTATTTACACCGATAGATTCGAACGTAAACGATTTTCGCACTAATTCATGCAGTGTTACGTCTTCGTTTCCATATACAACTGCATCTTCGCTTGAATTAACAAAATGTTGCGAATGTTGACCGCTGGGCGGAGTCACAATAGTAGCGGGGTCCGCGGGGGGCGCGCACTCGACGTCCGCCAGTAGTGCACTCTCAGTCGACGTCCACGAATGCATAGGTGACACAACTCCGTGTAAACACCATCCCAAAGGCGTAAGCGTTGCACATGGCTCATTTTTACCACGAATTATGGTCTTTATTGGCGTAATAAGGTGAATATTGTCCTGACCAATTAATATTGTAGGCTTAACATCTGTACTTAAAGGGAGATAATTTTTAATAGAGTTTAAGTGTCCATATTTATCAATTTTCACACTAGACAGTCTTTGCACAGGTAAACAGAGTTCATTAATTTTACGTAGACGAATTTCAAAAGACTCATTGTTCATGTTAACTATTTTACACTTTAACATTTCACTTTCACAAACTAGTTCAGTGTTCCATGCACCTCGTACACGCATAGTAACTTTCTGTCCATTCAAATGCACACGGTCAGCTATATCAGCTGATATCAGCGATACATTTGCACC
Source organism: Zeuzera pyrina (assembly GCA_907165235.1). Taxonomy (NCBI): domain Eukaryota; kingdom Metazoa; phylum Arthropoda; class Insecta; order Lepidoptera; family Cossidae; genus Zeuzera; species Zeuzera pyrina. The sequence goes on along the minus strand of OU015646.1, from coordinate 8,276,256 downwards.
ATCGTCGAGCAATGCGTACGTAGATACAACACCACGCGGTCCGTGTATATTCACGCGCACCACTTTTAACAATACGACGGGATTTACTAGAGCGATCGTATTTGTAACGATTTGCTCCGAGACAGCGTTCTCTGCTTTATCATTCGAACTGTTATTTATTACAGCATGAGCATTTACTGGAGATTTAATTGTCCAATGCAGGAGTCGATGATGCGGTAATCCACAGTTTTCCACATCGCAAACGTCAGCAGAACAACTATCCTTATTATGTTTAGCTATCAAACACTTGTGACATAGTTTATTCGTACGTATGAAACGCCATCTATCCTTACGCATTGCGCGTTTAAATTTCGTACATTCAGGAACTAGATGATTGTTTTTTCGGCAAAAATCACATAATATAATGTCAGGTGTCTGATCTGAGCGCCTGATGCAAAGTACTGACTGATGTCGACGATCCTCGAACTTCCTTTTGCTATCGGTTTGAGAGTGAATATAACTTATCCCGGCTGCTGCGGTTTTCGTAGCTTCGTTATGCAGGAAGTCGGCGAACATTTCCAATTTAGCCTTATGTACATCGTTGTTATTATATGCATAGTCGGCCCACTTCGTAATCAGCGTATTTGGACATTTCGATAAAATAGACGACATTAAATCTGGACTTCGGAGATAGTCACTTTGCTTTATAGCTTGAGCAGCTGCAACGTAGTTCTTTATTTTAATAGAAAAATTCACTATTTCGTTATGATAATTGTGTGGTAACGGTGGTAATTTCCTCAACTGATTTACAATTTTATGTATTATAATTTCAGGCCTACCGTAACGTAGCTTCAAGGCGTCCATTACCGCCTCCGGAGATGTATTACCGATAAGTAAAGAAGATACCGTTTCCTTGGCTTCTCCACGTAATGATTTTCGTAATCTCCATATATTTTCAGTGTCACTATATTGACATAGCTTTGAAGACTCATAATATGCTTCTCTAAATGGTAGCCACTCGAGGGGATCGCCGAAGAATAAAGGTAAGTCTTTGGATACCGCTAGTCTGGACAGTAGTTGCTGATTTGTAGCTGCACTTGTAACGGCTGTGGTGAGAGCGTTATTAAGAGCGAGAGTTAGGTCACCGAGGTCAACAGTGCGCACGGCTCGCGCCGACGCTGAGGGCGCCGCGCCGTCCGGCGGGCGTTCATCGACTTCAATGTTGCTGCGCTGGAACCACTCCTCCACTTTCTTTTCAGCATTGACAGCAGATTTGCACGATTTTTCACTTTTATGACTACCCACATATTCATCTTCTAGTGCGGCAATATCAGCGGCTAATTTTTTATCTATTAATTTTTTGTCTATTTCTGCCTTTGCCTGTGCAGCTTCGAATTCCAATTGTTTACGGCGTGCTGCGGCAGACGAGTTGGTTTTTAAGGATGAAACCGATTTTTTCTTATTACCCTCAGTTTGCGGGCGTGATTCGATTTCTGCGGCTTCTAATGCGTTCCTTATTCCCAGAGTCTCAGATTTGACTTCACTGTTTAACTGTTTAGCCTTCGCTAATTCTTCCCTCCTAAGTGCGCTTCTTGTTTTTACTGTGCGCGAAGGTGGAGTGCTGAACATGTTGAACCAATGCACAGATTTCGGTGATCCAGGCTCGAAGACCAGCTTTTGTAGCGGATAGGGGTTCTTTACGAAACTATGCTTAGTTAGGTCCAAAAATTAAAGAACGCTTAGGCACAAAACTGACACATACGTAAGTGTGGTAGGTATGTAAACAATTCAACCGCGCGTCAATGAGTAGACTGCACCGCATGCTTGCAAATTGTTAATATAAGTACTACACACACTTAAACTTGTCACTTTATTCAGAAGTACCTATATACAAGTTACAATTATTATTACAGTGTTTCTACAAAAATATGTAATATGAAGCTTTTGCATGTACATATATTATTTAACTTTAAGTTATACAAACAATGTTCGTTTCTAAATTTATATCAATATAATTATGTTACCAGGTAAGTATACTTATTTCTTGTAATATTTCTGACTACCCCGTTAGGTATACAGCGCGATGGCACGTATGCACACATATATAGGTTTGTATAATAGTAAATAGATAGTAAGTAGTTTTAATGTTAGGTCATACAAGATTTTAACGCCATTTATAGTTTCATCGTTAACAGCAATAATCTATACTACTATTATCTATTCAAATAAATATAGTGTCTAATTTTGAAATAAAAGTTTTTTGAGATATTTGAACGCTATTAAGAGTTTTTTTGAGATTTTTGTCTTTGTTTTATACTAATCGCCAAAGTGATAGAATCTATTTTAAAGGGACTTTCATTGGCAGGACGAGCAGGTACGCGTACTCCTTTTGAATGGAATGGATAGATATACCTACATACATCTTCATATATATAAAAATGAATGTTTGTTCGTTTGTATGTTTGTGCTCTATGCGTTAACTGATTATCCAATTTTGATAACACTTTAGTGGGTTGTTCTGGATACGCTCGCGAAGCTTTGCGATTTATATAATTTAGTATAATGAAGTCGTGTGCAACAGCTGGTAATATATAAATGCATATGTATTACATACTGTGCTAAAACATAACCTTCTTTTTTTCGCCGTCGTCGGTTAAAAAGTCGAACATTGAAATAAAATGCCCCAAAAGCCTTTCATGCGTTTAAAAACGTTTTGTCCGCTAGATTGTTCCGTGACCTCTGAATTTCGTGGTCGGGTCAAGAGTCACGAGTGGTGACTGTCACGTCACCATCATTCTTCACTGTTATTGTTGTTTTAATGTCTTTTTGGACGGTCGCGACATAGAGCGTTGTCACCAATTCCCACGTCGCGAGTTAGGAAAGAAATCTCATTAATTTTTTATTCAGTAAGTACTACTTTTTCCTTCGTGTAATCAGAAATATTTGGTCAAGCGTGAATTGGAGTCATACACAGCTCTGTCTACCTCGAAAGGAAATGGTAAGAAGACCAAGCAACGCGCCCAGGCTTTACATGGGTAGAATTTTTTTGAAAATAAAATACAGCTCGTTACTCGCTGATAATGTAGCTTTCCATGGGTGAAAGAAATTTTCAAATCGGTTGAGTAGTTCTTTAGTTTATCCATTACATACAAACAAAGTTTACCTTCTTATAATATTAGTATAGATATACATACTAATAATAGTAACGAAAGTACCTACACGATTGAAAACGCATAAAATCTTTCTTTTTTTGTGAATTTCTACAGTTGAGCAGATATGCACACCTAAATAAAAAAAGAACAAGGCATTTTAGTCGTTTAGATTGTGACAGATGACATATCATTTTTTAATTCTTTAAGGAACCAATGTCATTAAGAAATTAGAAAAGAAGAAGCGTAAAGATGGCTGTTGTAGTAGTACGCAAGTATTTCCAAAAACATTTTATTACCAGTGAAAACAGCGATAGTTTAATATTTTGTTAGAATAATCTTGGTCTCTGTGTATTTCTTGATTCCTAAGTACACTGTACATAGTTTTTAAACTTTCACGACTTGTACACATCTTATAACATTTAATTACCTATTTTATCCTATTTGTGTCCGGAGCCGGAAAACCGGACGTCGCTAGTGTGTAGATGTCGTTAGTGTAGTGTGTCGAAATACCGACAGTGACAATAATAAAAAAAATGCATTGAATGAGTGTGGAAAGTTGCAAGAAACCGCACACTACGAAGATGACATTCATCCTCATCAGTCTGCCCGTGACCACGATCGGGGCAATCCGGGCGAAACGTCGGGATAAAATAGATAATTAGCCATAAAGTATAAATCCGACATAGATCCGTAATTAAAAATTATAACAACTGTACATGTTGATGGCCAGAAATGAAACATCTCCTTTGTTAATCAACACGTATTTCGCCTCAGCACGTATTTGATCAGATTCAGTCAACTAACACCGAATCTGATCTCTGGAATTCGCTGAGGATGTTACAGTTTTCAGACTGAAAAACCACATGCGAATCGGTTCATCCGTTCAAAAGTTACGTTGCCAAAGACAAACACAGACAACGCATTAAACTTATAAAGCATTGAAAAATACATTTCGTTGGATCTATTTGCGTCTCTCTTGCTTTCTTCAATGAGTCTTTCCAAACTTTGTATGTCCAACGACCCCATAGCCTAACTCGGCCCTGAGTATCGGTAAATCAGATTTAATACAATAAACAATAAAAGAACTGAATATTAGACTTTATTGTGTTCGATGTAAAGTCGTTCTCACTTGTCTAATCAAATTGCGAACAAATATATCCATAAACTTTGGCTAGATATTCATCTACGGCGAACCGTGATCAAGATATCGTTCTAACTATCTATATTTTAGAGTTCCGCAAATTATTTGTAAATCTTTAAAACAAGATATAGACATGGATTACTAGCGTAAATATTTGTACCTACATAATTTATAGAATCTAAGCAAAATATGTTCATAACAATGACATTTCTTTGGGATGCATTTGAAATCGCTTTAAACTGGTTAAAACAAAAATAAGAATGCTACTCATCGCTATGAAATATATAATACTCTTCAATAAGATTTACCACATTATTAATGATTATTAATCATTAAACATTGATAATGACAGCGTTATTGTAAAAATGAAGAAAGGAATTCTGAGATGTTTTGGGCACATGGAAAGAATGAGTGATTAGACTGATGAATAAAATCTACAAAGCGAAAGTGAGTGGTAACAGAATTAAGGCTGACTTACGAAGATCAAATAACCAGAGCGTTAGCTGATGGAAATGTCGAAAGCACCCGCATACCTAGGCAAAAGTGCTGTGTGAGGAGAATGATGAGAAGAGGCGAAAGAAGTATATAAGTACCACGAAGTTTGGCGCTCCGTCTTCACCGACTACCCTTAGGGATATAGCCTGAAGATGTAGGGATACAGCGTGTGTATGTATTAATGATATAAAAGATATAACTATAGCCAGTTAATGAAAAACTTATACACAAATTGAAACGAGAATGAGTAATTTTGTATGGGATCTGTCCCAAAAAAATGAATGGTAGCGCTATAAGCAATGACCGAAATTGTTATCCTCATTGAGTATTTTAATTTATTCTAAGATAGCATACTAGAATTGAATTGGAGAAAAAAAATCATATTCCAAATGAAAGATTTTTTCTCGTGTACTGTGCATTGTAGCAAAGATTAGGATCAGACTTGCTAACAGATTCAGTTATCTGTTATTTTTAGGACATTATGACTTAGGATAAATTGAAGTAGGTGATATAAGCAAAAACCACAATACAATTATTTTTGTTTTTTTAGGGACACTGTTTACCCAATCTCTTTTAACCGTAATTTCTAGAATTTATTTCCAGAGTCGAAGGCCTAGATATACTTTCCCTAGCTTGTGGACTGATTCTATCGAATTTTATGAAATACATGTTCGAATTTTATTTTTCTTTCTTTCGTTTTTTTACGCGCCCGCTTCGCTGGGGTAAATGTAAAATTCTTACTTATAGTAGATTTGTGTGAGAAATTATAATTAAAAATTAAGAAATAATTTCAAAAGCTTGTATCGCGCAAAAATTTATTTAGTTTAAATTCCTCTTTCTCAATTTTCTATTCGCGCTACAAGCTTTTGAAATTATTTGATGTAATAGAATATTAGGTACAATTACTAGGATTTATTTTTTCAGTGATTATCCTAACATCGTGCCCATAGAAGTAAATAGGTTTATGCAGGATTTGGATCGATCTATTTTATTATATTCATCTATATCAGCCTTTCCCAAAGTGGGCGATAACGCCCCCTTGTGGGCGCTGCAGGCCTAAAGGGGGGCGGTAAGAGACCCAGAAAAAAAATGGGAGCGTTGTGTAGAGGCCTGGGGGGTGATTTGTAATTTCATTTAGCTAGGAGGCATCTTAGACAACGACTGCATGAGCTCTCGACTCAGTAGACAAAATAAGTTTGGGAACCAGTGATCTATATAAATAACGTCCATCAGCACAACTCTTGCACAAAATTATTATTTTCGTTTTAGTACAACTGAATTTTTGAACAAAAGCCTGTTTTTAAAAAAGTTTTTTTTTAATTGACTGGCCCGTTGGCGCAGTGGCATATGCATCTGCTTTCCATGTTAGGGTCCTGGGTTCGATCCCCGGTCAGGTCAATTTAGGAAACGAACTTTTCTAAATTGGCTTGGAGTCTGGGTGTTACTGGGAACTCCCCCAGAGTTCGTTGTGTGATACCCATAGTACAAGCTTACTGCTTAGTTTGGGGTCACGCAATCTGTGTAATTGTCTGGAGTATTATTATTATAATTAATAATTTTATTTTCAACTTTTTAGATTTGTCTTAGTCTGTGCATTTCTAGTAATGCATCATTATTGCAAGGTATGTTCCCCGTTAATTTCGAACTATCTAATTTTCGATGAAAAGTCCTTCTAAAGATTTTATTCTAGTAACGGCAACATAAGCTTACGCAGCGGAAAAAAGTTTAGTGCCCAAATACACGACGGCGTGCTCCACTCAGAATCTAGATATCATTTAGGACCAGAGTATTTGCCAAGATAAAACAAATGACGCTAAACTCGATAGGGATGCGTGGTTTTATTACGGAGTTCCTTTAGTCACCTTCCGACTCCATCTTCGGGCCTTGGATATCATGTAGCAGCAAAGTGCTTGCCAAGACAAATCAAACGAGCCCAAACACAACGGGTCTATCTTGTATAATTCAGAAGTTCCTATGATCACCTACTGTCTCCATCTTCAGACTCTGGATGTCGTGTAGCACCAAAGTGTTTGCCAAGACAAAACAAATGAGCCTAAACTCGATAGGTTTATCTTGTTTAGTTTAGGAGTTGCTGTGGCCACCTTCCGACTCCATCATCAGACCAGATCCATGGTACCATATTATTGCATTGTCACCGAAGATATATTGGTATATAGTACCATATCATTGCATACTATACTAAATTTGAGCCTAATCGAATGTTAAGAAGTGGTTCTGATTTAGCTTCAAAGATTTGACCCACACGAACATACATAATAACACGGCAAGTTAAATAAAAGCTTGTAAAATGGTGAAGAGTCCATGGAATTAAAAAAAAATAGTCTAAAACCATCTACAAACGATTCGGCGTCGACTGGAAATACCGTACCGATACGTCCAGTAGTTTTCACGTGATTGCGTGACAATGAAAACCATTTATATGTTATATACGTATATAGCTTTGTCCTCATTAGCAGGTAGTGTAAATATTTCTAAAGCCGCCAAAATGGCCATCCACATTGCGATGCTGCTGCCGATTTTATTGTACGGTAGTGAGGCCTGGATTACGCTAATCCGTGGCCTGGGTATGCTTGAAATCAAGTGGAAGAAAAATCAATGCCGTGGAAATGTGATCTCTCAGAAATATGTCTCAAAGAAGCAAAGAAGAGGGATATGATAAGGTTGGACGACAGAAAAAAGAGCGCTAATTATTATGGTCGAATATAGATCACTGGGCGATCACTAGTAGTTATATTTATATAACTAGTGGCAAATTGTTTCTCTTTGTAATATTAAGTATAGATTTGTTATACGGAATCCAAAACTCAAACAACGCATCATGGCTCACTGATTTGGTCTCGTATCGCAAAATCTCGCGCAGTGACTAGGCGCTTCATGACAACACAAAAATCATTATTCTGAATGTAAAAATTCGTGTCCAAGCTCTCTTTGGTCAGTGAGCGATTGCTTCGTAAATGATATTTCACGTTTTGGCGACTCCTATTCACGGGGAGCGCACAAAGGGATTGATATTACAAATATTATCAGATTCATGTCCATATCAAAATAAACGCTCTGGGCGTAAGTCTATAAATACGCGTAGCGCCGTGTGATTCCAGATTAGGAATAGAAACGCAAGAACACGGCGAGCTAACAAGCGTATCTATGAGTATATATCTATCTATACTATTACAAAACAGCAAGTCGTGTCTGTCTATACATCAAAGGTATGTATGAAAAGGAAATATATAATCAAAATAAAATATAATAAATGACCCACAGAATTAGTAATTCAAATTGATACGTTGATTTACATTAAAACTTAATAGTTTACACTATACATGTACGATTTATGACTGATTAAGTACGATTTTAAATTAATACTTATAACTTTTTTTAATGTTTGTTCTTTATAAGGAAGGCAAAGAGATCTACGCCCATATAGCCCATAACTTCGGTAATTATTTCTCTTATGACTGAGTCCCTAACACATGTTGATAAGCGATAAACGATAGTAGGTTTTACTGGAGTTAAACAGAACTTTCGTGAAGAACGCGATCACTAGAGCTACACGTGTTTATTTAGACGTACTTCATTGTTTTCACTTGCACAGAATTCTAATGCACAATACTGTTACTTTTGTACATTAAAACTCCTTAAAGCGCAAAGAAATAGATAATCCGAATAAAATATCAACTCGTTTCTCCCGTTCCCGCCAAAAATACTTTTTTTTTTAATAAAATCATATAAACCACGGGCATCAGTCATTATTAGGATAACAGCAGAAATTATTAAAAAAAAAATATTAAAATATATTTTATGGCGATTTATTTTAATAGTACTTGCAAATTATTAATTTATATTGCTTTATCTCATTTTAAAGATTACGATTATTTTATAATTATTGTATTTTGAAAGTTAGTACATTTTAAACATTTTATTGTAGTGGATTATATCTAGAGCAATAAATAGCAATTTTGTTATTACATCGACCAATTAATAAATTCTTTTAAATGCATCCCTTTATGACAATTTCATATAGTCTGTGATAATGCCCGTGACCTCGGATCTAAGCTCGGATCTTGCTCTAAGAGCAAGTCCTAATGGTGTTCTTTTTTGTTGACCGAATTTCTAGACTTACTAATGTGCGTGACTAGAGAAGGGTCACAGTACAACGATGCACAGCTGAACATGACATATTTTTATTTTTGTGAATACTTACTTAGCCAAAATACTTAGGATTTACGAGTATTTGGCAAATAATTTTTTCATGACCGACTCATAAGCTGACATTACACTGACAGTGCGAGGTTGCCATACTTACTATAGCTTACTGTTTTATTCGTGGTTACACTCAATGAGACAGAAAGAGACACAAAAATCGTTTGATATAATGGTGATAAGAGCCGCAACTCGTTATGACTACGTCCATAATTTTTGTTTTTCCAATCCTGTGAGAGATACACATACTGGCTTGGAAAAAGCCTCATCGCTCATGATTTAATAAGGGTTTTGTTTTCAAATTTTCGCAAAAAAACAATAAGAATAGTATTTGTTTTTATCGTATATTTCGTCATCTGTCACGGCTTTATTCCGTCAAATTTACATCTATACTGATTTATGAAAACAAAAATTTCGATAACGGGTATTTTTGGCCATTATTGTCAACCGACTTCAAAAAAAGAAGGAGGTTCTCAATTCGTCTGTATGTTGTTTATTTTCGTTTTTTTTTTTTTGTATGTTTGTTACCTCATAACTCCGTCATTTATGAACCGATTTCGAAAATTTTGGTGATTCTTTTTTCGTTTGGTAGGTAATACTTCAGAGGTGGTCCCATTTAAATTTCACCGATATTGGAGCTTGGGCTTCGAAGATACACTAGATAACACGATCTGGTTATAACCTTTAATTATATTGACGATTCTCTTGTATATCGTTGCGCTCCGGAATTAGAATGAAGTTAATTGTAGACCTGCCCTAGATCTAGATATTTATTTAGGTCAAGATCACTCAAAAGGGAGAAATAAAAAAATTTTATTAAAAAAAATTAAACCGCCTTCAAAAAAAACACTGAAAAGTATAAAATAACTATCTTTTACTAATCAAAACTCAAGTACAATTAAAATAACTTCTTTCGAAATTACTGCGGAATACTACGTCGATGTGTATCCTACACACTCTTTGCTAGTTTATTTTAATATTGAAACCAAAAACAAATATTTGGATGGGTATTTTAGGATATTTTTGATCACAAAACATTTGAAGAAAAACTACTGAATATAAGTGTTTCAATTCAAATTGGATCATTTGACAGACTAAAAAATACATGATATCTTTACGTTATTTAGTAGTAGTACGATTCTTCGTTAGAAGGCAAGGTAAAGGGATCTAGCCCATTCAATCGATGCGTGATGTCTTCAGTAACGAATACATAAATTCTTCATATTACTACATTAAAATGTCGACATATATTTTGAAGTTTCTTGGAGTGTCTGGTGACAAATATATTAAGGCAGTCTTTCTAGTAGTATCGGCTGAGGCGAATTAAACCACAAAAAAAATCTCAACATCACGCTACTAAATAGGCACTTATTTTAACAATTACACACAATGCACAACAGCGTACATACTTGGGACACAAAACTACACCAATTTTACATCACAATATCCACTAAAAACAATTTGTGAATAATTAAAATAAACGCTCAACGCTCCCCATAAAATCCCGCCAACAAAAATTCCTTTACGTCATCTTTACGCAGAGACTGAATAGAGATGTCACTTTCTGTGGAAAATTCCAAATATTGAAAAAATTAGTAATGGGACATATGCGTTGGGAATTGTCCCGATAAATTTCCCGTTTATTCTCCATCTTTAAATAAGAGCGGAGATGAAAAAAAATTATAAAAGTTTTAAAAAGTTGATCATAACATTCAAAGAGTAAAATTTGCATGAAATTGAAATGTTTATTTTCAATACCTCAAGCTTATCGTAATCGTTATATAATAAATATCTTTAACGTACAAACACGGTTACATTATTATTTTATAATAGCATAGATAGATACATCAGATAAAGAAAGGAAATTACTATTAACTTTAACTTGCCAGAAAAATAACCAAATAACTCATACGAGAATTTTAAGTGTCAAAATAAGGTTATTATAAATTACCTCGCATTAAATAAAACATTTTTTGTCTAACTCCAAATATATTTCTATAAAACTAATAAATCATTTTGTCAGAAGACACTTTGAAAATTACTAACGGTGTAATATTACTGGACTGGTTTTGAGTAACTTTTGTATTACGAGTGGAGGAAAAAAATTTATTGCAGTATTGATTTCAAGCTTTGAATGTCATATTTTGTAGAAAAAGCGCTACATTGATTTATATTGTTCAAATGTAGAAAGTTGCTAGTCTATGTTCTCAATGTACGTTTATTCACATTTTTAGACAGGTTTTATCTTTTTTAATTTTTTGGTAACACAGGAGAAACCTAAACACAGTTACCTAGTACCTGGGTTGAGACTGGTTTATTGAAGTCAGTTATTGCACTCGGTGCCAAATCAATGTGCAAATTTTCAAAGTCTACTACGAATAGTTTGGTAGGTTGTCACCAACTTCAGTAACTGTCATAAATTATAATTTTGTATCGTATTTATAAAGTGATTTTTGTACTTGAGTTTTGATTAGTAGAGGATAATTATTTTGTACTTTTCAGTGTTTTTTTTTGAAGTCGGTTTGATTTTTTTCTCATAAAGTTGTTAGCCGTTTCATTTTCGTCATTTTTTCGTAGCAAAAATGGAACCTGTATAATTTCATCCTTTACGTTTATCCGTCTGTATGTTAGTATGTCACAGCCATTTTAATTGGAGATTATTGGCCCTATATAGAAGGAAGGCACGTTTATTCTATGAACCGCTACATATACAACGGAGTAGTTAAAATTTTTAGAAAAAAAATTAGGGTTGCCACTCCGTACATGTAACTGAGAGAAAAAATTAGCGCACATAAAGTTTTGGAATATCTTTAGATAGGTCTTGGTTTTTATAAGTCTTTAGATATAGAAGTATCAAAGCTCGGACCAAGAAACACAATCGACGAAGTCATAATAAGTTGCTGCTCTTATCTCCATGTGTCAAACGAACTTTCGTGTCTCTTTCTATCTCATTGCGCGTAACCACGAGTGAAACAGTTAGCTATAGTAGTATGGCAACATCGTACTGTCAGTGTATTTCGTGTCAGCTTATGAGTCGGTCATGAAATAATTATTTGCAAATACTCGTAAATCTTAGTGTTTTGGGTATTGGTATTCACAAAAATAAAGATATGTCATGTTCAGCTGTGTATCGATGTACTCTGACCTTCCCTAATCACGCACATTAGTAAAAATTTTGAAAGTCGGTCAACAAAAAAGGACACTATGAGAACACGCTTTTAGGGCAAATGCTGTCTATTGTGATTGCGCTTCTAGTCGTAAAAAGTGCTCCCCCCCCCTAATCTTTCAAGTATAGGGTGGAATATTCTGAAATATTTAAGACAGTATAATTTAAAAAGCACGTGCAAGGAACTTTGGTTTAAATAATATTGCGCAGTCTTTGAGATAACATTTTCAGTTACACGTTCAGCAACCGCAGAAATAATTTTGTTGTCGCACTATCATTGAGAAATACTTTTAAATACGACTTGTTTTTGTTGTCGATGAAATAAATATTATGGATCCCGATGGAACCCTTCGCTATACGTGGTCTGAAACGCAATTGGCTGGTGTCTTTTCTCTATTTATAGCAACTTCTTGGATCAATGACTTATGAAGATCAAATAGCTGGAATGTTAGCCGACGGAAATATCAAAAGCACTCGCATACCTAGGCGAAATTGTGTGAGGAGAATGATGAATTTGAGGAAGCGAAAGAAGTATGCAAGGATCGCGACGCTTGATGCTCCGTCCTCTCTGACTACCCCGTTAGGGATACAGTGTGAAGATATGTATGTATGTTCTTGGATCAGATTATTAGCCATTTTTGTGGATTCCATGCAAACAAATTCGCAGGTAAATGTTAGTATAATAAAGCATTGTGTAACAATGACCACATTTTATAACCACTTAGTCACTAGCAGACATAAACAATAAATTATATCTCAGAACGACAATTTCTTTCGCAATTGTCTCTGGTCCTGTCTGCCGTTGCAACAAAAAGTAATTTATAATTTATCATAACTGTTACATTATGACTTAGAAGTTATTGACGTGGGATGGTTGAAAAGTTTTTGGAATTTTCATGTAATTATACCGTAACCAACAGCAGTCCTACCATAATCTTACTGGAGAAGCTTCATTAAACGATATGTCAAAGACTAAAGAAAAACCACATGTCGTATACCATACTGTCAATTATCAACCACAAACAGTAAAATAAAGTTTGTGATGGTCTTCTCTGCACTTAAAAATGTAAGTACGAGTACGGCCAAGTACGAGTCGTACTCGCGCACCAAGGGTTCCGTATCACCTTACAATGTATTTGTATTGTGTAGCTGATAAAATATAAGTTGAATTCAAAAACAAACTTAACTTTGCAGTCGAAAGACAGATTCTCCCATTCTCACCAACTGCAAATATAAGTTTGTGATGGCAAATAACTACAAATATACGGTTTTCGGATTTTCCCCTTCACTCGTGCTATTAAGACATTGCTTCTTGCCAAATTTCATGATTCTAGGTCAACGGAAAGTACCCTATAGGTTTTGATTCCCTTGCAAGTGTCAAAATATGCGCATATATAGCCGTACCTTTTGATTGCGTTGAGTTCGAAGTTTGATTTTTTCACAGTTCGAAGGGATTGCAGACCTGAATATGTGGCATTAATTTCTATTTGATACCTCCACGTGTTCCTGAAAAAAAGAATCTTGACAAACAGACAGACAGACCGACGGACAACGAAGTAATCCTATAAGAGTTTCTTCTTCGCTACGGAACCCTAAAAACGTGTCGGGCCTCGTGCAAAGTCCGGTTTCGTAGTTTTCCATCGCAATATCCGTGCATAGAAGTAGGTTTTTTGATACTATGAGCACGTTACTAAATGTTTACTTGTCCAAGTACATTTTATAAGTTGGTCGACTGTCAATCGTTACTTGTGAAGCGTACTTAGCTGTGACAATATTCCTTTTAACTTCGTTATACAACTACTGTGAATTTTTTCAAATATCCAAAAACAACAGCTTAGCTGGTGGGACCTCTGGTAGAGGGCTTATAGAGACTTCAACAAAAATGACCAATTTAAAGTTTAATCTTTTGCAAACAGATCCCTGAATCGAAACGAACCCCAATATTTGTGAAAGACCTAGCCAATGACATAGCCTTAAAATATTATAGACGTACAGAATGGTACCTGAAAAAATATTTTTATTATATATTTCGCAACTCTGTCGGTGTGGTTAATGTTTACAACTATGCCATATTTCAGCTTAGTACCAAAAGTCTCTGAGTTAAGCCGCGAATATACGGACAAACAGAGATGGCGAAACTGTAAGGGTTCCTTGTTGACGGAGCCCTAGAAACGCCATCGAGAGATAACATTAACGGTCCGCAATTCCGACGTGTGTTTTCGAACAAGTGATAAGCAAAAGTAAGTCAAACTAATGAGATGCATTTTTGAAATCAGGGTTTAAAGAGCTTCTTTTCGTGGCGCTAAGTAATTTTTTTGGCCATCGTATTAGGTGTCACAATAAGGCACAGTGAGTCAAAAAAGGTTTTTTAATTTTTTTTAATCATGAATGTGCACATTTGGAAGGTCATGTGGCCTGATTGAAACGATGAAGATAACGAATAATTTATTATTCACGTTTAATTAGAAGATGCCTATTGTAACGACACCCACCAACCACACATACAACCATCCCTTTGTTGGTGTGCGTCACGGACGTCACGCATCTATTCGCGCTCGCCCAACCTACCTATTTAATTTGTAATCCCCTACATCATAGCTTCCTATCACTACCTTAGTCTTTAGTGTCCTAACTTAGGATACCTAGGTCTATCTAGATCTTGTCTAATATAATTTGGCCAAGGCGTGATCGTCTATTTCCCTAATACGGACCCTAATGTTGTGGAATAATACTTTTCGTCTATCATTAACATAAAGAAATATAGTATACACTTATAATTTTAAATTATAGGAGAGAGAGGAGAAAGCATGCGTCTTATCTTAGTTTCCAGGAATCCCGTTCTCCCTTCTAGGCACGTCTAATTGTCGGCCAGTCGTGGTAGTCGGTTCACACAACTAAAGTCTATTCTAGCTCATGAGGAATGAGTAATTACTAGAGACACAGTGAGACGTATAATTATTCCAATAAGACAGCATATAATTCTAATAATACTTATTATTAATCATGCAAGCATGTACACAATATACTATCAATACCATAAAATATGTACTCGTATAATAAGGTTTCCTATGAACAATAAGATTTAACAGTCTTGGCACAACAAGGCGAATCAGGCCCCGTCTGATAGACCTAGTTCTGCCAGCCGTGATAATATCCTAATATCGTGGGGGCATTCGGGTCTCCCAAACACACCTACAACCCGACCGTGCATATCAAAGGTTGACTCATCCATCCGCACGCCATGTGGGGACTTCGGAGAGTAGTCTTGTATGATTCGTGATAATAAGTCATGCTTATGATATTTATTTATAATACTAAGTTATAGTCGGCATTGGAATTGACGAGCCTAGGCACAAACCACAGCGCCCCTCTAATATACACTTCGCTCAACTTCCACCACCCGACGGTATTAGGGGCCCTAGCCTGACCTAGGCATTGTGTAAGTGTCCTAATAGCCTGCCTCCGATGGCAGAATGGTTTAATGTTTGGTGGAGTGGTCCAGCGTGGTCCGGGTCTTATAACGATACAATCACATGGCGCCCCTCCGTCCTAGACTTTTGTACACCTTTCGTACACAAGAGCACCCGCAGGTATCGCTCAAGGATCCGGGTTCCTAATCATCGTAGGTCCGTCATGAGCGCCAGTGAGTTGCATCGCCCACCAGAGCACGCTGAAGTCACCGAATGTGCAGTGATGGTTTAGAGTCGCGAGACCCTGTGTAAAACAGTTGAGTGCATGTGGCAGTCCACCATGGTACGTTCCATTCAATAAATGTCAAATACCGTTATTCATAGGTTTTACTGTTTGTTGCGTTTCTAAGAAATTGTGAAACCTGATACTCATCGTGTCACGTGCACAAGTCGTATAAACCACTGAGAGGCTCGGTTCTGTAGATAATGTCGTTGGTTTCTTGATGAGGTATAACATATCGTTGCGCACATAGCGATAGTGTTTCCGTAGCTCGTCCCGGGTCATAGCTCATGGGCAACAGCGACAAAATATTGGTTCCACAATTCTGATGGGTTGTTGTCGATTATAATATAATAATGTAGTCAACAAGTTGCTGTTTAGATTTGTTGTTCATACAATATGGTTCGTCCTCATTTATGGAGGGAACGAAGGAAATCGCAGCTGATACTATGACGCTGCGCAGGTTAGTGCGTTTGTATAAATATTATAAATAATCAAATATACATTCGATGGCTGATAGGAATATACCATGGTTCGCTTTGTCATGGAGGGTTCAAAGAACTCCTGTAGTGAATTGGAGGTTTTAGATTTGTAATTAATATACATTATTCATATTTATATATAATTAAATTCGTAACAAATATATAGTAATTATATAAAGCATGGAAATCAGAACGGGCTCACCGGGGTCCTCTAGTAATGCGACTTCAATGTATCACTATCACTGGTATTATTTAATTCTATGCACAGTATTAGGCAAATATCCAGATCGCGGTACTAGGACGTCCATCCTCCGCCGTGGCTGAAAGTCCAGTCCCTTAACCAACGCCTCGCTCTCTCTTCAAAACTCGCAAGCATTTATTTTTTTTGTAGTATTTCAATTTTTTGTCAAACACTTCTAATATTTCTCAAAACACTTAACCCCTAATAAACTTGTTAAATTTATGACCATACCGATAGTTGGAGACAAAGAACTTGCACATGTGGCGATATCTCTCGTTTTCTCCAAACTTGTCTTTCAATTACTTGGACGTTTGTAAGTGCTTAAGCATGGTTTATGAGACGGTCGAATATAACAAAAAATTGTAAATCGTTTTAAATTGCACGCGCTTTCCCATGGTGCTTAGAACAACAGCTCTCGTCCTTTTGTTACTTAAAATTTGGTTATTCATCGTAGTACATACGGATAATATTTATATAGTCTATTATTATATGCGCTTATTTATAGCCTAAAATATGCCTATTTTTATATAGGACTACCATAGGCTCGTTACAGACGCCCCTTGAATTTTATTGGCTTTTCATTGCAAAGGAAAAGTCAGGAAAATTCACCCTAGGATCATCGAATCTTTACGTAGAATTGCTAAGTTAGGCTTGGTATGTTAGGTAAGACTAAAGGATTGTAAGGTTAGACATTCTGCATTCAGAAACATCTTGTGTAGGCGAGTGTATTTACAAATAAAATTCATCTTTAGTCTCGACATGAAAGCTAACAGCAATTTTATACTCTTGAAAGGCATCATCGGATTCGAACCAACTCTTCACCTCCGCTTGTCTTTATATATCACTAACTTTAATATCAATATATCAATATAAATAATCAAAAATTTTTTTTTTTTCGGAACTAATTCCTATACTTTCAAACCCATTAGCGACTCTAGCATATTTGCTGGACATACAATTAGTAACGTTGCTTCAAAATTAATTGCCTATAACTGACGTTAGGCTGTATCACGTCCATTTGGGTCCAGTGAGAGTAGCGTTACGGCTAACTGTCATAAAAAGGTCCGAAACTAGTAGTACTAGTAGTGCCAACATAAACGTATCATGAGAATTGGGAACATATGTTTCCAATAACTGAAGTTAGTTGAAATCTTTGATGTTACCACCGCCTCTACCCCTATTTGCACAGTACAATGAACAATGGTATAACCTAATGAGGGTTGTAAAAATATAAGATCCACAGGTGTATGTATTCTTAATTTCATTATGTAAAGTAAGAAAACGTTCATCATGCACAGTGAAGAACTCGATGAGCGTCTGGTAAGTCCTCTATGATGACGATTGTGGTATGATAATATATGAGAGCTGTCCACCAATACTCTAATAAGAACAGTCGCATCACTCTATGATAATTCAAATAGGAATCGTTGAGTTATTATCTATTGAATCACTTTTCTTAAGTTTACGATCCTATAAGAAAGAGATCCTGTAAGAAATTTGACACTCCTCTGATTTGCCATTTCACAAGTCTTTCAGTCCTTAGTATCAGGCAATATAGTTTAATTTTTATGACCTTCGTTTCAGATTACATGTTGACCTTTCTAAAATTATTACAGTACGCATTGTTTGTTTAGGGACATAACCTAGCGTCGCAATTATATCTTAATTTATAACTAACTTTCACCTCGTCTTCGTTGATATTAGACTCGTTACAATACAATTTCCTGGGCATTGAGTGCCCACAACATGTCAGTAACTGATAACATTTATTGACCAGCGTTATTTTCACAATCTATTATTTATGACGTCTATATAACATAACACTAATTGCGTCTATCTTCTCAATAGAAGAAATGGCATATTATGCTTCACTCTCCACTCCGCCTCGAGTTCAAACCATCTTATCTACACGAAGACAAACTCGTGGACAGAAAGACGGACAAACAGACAGACAGACAGACAAATAGACAGACAGACAGATTCATCGTTTCTCTTATAAGAGTCAGGTATTTGTAACTCGGTTCAGTTTAATCCACGTCCCTGGTGCACAATTCGTATCAACTCCTAAGTGGGCCTCACTGTTAATATCGCCTTTGAGATTACTAATTGCGCGTGATATGTCCAATATCTTGATAATTTTATACCTTCTGTGTATAATAATAACCACCGACAATCACACAATGCGACTTTAGTCAGCTAGCGATTCATCTAGTACGACATGAAAGTTGGTGCTATAGTCTCACTAACACTAACCCTTGACAAAACACTTAACTATTACAGGCCCGGATCTATATGAACTCTTGTATATAGCGATCAATGACGATACCTACAAATGTTCGTTAGTTCAAACATCTGCGGCCGTGTGCCTTAACACATTTGTCTCTTAATAGTGGCACCGACCAATTTCTATTTCATTCACTTATCTATTAATCTTATATTATGCAATCACTTGCGCAATAATAATATGAAACTATGACATTAAAATTCACATATCACTTCATATTTGATATCATCAGCCACCACAGCACGCGAATGTTTAGCATACTGTTAAAATGTCCTACTCTACGAAGATTCACCACTACAATACAAAAACGGTTCAGCTTGACCCCGAGTCCCACCATATTCCCCTTTTGCAATCGTACATCATAATAGTGAATATATACAACACATGTTTCAAGTTTGTATCTTATAAGTAATAACAAACATGACCTGGAGGAACTCTTTCTCAGCAGTAGGGCAGTAGGGCCTTTCGCCTTCATATAGTATCATTATCGTCTACATCTACTGTTTACAGTACATCACTATTTCACTAGATCATTATTTGCTAGTACATTGTTTTTCATTAACTTGCAATCAGCGGACAGTGTGCGTGGAACATTGTACAATTCCATAAGCCTCGAGTACCTCGTAATCAGTAATAAATCTCCTTACATAGAACCATACAGTGTAGTCTAGCATTATTCAAATTATTTTTAATAACTCCACGTACAGCAGCTTCACTCGACATTCCTGGGCTTATTACGAACAAACATATAGCAGGTTTAGAAAATCAAAACCCGGTTTATTCTTATGCAAACAAACATACACACAATTTTCCTCAAAGATA
This sequence comes from Zeuzera pyrina, assembly GCA_907165235.1. NCBI lineage: Eukaryota > Metazoa > Arthropoda > Insecta > Lepidoptera > Cossidae > Zeuzera > Zeuzera pyrina. The sequence goes on along the minus strand of OU015646.1, from coordinate 8,256,583 downwards.
CATTTGTACAACAACAGCCACATTATTCCGCTTACATGGCTAACATGTCTTCACACACTCCTGTCCAGCACTTCACCGCTTTACGATGTCACATAACTCAGTAATGTAAATAGTCTAGATTTCCCTGCGTCTATTCTGTTAAGGTAACAAACAAACGTACAACATTTCAATCACTGAACCCATCGTAGGTATTATGCAGTAGATATAATTTGACTGAGCCGCATATCGCTCACTGAATATCGGTAGAGTAATTTTAGGCTAACCTAATCTAGCTTGGTTCAATCTAGTCTAGACCGATCTAAAACCTAGCCTACCTAACTCGGCGATTCTTCCTAATGTGATTTCTCTGCTCTAACACAGTAAAGGGCACATAGCTCAGTCATGTAACTAGTCTAGATTTTCCTGCATCAATTTTGCTAAGGTAACGAATAAACCTGCAACATTTAAACCACTGCGTCCACTATAAGTATTACGTACTCGATGTCATTTGGCTGCACCTGTTTTGACTCATCGAATAATGGTAAAAATAATTTCAACGTGTTTAGTCTAGTTAGCTCAATCTAGACTAACTAAATGAAATCTTATTCAACCTGTCACAGTGGCATTTATCTAATATGACCTTTATGCCCAAATATAGCACGAACGCACAATCCGATCTAGTACTAATTATCTCGGGTTTAACCGTGTAACAAATCTCCCTATTTATAAATTACCAAATAACATACATGATAATCACTTTACAACACTAAGACCTCTTGACTTAAGCCAGACCAATCTAAGTTTTTCCTAAAATAATTTACATCGCAATATTTCTAGGTCCAGAATGGAATCAAACGGCCTTCATAAGACTTAATCCTACTAATGATTTATCCAGTTCCTGGGATAGCATACATACTAACACACTTATTCAAATTAACATAACACCTGCTTAGACTTATCTCAATACTAGCGTGGTTTTGGAAGTATTCTCTCTAATAAGAAACACACACACCTACATGCTTACTCCCTCCCAATCCTCTAACGATACCCAGTGCATCTTAATCTGTTTGATTACTCACGGTAAGTTCACAGCAGTGCAGTAAGCTCAGACGCAGATAGTACAATAAAATACACAACACATGATTACAGTTTCTACTTAGTTCTCAAGTGTCTGCGATAGGTCTATACACGCCCCTACACCCTAACACAACCGAAATATGTAAATAATAATTCGTTTCACAATCCAATGTAACTTAATCTACTCCTATTTTATTATTTGTAATTGAATGCTAAGCAATTGGATTCGATCCCTTTATTTCCTGGAACCACTTGTACATCATACGACAACTATAAAATACGAGTAATGCAATATACGCCCCTAGCATCGGTACATCTATTTTATAGACGCAATTATTCTATTATCACCTAAATTTATTGACTACAATATAATTAACAATGACTAATTTTTTTTTTTTTTTTTTTTTTTTTGGTCGCGGAAGTACTTCTAATTTTACCTACTTAATAAGAGCAAACACTTTTACCAGCACACGCCCCCTAACACTTAGGTAACATCTAATACTAAATCAACCTCAGACAGTGGTCAACATATAAAATTAATGATCACTATAATAATGCTTAGGGTGATGGTGAAAATGATGTTGATAATCAAACAAAAATAAAAGATTCAATCTTGTCAATAATAATGTGGGCAGGATATTTAAGTTAGAGCAGACTCGCCAAGCGTAGCATGGCGTAAATAAGTTATACCGTAAATACTGCTGAATAATCTGGTGTTCCTTTTATTCCAGAAATCTTAGCGTACGCTCCTAGCACTAATATAACCCACATATCCTATTACTTTATTTCTGAACACTTAGCATATTATAACTAAATCGCTACGTATAATTCTATTCTCTTTGTTACAAATATTTTTAATTCAGAAGCACGCCCCTAGCGGTAACGTTACTTAACTTCTTACAACTTCAATGTCCTTATTATTAACATCACTCCCTAACAGTATCACAACATGCCTGTAAGTCTTACTTACGTTCAACTTTATGTTCTAATTACTACATTATTGCGTGCCCGTATATCTACCGCTATATTAGGCATAACCTATGATCTCTCTTACATCTATGTGCCTAAACGTGTCTTTCACCAAGCAATAGCACCATCTGAATTTATCAATTGAACACACCAATGTATAACTACCACTGCTGCACAAAGCCCTTTGTGTCTCATCACCAAATCGACCTTCCAAGGCACGTCGCTTTCGTTGGACTACACAAGGAAAGTCTTACTTAGACCCGAAACTCAAACTAAGTTGTGTTTAGCTGTTGCGCATAGGCCACCGCCTTCACTACATAACTTATACTACATAAACGTATACGCCCCTACGCCCCTAGGGTGACGTCACTTAGGCGACAATAAATACATACTAACTTACAACACAATGCATATAAGGAACACATAACAACCTTAATACTAGATCCAATACATGTTTTTTTTTTTTTTTTAATTTATTTAATCTCGTTCCCCTAACTCAAGTCAAGGCCAGTACTACCACTTCCTTATTTATCTTGTTCTTACTATCCTCAACTTTGTTATTTATTATTATACTAGGTACATTACATCTTTCTTATCTATCTTCTTATATCTATCCGTTACATTACTCACTTATAAAACATCTATCCTAAATTAATATTCTATCTTACTTTGCAATTTACTCTCTATTCGTACGCTAACGATACATCTCTACTTCCTTATATCTATTACTATCGGGTCTATCCCATTTCAACTCACTTCCATCTCTAGACCTTTATTCTTTATTCTACTTATATCTAACGACTTACAGGTATGGTCATTATGCACCATCTCGACTATATTACAGCTCCAATACATTACATCCACTCAATCTACCTCCAGATCTATTCAATCACCCTATGTAATTTTTAGTTTACCGATTTTGATGAACATGCCTATAGGTCTCCCAAAACGAATTGGGTTGGTCCACACGGTTTCTAAATAACTCAAAGGGACAGAATTTGTACCATACCTACATTATTGCAGCTATAATTTCAATATAACAATTACGCAAATGCTCACAATACCCTGCACATCTAACTCATAAAATCATAACTCGGTGGTTCAAGAGACTAACGCAATAGAAACAAACAAACAATACATTATTCAAACAATAGTTTAATAGCACCCCGATGCTTGCGTCTACCTGACCTGAACTCCTCTTCCCTTTTTTTTTCAGTAATTTAGTTGCAAACATGTGGGCACTTATTGAAAAAGGGACATTAGCTATGAAACCCAGCGAAACGTCTTCTTTTAAAATACGGTATAATAAATACATACATATCTTCACGCCTAATTTCCTACCGGATAGACAGGGTAGATAAAACATGAAGTACTGCGGTACCACATCCCGCTATCGATTTCCAAATCGATCCCTCATCAGTCCCTTTGCGCTCTCCCACCGTGCCATGAAATTTCCATAACACTTCTGCGATCCGACAGTTGGGCCCATTATAACAAACCTACATATTATACTCATATGTACTGTCAGCAACAACAATAACAAAGCATCTTAACGCTGTGTCTTCAACGGGGCAGTCAGTAACCTAACCTAACAATACAATTTACGCCTCCGACGGAAACGCCAACCTACGTTATATGACTGTATTAATATAATGCCTATGTTACAAGTAATGACCTAGTTGAATAATAAAGTCTTAAGCCTACGTTACACTGATTAATCTAGACGACTAAGGTAATCTAAAGCCTACGTTATACCTAGTATCCTAGTCGACTACGATAGTCTAAGCCTAACTCCTACGTCGTAATTGAGATCCTAAACGCACCTACTACTGTAAATCTAAATCTCCTACGTTGTGTTCAATTTGCCCTAAACGTGTTTATTACGCTGTTCAAGTATCTTACGTTGTGTTTAGTAGTAACCCAATTAATTCAGTTCTTTTTAACACGTTTTGATACCGATACGACATCAAATTTACTGACGTGTAATCCTGGTCACGGCACCATTCTGTAACGACACCCACCAACCACACATACAACCATCCCTTTGTTGGTGTGCGTCACGGACGTCACGCATCTATTCGCGCTCGCCCAACCTACCTATTTAATTTGTAATCCCCTACATCATAGCTTCCTATCACTACCTTAGTCTTTAGTGTCCTAACTTAGGATACCTAGGTCTATCTAGATCTTGTCTAATATAATTTGGCCAAGGCGTGATCGTCTATTTCCCTAATACGGACCCTAATGTTGTGGAATAATACTTTTCGTCTATCATTAACATAAAGAAATATAGTATACACTTATAATTTTAAATTATAGGAGAGAGAGGAGAAAGCATGCGTCTTATCTTAGTTTCCAGGAATCCCGTTCTCCCTTCTAGGCACGTCTAATTGTCGGCCAGTCGTGGTAGTCGGTTCACACAACTAAAGTCTATTCTAGCTCATGAGGAATGAGTAATTACTAGAGACACAGTGAGACGTATAATTATTCCAATAAGACAGCATATAATTCTAATAATACTTATTATTAATCATGCAAGCATGTACACAATATACTATCAATACCATAAAATATGTACTCGTATAATAAGGTTTCCTATGAACAATAAGATTTAACAGTCTTGGCACAACAAGGCGAATCAGGCCCCGTCTGATAGACCTAGTTCTGCCAGCCGTGATAATATCCTAATATCGTGGGGGCATTCGGGTCTCCCAAACACACCTACAACCCGACCGTGCATATCAAAGGTTGACTCATCCATCCGCACGCCATGTGGGGACTTCGGAGAGTAGTCTTGTATGATTCGTGATAATAAGTCATGCTTATGATATTTATTTATAATACTAAGTTATAGTCGGCATTGGAATTGACGAGCCTAGGCACAAACCACAGCGCCCCTCTAATATACACTTCGCTCAACTTCCACCACCCGACGGTATTAGGGGCCCTAGCCTGACCTAGGCATTGTGTAAGTGTCCTAATAGCCTGCCTCCGATGGCAGAATGGTTTAATGTTTGGTGGAGTGGTCCAGCGTGGTCCGGGTCTTATAACGATACAATCACATGGCGCCCCTCCGTCCTAGACTTTTGTACACCTTTCGTACACAAGAGCACCCGCAGGTATCGCTCAAGGATCCGGGTTCCTAATCATCGTAGGTCCGTCATGAGCGCCAGTGAGTTGCATCGCCCACCAGAGCACGCTGAAGTCACCGAATGTGCAGTGATGGTTTAGAGTCGCGAGACCCTGTGTAAAACAGTTGAGTGCATGTGGCAGTCCACCATGGTACGTTCCATTCAATAAATGTCAAATACCGTTATTCATAGGTTTTACTGTTTGTTGCGTTTCTAAGAAATTGTGAAACCTGATACTCATCGTGTCACGTGCACAAGTCGTATAAACCACTGAGAGGCTCGGTTCTGTAGATAATGTCGTTGGTTTCTTGATGAGGTATAACATATCGTTGCGCACATAGCGATAGTGTTTCCGTAGCTCGTCCCGGGTCATAGCTCATGGGCAACAGCGACAAAATATTGGTTCCACAATTCTGATGGGTTGTTGTCGATTATAATATAATAATGTAGTCAACAAGTTGCTGTTTAGATTTGTTGTTCATACAATATGGTTCGTCCTCATTTATGGAGGGAACGAAGGAAATCGCAGCTGATACTATGACGCTGCGCAGGTTAGTGCGTTTGTATAAATATTATAAATAATCAAATATACATTCGATGGCTGATAGGAATATACCATGGTTCGCTTTGTCATGGAGGGTTCAAAGAACTCCTGTAGTGAATTGGAGGTTTTAGATTTGTAATTAATATACATTATTCATATTTATATATAATTAAATTCGTAACAAATATATAGTAATTATATAAAGCATGGAAATCAGAACGGGCTCACCGGGGTCCTCTAGTAATGCGACTTCAATGTATCACTATCACTGGTATTATTTAATTCTATGCACAGTATTAGGCAAATATCCAGATCGCGGTACTAGGACGTCCATCCTCCGCCGTGGCTGAAAGTCCAGTCCCTTAACCAACGCCTCGCTCTCTCTTCAAAACTCGCAAGCATTTATTTTTTTTGTAGTATTTCAATTTTTTGTCAAACACTTCTAATATTTCTCAAAACACTTAACCCCTAATAAACTTGTTAAATTTATGACCATACCGATAGTTGGAGACAAAGAACTTGCACATGTGGCGATATCTCTCGTTTTCTCCAAACTTGTCTTTCAATTACTTGGACGTTTGTAAGTGCTTAAGCATGGTTTATGAGACGGTCGAATATAACAAAAAATTGTAAATCGTTTTAAATTGCACGCGCTTTCCCATGGTGCTTAGAACAACAGCTCTCGTCCTTTTGTTACTTAAAATTTGGTTATTCATCGTAGTACATACGGATAATATTTATATAGTCTATTATTATATGCGCTTATTTATAGCCTAAAATATGCCTATTTTTATATAGGACTACCATAGGCTCGTTACACTATTCGATCTAGTTTTGATTTAAACTAAGCGTCAACTGTGAAAACTCAACTTCGAAAGCTATGTGTTTGAGTTATCATTAGTTATCGGAATGATGAGCGCTATTGCTATCAAAAGTGTGGATATGACTCAATTATTAATTATATATATAAAAAAAAATATTTCGTTGTTGAGTACAAGCTGTTAAATTTTATTTATTTTTGAGAAAAATATAGGCTTCGAGAATTATAATGGTTTATTTACTTACTTTGGTAACCAATTTCCTGCCGCTGATAAGCAATGAAGAGATACGCAGTGACAGGGTTGCACGACAGTGTTATTGTAAAAATGAAGAAAGGAATGCTTAGATGGTTCGGGCACATAGAAAGAATGAGTGACGAAAGACTGACGAAGAAAATCTACAGAGCCAAAGCGAGTCGAAAAAGAAGCTAAGCTAGAAAAGTGGTAAACGCTTCGTTCAATTGAAACGCTTTCTGGCGTTATTGCCACTTTAGCTTTTTTACGTTTAGTTTAATTGAATGGAAAGTAAATATTGACTACCAATTTAAAATTCATTACGCTAGATCACGTGGTATCTGTCATTATATCTACTAGCGTTTACGACAATTAGCCATTTGTTTCGGCCTCTGTTTGCAGATAAAATACGTTGCCTACGTACATACTACATACATACATGCATATATCTTCACGCTGCATCCCCAACGGAGTAATCAGCGACAACGGAGAGCCAGGAGTCGCGGTCCCTACATACCTCTTTCGCTTCCTCAAATCTCATCATTTTCCTCACACATTATTGCCTAGGAACGCGAGTGCTTTGGACATTTCCGTCTGCTAGCACTGGCTATTTGACCGCTCGCCTACGTATTAATGTGATAGTCTAATTTTGGTATTTGTGAAGTAATGTCAAATAACCATCAAGTGGAGTACAGTGTATTTGAATGGAGGTAGTCAAAGACAGTTTAATTTTAACCGCCAGAGAGAAGTCTAGGCAAATCAGAATTAACTATATTTTAGTTGTATCCGCGAACGGTCATTGTTTAGGTATTGGCAAAGGTAACAGTTAAATCAGTGATAAGTTCAGTGAATGTAGTGTATGCTTAAACTACCTAACTATACCAAACTTCAAGAAAAAACAGACTGACAGATATCAATGTCGACATGACCTGGGTCATGAAATTTAAAATTTTGCGCACAGGTTATAGCGACGGAAATGCCAAAAAAACTCGCATATCTATGTGAAAATGTGTGAGGAAAATAATGAGATTTGAGGAGGCGAAAGAATCTACCTGTAATAATCTTTCTCGGACTACCTCGTTGCGAATACAGCGTGAGGAGTATGTATGTATGTATGTTGTATACTGTGTAGGCAGTAGACACCCACTAGGTAGGGAGAGATTTTTGGAAATTCAGTCTCTAAGGGGTATCAAAGCGAAAATAAGAAAATTGTCATATGAACCCAATGCTTTTTATAAAAAAACTATCAAGTGAATATCTATACTAATATTATAAAGAGGCAAACGCTTGGCGCTACGTCCTCTCTGACTACCCCGTTTGGGATACAGCATAAAGATATGTATGTATGTATGTATGTAAACTTTGTTTGTTTGTATATAAAAATAAACTCAGAAACTACTCAACCGATTTCAAAAGTTCTTTCGCCTACAGAAAGCTACATTATCAGCGAGTAACATGGGCTGTATTTTCAAACAAATTTCTACCCGTGCGAAACCGGGGTGGGTCGCTTGTCTAACAGGTATCTTTCCAACTTTGAGAAATAATAATGAGGTAAATGGGGTGTAAAATTTGTATGGAATAAATAAAAAATTTGTTTCTCACCCAAAAATTTTGTTTAAAAAAACTATCAAATAACAACGAACATTCAATGATTTGAATGTTATGTTAATGTGATAGGAAAATTTTGAATTGTAGACACTTCTATTGCATGTACCTGCAACTCATATTTCTCCCTTATGATCTTCTCTATTATCTTGCCTCCTCTGATACCTTGACAGGACATGCCTTTGATAATGAACCCTATTACTAAACGATTGACTAATTATTATGACTGGCCCGTTGGCGCAGTGGCATATGCGTCTGCTTTCCAAAGCTTATTTGATAATGAACCCTATTACTAAACGATTGACTAATTATTATGACTGGCCCGTTGGCGCAGTGGCATATGCGTCTGCTTTCCAAAGCTTAGGGTCCCGGGTTCGATCCCCGGTCAGGTCAATTTAGGAAACGAACTTTTCTAAATTGGCTTGGAGTCTGGGTGTTACTGGGAACTCCCCCAGAGTTCGTTGTGTGGTACCCATAGTACAAGCTTGCTGCTTAGTTTGGGGTCACACAATCTGTGTAATTGTCTGGAGTATTAAAAAAAAAAAATTATCGACGTTCTCGAAAAAATAAAACAGCCGACACATTTCATATTACACTTTCAAAAAGTATTTTAAATCTCATTTAATTTTTTCTTTAATTTCTTGTTACCATTTTATGTCTATAACATGCCAACTTTCGGCTTAGTAGGGGTAAAGATGGTGGACTAAATCAAAGGATTAAATGAATTAAGGCGACGCATTGATGAACAATAATTTAATTTAAATTAGACCAGCATTCACACTAGACCATTATTCACAAACGACGGAAACTCAGCTTTCCGTATCCGACAGAAAACTTTTCGGTGATCTTGTCTATACGCGATTCACAAATCCGAAAATGTATTATATTTATATTATAACTATATCATATTATATATAGTCGTATTCACAAATCCAAGCCATCGGATTGAATTTATGCTTTTCGACGATCGGCCTTTCCGCCACGGAAAGCTTCCGACGTTTGTGAATAACCCCCTGCACCATGCAAACATGCGCGCCAACAGTTATATCGTTTATTTTAAAAACTATAATTAATTTAAAACAATCCAACTGGCATTTTGTAGAATTCGTTTAGATTAAACTATACAGAAAATTTAGCAACATAAATCGGTCCTGTTGCTCAGAAAAATGTAAATCTGTTTTAAAAGAGGTTTTTTGATATTTTTTTGTGTTACAAAAGTTAACCGATCGTGTATCGCAAGTGGCAAAACAAAGTCAATGAAATGAAAATCATGTTACCAAATACCGCTTTCATAAGTTTTGTAGTCACTTAGAAAAATTGAGATCTTCCGTCAAAATTTCCAATGCGTCGTCTTGACCGACGAAAAAATAAGGGCCCCGTGTTTTCAGTTCTGGCTACGTAAGCCTATAATCAAATTTTTATGTAGACAGATATCCTACAAATTCCTACTATAACTAATAGTTTACGCAAGAGACTAATTAATCTGTGATAAAAGATTGTATTTTTAACTGCAATTTCACAACTCGACGATCCTGAAATTTTTAATTATGTCCTCGCGTGTGTTCAATATTTCCAGCGTCCGCAAAAAATAAATATTGGGTCCTAAGTACCAAGACATAGGTATATAGATATTGTTAATGGTCGATATAAATCGTGGTATATAATTCTCCCATTTAGCCAGTTTTAATAAACAAATATAACTGTACCCTCGGGATTTTAAAATCAGTACTCCTGGTTATGTCAATTATATTCCAAGTTAGTTTTGATGGTACAACAATAGATGGTTTAGAAGAAAACACAAAATATCAACAAACCTTATTAAAAAATATTCCGATACGTAAACCGTTGTGTCGATATCACAATACTCCATTTACAGTATTTCAAACACTTCACTGTCACAATTTTATGTTATATGACATAAAATTTATTAAAACGTCAATTTTCTAACAAAATATTTCACTATAACGAAATTGTCTTGTAAATCGATTAAATAAAAAAACATTCATTAAAAGAACCTCGCTACGACAGTCACTGAAAAATGTATATTTTAAAACAAAAAAAAATAAAGAAACACATCCGTATTCAACGATGTTTGGTACTCTACTGCCCGTTAACCGACAAGCACACTTCAATAAGAGATACATCCGTCCCTTTCTAACTGTTACAAACGTATGGAACGAAATGGGATAGATACAATGGCATGCATTATGGTACCATGTCGCAGTGGACTTTTTTCCGATGATTTCTTTGAACGATCCACAGGATCTATATGATCTATAGATCGTTATAGTAAGCACCGTGAGTTATGCCCTCAAACACTGATTCATTGATACGGTGCGCTATAAAATTATGATGTCTGATTTTGGATCTATTTGATTTAAAAAAACTACAAGAGTTACTTCTTATTATTAGTAGTAGTTAGTATTATTAGTAGTAGTTAGTATTATTAGTATTAGTTACTTATTATTATTATTATTATTATTTTTTATATTGACAATTTCATGAAACGTTTTTAATTTTCATTAGTTGAATAAAGGTTAAATATAATGTTTTACAGTAATTTGGAATGTATGTAGAACAAATAAATAACTTGCATCTAGATTTCATAGAAAGATAAAGGTTTGGTACGTATAGAACACTTTTTTAACAACACCAAAATAATAAAGATGAATTTAGATTTTGAAATTTAGATTTGAGAGTTAATTCGTGATAGTTTTTCTGAACAGTGTTTTGAACACTTAAAAATTGGCGCCCTTTTATCCTGATATGTTCTCGGTTTGGATCATTCGATTTGTAGGGCTTTTTATTTTAGGAGATTATTCGTTCACTCTATAGGGTAAACACTTCCGATGTTGGCAGCACTGCCTTATCTGTCCACACGAAGTTATATAGTAACTACCTAGAACAAACTGTATTATTCAGTCTTCATTACTTATCCGGGCTCAAAGGACTATTAATAAAAGAGAACACTAGGGCCTAATCATTTTAACGACATATCGATAGTCCTGCGTTTGAGAATTTAAAAACGGTTTATCGATACTTTTTTAGCGATACGTTTCAAAATTGGATAAACAGTACACTTGTGGAATCGCCTCAGTGTTTCTCTGTTTGTCTATCTGTCACAGCCAATTTCTCAGCTATTTTCAACAGCTAAAATTTGAAACGATTACAACAAATAGTAGACTTGAACTTGAATGTTGAATTTTAACTTAAGGAGGTCAGTTTTGAGAACTTAATAGAAAAAAAAAAATTTAATGTCTTTTTTTGGTTCTTCGTTTGGAATATCGAACTAAATCATTTTATACAGCAACTCATATTAAATCAAGACTCAACTTTCAAGTTCACAGACATTAATTCAATTTCGATTGGATTCGACGTTCAAAAGTTCAATTTTGACTTAATTTTTTTTAGAGATCGTCATGTGGTTTGTCAAACGGAAACTTTTTAAATCATACTTTCAAAAATGTATAACATGTTACTTTGTGTTGTACTTTTTTGCGCATGTTTCAAAAAAATCTTTCAGTCCTGTAACAAGGCCAGAGAATAGGGCTATAGCATCAATTAACACTCGTACGAGGTGGCTAAAGAATTAAAAAATGTTTTTAGGATCATCACATGGGGTATTAATGTATTCTTTTTAAATCATAGATTCAAAAATGAGTAATATGTTACTTTGTGTTTGTTACCTTTTTTCTCTTTTTTGAAAAAACCTCAGAAACATCTGAAAAAAAATGAACACTGAGAATAAGATTTAGGACTGTAGGGAAATTATCGAAGTTCCATTGTGTTAGATTTTTTTAAACAAAAGTTTGTTTAATACAATACAATAATTTCTATTTTGCGATTGGCGGTTTAGTACTAACATCTATAGTATTGAACCACAATACGCCACAGCTCTTTAACGCCATCTCCTTTTAGCTTATCCGTCGTTATAATATCTTCTATTTTCACAATTAATTTCAAGGGGTATTTTCAAAGTTGTATTCAACATTTTCTATATATTTAATATAGCGTACAGAATATACCTGCCAGTTTCAAAAGCAGTCTATTGCATGCGTAATTTCGCAATTTTCCATTTGAGATAGACAGATCATCAACGCAAACAAAAAATCGATCAAACGTGAGTTTAACTCGCGCACAGAGGGTTTCATTCGATATTTATAAAATGGTATAACCGTAAGGAGTAGGGTTAGGGCTGCCATGTTATGCCATGCTTTATGCCATGTTATGTTAAGTTCATCATTCCTCGGACATTTCTGGAGTTCTGTTGGAAAATGGATTAAAGTTAATCGCATTATTTTTCATTACAGTATTCGTAAATTTTTACTAAGTAATGATCTAAAGATATAAAATGAGCAAAAATTGAAACACCTCCCATGATTAAATTTAAAGTTAGATAAAAATCAACATTTAGTGTAACGCATAGGCGAAGGCGAATATTCTAGAACGATGAATATACTACTCTTAAGTCAAGTCAAATTCAGTGTGGTAGTATTAGTGAAACGGAGATGGATTCAAAGTCGCATATGTCTGAAGATTTTACTTCTGAACTATTTTAAGTTATTACTTTGGCGCTTTCGTTCATATCTGTACCCAGCCAACATGTCAGTTCAGTTGGCAGCACATCCGTAAGTATAAGTCGATAACACTTTGAGTGCATGAGTGTACAGAGTCTGTATAACTTGACCACATTAAATAGTTCGTATCGTTTTAAAGGAGTAGATAATTCTCATATTAACAGCTCTTTAGCGCAGTGAACACGAATGTAGCACACAAGAAGTCTCGTCTCACATTAATAAGTTTTAAAGGAAATAGATTGTCCGCGACTTCTCCTGTTCCACATGAATTTTTTTTTGCCCCAACTTTAATCCATTCTTTACCTCCTTTAATTTGTAATTAGTTTAATTTTGCAATATATACCGAATACATAGAAAGAATGAGTGATGAGAGACTGACGAAGAAAATATACAAAGCGAAAGTGAGTGGTAAAAGAAGCCCTGGAAGACCAAGGCTGACTTGTGAAGATCAAATAGGCAGAGAGTTAGCAGATGGAAATGTCAAAAGCTCTTGCATACCTAGGCGAAAATGAGTGAAGAGAATGATGAGATTTGAGGAAGCGAAAGAAGTATGTAGGAACCGCGACGCTTGGCGCTCCGTCCTCTCTTTGTCCGAATACGTGTCTAATTACTTATTTGATTGATAGATTCCTATTTTTTTGGTTACTTTGACATAGCTTTCCTACTCTTACTTGGTAAATCAAAAATCTCTTCTAAGCTAGTGCCTATACCTTACAAAAAACCTGTGTCAAAAATTTTAAGTTTCTTAATTTACGGTTTTGGACTGTGCGTTGATATGTCAGCGATTGATCGGTTGGTTTGTTCTATATGTACTTACATGTATAATACAATAGCAGAAGATACAAATCTGCTTGTATTAGAACTTCCTTGGAAACTGATTTCTTTTTATTACTGCGCCGAAAAATCTAAGACAACAACTGGCCTAGAATGAAGGCAGCGAGTGATCGGTCGGTTTATTCTTTATGCACTTACATATATATACAGTAGAAGAAGATACAAATCTGCTTATATAAGAACTTCTTTGCAAACTGATTTCTTTCTATTACATACATACATGATGAGATACGCAGTATAACAGGGTTGCACAACAGTGTTATACAGTAACAGTGTAACAGTGTAACAACTATTACCTTGCTGAAAAGCCTAAAACATAGCAACTGGTATAGAATGAAGAGTTTCATATGAACCGTTATAACATTCATTTATAAACTGAATGAGAAATCAAGGGTCAACTATCTGCCGAAAATAATAATGAATTACATTTACTTGCGGACTGAATGAAAAAAAAAATTAAAAACGCAAATATTTTAAAAAGATCTAAACATTCAGAAACAAAAATAAAATAACACGTGATTAATTAGAGAGGTTAAAAAAGAACTATCGATGTTAGGACATCGACAACGCTGTAGCAATTTAATGGAGACGCAAGATTCAATATCAATACTGGACCACCGATTCATATTACTTCATATTACTACACACGGATCAAATAACATAATGGACGGAGTCATAGTTGCCGCTCTTACCACTGTGTAATGAATTTTCGTGTCTCTTTCTATCTCATTGCGCGTAACCACGAGTGAATGAGTTACATTGACAGTGCGAGGTTGCCATACTTGCTATAGCTGACAATTAGCTATAGTAAGTATGGCAACCTCGCACTGTCAATGTAATTCGTGTCAGCTTTTGAGTCGGTCATGGAAGTATAATTTACAAAATACTCGTTAATCTTAATTGTTTCAGTTACTAGTATTCACGAAAATAAAAATATGTCATGTTCAGCCGTGTATTGTTATAGTGTGACCTTCCCTAGTCACGCGCATTAGTAAAAAACTAGAAACGACCTCCGTGGCGCAACGGCTTAACGCGTCGGAAAGTAAACGGGGGTTTGGGTTCCATTCCCGCTCCGAGTCTGGGTGTTTATGTATAATATATATTTATTTACAAAAGAAAAGTATATAAGTAGTACATCAGTTGTCTAATACCCATAACACAAGCGCTGTGCTGCTTACTTTAGGACTAGATGGCGCTGTGTGAAATGTCTGAGTATATATTACATATATTATTATATATTATATTATTTATTAAACTCGGTCAACAAAAAAGGATAATTTAAGGGCACGTTCTTAGAGTAAACGCTCCGTCCCTTATGATACTCGGTCCGAGTTACTACAGATACAAGCACGTGATTAGTTGGAGAAGTTGACGAGATTTATTGCTTTCGAAACTAATGTGTTCAAATTGGATGTGCCTGCTAATATCTTTATCATAACCAAATTAATATCGGACACGTAATTGTTTAAATATAAAAATTTACAAATTTCTGTATTCTGTAATATGTACATCTACAGAGCAAAAGTGAGTGGGGTAGCAGAGGCCAAGGAAGACCAATGTTGACTTACGACGATCAAATAGCCAGAGTGTTGCTGACGGAAATGTCGAAAGCACTCGCATACCTAGGCGAAAACGTGTAGGAGAATGATGAGATTTGATTTGAAAAGAAATATTAAGCACCGCCCAGTGTATGAAAAAAAATACATATATCACATAATTAACCAAAAGCTTTACATATGCATATATGTACGTTACATTACATACATACTAGACATTTACTTCGTTAAAATCATAACCCTTATATTCGCCGTACTTAGGCAAGCGACGTGAGAATCTATGGGTAGCACGAGGAAGTACACGCTTTGACAATATTATGTTTGTACCATTATAAAAAAGGATGCCCTTACAGAATCATTAACTAGTTACACTGAACGACCCCTACGCATTCCGACTGCGGGCTGGAATGTCTTAACATACTCCTGTTAAGGGCAAGTCCTGTGGCCGGGTTAAAATCTTAATAAGCAATCTATTATCTATCTATACTATTTGTACACAATAACTTGAGACCTGAACCCTGTGATTGTATCGCGCTTAAATGGTGCAAAAGAAAAAACAATATTAGTCAGACAAAAATATTTCGTTATTCGAAAGTATTTATTACTTACTAGCTAGCTATTTCCCGCGATTTCGTTCACTTGGAAATCTATAAAAAATAACCTATGTCCTTTATGAAGTTTTAGACTATCTCAATACAACTTTTTTCTTGAATCAGCCAGTGTTTTATTTGTGAAAAAGTAGCGACAGATACAGAAACAATTTCGCTTCTGTAATATGAATAAAGAATTAATTATTTTATTTATTAAAAATCGTTACGTCCTTAAAGTAGCTTAAGAAACTTGCAGCTGTTGCAGCTGGAGACGTCCTTTTTTATTTCAAAATTTAGAAAAATAACATATTGTTTATGATGACACGACCAAACAAAAATAAAGGACTAGAAAAATGGCGCTACAGGCAGTACAACGCAGGTGAATTCGGAGAGGTGCGACGTGTAGTGGGCGGGGATCACATTCCTCATGCAAGTCTCATGTTATTGTCCACGCGTAGAGTAACTATATTTAATTGCAATAGTTTGAGTCACTGAATCAATTTTGATGAAATTTCGCAAGAATAAAGTTTGAATACTGAAAAAAGACATATATACGCAAATTTTTTTAAAACTAAACATGAACGAAGTCTTGGGTCATAGCTACGTATGTTAAAAATATTTATGAATAAAAAATTATACATTTTTTTAACTTCCACATTCTACGAGAGTTGTTTACAATATTAGTCTGTTTGTGTGTTTGTACCAGCTTTTCCGAATAATTTTTGTATACGCAAATTGCAGAGTTTAAAAGACTGGGATCCTATTTACTTAATAGAGTGTACGTCATTACTCTATCTTTATTACAAGGACGGGTAGAGCGCGACGGAATGAGACTGTAATAAGAATGTGGAAGACAAATTTTAAAAAATATTACACTTTTTTTCATAATAAAAGCAGATAAAATGCCAGGCAAAAGCTAGTTAGATTTAAAGATCATGAAATTATATTCTTAAAATTAATAAAATATATTCTGTAATTATTTATTTCGCTCCACTTCCCCTTAACACCCGAAGTCGAATGCTCAGCTCTTTTGTTCGGAAGGCCTTTGAGCTGCTATCTTAGTGATTTATTGTCTGTCTGTCTGTCATGTCGGGTTAGGACATGCTCATAATCGGAAGCGTATTTGTATGTCCGTATGTCACAGCCGATTCAGTTCCATCTTTATTCATTAGTATCTTTCACGCACTGAACCTAGGAGCGAGAATCATAATGGACAAAGCTTTTGCTTTACGAGCGTGTCCGTTTTCTGTTATTGCCAGCTTTTAGACTTGTACTGATGTGCTTTACTAGGGAAGGATCACAGTACAACAATACAGAGGGACTTTTTGGCGGAAACGGGAGAGGTAACATTGTCATTTTATTTACATTTTCTATTTATTACATTTCTGGTCGGTTTGAAATAAAAGTGATAGTATATTGTGATAGTATATTGTGTTTTAAAGTTCTTTGTAAGTGAAAAGAATGAAATAGGTCTAAATAAACATGTGTAGCTCAAGTTCTCGCGCTGTTCCAAGAAGTCCTTTATAACTTCAGTACAGCCTACTATCACTTTACTGAAGAAGTTTTACGATGAGAAAGAAAGCAAATTTACTTCGAATGTGCTTCATGTCGGTTCTACTTATTAATACGTGACATTGGCAAATGCGCTGATCTGTGCTTTATGCCATAGAGAAAAAAAAAAACAATACACAGCTAATTATTGACATATTTTTATTTTCGTGAATACTAGTAGCAAAACACTTAAGATTTACGAGTATTTTGCAAATAATTATTTCAGTACTGCAATGTTTTGTACGTCGAGTCAGCGGACACAAATCGCATCAACAGTGCAAGATTACCTAACTTACTGTAGTTAACTGTTTTACTCGTTGTCGCGCTTAATGAGATAGACAGAGCGACAAAAATTCGTTTGACACAAGGTGAGAAAAGCGGTAACTCGTTACGGCTGCGTCCATAATGATTTTTGGTCCGAGCGCTGATCTAAACATGGTATACAGAAACGTAAATATTTGACTTTTTGGCGGTAACGGGAGAAGTGAGGTTGACATTTTGTTTAGATTTTCTATTTTTTAGATTTTTGGGAGTTTTAAAGTACAAAAGTTATAGTACATTGTGTTTTAAAGTTCTGTATAAGTGAAAAGAATGAAATAGGTCTAAATAAACATGTGTAGCTGAAGTTCTCGCGCTCTTCCAAGAAGTCCTTTATAACTTCAGTAAAGCCTACTATCTCACTTTACTGGAGAAGTTTTACGATAAGAAAACACTAATTTACGTGTGATTCTACTTATTAATACGTGACACTGGCAAATGCGCTAATTCAAATATAAAAATAAGAAACAGAAGAGCATTTAGGATTAAATTTTCTTCAAAATAAACGCATATCCAAGGCTATCCTAGAGATTTCTTTTTTACATTGAATATTTCAAATGAGATTAATCTTACATAAATATCGCTAATCGCTCCTCTTATAGCTACTCCTGTCACTAAAACTAACACCTTAATTTTTGTGTCCACTAACATAAATATTTTTTTTTGTATGTCCGTTTGTCATAATAGCCAGTTATCTATATAGTTGCTCGACTTGGGGGTGTGATTCAGTTTTTAAGGTTCACTAACGTATTTGAAACCATTGACTCATCTACTACAACTATGATTTGATATGTCTGACGTGAGTGACTCAACTTCGAATAAGTTAATTGACAGATTTTTACCATTAATTATCAGTTAATATTGAAATCATTATACTTACCCTGAGATCTAAAATCTGTGGCATTGTTTTTGAATGAGTGTATAAGCAAAAGGAACTCATTTAAAATAACAATAAAAACACTATTTATTACATACATACATATATATCTTCACGCTGTGTCCCTAACGGGGTTGTCAGAGAGGACGGCGCGCTAAGAGTCGCGATCCTCACATACCTCTAGCTTCTTTAAATCTCATCATTCTCCTCACACATGTTCGCCTAGGTATGCGAGTGCTTTTGACATTTCCGTCGGCTAACACTGTAGCTATTTGATCTTCATAAGTCAGCCTTGGTTTTCCTTGGCTTCTTTTACCACTCACTTTCGGTCTATAGATTTTCTTCGTCAGTCTTTCATCACTCATTCTTTCCAGGTAGGTGGTGGTTCCACGCTATTTAATGGTTTAAAAAATATAATCCACTACAATAAAATGTACCTAGATGTAGATGTGTTACCTCTTCATTAAAAATACAATAATATCGACACCTTTAACATACATACATTAGATATTATTGATCAATATGTTTTGATACCGATATATAAACATAATTTGTGTACACCTTTCATATAGGTCGGAAATCGGAATACAGCCTAGCGACATACATGAGATGGCCTGTAATGAAGGTCAAACACAGTAGAATCTCGCGTCTCCACCACGTCCGCACCTGCGCCACTTTAATATGTTTTATGCCTAATTGTTTCTGCCCACCCTCTAAGAAAAAAGGTTGAAGACCGCAATTTAGACCACGTCGTACACTTTCATACTCAATCGTATATTATCACGACGCGCCATAAGGGTCCCGCATGGGTACATAATTTTTTACGACGCGATTTCTTAAAAGCCACCTCCACTAATTCATTTTGCATTGAATTCCCTGCTGACTCGTTTTCGTCTTTTTGCCCTAGGAATTAAAGAGCAATTCGCGTAAAATGCATATCGAAACAGAATTCCATATTTATGGAACGTAATCATAATATTGATCTCAATTTTTGGTGATTCTTTACATACGTACGTATTATGATGATAATGAATTTTTATTAGCATAGTATGTCCCCGAGGGGTAATTAAAGATGGAGCCAGACGTAACATTTACCAACTTTTGGAATTATTATTTTAGGTTAGATTTGCATGTACTAACTAGCAAACTAATCTCCACTTGAAATATGAGAAAGGGTGAAAGAGATATCTTCCACGCTGGTCATGAAAGAAAGAAACACTAGCAATGTAGGTGTTCTATTGAGATAATCTAAAAAGCAAATAAAAACAGAGTAATATTATGCCATATTTTATTGACCCCTTACACAGTAGACAGTGCATACGTACAGTCGTACAGTACGTACACACAGAGAATAAATTAGACAAAAGTACTACCATAGATAAATTTAACATAAATTCCTGAGTTCGATATATTTAGTTTCATATTTATATTGATTCATGTAAAAAATCGCCAAACGACAAAATAAAATTTTTCTTTGAGCTTTTTTACGAACGACGAACGAAAATGTCTAAATCCTTTAATATATCTCTTATTCTCAATGTTCATGGTTTTATTCAAATTATTCTGAGTGACATTTACCTATCAAGACAAAATGAAGGATACGCAAAATTTAATCGTATTTTTGAAAAAATGTTTAAAAATATAAAATAAAATAACGTCGATTTTTGAATTTGTGGTGGAGCTGTAATTTGATACTCCACATGATGGCCTAATAACAATGTATGCGGGGACTTAGCTAGAAAGTTAAAAGTTAATTTTCTAGCTAAGTCCCCAAAACTAATCCGAAAAAGTAAAATTTCAAATTCTTAATGTCACGTTTTTCATTGAGCAACCACTAGCTATAAATAACTGCTCTGAACTGCAGTTGTTAAAATCTTTGAAAAAAAAACTGTTTGAAACCGACAACAAACATACTGTAGATAGACAGATATATCGTATAGACTCAGTAGTCGCTTTGCGGAAATCTAATCTATGTAACGAATTGTTATAATTTTTAGTTATCCTCCGACCAAAATTCCAAAAATCGGCACGTGTTGTTAGGCATTCCAGAGATCAGACTCGGTTAGCTAACCAGCACCAAATCAACAAATGAGTCAGCTGCATGATTTTTTTTTTGTTTTTCAGAAGGGATAAAATCCCCACGGACACTCAGCCGGACTCTACGCCGACAAAGTAGTGTCAGAGTCAATGTCACCAGTTATTTAGGCGAGCGCAGAGCGCCCTGCCAGATAGATGGTCGACCGCCTGAGGGTTCCTCCAGCCGAGGGATACCTCGTATGTTTGAAGGGTAATCCTCAGGCTAAGAGCGTTGCCAGGTGAGTTTCTGCATCTGCGTGTATATTAACTATCATCCTATTAATGAACGTCTGAGCAGTAAGACTCTTTATACCCACCCTATTTATACTAACAAGAAGTCGCCCTGTGCTCGAAATTCGACTGTAATTATAAACTTATAATATAAACTCTTTGGCGACGATCTACTCTGTGCGACTGTTTAATCCAAGGAAGGTACGTATATCATATGTGATCACAAACTATTACGAGTTTGAAATTGACAGTCTTTTTGACATTGGCAGTACGAACGTAAACAATGAGTGATTTACTTAATTTCATATAATGTATTTCTAATGCATATTATATAAAAATATTAGCTTTCTCCTGTTCTTCTTCATGTAAACTTTAAGTGCACCAAATTCCACGCTCCTTCGTCCGCGCAATTTTTTTAACAAGGGAACTTAAATTTTTGCTTTACGTATTAGTATAAATGACCCATGTAACCAAAATGGCGAAAACAGAACCATTATCGTTTTGTTATACACAGTGGATTTCTTTCGTAATCTTTATCTACTGAGCTGTTTACCGTAGAGATATAAACTGTTAACCGAAAACCAGAAACAAACAAAAAATAAGTAATCGAATTTTAGACCGTTACTCGCCCGCTTGACTGACTGACTGACTTGAAGACTAGTCTGTTGGCGCAGTGTCATATGCATCTGCTTTCCAAGCTAGGGTCCCGGGTCGATCCCAGGTCAGGTCAATTTAGGAAACGAACTTTTCTAAATTGGCTTAGAGTCTGGGTGTTACTGGGAACTCCCCCAGAGTTCGTTGTGTGGTACCCACAGTACAAGCTTACTGCTTAGTTTGGTCACACAATCTGTGTAATTGTCTGGAGTATTATTATTATTATTACTCTTAAATTTTACATTCCTTTTTTAAATTAACCTTCTGTTTTCAAAGTTAATGCGTGTTTTGGCTTGGCTAATATTTTTTTTTAATTATTTAATTCATTCTTATCCACACTAAGCTGTCTTTTCAGTTTGCTTTAAAATAAAAGCTGATACATCGAATGATATAATTGAATCCTTTTCCATTGATATATAAATAATATTGCAAACACTATCCAACAAACAACCATGCAACTTCCAAGTGTTTAATCTTTCATTGAATAAAAGGATTCTCAGGCTATTTGACATGATATATTGAATGGAATCGTTGTAATAAATGTGGCCTAAGTACAAATGTCATTTTCAAAAGCCTAGTTTACTCTTTTAGGCGTCAGTTTTTGTGGCTGAAATCATTGAAGTAGAGCCGAAAAAAAAATTGTTGAGGTCATCATGTGGGATATTAAATAAAAGCTCTTTAAACCACGAATTTGAAAATGTATAACACGTTACTTCAAGTCTCGTTGTCATACTTTTGAAAATGCGCATCGAAATGGTTATCCCCAACTTGTTTAAAAGTACCGCGCCTAAAAATTTTAATAACATCTCGAGGATTGAGAACTATACATTGTAGACTTAAAAGAAACTCAAGATGGCATTAAATTAATTACCTAGGTAGGTTTTTCACATACATGACAAACTTTGTTTCGCGGCTGGGAGTATTTTTCACATAAGGAAAAACCTCTGTATTAAATTGTACACTCAATTTATGGATAATATTTAAAGTTGAATAAATGTTAAATGCACCAGACAATACACACCAATCACCTGGTTTCAAACTAGGGCATTCCCTGCCCTATGAGAACCAGATGACGACAACTAAGAGTGAGACTAAGACAACTAAGAGAAAGTCCAAGTACACTTAAAACACGAGACAATCGAGAAAAGTTCATTTCATCGAACCCTGTACCTTTTGCTTTCAGATGCAACACCTAAACCAGGGCGCCATCGAAGTCGTCAATTGTTTCGTTTATAGTGATGTTCAGCAAAGAAAGCTCAACGATTTTCAGGGAACGAACTGTACTGAATTTAAAATTTCATGTTGTAGCAATGTTTCGAAAGTTGCAATTTTAATAATTCCTAGTAAGTTGTTATAAATACAGGAAATATTAAATGAAAGTAACATGTTTCATACGTTCAAATAAAAATAAACTTATTTACAAATTACATTAAAATAGTTACTTGTAGCATGCAACAACTTACGTTAGAGACATCGATAATAAATGCAGTAGGTACGACTTTTTGGCAGGAACGGGAGAAATGAGGTTGTCATTTTATTTAGATTTTCTATTTTTTACATTTTTGGGAGTTCTAAAGTACAAAAGTGATAGTATACTGTGTTTTTAAGCCCTGTATAAGTAAAAAGAATGGAGGATGTCTAAATAAACATGTGTAGCTGAAGTTCTCGCGCTCTTCCAAGAAGTTCTTTATAACTTCAGTAAAGTCTACTATCACTTTACTGGGTGAGTTTTTATCTTGAAAAAGCATTCCATACATTGGTGCGAAAGAAATTGTGGAGTCTTCTGCCTGAATGTGCCATGGAGGGCTTTAAGCTGTGAAGTCATTATGTCGAGGCCACAGAGCCTGTGTGAGGATATATGGTGACATGTTGCCATGGGCCCCGGTGTCACAGTTCGCGTCAGTTCAGTTCAGACTTTGAAAAGTACAGTACAGTCAGTGGTAAACTACCTTTTGAACGCTGACGATGCTGTGCGATGGTGCTATCAGAAGCGGAGTTGCAGACACTAGTTACGTGCATGAAAGAAGAATGTGAAGTGAAAGAATTGAATATGAATGTGAACAAAACTGAGGTTCTGGTGTTTGAAAAGGAAGATGTACAGACAAAGTGTGAAATGTTGGTAAATGGAAAATGTCTAGAACAAGTGAACGAAACTGTTCGAAACGAAAATGGATGTGAATTGGATGTGAAGAGACGGGTAGCAGCTGGGAATAAGGAGAACGGTGCTCTGTCCACATTAATAGGCGTGTAAATATACCTAACACATCAAAAATGGCCATTCACAATGCGGTGTTGGTGCTAACTTCATTGTACGGTAGCGAGGTCTGGATATGCCTGAAATCGAGTGAAAGTGTGATAAATGCAGTAGAAATGCGACCTCTTAGAACTATGTACGGTGTCACCCTTGCGGACATTATAAGCAATGAAGACATACGCAGTATGACAAGGTTGTACGACAGTGTCATTGTTAAAATGAAGAAAGGAATGCTTCGACGGTTCGACCACATAGAAAGAATGCGTGATGAAAGACCGACGAAGAGCATCTACAGAGCGAAAGTGAGCGGTAAAAGAAGCCAAGGAAGACCAACGCTGACTTATGAAGATAGCCACAGTGTTAGCAGACGGAAATGTCAGTAGCACTCGCCCTAGGTGAAAATGTGTAAGGAGAATGTTGAGATTTGAGGAAGCGAAAGAAATATGTAAGGACCGCGATGCTTGGCGCTCCGTCCTCTCTAACTACCCTGTTGGAGATAAAGTGGGAAGATGTGTATGTATCTATGTACAATCTTTATACAGAATTTTAAGTAAGTAGTTAAATGCAATAATTTATTTTTCTTTCGCACTACTTCGACACCCCTTAGGGCCGGGTTTTGTTAAATTGTGGTCCGTGGACCTCTGAGGAGTCCATGTCATGGTGTTTCAGCCTTCCTAACATCATTTACGAAGGTAATAATGAATGTAACAACTCAATTTAAAGTCCTAATCCAACTTAAGCAGCCCCAATCTTCTCACCAACTGATTGTAACACAAGTTATTGTCATCTTCCACAGTCCAGTCCTACCTAATAACAAATAATTTTTAAATTCTTTTGCTACAATTCCATTCAAAAAGGGTTCATAAGATTTTTGAAATTTTGAAAGTGGCCCACGACTAGAAAAAGTTTAAGAAACTCTACCTCAAGGGTTACTTTTTATTTTGTGTAAAGATTTTGTAATCAAAATTTCAAGTATCTAAATCCAACAGATTATAATTTTGTATAATATACATATAGAAGACAGATAAATCCTAATTTCAACGCCTAACTGTAACTTAAGATTTAAATCTCCGTCCGGAACGTTACTTTTATTTTAACTTTTTACAATAACAGTGGATAATTTGACATATCGCGTATTTGTAACCAAAAACAATATGACATAAGAACATGCAAAAATCTTCTGAAAATATTAACATTCGATAGCTAATTAGAATAATAACACTAAGAAAAAGATTAAGCTGTTTACTTAGAACCATAATTGGCACTTGTCGATCGCATCTCTCAAATAAAATAATAAAAGTTATGGGGTCTGTACAGTGAAATGATGTCATAACATCATATTGAAAAAACATAAAAAAGTTCGTAATATCGTATTGCATAGATAAGTATTACATTATAATTAAAACGCCGCTTACACACACATGCGTAATTTGTATGCTTCAATTGTTGGGTTCTTTTGTTGGGAAACTCTTCTTCTAAGTGTTATTATTCTGAGATTCCACATGAGTAAATATTCCTACGAGATTCCAAGCTGGATTTAAACCGGTTATATAGAAAAGGCGTTCCAGCATTTGCATTTACAAATATGAGCTTATTATTGCTTATTATTATTGCTCGTACTACAAAAGCACTCGCATGATTTGGCGAAAATATGTGAGGAGAACGATAATATTTGACGAGGGGAGTGAAGTATGTAATGGCTCCTACATAATCTCGCGAGCACGCCTCGTGGAGCCTATTGCTCGAAACGTTATGAGCGGAGACTGTAAGAGTTCTAACCATCCACACTCAGTTTATTCGGTTGATTCGGTCGCCACGTGCCTTATGTCCTTTGACACAAGCCTAAAAACCGATGCTGATGGGAGCAAGAACGAGGTGAGGAGAGGGAATGCGAATGCGAGGGAAAACGAGAAGAGTACAGCATCCATGCACACTCTTGCACTCGCGTTGCCTCTTGCTGCCTCCTGGAGAGTGTGGATTGAGCTTAGAAGCGCACTCACAGTGCAATCTGACTACCGATTTGTTTCTGCAATTTGTTGCAGCCGCATTTGCCTTTGCTCTACTCATTTAAACAACCGCGATTGCAATTTCATTCGAACAAACGTCACAACGTGTACACGCGCCTACCTATGTGTATAATGGCACCAATGAACCAATTCGGCCTAAATTTCAAACAGCGAGTCTTGTAATTGCCGTTGCTATACCAATTAAACCACCTAAGAGAAAGAAAAAAGATTTTGGGTAACATTTATGGGTAAATATGGCAATTCTTTGTACGCTTCTAAAATGTTTGTCCATACAGATTATTCTTTGCCATTCATGTTTGTGGCACCAACGGTGAAGAAGTTAAGTACAGGTACTATTCCGTGAACGGTACGGCCGCGACTGAGCCCAAATTGTATGCAACCGCACTATACACGTTGCAACTTATTGCGACAATTAATTGGTTGTGAGTGCGGGCGATGTGATTTGCGATAAGTTCCATGGGACCTACAACCTGCCTATTTACGGTGTAATTTGTTGCCTTGCAACGGATTGCAGCCACAAATTGCTAGTTAGAATGCACCGTGAGTAAGGTCTTTTTAAGGATCGCGATTCTTGGCGCTCCATCCTCTCATCCTGTCCTCTCTATCTCAATAAGGGTACAGCGTGGGGATATGTATGTATTATTGATCATTATTTATACACATGATCCAGGTTTAATGACCCGTCGTGAGTGTATAGACAAAATTGAACCGAACTGGAGTATCAAATACGCCCCTTCAACGTACAACATATGTGGATTACTATTATATGCCAAATTTTAGGTTTTTCAATACATAGTTTTTGAGAAAATCAACTATAGCTGTGATATAAGAATGGTATGGAAATGATGAATCCCTTATTCCGAAATGTAAATTACCTAAGTTAAATGTTTTATTTTTAAGTAATAATGTTCGTTTTTATAACAAAGTTCCTCAGGAAGTTATTAACTTATTAACGGAATTAACGGAAAATAGATTTAGATTTGTTATAAAACGTACATTAACGAGACGAGACGAAAGATTTCGTTGAAGACAAAATAGTCCGGAAATAATCTTCTCTGCGCGTGCATTTACTGTCTGTATGCATTTTGTATTTTAATAATAATACAATATTAAAAAAATGATACCCGACTGAGTTTTTTGTCAGTTCTTCTCAATGTCCAAGTTTCTTTTCGAACAACGCCTTGTAGTTGTATTTACTTGAATAAATTGATTTGACTTTGACATTGACAGATGGAGAGATGGAAAGTCGCATGAGATAATATGGGTATAATTTTCTTTGCAAGGTATATAGAAAACCCTGAAAAATAAATGTCAATATCATTATAAATTAAAAATATTACCCTTACGTTAAGTGTAAATGTAATGTTCTCATAGTAAATATCATTCTCGCATTCCGTAATGTTTTTTGCCGTATATTTATGTCAGGAAACCTATGGCCCGGTATGAGTCGATCACTGCACTGATAAAACTACCGAATTCACATCGATTACTGCGAGTTAAAGAACCTACTTGAAACCACGCACACAAAAAATACCCACGCGCACATTAAAAAAAAAGTTAAAGGATTTTGAATTTCGAACATCTAAATACATGCACAAAACGAATGGCTCACATTTGTCTCCCTGCGTGCGACGCCACGTTTATTTATTTAAAAAAGGAATACATTTTTAAATTTAAAAAAAGAACACTGACCGTTTTGTTTCTTTCGCTTGCCCGCGCTTCGAGATAAAACGATCGAGTATCACTTAACGTTTCTAACGACACCGATTAGACAAGGACGTACATATTGAATTGTTTTTTTAAAGGCCAGTTATGAGAGCTGTCTTTGCGAGAGATCATAAAGAATTTAAAAATGATATTGCCTAGTAAGACATCGCTGGATATTTGGGATGTTTACTTTGATACCACGGGCATAGTTTTTAGGGTTCCCTGTCTTTAAAAGCAAAACGAAACCTTTATGTGATTACTCATGCCATAATGCGCCCGTCGGTCCATCTGTTATAAGTAGCCATTCATCTTAGGAACTCATACCTACAAACTTGTTTGCCATAATAACATATGTTGTTATATTAAAATCATTATCAATTTAAAATATTGTTAGAACAATCGAAGAATTTTTTTTATCTTTCCTAAATAGTCCCAACGGGGCACTTAAGGAACAATAATGTAATTGTATTTATAAAACGCAAAAGCTATAACGTTTCTAAATACCCGTTCGGAATCGAATCTCAGAACGTTGAGAACCCATAGGTATACGTTACATTATTATGAATGGCTAACATCGTAAAACATTCATAGGAGAATCACAAGAAGATGCAAATTAAAAGGTAACAGAAGCAAAATAACAAAAGGCAAGAAGCAAATAATAATTCTGTTCACAAACAAGACTTGGATCTCTCTATCTCAGAAACTACTCGACCTTATATCTTAAAATATTGAAATCATATAAAGAGTTAAGTACTTAAAATTTGCAAAAATAATACCAGTTCTAAAAAATCAAATTTAGAAATGTAAGATTTTATAAATGCTGTATTTAAACCGCATACAAGTCATATTCACACTTGACTATTTTTTAAGGTTCTTTCTCATAGAGCGATCGGGTTTAAGAATTTGTCTGAGACATCCGGGTGTCCTTTGGTGTTTATGATAATAATCTATTTTTATTGAATAAAAAACTTCATTTTTGATCTTATCTGTACCATGTTTAAAATGAAGAATGGTAGGTTCGTATGAATGTTTTTATTAAAAAAAAAGTTTTTCTCATGCGCGGCTGCTTTTACAAAGCTGTGGTATATTAATTATTTATTCCTGTTTTGTTGCAGAATTGGACAATTGATGTCTATTTGTCTGTTACAGCCGGTTCCCACAGAGAGAAAGACTTTTGGCGGGAACGAGAGAAGCAAAGTTGTCATGTTTAGATTTTTAATTTTTTACATTTTTGGGACTTTTAAAGTACAAAAGTGATAGTACGTTGTGTTTTAAAGTTCTGTATAAGTGAAAAGAATGGAATTGGTCTAAATAAACATGTGTAGCTGAAGTTCTTGCGCTCTCCCAAGTCCTTTATAACTTCAGTAAAGGCTACTATGATTTCACTAGAGGAGTTTTACGATAACGAAAAACGAATGTACTTGTGATTCTACTTATTAATACGTGACATTGTCAAATACGCTAAACTGTGTGTGATGCCAAGAAAGGAAAAAAAAGAAAGGAACAGTTACAATAAATTGTGACCTAAATACAGACATAAATTTTAAAAGCCGAGTTTTCATTTCAGGGCTTACTTTTGAGGGCTTAATGAAAAAGTAAAAAGATTTTTTTGAGGTTATTGTATAGAGTATCGCAATTGAAAGCTGTTTATATCACGACCTCAACAATGTTTAGCATGCTCTCTTGCGTTATTTTTTTTAATAACCTCTTAAAGATGTCTAATTTTCTAATAAAATTGTCTAATAAAAATGATGAAGGAATAATTGAAGGAAAAAAACTGCTTGTCTAATTATCTCTGAGAAAAATAATTGCAACAACATAGAGACAATCACCGAGGCTACACCAAAAGTGTTCCCTTTTTTTCGATTTAAGAACGGAGTATTTATTTATTCGTTTTTAGTTTTTCTGTCTTTCCCAAACTAGGCAGCGTGGATGTATACTTACACATATAGGTATTTATATTGCGCACGTAAAACTATAACAAGCTAAAAACTTCTTTTCTACTTACGACACGGGGACGACGCGGTCTGAAAATGCGAAGGTTATTGTCAAAACAAAGAGTAAGGCTTGTTTATCTTTAGTATTTATCAGTTTTTCTTTGTTTGGAAGATGTAGTTTTCGAATATGTTGTTCGCTGTCTTTGGTTAAAATCGGAATCATTTTTCGTAATACTTTTTGTACTATAAGCTTTTAAATGTTTAATTTTATTTGAAGCACATAGTTATTTTCGCTTAAATTTTGTCGTTGTTCGAAAAACACGTGTCATTAAGTGATGAAAATATCTATAGAGGTATATTTTACTCATACATCTCTATCATTTCATATCCTTACCAAGGGGTATCCCAAAATAAAAATTCTGAAGTATCCGCCATAATTAATGACATTAAAATTTTTTTGGCGACGCGAAAGAAAACGTCAAACTCAGTTCTGAAAAAACTTCAATGATAACCGCCGTCGACGTACGTTGAGAGGTCCCAGATTCTCCTGTGCAATGCCCTAGAACCCCCTTATAGTTGTGCCGTAGCGCGTTTTGATAAAGTGGCCCTTCCCACTCTCGCAGTGCTATAGCAGCGCAGACCACATGCAATGTTGTCTATTTCGAGGTTGCCCGAAGCGTACAACCGGAGTCCCTGTTCCGATCTGCTATTCCTAAAAACCTCCCAAGTGTCAACTCGTAATAACATATATGTCGGAAAAGACATGGGGCAATTCGTGCTTTTGCAACTCAGCCATGAGGTATAGGTACCTAATCTTACAAGAGGCGAACTACTCCATAAAATACAACGTTAAGACAAAGTTAATACAGAAACAGAAAACTCTTTGTAACAATTATTACGTAGATAATTGGAAATTTAATAATGGCAAACGATCCGTCGGAGAAATGCTATCGCACCGGCCGCCGTAGTCTAACAGACTCTCAGCGCCGGCCCCGAACTTTTATTATTTCTACCGACATATATATACATATTCGTATTTTGTTCATCAATTATTTTCATTTGCCGCCATTTTATATTTTCATGACTACTTTTTTAATGAAGCGAGAGAAACCTCCGAAAGTTTCTCTATGGTACCAAAAAAGCACATTAATGGGCACGCGAAATTGATGGCAGATATTGCTCTAAATCTTCTATTCCTAGGTTACAAGAATAATAAAACGTCACCTAACCTATATATTATCCTCTAGTTGGCTTCATCAAGGTCTGATAAAATGTTAATTTGATTTTGCACCATACTCGAAATCGTTTGGTATAAAGAACACCTGTATTTTAATGTCAGAATCGGTTAAATATGCCGCAGTGACTTATGATGCAGTGGCGGGTGATTTTATGGGGTTTTTTTTTGTATTTTATTTTGTTCCGTTCGGTCGGAACAAAAAATTCGTCCTTCAATGATTCACCCTTGTTTTGTGCATTTCAAAACGGTTTTTTAATATTATTTGAAATGTTTGACAAATTCTTGGGATTGGGTACAATTATTTTTGGACACTAGCTAGCTCTGTGTGCTGTTTTGCCTACTTAGAATTTATTCATGAGTCATCTAATAAACAGTAACCAATGATAATTTTTTTTAAATTGCGAAAGTCAAATCGGTCATTTTTGGGTACCTGCATTCTTTTCCATATGTAATAGATTGTCTGATCCAAACTTGCTGCTACATTTCACTGTTCTTGTTTGTAGCGACAGTAATTATTTACTGGTATTCACTGATTTTATTGCGTAATTGTCGGATACTACTATAGCTTTTGCGGTTGTAACTGTTTTCATGTATGTAAGGACCGCGACTCTTGGCGTTGCGTCCTTGTAGTTATTTTTATACTTGAGTTTTGATTAGTAAAGTGTTTTGTACTTTTTAGTGTTTTTTGCATTTACTGGCTTTCTAGAAAATGTGAAAATTGTGTTGAATATTTAAAAAAAAAAGTTTTTTTTAATCTTTTTTTAGTTAATAATCAAAGTTCTTTTTATTCAGTGGTATTCTCACTAGCTCCATATTTCATCTTAATCGTCAGTTAGAACTGATTTAACATTCAATTGTACTTGACCCACACATAGTAAGTATTTATGGAGGTACGTTAAAAATGATGCCCGAGTTTCTTGCCAGTTCTTCTCAGTGTAGTCACATGTAAATTTTCTTCTAAAACCAATGGTAGATTTGACGTTCAAAAATATTGTATATCCCATTATTTTCATTTTTGCTTTAATGTAAACAAACAAGAAACTAACCAAAATTTCGCTAAGTTTTCACTGTTCACTGGTCAGACGTATTACCCGTAGCACTCTAATAACACTGCTTTTCCGTTGTTTAACTATGAAATATTAACAATTAACACTAAATATTATCCAATATAATAGAGCATTGCAAAAATTTGGTTAATTGTAAATTTTGGTAAAACAAAACACATGCGTTTTCTTTTTAAATTGCATGTTATATACTTAAAGATTGGCAATATTCCTATATCAAATTAGCGTCATAAATCAGTTCACTCAGGTTCACTCTAATATGTGAATGACACAATTCATTCTAAATGTCAGACAAAATATTTTGCAATGTACAAACAATAAGTCTCATATTCTTTAAGTGTTTTTTTAAAAATACAAATTTTTACACTTATCGTGACATTTTTATTCTTGGTATGATTATTGAAGCACGAACACACAAACGGACAAAAATTCTATAAATATTTTGTTTTACTAATAGCTAATAGGTCTGACAACTGACTCAATCATTTGTGAACTAGCCCATCTTTAACTAATTAGCAATAATTAAAAAATAACATAAGTGTATTATATTGTAACGGGATTTACAATTTCACTTCAATTTTAATAAAACATAACATAATAACATATCTTCACGCTGTATCCCCAACGGGGTAGTCAGAGAGGACGGAGCGCCAGGAGTCGCGGTCCTTACACACCTCTTTCGCTTCCTCAAAACTCATCATTCTCTTCACACATTTTCGCCTAGGTATGCGAGAGCTTTTGATATTTCCATCTGCTAACACTCTGGCTATTTGGTCTTCATAAGTCAGCCTTGGTCTTCCTTGGCTTCTTTTACCACTCACTTTCGCTCTGTAGATTTTCTTCGTCAGTTTTTCATCACTCATTCTTTCCAAGTGCCCGAACCATCTAAGCATTCCTTTCTTCATTTTTACAATAACACTGTTGTGCAACCCTGTCATACTGCGTATCTCATCATTGCTTATCCTGTCCGCAAGCGTGATACCGCACATATTTCTGAGAGACCGCATCTCCACAGCATTTATCATCCTTTCACTCGATTTCGGGCATATCCAGGCCTCACTACCGTACAACAAAGTTGGCACCAACACCGCATTGATTTTAATACTCACATAAAATTGTTAAAAGACAGCTAAGTTCGTTTTTCTGCTTACTTTGCGCTTAATTTGCGCTACGCCTAGGGTTGCCAAGTCCAAAAGTAGAATAGCCGGATACGGCATTATATTTAGCCCTAAAATATTAAGACTTAAGTATTTTAAACATAAATAGAAACAGTTGGATATTTCCAGTTTTTGTTAATAATCAATTACAGACAGTTTTTGTGTGTTTAACTTCAAACGTGGTTAATGGAAAACAATTTAAGTATTACTTGACAGTTATGATATTAACTAAATGCTCAATCTTCTTCATTGTTTATTTTAATCTTTTTCTCAAGAATTTTATATCAAAATAAACCAAAAGCTCCTTATTAAACAAAATAAAAAGCTTAACAAAAGCCGAATAGGCCGGACTTGTAAATATTTAGCTTGAGACAGTCATCAAAAGAAGGACATGTCTGGCAAAACCGTACACCTGGCAACCCTAGCTACGCCAGAAGAAAAAATGCAATTTGGCCAATATTGTCCATATTAAGAGTATGTTAATACATGTAGATACCGAATGTGAACCGACTAAATGAGATTCAAAACAAATTATTTAAGGAGAAGTTATATTTAAATTTTTTTGACGCCATTTAGTTCGACGAATTTACAGTAATGAGTGTTGAAGAAATAGACATTTTAGTCAACTACGGTGATACAAAAAGAAGGGTTGTAATTTCACCAGCCTATAGTATATACATTATGTATATTTATGTTCACCTGTTACCTTACAAAGTTGAAATAACTGAATCAACTTCGACGTATCAAGATCTGTTAGTTACGCGTTTTGGTTGTTTTAAGGCGACGAATTGGATTTTGACGGCAGGGATCTCTATTTTTCTGAGTGATTACGAAACGTATGAAACTTATATTTGATAACCTGATACTTCATTTCAATGACTTCATTTTACCAGTTGTGATACACAATTGGTTAACTTTTGTAACAGAATATATCGAAGAAACTTCATTCAAAAGCAGAGATTCACATTTTTCGGACTAACGGAAGCGATTTATGCTTCCAATTTTTTTGTGTAGATTAACCTAAGCACACTCTTAAACATATTAGTTGGATTTTTAAAATTAATTATAGCTTTACCCCGTTTATGTATGTATGTAATTATAGTTTTAAATATAAACGAAAATAACTGTTTTTTTCATATTTTTTGTAAGCGCGCACGTTTGTGCAGAAGGTCTATTTTAGATTTAATTATTGTCTATCTCTGCGTCACCCTAAGAAAATCTCAATATGGCGTCTATGGCACGACATAAAATCAAGAATTTTCAAAAAAATTCATTGGATCCCATCATTCAAGGCCAAAAGATAAATAAAAGTTAAATTAAATTGAAACTCGACGACATATTTTATAAAATTTGCACACAAGGTGGAATAACTATTCATTGCAGGAGTCGATCGCAATGTGATACTTTTAATGCAATAAAACGAATGCTTTTTATTCATATAGTCTAAATTCGAGAGAATTCCTACAGATTACACGACTAAAAGTGTAGTACCTTTGAAAATAGAGTTGTCATCTGTCAGTAAAGTCAAATTTTATTCTTATTATAATACGATAACCATGGGAATTTTATTTTATTTGATAGAATACTGTGGCTACTAAAATTGATCTATTGTAATCGCTACTATGTTATAAAACACTACTAAGGGCCGGTATTTCAATGTTATATTATCTTATTAGTTAGATTAAGTTCTACATTTAAGCTAAGTCTCACTTTCGAGGAACAGAAGTGTGTTTCAATCCGGATCTTCCTCACCTTAACTAATCTGAAATAAATCGCAATGTTGCAACATAACAAACAAAAAGTTGCTAGTTCACATCGAATTCCGCAAAGACGCTAGCGCCACATTTGACATATTACTAAGTCCCACTGCAGTCAACTGGCCGAAGCAAGATCAACGAGAACGCGTCAATGGTCCGCAGTCATACAAAAAGTGTATAAACATATGTGTATAGTACTGGCACTTTCTGGTGTCGGAGAGCCCCCTGTTAGACATGTGCTTGTTTGAGCCCCAGTAAGTGCTTAACCACGGGAAAGTGTAATGCATAATAGTACCTAAACCCTCAACTCCGGTGATGAATTTAAAAAAGTACAGATAGTTTTTGTTAAAAAGGTATACGTAGTCGTATACCTTTGTGCGGTTTTATTTTACGAAGTACGCTTTGTTTGTATGTAATGGAGAAATTCAAGGACTACTCAACCGATTTCAAAAATTCTTTCACCTATAGAAAGCTACATTATCAGCGAGTAACATGGGCTGTATTTTGTTTTCAAAAAAATTTCTACCCGTGCGAAGCCGGGTCGGTTCGCTACTATTTAATAATAATTATAAGTTTTGTTCGGCGTCCAAAACAAATGTGTTAACCTACGTACTAATAGACTTCACTGAATATGTCGTCGCCTTAACAGAGATAATTATAGTATGATCATTTATAACTGTCCGTCTGTCTGTCTCAACACTGAATGCAGATATGCCAATATTTCATTGTAAATAACACAATTATTATTCATTATGTCAACTAATAAAACTTCAATAAAGACATTATTAAAATTTAGACTCGTTTTAATAAAAAAAACGGTCAAGCGTAAGTCGTACTTACGTGATTAATATTCCCTGCGGCTAACGGTATGGAGGTAAGGAGAGCCGTCTATGTGTATCAAAAAGTGTCCGTAGAAAGGCGTTAAATAAGGGTGGCGCGTGGCGTAGCTATAGTAATAGCTAGAGGGTAAATTTTCACCATTATTGTTCCATTATTTTCAAAAGTTTTCATTAAAAGATATTAATCGTTAATTAATCGATATCAATTATTATAAATCACTTAACGCGATTTCAAAGCGATTTTTTGTTCATGCTCTGTAGCTACTCTAGCGCTATTCTGGTCAGTTTTTGAACAGTTGTTTACTGCTTACAGCTGGACACTTTTTCAACTAACCTCCCATATAAGAAGGTTCTCCTTATTTCTACCCTCCATATTCCAAGGACTAAGTTAAGAAATCTGTCATAGAGATTCCCTTAGAAGGGAAAGTAAATGGATCTAAGCCCATACAACCGATGTCTTTAGTAATAGACAGACAAATTCTTCGTATTATTTCATTAAAACGTCGACGTAATACATTTTTAATGTTTCTTGGAGTTTCTGGCAACAAATATAATCAGTCTTTCTACTAGGATCCGCTGAGGCAGACTAAGCTTCTAAAAAAATTTCAACATCACATTAAATAAGCTATTACCTATTTTAACAATACCACATAAGGCACAGCAGCGTAGATATGTGAGACGCATTTTTTGCATATATATATTTTTCAATAACTTTATTAAAATATTATTTAGTATACAGGGAATATACAGGGAAAATTATTTTCAGACTATTAGACGTTTTAGTACTTGGGCGATATACGATATATATACATATATATATATATATATATCGCTTTCTCGAAAACGGCTCTAGCAATTTCGATGAAGTTTACAATAAGGGGTTGAGGGGGGCGAAAAATCGATCTAGCTAGGTCTCAATTCTGGAAAAAATCGTTTTCTCCGTCTTTCACACACTTAAAACTTCTAACACGCCAAAGTGTGCGGGTTCGAATGCTACAATGTAGTCAGACCATTTTTGTATTTTTTTATATTTTGAAACACTTAATGTGTCTACGTTCAGTTTGCAATAAGTACATATTACAAACACATATCATAGTACATAATAATATACTTATAATCAGGAAATAAAATGAAAAATAATAATAAAAACATAGACGTCATAACTTGGGACAGTCTGTCCCGTACTACGAAGTGAGGCAAATAAAATGCAAATGCGTGGGTGCTGTTTTTTAACGAAATGGCGACCGATCAGCTTAGCTGATAATAAATGTGTGTCGCATGTAAAGGTGAGTCAGGTTATCTTATGTAGCTCACCGCTGCTGCTCGGACACGGCGTCTGGTTCTGGGGTTATTTTAAAGTCTATGGTTAAAAGTCACTGAGAAAAGTCTATTACGTATTTGTTTTCCTGCACAGTGAATTGAATGTTAAATTTCATGGGCTTCCTTTAATTTAAGATACTATGTTATTTAGAAGAATAGTATTATAAAAAGTAGTATA
Organism: Zeuzera pyrina; assembly: GCA_907165235.1. Lineage (NCBI taxonomy): Eukaryota > Metazoa > Arthropoda > Insecta > Lepidoptera > Cossidae > Zeuzera > Zeuzera pyrina. The sequence goes on along the minus strand of OU015646.1, from coordinate 8,219,485 downwards.
CTAGCAATATTTGTATATTCGTAATTGCATTCTCGAAAACAGCTCTAACGATTTAGATGAAATTTACAATATGAAGATTTACGGAGGCGAGGAATCAATCTAGCTAGGTCTCAATTCTGGGAAAATTCGTTCTCTTTATGTTTTCACACACTTGAAACTTCTAAACTCTAAACTCTTCCAATTTTGCAACAGAATTTACTTTTTCGATAGAACAGTGGCCAAAGCGTATGTCTACCACGCAGGAAATGCGCGCGTTCGAATCCTGCACTGTGGTCAGACTGTTTTTTTTATAAGATACCGAGTCAAGCTCGATCGCCCAAGTACTAAAACGTATTATATATTGATTAGAAAATCACACTGTAAAATAAACGATTCCATCGAAGACAAAACAATAATAGTCTGAAAATAATTTTCCCTGCACATGCATTTACTAGCTTTTCGAGTATTATATTTTAATAAAGTTATTGAAAAATGATGTAAAAAAATTATAATTCATAGAGTGATTGGTCGGTACTTCACAGTGCGGAGGTTTTTTCCGAAACGAATGTAGATTTTTGACGTCCGAAAAAATTTAAAATTTTGACGGCAGGGATCTCAATTTTTCTAAGTGACTACAGAACGTATGAAAGTGATATTTGTAAAAGCACACTAATCAATACGTATATTTAATGTACTATAAAACTCCCTGAATAGTTCACTGCATACTGAATAACTCACTGAACACTTTTGCTATATTTTAATAACGGCGGTTCGCGGATACAGCTAAAGATATACTAACACTGATTGCACTAAACTACATCTATTTAACAGCGCATGGCGGAGGGTATGCTTAAATTATTTCAGACTACCTCCATTCCAATAAATTGTACACGATCGCTTGATGCTACTTGATAACTAGACAAAGACTAACGCCAGATTCTGTTACAAAGCCTCATTAATACGTAGGCAAAGTATTTTGATCCCACTTTTGCTATAAAAATCTCACAAAATTGTAATAGATGACTAATTAATGTGACTAGAATGTAGTGAAGCTAACATTTCATTGAATCCTTCATTCTTTATTTCATTGAATTTATTTTGACAGTTGCGATACACGATTGGTTAACTTGTGTAACACAAAAAAAATTCCAAAGAAACTTCTTTTAAAACAGAGATTTACATTTTTAGGAGTAACGGGACCGATTTATGATTTTAAGTTTTCTGTATAGTTTTAATCTAAACATAGTTTACTCTAAACATATTCCTCAAAATGACAGTTGAATTTTTTAAATTTAATTATAGTTTTTAAAATAAATGAAAATAACTCTTTTTCGTATTTTTCGTAAGCTAGTACGCGCAATATTCGCAATCGCGATGATCTCACTCCATTAAAGAAGAAGAAGAGTTTACTTAAATGCTTTTTTATTATATAAAACAGAAAATGATCACCGCTGCCCATAGACATCCGCAACGTCCAGGGAGTCACGGGTCGTTACCGGCGTTTAAGGAAAGGAGGGGGAGGGCGAGGGGAGATGCACCACCGGCATTCTCACTCACCGAACGAAACACAACAGCAATAGATGCTGTTATTTCACGCCGTTATTCCGTGCGAGGGTGGTTTTCATTTCTTGCTTCAATGCAGCATGGCTCTACCACACAGCATTTCTTCGATAGTGACATTGGAACGGTACAATATGTTTAAGTATGAGTTTTTATCTTTTACCCGAAGCGCCGTTTTTAAGCTATATATTTTTGCTATTAACGTTGACTTTAACAATTTAGTAGATGATGATGTCATGATATATTTTTTATTGAAACAACATCCGAGATACTCGCAAAAATTCACTTAACGGCTTACAAATACAAAGCGTTCCCGTTCTTACCGAAAAAGAAAAAATATTCGCGCTATCTCGACTACCGTTAAACACCCCGTACATAAGCTATACCATAATTATGCTCCCAACGATGTCAAAATGAAATGGAGTGTGCTATGCATCGAGTATACAAATACAGAAACATTGAGAACTTGATATTGAAATACAATCATATATGTACGGCCTCCGATTCCTACAAACAATTCTAGAAATTGCATTATCGAAGTTACACTTCTATTGGCGTGTTATTAGGTGATAAAGATGTATTATGATAGAAAGTAATTTCAACAGGCAACGGAATTTACGTCAACGAAGTTAGCAACATAAATAGCGCGAGTCGATCCAACACAACATGAAGTTAGTAACGAAAAAAATTTATTTTCTTTGTATGTGGCCAGTTTTAATTTTTTTTTAAATCCGTGTGATTAGTTTTAATTTTCATTTCGTTTGTTTCAAGTGGCCAGTTTTAATTTTCTTCACAGGATAATTTCTTACATTTCTTATAATCTGGTTTGAATCTAATGATATTTACTTTTATTTGTATTTTTTCTAACATAAAAAAATCTTGTTACATTACATTTATCCTTCTCAAACTTTATCACTACTCTACTTTATAATACCTATCATGACGGAGTCCCGCGAAAAGTTTTAATTTTTGATTTTATGTCTTAAGTACAGAAGCCATATAGAATTTATCAAATAACTTCTATCCAATTATCTTGTTTTATAACCCTCTGATCTCCAAAAGCACTGCCAGAAAAATCTGAGAAAATTTCGTGATTATTGAGATATATCCACACGCTTATGTGCACTAGATTTTTTTTCATCCCTCACTTACTTGCTTGTAGTGTAATTTTTTTTTTCATAATTTTATTAAACCATTGCAGTCATTTAAAGAATCCAAACCTTCCAAATTCCATCTACATAGAGCTTACGGTCTCCGAGAAAAATGGCCGTGATAACAGACAGACCGACAAAACAAAATCATAAAGGTCCGTTTCTTACTATTGTCTGCGAAACTATAAATGAAGATAAAGTTGAAACGCAGACGATTTTTTTTTCTATTTTAGAAGTGATCATGGTAAGGTTTAATTCCGTTCTGACAGTCGTTAAAAAATTCTGCTTAGGCCTATTTACGCAAGCTCCGTTTATTACAAGCTCCATGGCCCTCCAAATATCTCTGACAGATATAAGAAACAAACTGGAGGAAGTTATTCGCCAAAAAACAATTAAATGCTGGCCGCGAACCCCAAAATCAAGCTAATTATTTCGCGAACAACGCAATTGAACAGTAACTTGTTTCTCCGCATTCACAAAGTTGTTTGCCTATTTAAAATTCGACTTTACAACTCAAGTTTTATGAGCCATTTCGTCAGATCCAACCGCGGCATTCAAGTTTGTATTCAAGTATAAACAGACTCCGCCTCGTAGATTTTTTTGTTACAAAATTGTACAATTTTGGGTGGGTATTATAAGTAGCACCGCCTTCAAAAGTACTCCATATATTGTACAGAATGTTAATATAACATAGACCTACTTTTTTGAATATAACAAATATCAATAGGAATACAGCATCAAGATATGTACGATGTATGTATGAACATCTTCCCGTTATATCTCTAATCTGTATTTACTTGTCTATAGATATAAAAACAATGTCACTCACTCAAAGATTACTAAAGCTAGGGCCTAGGGCCCGATAAGAAAGGATTTTTGGAAATTTATATTTTAAGTAGGAAAAGGAGGGATTGAACTTAGAACGAAACTTTTAGGAACGGAATACTGCTACTGAGTACGAATATTGCTTATTAAAATTAATAAAACACGTGTTTCACATTTTTGTAAACGTTAATTTTGTAAAAAGGGGAGGAGCCGTCTGAATTTTCTATGAATCAGTTTGTTACATTTTTATATATTTTTATTTAAACTTCATTGCACAAAAATATACAAATGGCGGACTTAATGCCAAGTGGCATTTTTTACCAATCAACCATAAGGCAAACGGAGAAAATGTTGGTAGTGAATATATTTCGCCTTTAACCTTACCTAACCTAACCTAAATTATATTTGTATCATAAAAGTAATTAACAGATTTTCAATTAACAGATTAGGTGGTTCGGGCACATAGAAAGAATGAGAGATGAAAGACTGACGAAGAAAATATACAGAGCGAAAGCGAGTGGTAGCAGAAGCCAAGAAAGACTAAGACTGACTTATCAAATAGGCAGAGTGTTAGCAGACGGAAACATCAAAAGCACTCGCATACCCAGGCGAGAATGTGTGAGGAGAATGATGAGATTTGAAGAGGTGAAAGAAGTATATATGTAAGTACCGCGTCGCTTGGCGCTCCGTCCTGTCTGACTACCCCGTAGATGCAGAAAGAAGATATATACAGATTTCTGGATCCATTTTGACGAACGGAGATAGATTACGCCCCGGGGAGAACAAGTCTTGGCTAACTGATTTATCTGTCAACAGTCATCAATGCCTAATTGAAACATTGCTTTTAGTTTCCTAATGGAATAGCCCGTGATCAGTAAGCCAGTTTCTTAAAGAAAAGGAGGAAAAACTGAGTTGTGAGGAGGCATCCGAGATATTGCTAACATAGACATAAAGCTAAATCATTTCCATACTTTTATATATAACAGAAACACACAAACAATTGCAAATTATATGTATATATGCTGTACAGGTGGGGACTTAAGACTGAACCCTGTGGGAGTCCTTTCCTTACAAGCCTAGGTGAGAGAAATGAATTTCAAGAGTTAATTAAAATCAATGTACGGGAAAGAAAATTTGAAATAAAATTAACTGTCTTCACTGGGATACTCAGCTAGAACGATGTTTGCCTGAGTACAGGAAGTAGTACATTATCGTTAGCAGATACAATATGAAGAAAGGTCGCCACCAGATATTGTCGCTTTGAGAAGGCAATACGGATGTCTATGGCAAATGAGCTGAAGCTATCCCTTGTACCCAAGCCTTTGCAAAATCTAAACTTTTTGTTCGAAAGTATCCCCTTATTTTCTACGATCCACTTTAGCCGGTTCTTAATTAAATGTTCAAGAATCTTTGCTATTGTACATAAAAGAGCTAAGAGCGATATTTTGATGTATTACTGCCGATTTTGCCAGGCTTAAGTACAGGAACAACGATTAGAGATTTTCTACTCATCAAGAGGGATCCCATAAAGTAATATTAATAAAATAAATCAAGAAAGAACACTTAAATTCTCTATAAAATATAGTAATAGGCAATCGACATTTGCTCGGCGTCTTTTATCAAAAAAAAGTCTGACTGGATTGCATGATCTAAAACAATAATCTAATCTAAAACAGACCTTCTGCTCTATGCAAACGTGCGCGCGCTAGCTTACGAAAAATACGAAAAAACAGTTATTTTCGTTTGTTTCAAAGACTATAATTAATTTCGAAAAATCCAACTGTCATTTTGAAGAATATGTTTAAAGTAAACTATACAGAAAATTTAGAAATATAAATCAGTCCCGTTGCTCTGTTTTAAAAGAGGTTTCTTTGATATTTTTTTGTGTTACAAAAGTTAACCAACCGTGTATCGCAACTGTCAAAATTAAATCAATGAAATGAAGAATCAGGATACCAAATGTCACTATCATACGTTTTGTAGTCACTTAGAAAAATTGAGATCTCCAGCGTCAAAATTTCCCATGCGTCACCTTAAACTTTGTTACGAAATTATCAATCAATACCAATTACCAATTTTAAGTGTGTGAAAACACAGAGAAAACTAACTTTCCCAGAACTTACACCTAGCTTGATCGATTTTACGCCCTCCTAACCATGTTGTAAGTTTCATGGAAATATAACTATTTTCGAGAAAGCGATACAAATATATTATACAAATATTCCTCGTATAGGGGTATATAGGTGAATAAACTTGAGTAACTGTCAGGCTGTCATCGTCCTGACAATGACATTAACTATAGGGTTTAAAAGCTTCTCGCGACAGTTCAAACTTAAATGCTCCTTACACGTATTTTTTTGTCAGACATCGTTTTTAGGGTGAATATTTTCTCTATCTATAATTGCGACAACCAAATTCAAACTGTCGCGAGAGACGTTATCGTAATTTATATTTAATGGATAAAACTAATATACATTGTTTTGGAAACCATTAATTTAGAACTACATATCTACAATTTAAATTAGAAATAGCTTTACAGTGAAAACTATTAATTTCATTAGTAATTCTGTTTCTTTTGTCGTATAATATATCAGCAACTTGTGTCAGTGATTTACACAAAATTAATTATCAGAATAATATTTTAATTAATAAAGTCAAAGTCAAATCAATTTATTCCAGTAAACCCAATTGAAAGGAATTGTTGAACGTTAAATCTACTTTAGTTCGGTTCGAAAAGAAAACCCGAACACTGAGAAGAACCGACAAGAAACTCAATCAGGTATCATTTTTTCAACATCATTCTATAATAGTCATTTAAAATACAATATTCATAAAGCCAGTAAATGCGTGTGCAGAGAAGATTATTTCCAGACTATTGTTTTTTCTTCAATGAAATCGCTAACTTTGTAGTATGCTTTTCTAATCAGTGTGCGTTTAATAACAAGTTTAAATTGCTTTTCCGTTAATTGAATAATTTCTTGAGGAATTTTATTATAAAAACGAACACAGTCGCCCAAAAAGGACCCACTTAACTTTTGTAATTTCAATTTAGCAGTAACTAGCTGATCACGACCACGACTTTCCATACCATTAATAACAATTTTCCTTTGAAATAGATTTATATTTCTAGTGTACATTATGTTTTTATAAATGTATAACGAGTGAGTATATCAATGTCTTAAGTAATGTGACAATAGCGACATCATATCTTGACGTACACATAATATTATACCTACATAAAATTTACTGTTACGCATTTTTTTTCACCCTCTCTGACTACCCCGTTAGGAATACAGCGTGAAGATATGTATGTATGTATGAAATTTCCTGTTACGCATTTTTTAAACAACATGAAATTTTTGGAGAACACATATTTTGGGTATTCTCTAACTTTTTTGTGCAATTATCTCGGAATTTTTTTTTTTTGAAATATTCTTATCGCAAATCAGCAAAATTCATCCGACCCTATCCATCTCTAGTACGTACAGTTTGAAGTTATTCCAAGTATTGCTGTGAAAGACAGAGCAACACAATGACTATGTGTGAATGTTTACACACACAACATTTATATGGAGCGTAAAACAAACTCATACATACAGGATGTTTTAAAACACAACTAACAATATCCCCTTCTGATATACAACAAAAAATTATCTGAAGAGATTCCCACTAAGTATAGTTGAGAACATTCTCGAGAACTACAGCTTTGGTAGGACCTACCGGAAATAGTAAAATTATACGTTAGTAGGAAATTATACGTTACACTAGCGTAGTAAAACAAATCAACAATCATGGCGCCACACTATGGCAGAGCGCACTTTATATCCCATTTTTACCTCACGCATTGCATGTTTTAAAACGGCCTTCTCAAACTTATGAATTTAATACTTATTAAGATCATTGTGGGTGACTGTATAATTTCGAATACGTCGCACTGCTAAATAAAAGACAATTTTCGATTTGATACTTCTATCATCAGAGAGTGTAGCATAGATGTCTTTCTCTGAACGACTGACCGGCCGGCGCGTGCGCCGGTACAGCATATCGCATACAAAACAGCTATATCTATGTATATAATATTAAACATGCGCACGTCTCCATTCGACAGTATTTTATTTATCGTTACGCTATGCTAAAAAGGGGGTAAGTCCATTTACATGTTATACTACATTTATACTTTATAATGCCATTCGCCATTTACATACATGTAATACGCATTTTTTTTACAGGTTCAGGTCTTCAACAATTGTATTAGAAAACAACCTAGATTGTGATACGTTGATGCGTGCGTAATTAAAAGGAATCCAATGATACAACATACATTGAAATCAGTTAATTCGTTTCTGTTAAAGAACGTAACATAGGTGCATATGAACATACATATATATTACATTCGTAGTCTCCTAAAATTATACCAATCGTTTTTGCAAAGTATTGGGACAAAAATGAGTTAGTTATACCCTCATAGCTCTTGTTAAAATTTGTACAGCCTGTAGATAGCAGAGGGCGGCACACACGCATCACACGGGGCATCAGCCGCCGCGACATGTCTATTAGCAGTAAGCGGCTTAATGCCCGACCCGATACACAGAGAAATAAAACTATTGTGTGAGAGAGATGTGGGAATAAGCCATGAGCAACGGCGATTCACAGATCTCTTAAGAGATCGAAAATTAATCATTGAAAAAACTAAAAATGCGTTTTCGAGTAGATCTAAAGGAGAATGCAAATCACTTTATTCAAAAATATCTTAGAGAACTGTTGGAACAGACTTTTTGATGGAGTATTCGGTTCTAAACCAAACGTGCTTTTTTGTTTTTTTTTCCTTTTATTCATTTGACAGTGTGGTCGAGGTTCACTGAAAAATTACTGAATTTATTTCAATACTAGTCGCACTACCTGAAAGAATGGGACCTCCAATTACACATTAGCATAATTATAGTATATTATTACGCTATCTCTGTGATAATGGTGTGCAGTTCCATGTCTTTAAATTCTGAAAATAGGGTTACTGACTGGATTTAAATGCAGACTGCATTATTTGATAAATAAGTGTCAGTTACAAAATGTAATACATACATAAATATCTTTATCATTACGCTATTTTTATGACTTGAGCGGTGTCTTCGAGCTCTAAGAGTTTCAGACTGATTTTAATACTCTTTTCCTGTTTTTTATCTCTTTTATTTCTATTTGGTTGACAAACTAAAATCACATTAAAAAAATACCAAAAAAATCACTATACTTACATTTAATGTAATATGTAAAACAGTGAACACAACTTTCCTTGCAAACGAAGAACAAAAACTTTTACTAAACATTTGGCATGTGTGTATTTTTTTCTTTAATCCTATAGAAAAAAAAATAATGTAATAACATTGACGATAATATGAAAAATCTGTATATATTTGAATAAAATTGGAGTGTCTATCTGTGATTTCAAATAAACGCTTTTTCGTAAGCTTATATTGTTATTTGCACATAACGAAAACCCAAAACGCATTTTTTTATTTTCGACTGGCTGTTCCTCTTTTTTTCGAGACTCATTGATAGATAGAGAACTTTTTAGAAAGAAATATAGGTCACTGTTTACATCGAGAAAATTTAAATTTTTACGCGTGTGAAACCGTGGGTCAGAACTAATGTATATAAATATATCCTAATAGTATTTTTTTAAACCGGTAAAATGGTAGTGCACAATATTACTAAATCGCTACCTCTTATGCTTTGAAACGTACAAAATTATCTCTTAATAAATTACTTCGTTCTTAGTAGTCATACTTGTATGTAGACTCCAGTGTTTTCTTTTTGCTAGCTTTACTTATACAAAATGGTTGTCTGTCTGTTTATATTAAGATTTAAGAACTTAAGTAATGGATACTTTACTGTTATCGATTACTAAGGATAATGAATTGCGATACTAATGCTTCGTAAAGTACACTATATGTATCCGACTAGAAGACATAACATCACGATATGTTACTAAATTTTTAAAAGTTCCGTATCTTAAAAGAAAAAGAAACCCTTGTCCGTCTGTTTTTCTTAGAATCTATGTGATTACGTGAAAAAACTTGTAATTATACTGTTAACGCCTCACCAATATTCTTAGCAAATCAGTCTGTTCAACTTTTTAGGCGCTTTTTTTTTTAATTTATACTATTACCTGTTTTACTTTTATTACCCACATTTCAAATGTTCATATTATTATAACTGTTGTTACAATTGACAAGTCACTCGCTAAAGGTGACCGTTTTGTTATATAAATATACCAAATCGCATTATTATCTCAAGTATTTTTATTTGGGAACATTGTTTATGTATCCAATATATGTATATACACATCCCATTTATGTTTTTAGGAAAGATATAGATCCGTTTAAAAATAAAGACGATATTAATGGTATGGAAACCCGAGGTCATGATAAATTGGTTACTCTATTTAAATTACATAATTCTAATGTTTCGTTTTTGGTTAATTGCATTCGCTTTTATAATAAAGTTCCTCAGGAAGTTGCTCGATTAAGATGACAAACAATAATTTTATTTAAAATAGACCTGCGCATGAAAATGTGCTTTCAAGAATATGAAAAACTTTCGTTTACATTGACGATACAACGACCTAGATGGCGCAGTGGTTTAGACGTTAACCTAAGCGCGGAAGGTTCCGGTTTCGATTCCCGGTTGGGTTAAATTAGAAAATGAACTTTCCTAGATTGCCTCAGGTCTGGGTGTACTGGGAGACGCCCCCAGTAGTCATTGTCGTTATTATTACATTAAAAACTATATTTTATTTTTAAAAATGCAACTGACATTGACTTAGAGATTGTGTTTAGATGTTTAGATTAATCTGCACAGAAAATTTAGAGGCATAACGGTCCTGTTAGTCTAAAAATATAGATCTCTGTTCTAAAAGAAGTTTCCTTGATTTTTTTCTATTAGGAAAGTTAACCAATGAAATGAAGAATCAGCGTCGAGCGACATCTCGCTCGTCCGCGAACTCATCCCACTCACCCTGATGAAGGACCTACCTCCAATAGGTCCGCAACTAGTCGGGCTCGGGATCTATACCGATTAAACGTGAGTACAGCCGTGTTCAATAATTAGTTTGTTAATATAATAATGTCTCACGAAAGTTTTAATAATTTAATAGTTTCACTACCAATTTTTTATTATAAACAGCTGTAATATACTTTATTGAAAACAAAAAAGTACATACATACGTTAATATTTACAAACTTAAAACTACACCTTATATTAAATAATAAACTTCCTCAATGTTGCCGCTTAGAAATCTGCCATAGCTTAAGGTACCCAGCAGACTGGCAGCATTGCCTCTTTGAATAGCCAAACTACCAATTTAAAATTCGTTAGGCTAGATCATTTGGTAATTGTCATTCTATTCTACTAGCGTTTACGACGATTGAGCCACTTGTCTAGGCCCCTAGATTCCCAAATATCACTTTCATAAGTTTTGTAATTACTAGAAAAATTGAGATCACTGCTAAAATGCACATTGTTTAGACACTCATACTATTAAATAAACGATTTTGTTGAAAACAAAACAATAGTCTGGATTCTCTGTATATAATTTTCTCTGCACATGTATTTAATACTGGCTTTCTGGACATTGTATTTTGTTAACTCTATTGTAAAATTGTATCAAACAATGATACCTGATTGAGTTCTTGTCCGTCTTTCTCAGTTTGCAGGTTTTCTTTTCAAACCGACCTAAAGTAGATTTCACTTTCAAAAACACCTTGTAATTGGATTTACTTGAAAAAAATAATTTGACTTTGACTTTGGTCTCTAAAAATTATGCCCTTTTAGGACACCACGTATTACACAATTTCCACAAATAAACTGATTAAAATCCTTAAATACTGCATTATATTAATTTATTTGAATACAGCATATAAAATCTTTTGCTGTTTATAAATATTTTGAATTTGTCACTCTCGCGGGTCTGCTGGAAGAAATTTCTTTTAGAAATAAGCTGTACCTTTTGCTCATCCTTTCTGTATGTATCTTTTTGTAATGTTTGTGTGTGCAATAAAATATAAATAAATAAATAAATAAACTATATAAATAACTCAAAATATGTCCCGTAGAGCAACGGTGAGGCAAAATCATAGAGCACTCAACCTATAGAGATGAAATATCGGCCATTTTATTCACCACTGCTCAGTTTATTTACACTAACAAATATCAACTCTCGCTCGCATAAAGCAGTACATAACCAAAACTGGACATATATTTAAATATTTATGTAATGGCTTATTGCTCTATTCGGTGTTATGGCAAAAACAGCAAAAAATGAAACTACAAAACAGAACGCCAGTAACTGCAACAGTGTTTACCGTACACGTAATTTGTTTTCATACAAAATAAATGACATTGCTGCTCTATAGGTTGAGTGCTCTATGGGCAAAATCAAATAAGCTGATCAGACATCATTTCGTTAGAAATCAGCGCCCTATCTATGTACTAAATTAATGTACACTTTATTTGATTTTCTTTGCCTCACTTCGAAGTGAAGGACAGGCTGTGTGGGTCTGGCCTATGACAGTTTTAATTCCGAATGAGTTGTATTGGCGCTGTAATCGTTTCTGCCGTTTAGACTATCCGCCTTAAAAGTCAATTGCTTGTCAGTGTGCTGTCAGTCTGACTCATACTCAGACTCTGGTTACTTTTCTATTTAGATTTGAGTTTTGGTTTACTGTAGTTTTGGTATTTCATGCTTGAGTTGAAAACCTTGAAATGCCTATTCTCCTCTGTTGTTTGATGTAAACCGCTTGGTTTTCGGAATCACTATGATGTACCTACATCAAGATATATAAAAAGTATTGGTACGTACGTATAGTACGGTTGTCAAAGAAATAGGCGATAGTAGCGCCAAAACGAAATACATAACAATTCTAGCAAAGTGATTGTCCCATCTGTAGCTTGCTACAAATATTTAATCTGTGATCTGGGTTCCAGCGTAATGGTCTATGACAACGAATTTCGAAACGTCTATGATCTGAATGAAGACTATAAATAAATTGGAAAATGGGAGAGAGGGTTGGCGGTAGTTGTGTTGCCACAACAGTAAATTCACTGTTAGTGTTGATAACCTCGAAAAATAAAAAAATAAATAAAAAAAGACAATTACCAAGATTGTAGGTATTATGTTTGATACTCATTACAATCGACTGGTTTCTGAAAGTAAACGAGTGATCGAAGCTTCAGGAGACCGTCAGTTCCACAGCTTCTTCTGCCAGCGAATTACCTTGGCTTTAAAGAGGTAATGTTGCCAGTCTGCTAGGCACCCTAAGTATCCACAAATTTTAAAAAACGACTTTGAGAAAGTCTATTATTTAAGATAATAGTACCTGGGCGACCGAGCTTTACTCGGTGTTTAATAAAAAAAAACTTTTGACCACATTGCAGGATTCGAACCCGCGCACTTGGCGTGGTAGACCTACACTCTGCCACTGTGCTGTTGTGAAGGTAAACTCTGTTGTGAAATTAAAAAAGTTTAGAAATTCGGAGTTCAGAAGTTTTAAGTGTGTGAAAGACGGAGAAAACGATTTTTCCTAGAATTGAGACTCAGCTAGATTGATCTTTCGTTTCCCTCAACTCCTATATTATAAATTTTATCGAAATCGCTAGAGCCGTTTTCGAGAAAATGAAATCAAATATTTGTATATACAAATATCGCTCGTTTAATATAATAATGGATATATTTTAAGTTTGTAAATGTTAACGTTTACATAATATGTTCTGCTTTATTAGAACAATACTGAACGCTACCAACGTCTTATACCTCGATGCATTCACATCTATATATTTTGTTAGTAACATAATGTTGTATTTTCCCTTAGGGCAACACTTTCCTCTCACCTTCCTCTTTCTGCTTATGTCCATACTGTGCTGCACATCTAGTTACAATAAAAGTTGTTGTTAATTAATTAATGGCTATTTATTCTTCTAAAAATATAATACAAAGTATTGGGATTTAATTTAGTTCTGGTCGGTTTTTTTTGAGACGTAGATCGCAAAAAAAGACATTTAAAGATTAAAGTTGTATTTATTCTATAAACTAATCAAGATCTACGTTAGACAAATCATCAGTGATTCTCTTCACTTCTTCGTCTGTTCTCGTCTTTTCTGTCAACTTCTTTGCCTCTTCCTTCTTCTGTCCGTACAACCTTTTCAAATCATCTAAAACCTTCGCCGGCATATGATTAGGTTTAGGCTGATGAATTTCATATTCTCCTTTCTCATTCTTCACAAGTTCCACCACAGAGTCTTCTAGATTTGGCACTTCTCCAGGCTGCGATGATGGTTTTCTAATCTTCTGAGGGTTCTTCATCTTCTCGTACCAGCTCTGAAGGTATTTGCCGGCGTCTGATTGGAGAAACTGAAAATAGGAGTCAGATCTTTAGGAACCTGGATATCTTAGAAACTGCAGTGCGATTCTCTAACGCAAATTGGTAGAATTCACTTCTGAATCTGCGGTGAGATTGTTAACCGCAAACTGGTATTCTCTAAATGCGACAGAGATACTAGCGCCATCTCGGTGAGTGTGGCGGTGAGTCGTACTATTGTAAATGAATTTTTTGAAATTTCGCTAAATACACCTAACAATCTAATCTAAATAAATTAAGTTTTATTTAACGTAATTATCTCAGAAGAAGTTAAAATACACTAAGACGAAATATCGACTGAGAGTATTAAAGCAATCCCTGACAAACTCGCATCCAAGGTCACTTCATATCGCTCTATTATGTTTGGTTTAGAGAAATCCATTTGAAGGTCAAGTGAGTTCGAATGCGAAGTTGAACCAATCGGATCGCAGTAACCGCAGCAGTGTTTAGAGGTAAATTAGTGTAGAGGTAAACAAAGTAAACGACATTTCCTCTCTATAGGTTGAGTGCTCCATGCACACACATCACATCAGTCGGAACTCGAAATGTTACAAAATGAAGACTGATCGATCCAACTGAAATATCGCATTTTTGCTTACAATATTTACTTCATTAATCAGCCTTGGACTTCCTTGGCTTCTTTTACCACTCGCTTTCGCTCTGTAGATTTTCTTCGTACTTCGAACGAATTCGGTTGCGCTGGCCTGCATAGGCAAACTCGTAATGGATTCTTATAATGTTCCTTCCGCCCGCAATTACAAACTTAATCGACACGTGTTTCGCCTCTCAACAAAACATGCTACAGAGCCTACAGATTAATATAGTAGTGTAAGTACTCACCTTTTCCCTGTTCTTATTCATAGCAGGAGGTGGGTTTGATGCCTGTCTTTTGGTGTTCGTAGCGAATGGTTGACCTGTAAACATAAAGAAATATTTTATTACAAATTACATACATACATACATATTTCACGTTTTATCCCTAACATAGTAGTCAGAGAGGGCGGAGTGCAAAGCATTGCGGACCTTACATACTTCTTTCAATCCGTCTTGGTCTTGCTTGGGTTCTGCTACCTCAAACGCTACCACTCAATTTCGCTCTGTAGATTTTCTTCGTCAATCTTTCGTTACAAATTATTTCTATATGCCTAAACCATCTATTAGGTAACATTGGGATGCATTTAAAAGCACTTTAATTGGTAATAGTACCGATAAAAATGCTATTTATCGCTATACAAAAATATAAAGCACTGTAATAACAAGTTCCCAAAGCGTCTAATAAATCTATTATTTCAGACAATGAATAGGTACCTACTTTGTTTTCAATTTGTAAATATTAAAGTTTATGAATGTCCAGATGTCCAGTTACCACTTCATTAAATGCTAGCGACCCACCCCGGCTTCGCACGGGTAGACATTTTTTTTAAATATCAGAAATATTTGGTCAAGCGTGAATTGGAGTCATACACAGCTTTGTCTATCTCGAAAGGAAATGGTAAGAAGATATATACTAGCGAACTGCCCCGGCTTTACGCGGATAGAATTTTTTTGAAAATAAAGTACAGCCCATGTTACTCGCTGATAATGTAGCTTTGTATCGATGAAAGAATTTTTTAAATCGGTTGAGCAGTTTTTGAGTTTGGCCATTACAAACAAACAATCACATTTTTTGTCTTTGTAATATTAGTAATGAGTATAGATATACCAATTCCAAAAAATAGGTAGCCTGTATCATTACAGGCTAATTTAAGTTAATTTATCATCATTGATATAGAATAATTGTTATTTCAATGCTCCAAAAAAAACTGAAACTGTAGAAAAACACACCATGAAAAACTTCTCCACATATAATTTCTGCTGTCGTGCTGACAATGACATTTGCCCTCAGACTTACCACTAGTAAATATCGCTTTCACACGTCACAAATAGATTGAAAGAAATATATGGCGTAAGCCTATAATAAAAAAGGATGGGAACACATAATTCGTCTCTATCGGTATGGTTCAAGACTCTTAGGCTGATGCATTTGACAGATATAAGAACCAAACAAATCTTTGTTTAAGTACGTTTAAGTCTTAATTATTATTTAACTTTTCAAGTGAAAAATTAATATAAAAAATTGTGTAAATACAAACTTCAAAAAAGTCTAAGCAACATGTACGATTTTGAACTTTTGAACGATTTTTACTATTGTGATATACTTATATTTCATTTATAAATAATAACTAAGCATTTTTTGACGCATTAGTGACTAAAGCAACAAAATCCTTCATTCAATTGTTCATTTAATCACAGTAATTAACAAAATGTGTACCGTAACGTACGTAGTATAAAATATAGTTAAAACGAAATTAAACTTTTCATGTTTTACTAAATTGAATATCGACATTTTTTAATTATTTGGTAATTCAATACAAAGTGTGACCGCCTCTGTTGTATAAAACTTGTCGGCAGCGATTATTCATTGAATTTATAAGATTGTTTATCTGATCCTGCGGCAATCGGTCCCAATGGAATTTCAACTTTTCTTTCAGTTGTTGGGTTATCGACACTCCGTACAGGTTCTCTAGAACAGTCTAGTCTCATGCGAGCTCGATGGGATTGAGGTCTGGCGATTGTGCAGGCCACGGCAATACCCGGATGTTTTCCATTGCCAAGTACTCTCTGGTCCACCGAGCTGTGTGCGAACGCGCATTGTTATGCATCAGTGTGAAATCTGAGCCAAGACTTTGTGCAAATGGGTGAACATAAGGCCCGAGGACGTCTTCAACGTAACTTTCAGCGTTCATATTGCCATCTACAAAAACGAGCTCGGTTCGTCTGTTCTTCATAATACCCGCTCATACCATTACTGTGGAGCCACTGTAAGGGTGCACTTCCTGGACGAATCTCAGCCGTTCAGCATTTCGGGCACGACGATACACTCTTACCCTTCTCGTATCAGGCCTAAATCCAAACCGGGACACAGCACAAAATAAAATTTTATTTCAGCGCTCCTGGGTCCATGTCAAGTGTTCCCTACATGGGCGTCGTGCTCGTAGGCCGTATTCATGCAGCCTATTTCTCACGGTTTGGTGGCTAGCAACAACACCGCTTGAGAATTGCAGCTTTAAACCTATCTCGTCGTCGTAAACCTGACGTCTTGCAGTCAGTTGTATGTATCGGTCCTGTCGAGCAGTTCTACTCCTTCCACGTCCTGGGTGTTGCTCAGCAGGATCCCCTGTATTAACGTAACGCTGCCAAAGAGGACAAATCACGCTCCTATTGACACCAAAATGCCGAGACACCTGGGATTGATTTCTTCCCGCTTGTAGCATTCCTACAGCTCTCTGCATTTCAGCAGCAGTCAAATGGCGTCGCTCCATAACATAAAAAATGACTCACCACTCAATTTTTTCAAAAACTGTATATCTCAAAATGATAAAAGTGCGATAAATACCAAATTTATCAAGCAACGAAAACACATGAAATCGGGAAAAAACAATTGGTTTTTATTTTAATGAAAACAAACCACAATCGCAAAGGTTCTTTTTTAAAATCAGCCAGTATATGTTTCCGAGAACAAAAAAGATTGTATACCAATCTACTTTTCTAAGAAAAAAATAAAGTATCAATTAATAAAACATGCAGTTTCTGTAAATGATACGTGTTGCTTAGACTTATTTGATGTGTGTATATGTGAGATAGAGACGCTTTTAGGCGTGATGGTGGAATGTAATGTGCTATGGTAGAAGGTAATATTTTAGGCTTCAGAAGCCGCACGCTTATTACGTAACTTGCAGACAGCATGCGACAGTCAATATCGCGCGATATCTGCTGTCAAAACCAGAATCTGTGTAATGTAATTTGTGTAGTGGCGCTAAATCTACCGCGAAAAGTGTATTTCATAAAATAATAGAGACGCAATCGTCATCCATGATTTTAATTTTTAATTACAATTAGTCGCCGGTCGCGCAGTGATCGCGTGGCTGTCGCTTTCTGCAATTAGATAATCACCCCACGCACCGGTTTGACAAAGATAGGTCGCCAAAGCGAGAAAGACTACAGTGGCCAAGTTAACACAATATCTGTTAGTAGATTTGTAGATTTGTGTTTTTGCTCAAAATTCACATAATGTAAGTTAAAAAATTTGTTACGAAAACTATTACTTCTGAAGTTTACAAGAAACAATGATTGAAAATATATATGTAGGTATAAAATTTGTTGGGTAAACTGTTAATTTGAAACTGCGTGATTAAAGTAATAAATAGTAAATTTATAGTAGACACCATTATTTTTAAATAGAATAATTTACAATTTGTATCACTAATTTTGTTGCTCAAAACATTCCAGGCAATTTTAGTCTATTGTAACAAATACACAAAACAATGAATGTGTAAACGACACACTTGTACGGTTATTCTATGTATATCTAACGAATATTGTGAATTGTATCGAAGCTCGCATACCTAGGCGAAAGTGTGTGAGTAGAATGATGAGATATGAGGAAGCGAAAGAAGTATGTAAAGACCGCGACGCTTGGCGCTCTGCCCTCTCTGACTACCCCGTTAGGGATACGGCGTGAAGATATGTATGTATGTATGTATCAAAGCTTACCAATTTTGTTAGTATTAGTCTGAGGCCCCAATTCGAACATGACCTGGAAATCAGCATGGTTGCCGAAAGCAAAGCCGAAACCGACTCTCGAGTCTGTCCCTGGAACGTATTACAATCACAGATAAATAAATTATTTTATGTACATTCAATTAAAATTTTTACAACTAATCTAAATCTATTTTCTGTTAATTGAGTGACCTCTTGAGAAATACAAGGCGATGTATGTATGTATGTTACTAATGGACTCCGAAACGGCTGGACCGATTTCGATGAAATTTTCAGGGAATCTTCAGATTGGCCTAGCGGGTGATCCTGTAAAGTGTGGTAGCGATCGGATCAGTAGATTTTTTTTTTGTTTTTTACGCCCAGTGAAACTAACGCCCAGTGAAACGGGCCGGGTTTGCTAGTGTTATTATAAAAATGAACCCAGTTACCCAAAAATGAAACATTTGAATTATGTAATTTAAATTGAATTATGTAATTTTAATTTTGGAATAACCAATTTATCACGACCTCGGGTTTCCATACCACCAATATCGCCTTTCTTTCTTTCGCTTCCTCAATCAAATACAATTTAAATACACACTTCTGTCGCCTCCTCAATTAAATACCTACAATTTAAAATACACACTCCTTTGGCCTCCTCAATCATATACAATTTAAAATTAGCAATTTCTTTAACTGCGTGCACTGTTTTCATCGGGAAAGGTGACACTGAGAAGACGATAGCAGTAATTGTATTAGAAAAAATTATAAGGAAAAAAATAAAATAAATAAATTATAGGAAGTATGTGAGGATCGCGACGATTGGCGCTCCATCCTCTCTGACTCCCCGTTAGGGATATAGCGTGAAAACATATATGTATGTAAAAATGTATGTAGTATATCGAATTGCGTCGTTAGAGTACAAAGTATATTCCGTTATTCTTTATTGCATATAATTATTTTATATCGTCGTTATATTTCTCAAGTTAGTAAGTACATTTATATTAAATTAGCAAACCCGGCCCGTTTCAATGGGCGTTAGTTGAAGTTAAAATACATTGAACAGTTTTTATAATCATTTTGATACTGCAAAAAAAAACAAAAAAAAAATTCTACTGATCCGATCGCTACCAAACTTTACAGGAACACGCGCTAGGCCAATCTGAAGATTCCCTGAAAATTTCATCGAAATCGGTCCAGCCGTTTCGGAGTCCATAAGAAACATACATACATACATACAAACGAGCCTTTTATATATATAGAAGATATAGATATAGCGACCCGTCCCGCACATGTTGAATTTTTTTTCAAATAAAATACAGTCCATGTTACACGCTGATAATGTAGCTCTCTATAAATGAAAGAATTTTTGAAATGGGTTGGGTAGTTGTTGAGTTTATCCATTACATACAAACAAACAAACTTTACGTCCTTATAATACTAGTAACTTGCAGACAGCATGCGACAGCCAATATCGCGCAATATCTGCTGTCAAAACGAGAGTTTGTGTAATGTAATTTGTACTGTGGCGCTAAATCTACCCCGAAAATTGCATTTACGGTCATAGAATAATAGATACGTAATCGTCATACGTGATACTAGTTTTTTATTACAATTAATCACCGGTCGCTCAGTGATGGCGTGGCTGTCGCTGTCTGCAAATTTTTAGGTAATAACTCCGCCGTTCGTTCATGCGATTGCGATGAAATTTGGTATGGAGATAGCTTGAATCCTGAGTAACGATATAACATAGACTATTTTAAAAATAAAAAATGCAGAGGAAGTCGCGAGCATCATGCTAGTCGTATATATAAATGTAAATCAAGTGTTCTATAATTTATGAAAAAAAACGATCAAACAAATAAGGACTGTAATAAACTGTGATAATTACCTTTCTTTATGGGTGGTATATTGGAATAAGCAACAGAGAGTAATGATGGCAGCTCCTCCGGTATTATCACAGAACATGACACTGAAAAGTATTTATAGTGAATGGATCTTTATTTACATTAACAAAAAATTACATACATACGTCAATATTTACAAATTTAAAACTACACATTATCTTGAATAATAGACTTCCTCAAAGTTGCCGCTTAGAAAGCTGTCATTGCTTAAGGTACCCAGCAGACTGGCAGCATTGCCTCTTTGAATAGCCAATCTGATTCGTTGGCGGAAGAAGCTGCCAGCCCGGCGGTCTCCCGAAGCCTCGACCAGCCTCTTATTTATTTTAAGACCAAGGCTGACTTATCAAACAGGCAGACTGTTAGTGGACGAAAATGGCCTCTTTTATAATTTTCGGTTGCACGTTTGCCACCTGAAACATGATATTTTCTAACTAGCCGAAATGTATTCTAATGTCATGCTCTTGTCACAAGACACCTATAAAAAAATATCGGCTGAATCTAACGTGGGGAACAGTGTGTACCGACGAATTTAGGGCTACAGCAGAGACTTAAAATTGTCTAACAAGCAGTCGGTACACACTGACATCAGAATAAATTTCGGCTTGTTAGAAAATATGAAGTTTCAGGTGGCATGCTAAATTCAACCTACAGCCTCATCACACTTTCAAACCGGCCGAAACTTGCACCTTCAGAACAAAACTTTTTGATATCTTTACGAATATCGCATTTTCGGCTTGTTAGCCAAAATTACGTTTTGTGTTATCATATAACACACTTTTCAACTCCCCCTTAAACGGCGTACAAACGGTTTTGAAAAATCACGCGATCCGGGTTGCCGTCGTACACCGTGTAAGTGTCGGCTTGTTATTTTTCATTCAACCAAAAAGTCCATGGGATCTTCGACTATCTGTGACGCTATCGTGGATCAGTTTGATCAAATATTTATTTTAACTATTTATTGTCGTAATATCAGAGAGAGATAGATAATAGTTTATGTAGATATTTATTAACCCGTAATGAGCAACGAGCTTTTATTAACACGAATTCTTATGAAATCGACAAACCTCAAAGATTAATAAAATTGTTCTTTGGAAAACTGTGCTTTGTCTTTTGGACAACCATTAAAATTAAGAATAATATGGAAATATCGTTAAAAGCCATTTTAAAATAATAATGTAAAGCTTCTTGTATATAAAAATGAATATTTCTTCATATGTTTGTCCTCTATTCGTTCATAAACGATTCATCCGATCGTTATTCGTGACATCATGATGAAAGTTTGGTTAGTCGTTCTGCTTACGCCGGCAAAGGTTTCTGTGTTATTTAATTTAGTAAATTGAAAACCACGCGAACGAAGTCACGGGCAACATCTAATTATTATATTAATAAATATCAATAATATAAATTAATGCAATATTTCACGTCTGTGTAATTGCTATTCAAGTTTTGTCGGGCGTTAAAAAATATTGAAAACTGCTGGTCAAAATGCGGCAGATTTTTCATGGAAATAACTCGAATGAAAAAATACTTCTAAAAAAATCATCTATGTATTTGAAAATGAAATCATTGTAATTCATCGAATCAATTGCCGTAGTCGAAGACATGTAATTATACTTATAATTATATACATGACTTGATATATATATATATATATATATATATATATATATATACAATATATATATGTATATACAATATATATATAACATAGACATAAATTGTAGGTATTTAAGTATGTATATATACAATATACGGAGAAATATGACGACCTTCGTGACCTAACGGTTAAGCGCGTCGGAAAGTAAACGGGGGTAGCGGGTTCGATTCCCGCCCCGAGTCTGGGTGTTTATGTATAATATGTATTTATATACAAAAGAAAAGTATATAAGAAGTATATCTGTATTACACAAGCGCTGTGCTGCTTACTTTGGGACTAGATGGCGCTGTATGAAATGTCTGAGTATATTATTACTAGTAATATTATAAGGTTCTTTTGAAACTCTAATACCAGTACTTATGCAGTACAATGGATCAAACTAGATCAATCTCTATTTATGATATTATTTTATATATAATCCACAAATAATCCGTACTTTTCCTAGATAAAAGGCAATCCAAATTGACAGACATAGACAACTTTGACGCAGGGATCTCAATTTTTCTAAGTGACTACAAAACATATGACAATGATATTTGGTAGCCCGATTCTTCATTTCATTAACTTCATTTTGACAGTTGCGACACACGGTTGCGTAACTTTTGTAACACAAAAAGAAATTAAAGAAACCCCTTTTAAAACAGAGAGTTGCATTTTTAGAAGTAACGGGACCAATTTATTCTGTATAGTTTTAATCTAAACATATTCTTCGAAATGACAGTTGGATTTTACATTTTTCGGAGCAAAGGGACCGATATATATTTTTAAATTTTCTACATAGTTTGCTTTAAACTTAGTCCTCAAAATGACAGTTCGATTTTTTTAAATTTATTATAGTTTTAAATAAATATTAAATTCAAATAAAATTTTAAATAATATATAACTATATTTCGTATTTTTCGTAAGCTAGCGCGCGCACGTTTTCTTTACAAGCTCGATTTTTGCGTTTCGTACTTCATACGCTCTAAGCTCCTCATGAAAGGTTAAGTATGTACATATTATATTATTCGGTGGACCAACACCCTAACGTAATACGCAGGTCATGGACAAAGCATCGTCTCGGTGTTGAAACAATTAGGTAACGACTACATACATTTGTGTTGAAACCACATTTTAGGCTCATCACTGCAAGTTTTGGAGACTGGCCTCTTGGGCCGAAAGAGGACATAATTACATCGCATTAAAATTCAATTCCGATAGTATAAATAAACACATGACTATAAGATTAAATATGAATCTTAAAACCATAGACTATAAATAAACCACATTCCATGTCCAAGCAGCAACGGTGACGCAAATCAAATAAGCTAACTCACCTGTACATACGATACAGATTTGCTTACCAAATCAGCTGCTATTTCGTTAGAAAACAGCACCCACACACTTACAATTAATTTTATTTGTCTCGCTTTGTAACGACGGGTTATTACCTAAAAATTTGCAGACAGCGACAGCCACGCGATCACTGCGCGACCGGTGATTAATTGTAATAAAAAATTAGTATCACGTATGACGATTGCGTATCTATTATTCTATGACCGTAAAATGCACTAGCGCCACTATACAAATTACGTTACACAAATTCTCGTTTTGACAGCAGATATCGCGCGATATTGGCTGTCGCATGCTGTCTGCAAGTCACTTAATAAGGGTGCGGCACGCTTATTACGTAACTTGCAGACAGCATGCGACAACCAATATCGCGCGATGTCTGCTGTCAAAACGAGAATTTGTGTAATGTAATTTGTACAGTGGCGCTAAATCTACCGCGAAAAGTGCATTTTACGGTCATACAATAATAGATACGCAATCGTCATACATGATACTAATTTTTTATTACAATTAATCACCGGTCGCGCAGTGATCGCGTGGCTGTCACTGTCTACAAATTTTTAGGTAATAACCCCACGGGACAGACTATCTGTATTTATAGTCCATGTATACCCTACATTTTTTTAGTGTAAATTAGTGAAATTTAAATGGGACCTCCACAGGCATAAAGTCCATGCAAACCCTACATTATTTTATCTTGTGCACATGATAACCCACCTCAAATTAGTGAAATTTAAATGGGACCACCTTGGAGCTTTACTGAACCCAACGGGAAAAGAATCGGTTTGTATACAAAGATGTTATGCCCGAACATACATAAAGAATACATACAGACGAACATAGAACCTGTTCTTTTTTGAAGTCGGTTAAAAATACTTCAATGGAAGAAAATGAATGATTTTCATTTGCTACAACTTCAGTGATACTCGTACTTTACTTAACTTCTGAGCTTCTATTAGCTTCTGAGCTCCTGATGGAAATAACTTTAATGTCGTTTTTTTCTAATTTTTTTTATTTAAAATTGACGATCGATGAATGTTTGTTGCTCTTTCACACAAAAACTACTAAACAGATTTTGATAAAACTTTAGAGTAGGTTATACATCAGAATAGGACATAGGCTATTATTTGTGATGATATTATCTGTTTTTGAACTTCACGCGAGCATAGTCACAGGCAAAAGCTAGTAAGTACATTATATAATACATTCTTATTGAACAAATCTATTGTGGTTCTCTTGCGTGCTTGATTATACAATAATATTGTACATATTTACGTTTCTAAATGTGGGTAATTATTAATAATTACTAAATGCAACAACCACAGGTTAGTGGTGATAAAATGTGTCTGTATGTATGTTTGACTACGGCATTGTAGCTTTTGAACGGATGATACAATTTGCACGCGGTTGTTGTTGTTTAAAAGCTGAAGTTTCTAGAAAATTTTAGGTATGGTCGGTGAAAATCGGACTGATTATTTTTTGTTGAAGTATTAAAGGTAATCTGTAATCTTATAAACCCCAACAAAGGAACGCTTAAATGGTGCGGGCACATTGATAGGATGAGTGATGAAAGACTGACAGAAAATCTACAGAGCAAAATTGAGTAGTAGCTGCAGTGGTAGGAGAAGCCAAGGAGGGCCAAGGCTGACATAATGAAGACCAAATAATCAGTGTTAACTGACTGAAATGTTTAAAGCACTCTCATACCTAGGCGAAAGTATGTGAGGAAATTGATGAGATAGGAGGAGACAAAAGAAGTATGTAAGGACCAGGGGGCTTACCGCCATCTCTTATAGCCTTATTATTTTATTGTTACTTAATTTAAAAAGCTTGAAATGCTGACAGTGGGTTAGTGATTAGTTTGATCATTCGACATAATCATCAGTAGGCGAGAGAAATACGTAAGAACCGCGATGTTTAGCCTCCAACCTACCTTAACCACCCCGTAAGTCAAGTCAAGTAATAATAAGACAATAATGTCCCCAGGATGCTTGGCACTTCGTCTCCTCTGACTACCCCGTTATAGTTACAGCGCGAAGACATGTCGTACATAAATATCCCCATTCCAATACAAACATACATATCCTGACTATGTATAGACCTAAATAATAATAATTTCTGCTTATTTTTTAAACATCATTCCTCAATTTTTGGGAGGCAAAGGGAATTATGTCTATATAGCACATTTCTATAAATGTTGAGTCCACTACGTCACGAGTTCCGTTAAATAAGTTAAGTAACCGCAATTAAAACAAGTATACCTTGAAGTTTGTCAAGGATTCGATTGTATCACAATTTATGTTATGTTACGGTTATGTGTATGTAATTATGGATGAATTACAATTCACTTTTAAACAATTTTTGTATGTATAATAATTATTTATTCATAAGTATTATAAAGCACGTATTTGTGTATAATTTTACATATAGCAACATTACTAGTTTCTATGTTATTGTGGTACATAGGTATTATAATCTATAACAAACAAAAAATTTTGAATTCTGATTTAAATATAAATTAATTATCATAATATGCTATTTATTTTACAATACGTCAATTAATTTACATTTTTATATTCTTACTAGCGATCTGACCCGACTTCGCACGGGTAGAAATTTTTTTTAAATAAAATACTGTTAGGCGCTGATTTAGCTTTCCATGTGTGAAAGAATTTTTGAAATCATAATCTGAGTCGTTTTTGGGTTTATCCATTAGATACAAAGTTTACCTTTTTATAATGTTAGTATAGACTACTCGCCCCGACTTCGCCCGGGCGGGATGTAATGTCGAAACACACCCAATTTTTTTTATCGAGATTGTAATATGAATATACCATCCAAATTTCCGATTTTTCCTGTAGATTTTCTCAAAATTTTCTTTCATACTAACCTTGTTCAGACAATTACCAACAAAAGAAAAAAAATCAGCCAAATCGGCATAGCCGTTTTAAAGTGATGCTCCGTCATACATGTGTCAATTGAATTTCATTTATATAGTTATGATATTTGAAATATTCTATTAAAGCAGCCATTCCCAAAGTGGGCGATAACGCCCCCTTGTGGGCGCTGCAGGCCTAAAGGGGGGCGGTAAGAGACCCAGAAAAAAAATGAGGGCGTTGTGTAGAGGCCTGGGGGGTGATTTGTAATTTCATTTAGCTAGGAGGCATCTTAGACAACGACTGAATGAGCTCTCGACTCAGTAGACAAAATAAGTTTGGGAACCAGTGTATTAAAGCGACGCATGGATAAACAATAATTTAATATAAAATAGACCTGTTCTATGCAAACGTGCGCTCGCTAGCTTCCGAAAAAAACGAAAAAACGGTTATTTTCGTTTATTTTAAAAACTATAATCAATTTTAAAAAATCCAACTGTCATTTTGAGGAATAAATTTAAAGTAAACTATACACAAAATTCAGAAATATAAATCGGTCCCATTGCTCCGAAAAATGTAAATCTCTGTTTTAAAAGAGGTTTCTTTGATATTTTTTTTGTGTTACAAAAGTTAACCAACATGTATCGCAACTGGCAAAATGAATTCAATGAAATGAAAAATCAGGATAGTAAATATCACTGTCATACGTTTTGTGGTCACTTAGAAAAATTGAGATTCCTGGCGTCAAAATTCCAATGCGTCGCGAACTTATAAATTACAGACACGAATGAATTAAATGTGTCAATTTTACAATACTTTAATTAATTCGTGTTTGTAATTTATAACCGTCTGTGCTTCAATATACGTAATAAAATAAAAATAAGTAAATATAAATCAACCTTTTTATTTGTTAAGCGCCTAAAAAATTATTACAAAAAAGCATTGTTGTTTTATGACGTTTCAAGATGCGATATATCATTTAGTTGTTTAAGTCTTAAAAAACTAAATAAGTCATTCTTAATAAACTAAACTTTTTGCACAATTAATTTGTACAAAAAAGTTATTAAATTATACTGCTTTAAACACAAATTACATCGTAAAAAAATGTCGCCCTCTTAATATAGTCTTTATATTTTATCATAAACATAATCGAGGTAATAACACTCAAGAGAACATAGTTAATTTAAAAAATATCTTAGGTAGGTATTTTAGAAAAAAAAATATTATTTTGTAGCAATTAAAAAACACAAATACACCCACATAGCTCAAACATTGACCCAATTTCATAACAAAAAGCTAAAATCCAACTTACCAAAAGAAAGTAGAAACGGCAGAACAAGTATTCTTGAGTCCATTTTTAACAAAACACCAGAATTTAATGCGACAATACCTCAATATTTTACTATGAAATACATTTTAAACTCATGCTAACATTGCGTACAATGTCAATTTTAAAAAATGAAATAAACATAAACTGTCTATGCCTCCGGTTTTGCCGCCAAACTGATTGCTAAGACATGTGACAGACGGACACTGCAACTTTCCCTAATGCAATAACGTTCTTTATGCTAATTAAAACGCAATTAACTTATTACTCTATGACACACGTAATTAAGTCCACATTCCTTTTCAATGAGTCACTTACTAATTTCTTTTTAGAATGTCGTTACGATTTTATATTTACAATTAAAGAGAACTAAATCTTAAAAATATTTGATTCGAAATTCAACTCTGCGAGTACAGATCAAAAACCCATTTTCAAATATAATTTCTCTGTAGTTTAATTCGCGCATGTTTGTCCCATTCACTGCGAATTCATATGAATTTTTTGCCTTATCTCATTTCAAAGTAACCATTTATATTAGACCGTATTGCTCACCGATAGAGTCGAATTTTAAATATTGCTTTTCAGAACTTGCATCTTTTTTGTTGAAAACAGAATCACACTTTCATATTTCGTGAAACCGACAGTGTCTGTGTTTTCCATTTTTGAATCTGTGTCAATGAGTCGTTTAATGAAATGAATGTCATGTAGGAGCATTGTGTTTGACACTGTGTCGCATTTGAGTCACTTGTGGTGGAACTGAGTAGTGTTTTCCGCGCATGCGTTGTCGCTGGTGTCTTGCAAAATTATGGATAGGTGGCAAAATTCCCATTTAAAATAATTGCGAAACTAATCTTGTTTGTCATCTCCAAACATTCTGCCTCTATTACGCTGACAATGTCGTTGATTTCTAAAAAGCGAAAAATTATTCATACATATATACATATCTTCACGCTGCATCTCTAATGGGGTAGTCAGAGAGGACGGAGACCCAAGCTTCGCAGTCCTTAGATACTTTTTCGCCTCCTCAAATCTCATCATTCTGCCCACACATTTTCTCCTAGGTATGCCAGTGCTTTTGACATTTCCTAATAGCTAACACTGATCTTCATAAGTCAGCCTTGGTCTTCCTTGGCTTCTTCTACCACTCACTTTCACTCTGTACATTTTCTTCTTCAGTCTTTCATCACTCATTCTCTCTATATGCCCGATTCATCTAAGCATACCTTTCTTCGTTTTTACAATAACGTTGTTGCGCAATCCTCTCATAAGCCTTCGCCTTCGGCTCATGTCGAAACTGGTAAGAAAAAGCGTCATTTTTACTCGGTACGAAATATACTATTACACAAAGCAGCAAAATAATGCAACGTTAAGGAATTTATTTTTCTTAAAATAAATGTTTTTATTAGCCATGAGATTTTTCAGCGGGCAGAATGGAAATGACAAAAAAGTAAAAGAAAAATTTAATATTTTTTTTATTATCTGTGTAATAAATAATAATGTATATTATATAAAAGATGACGTGAGATTCCTCATTATGCCCCCCTCAGTATAAACGAGATTTCATGAGATTTTACTGGACTTTCCATTTTTAGTTCACATAATTAATTGATGCCTCCTTAGTCTTTAGGATCTTGTAATAATTAGGGTGACGTAGTGATAAACAATAATTATTCTAAAATTCTGCGCCCATACATACTCCATACGAAAGTGCGCGCGCTAGCTTACAAAAAATGCGAAAATACGGTTATCTTAGTTTATAATAAAAACTACAATTAATTTAAAAAAATCCTAGTGCCATTATGAGGAGTTTGTTTAGATAAATCTACACAGAAAATGTAGTTGCATAAATCGGTCCCATTACTGCGAAAAATGTAAATATCTGTTTTAAAAGAACTTTTTTGATATTTTTTTTTCTGGTAAAAAGTTAAGCAATCGTCTAACGCAACTAGCAAAATGGAGTCAATGCAATGAAGGATCAGATTACCAAATATCACTTTCATATGATTTAAAATTATTTAGAAATATTGAGATCCCTGCCGTCAAAATTTCTAATGAGTCGCTGTAAATACCATAATACCATATTACTCGCTTGATTGAATCGCTGTTGGATTGACGAGGCCTTCGCGGTCGTAGCCGATCGGAGAAAGAGTGGGTCAGCGCTGTCGTAGCACTGCGAGAGTGTTGCGGGGCTTTGTAACTAAACGCGAGAGAGGCACCGGTGCTTCCGTAGGAGATCTCAAAGCACCTCGCCAACACGCCGATGATCTCACGAGCATCGCAGCAGTGTTGATGTGTAAAAGCCCCACATAACTCAGTCTCTCCCCCAGAGGGCTGGGTATCCGTGCGCAGATTTCTCCCACGTAACAAAAAAAAAGGCTTCCACTGCTGTGTTTCGGTGTAAGAGAGCAGTTAAAATCTCAAGCACATGGCCAACATCGTATTCCTCAGGGTTGCCAATGCATGATTTGCAATTTTAAATATTTTCTTAGTTTTATATTAAAGACGTCTCTATGGACATCAATCAGCTTGCCAGGGCTCTTGCTTGCTTGTATTCTTCAACATAAAAAATAAAGTAATAATAATGTGATGTGATTACCTTATAAAATATGCTGTATCTCTAACGGAGTAGTCAGAGAGGACCTAACGCCAAGCGTCGCGGTCCTTACATACCTCTTTCGCTTCTTCAAATCTCATCATTCTCCTCACACATTTGCGCCTATGTATGCGACTGCTTTTGACATTTCCGTCTGCTAGCGCTCTGGCTAATTGATCTTCATAAGTCAGCCTCGGTCTTCCTTGGCTTCGTTTACCACTCACTTTCGCTCTGTAGTTTTCTTCGTCAGTTTTTCATCACTCATTCTTTCTATGTGCCTGTACCATCTTAGCACTCGTTTCTTCATTTTTACAATAACACTGTCGTGCAACCCTGTAATATACTGCGTATCTCTTTACTTATTTTGTCTGCAAGGGTGACACCGCACATATTTCTAAGAGATTGGATTTCTACCGCATTTATTTCTTATTTATTTACTTTCACTCGATTTCGGATATATCCATGCCCCCAATTGCCCCCATTGGCCCCAATACCGCATTGTGTATGGCCATTTTGGTTGACATACTAATACGGACAGAGCACCGTTCACTTTATTGCCGGCTGCTACCCGACTCTCCACATCCAACTCACATCTTCCATCTTTCGAAAACGCACTCCTCAGATATACAATTTCGTTCACTTGTTCCAGACATTTTCCATTTACCCATTTATCACACTATGTCTGTCGTTCTCCCCTTTAAACACCAGAACCTTAGTATTATTCACATTCATATTCAATCCTTTCACTTCACAGTCTCCTTTCATGCACGTAACTAGTGTCTGCAACTCTGCTTCTGATGGTGCTATAAGCAAAGCATCGTCAGCGTACAATAGGCAGTTTAACACTGTACCATCACATGTCATGCCACTCATACTATCTTTCAATGTCTGGAGGCAACTGTCCAAATACAGCACGAATAGCCGGCAGACATCACGCAACCTTGTCTGACGCCTGAACAGACTTCAAACCAGGCCGACATATGTCATCATCTATCCTTACACAGGCTCTGTGGCCTCGATATAATTACTTCACAACCTGCAGACATTTAGTAACTTATTTGTCTTTTATCGAATTACATGTTTCAATATTTTAAATTGATGTCATTTGATTAAAAGTAACTTGAAAAATTTATTTTCTGGCAATTTTTTATGCCTAAAAACCTCTAACCGTGTTTACAAAAAAACATCCTGCGTGTTAATTCCCCTATAAGAGGAAATCCCTGGAGTTGGCAACACTGCATACCTATATTAAACAATTGTGTGAATATTTACAACAATGAACATTATCGTAGATTTTTCTTACTGTATTTTTAGACATTACCTAGGTATTGTGTTAATACCTGTCACGAAGGTAACTGGAATTGTTAGCACTTAATGAAATAATTGTGTTAAAAGATATTTTAACAATGACACGAAAAAAGTTCGGATATTTCATCTCACTTCTAATTTTGAATTGTAAGTTTTTTTTAATTTGTAAGATTTTATAAAATTGTTCATATTACGCTAATCTATTAGGTACCTATTGATTACTTACTATACTATACATGTATACTAGAAAAAAGTACTTTCTTTCCTTCTTCCTTCATGGCATGGCGCACAGATTAGCGCATTTGCCAATGTCACGTATTGTATTAATAAATAAGTGGAATCGTTATTGTACAACTCCTCCAGTGAAGTGATAGTAAGCGTTACTGAAGTTATAAAGGACTTCTTGGAAGAGCGCGAGAACTTCAGCTACACATGTTTATTTAGACCTACTCCATTCTTTTCACTTACACAGAACTATAAAACACAATATACTATCACTTTTGTACTTCAAAACTCCCAAAAATGTATAAAATATAATTTCTAAATAAAATGACAACCTCACCTCTCCCATTCCCGCCAAAAAGTCCGAAAGAAGTACTTACTAGTTACTAAGTGTGGTCCACAGTAAATTGACACTTGAAGTCTGTGATGTCAATGCCTCGTGCTTGTACAGTGCACAAAAAACAGTTAATATAAAAATTTTTAAGAAAAAAAATTAAACTGCCTTCAAAAACACAACACTGAAAAGTACAAAACTATTCTTTACTAATCAAAACTCAAGTACAATAAAAATAACTTTATAAGTACGATTACACATACCTATATGATGTATAATTAAATTTGACAGTTACTGAAATCATTCTTACATACTTTCGCCTAGGTCTGCGAGTGCTTTCGAAGTTTTCGTCAACTAATACTCTGGCTATTTGATCTTCACAAGTCAGCCTTGGTCTTCCTTGGCTTCTTCTAGCACTCATTTTCGCTCTGTAGATTTTCTTCGTTAATCTTTCATTACTCATTCTTTCTATATGCCAGATTCATTTAAGCATACCTTATTATTACAATAGCACTGTCGTTCAACTCTGACATACTACGTATCCCTTCGTGGCTTATTTTGTCCATAAGAGCGACACCGCACATATTTCAAAGAGATCGCATTTCTACTGCATTTATCTTACTTTCATTCGATTTCGGTCATATACAATCCTCACGACCGTGCAATAAATTTGGTACCAACACCGCATTGTGAATGGCGATTTTAGCGGAATTAGGACCACCCTGGCGGCTGCCTACTTATGCAACCAAAGCACTGTTTACTTTATTTCCAGCTGCTACCCGTCTGTCCACATTCAACTCACCTCTTCCGTCCCTCGAAAACGCACTCCGCAGATATATAGTTAGTCACTCACTTGTTCTAGATATTTCTAGAAATTATGCTGCGAAAGAATTTGAAATGAACAACTATTAAATTATAGATTATTTTTGTTTCTGTGCCTACAGTATAAAAACACAAATAGAATAGTAAGCAATATCTAGTAGGTATCCAGTAGCTAGAAGTACCAATTAAATAATGTCATCAATTTCAGGTAACCCAGTAAG
Source organism: Zeuzera pyrina (assembly GCA_907165235.1). NCBI lineage: Eukaryota > Metazoa > Arthropoda > Insecta > Lepidoptera > Cossidae > Zeuzera > Zeuzera pyrina. Next base: position 8,186,384 of record OU015646.1, on the reverse strand, counting down.
TTGTAAACTATTTGTAATACCAGAAGATGTACCCATGGGCCTCGCAGCTATATTCGGATTTACACCGCGTATTTTAAAAGGTAATAAAGTAACTAAAATAAAAATTAAAGAACTCCTGACGCAGAAAACGATGCAGAGCGGATTGCGCCAAACATAGATAAGAGTATTCTTGAAAACTGAAGAACTGTATGCCAATAGGTTCATCCGTTCGAGAGCGACCATACCAAAGACTATCACACAGAGAAGACGACGTGAAATAACTATGAGCAGGTCAAATGGCGCGAAAGATTGGTGATTGCTGGCACAGAGTACATCATATATAGGGAAATAGAGGTATAAGTCGGAGTCGGAATTCTCCATCTAGTAAAAGTAGGTTCAAACTGTCAAGTAATCTTCATACGTACAACAAAACTACGTAAAAATATTATTACTTGATTAATAACAATGAATAATAATGAATTAATAATAACAATTAATTAAAATTCAATGGTTGTCATCAAGACTTGAACTTCAAATGTTAAAGAGTTCTATATACAAGGCAACGTCGAATGAAAGAGAGCTATCTGTACTTTTAATTTAATATAATCACGACAAAGTTCGATACTTGTCAAGTATTGAACTAGTGGTGACATGTTACCATGCTAGACTACACTACCACGAAGGCCAAAAATTCATAGGAAAAATTTTTGTATGGAGTGAAATCACCCCGATTGCTGGGGAAATAAAGCTCTTTTGTGGCGAACACGAACTGTAAGATGTTGTGTCGGACGAACTCCAACCATTAAATTGCACGTTACATTAAAATAGTACATTAAAACAATATCATGGAGCCACGCGCTGTCAGAGCGCGGGCAGGAACTGGCGCTTCACTGTAAGTAAAAGCGAGACAGCGCTATTGCGACATCGCTCCAAATGGGCAAGTCCAATTCAATGTGCGATGATCGATTTGTCCACGACAAGAATTTTTGAATTACGAATACACGCGCACCAGAATGTATCTATATGAATAAAATAGAATGTATGTATGACGGAGCCTCAATTGAGAATGGCTCGATTGATTTGACTGATTATTTTTGTTGTGTTCGTAGTTGTCAGGACAAGGTTTGTACGAACGAAAATATTTGTAAAACCACATAAAATTTCGGAAATTTGGATGGTATTTTTATATGAAGATCTTAGTAACAAAAATTGGTGTGATGCAAACATTCAACATTGCACCCAGGCGATGCCGGGCGGGTCGCTAGGATTATATAAAAACTAAACGAAAATCGTACAGAGTCCGGCTGAAAGTAGGCAACTCAATCACGCATCTGCCTTCTTTCATACTTTACATTATTCTCTAATTTTTGGCTAAAATTAAGATGATATTGATGATTTCACCATTACCAGGGAATGACCACCGCGTCGGATTCGGGTTTCGTCTGGGCAATCACGCGGATCTCCAGGTCCTGTATGAGTTCGGACCACAAGTCAGAACTAAGCCACTGCAACCAGTTAGTAAGTATTACATATGTCATATTTTACAGTTTATATGTGTTTATTTGTCTGTATTTGCTTTGGCCGCGTTAGGAGGCAATGAGAATACTATATCTAACTCAGTCAAAATGGCCATGCACGATGCGGTGTTGGTGCCGACTTTATTGTGCGGTAGTGAGGCCTGGATATGCCCAAAATCAAATGAAAGATAAATGCTCTAGAATTGCGATCTGTCAGTAACATGTGCGGTGCCACCCACAGACCACACTTGTGAACACAATAAGCGATTAAGAGCTACGAGTTAAGAGTGTTAGCTGACGGAAATGTCTGATGCACTCCCGTATCTAGATGAAGTAAATATGTAAGTATGCTGGTGCAAGGAAAATTATGAAATTTGGGAAGGCGCAAGAAGTATGTAAAGACTGCGACGCTTAGCGCTCCGTCCTCTCTAACTAACTACGTTAAGATGTTATGTTTAAATTATTTTACATCTCTAATTTGTGCAAAATTACTAAGAAACTCCAAACAACGCGTGTTTGTTAGGTTTTTAATTGATTTGAAACCGCACTAAAACGACTGCCTGAGATTTCGTCCACAAAAAAATTGATAGGAACTTCGACACCTCTTATAAGCCTAATAAGGGTAGATTTTTGGCAATCGATCAATTAATTACATTTATTTGATACACCTTGTATGTTCTTAAAAGTTTTTCGAAGCTTTATATCATTTATTAAACGTATTTTAATGTTTTTCCGTATTAACTTTGGAGACCCAGCGGTTTTGACTGTGTGTTAGTAAGCCACACAACCAATTTCTCCTTTTACGATGAGTATAGATGTAGGTATTACAAACACGCGTAATTTTGTTCTATTATATGTATATTATATACACTACATACTGTACACACTGTATACTGTAATAATTTTAACTGCATTCAGGGGTCCGCTCGGCATCCTACCGTCAAAGAGTGATAAGAAGACGCCCATTCTTAGAACTGCTGATAAGAGCTGGCTTGTTGAAAGAGGCTGTCCACGAGCCATATAAGATTGCAGATATGTAAACGTAAGATAACGTTAAATAACTAACTGCTAAATAAAAGACACTAAATTGTACTTTAAGATACACTAAATTCTACTTTAAAGGCACAACATTTTATTATAAAAGACACTAAATTGTACTGTAAAAGACACTAATTTGTACTTTGAAGACACTAAATTGTACTTTAAAAGACATTAAATTTTACTTTAAAAGACACTAAATTGTACTTTAAAAGACACTAAATATTGTACTTTAATATCTCTATTTTAATAAAGAATATTATGCTCATTTTAAATAAACTATTAGCCGAAGCAAATGTGAAATGCGAAGTACTTATTATATGATACTATCAATGAACTAAACACCTTATTATAGTGGATTCCACTACCTGCGAAATAAAGAACGTTTTGTGTACATCTTTATATGTACATAAAAATCCGGTGTGTGTGTTCGTATTTCTTCTCCCTTTAAACGGATTGATAGAGTTTAATGAAATAGAGAATGGATAGATTGTACCCTGGGGAAGAACATAGGCTACTTTTTTCACTTCCACGCGAACGAAGTCGCGAGCAACGTTTAGTAATAATGTAAATTCGTAATGAGTACGAATTCGGAAATTAAAAAATCTAATGCCCTACGTAATCTAACTACTTAATCTATTAATCTAGTAAAAATAAAACCCCTAATGAGCAGGTAGAGTCGCTGCGCTGGCGCGTGTCACCCATGCAACGTCACTCGCTCTCTATGGACTACAAGCTGCTAACCGCGTCCCATTGTACCTATCTTGGTCCTACTTAATCTAACTACTTAATCTATTAATCTAGTAAAAATAAAACCCCTAATGAGCAGGTAGAGTCGCTGCGCTGGCGCGTGTCACCCATGCAACGTCACTCGCTCTCTATGGACTACAAGCTGCTAAGCGCGTCCCATTGTGCCCATCTTGGCCCTACTCCGACCCTCTGTGCCAAGACAGCTACCCAGCATATTCTGCATTTCCAGAATCGCCGCCCCTACCTGCCACGATAAATAACAGTATATTTTAACATTAATTGAGACTAATTTCGCATTTTATTACGCCCCTGTAATGAAAATCAGACGGACAGGTGATCAAGAGGTCCATAAAATAGGACCGAAATGAACTAAGTTATTCATTATTGGACCTTTTCTCAGAAACACTGGGATGAGCCTCTATGCAAAAATGTTCATTTACAACTTTTAGATTCTTGTAGTACCGAAAAAGATCGGTCTCGCCTCCTAGCTGTTTTTGAGAAGGAGTCAGGTCACTGGTTGAAGGTAATACCTTCAAAAAACTTAGGAACCTTAATTGACAATACCACGCTTTCTCTCATAGTATCCCTTCGTCTGGGGGCCAGGACTAACCTTCTTCACCGTTGCCGCTGTGGAGATCTCGTCGATGTACTAGGTCACCACGGTTTATCCTGTTTACGTAGTGCGGGCCGCATGTCACGACATGCTGCCTTGAATGACGTTATTCGGCGGGCTCTTGTCGCCGCTGGCTTTCCTGCAGTTTTAGAGCCTGTAGGTATTGCGCGCAGCGACGGCAGGAGACCGGATGGTTTGACGCTCTTCCTTGGAAACTTGGAAGACCGCTGGTGAGGGATGCCACTTGTGTCGATACACTTGCTGTTTCCCATGTGCCAGCGACTTCCAAGTCAACAGGTGCCAACTCTCTCTGAGAGTTTCATAATTACGCCCTTTGCAGTCGAAACTTTGGGTCCCTGGGGCCCCGAAGCCCATCGACTGGTTTCTGATATTTGTAAGAGACTGGTCGAGGCTTCGGGAGACCGCCGGGCTGGCAGCTTCTTCCGCCACCGAATCAGTTTGGCTATTCAAAAAGGCCATTCTGCCAGTCTGCTGGGTACCTTGAGCAATGACAGCTTTCTAAGCGGCAACTTTGAGGAAGTTTATTATTTAAGATAATGTGTAGTTTTAAGTTTGTAAATATTAACATATGTATGTACTTTTTGTTAATGTAAACTAGGTTATAAAGTACTGTATTGATGTTATTGGACTATATTATTTCACGACTTATTTTTGTTGGCTGCTGGCTCGCGAAATCACCATGACAGTTGGCACATGTACGTATTTTTCATGGAGAAGGTTTTTATGCTATCCCCTTTGTTGTAAGTCACCTCCATGCAGACGAAATCACCGGCAAAAGCTAGTAGAATTTATTTAAGTATACGAATACGATTATAAATAAACTAGAGGTCACCCTGCGGTCGAAATTCGACCGTAAACATAAACTTGTAATATAAACTCTTTGGCGACAATCTACTCTGTGCGACTGTTTGATCTAGTGGTCTCGAACGTCAAAGGGCGAGATCGGTAGAGTTGCCAGCTGACATCGGTATATTTGTACCCAAAATCGGTAGTTGACAAAAAAAAAGACATTATACAATCAAATTCGTTTATTTATTGAAAATAAAACTTACAGACTAATTTATAACAATCACACTCAAATATAATTATGTTTTATACCAATATTCTTTGGCCATAGCCTCGGTCATCTTCGAAGTAATTTCACAATCAAAACAATTAGCTTCATAAAAAAGTCTTTTTGAATGTAATAGGCCAGTGATTGATTGAGTAGACAGCCTATTCCGCTGTTTTGTCTTCAAAAGATTAATATGCGAAAATACGCGTTCAACGTTAGCGGATGAATAGGGAAGTGATACAATATTAAAGATGAAATCAGACAACAAAGGAAACATCTGAGTTTCATCACCACGCTTTAGTAAACTTACTTTATCTCAAAATAATTCTACATCATCAGGAAATGTTTTGATTTGTTCACAATTTCTTAAAATGCGCCACTCTGTATCAGGGGTTGCCACTTAAAGTGTAAAATCAAATAAATAAAAGTATACATGAAAATTCTCCCGATTTTTCTATCAATCGGGAGAATTTTCATGTATACTCTGAAATCGTGGAAAAATCGTTGCATTTCGGTATTTCTGTAGAACAAACCCCATATCGGTAGAAATACCTAAAAATCGTTAGGTTCGAGACCACTGGTTTGATCCAAGGAGGTTACATATATATATGAGTTTGACATTGGCAGCCTCTTTGACATTGACAGTATGAACGTAAACGATGAACGTTTTATTTAATTTAATGTAATGTACTTATTTGTAACACATGTTACATTTCAGCTTTCTTCAGTCGTTCTCCTTATAAACTTTAAGTTCCAAATTTCACACTCCTCCGTGTGCGCAATGTGCTTAAAAAGGGAACCAAAGTTTTCGCTTCACGTATTAATCTATAGATTTGTCATAGAAATACTTAAATATTTATAATACATCACATTATGAATATTTATACATATATACATACATATTTTCACGCCGTATCCTTAACGGGGTAGTCAGAGAGGATGGAGCGCTAAGCTTTGCGGTCTTTAGGTACCTACTTCTTTGGCCTCTTCGAATCTCATCATTTTCTTCATTCATTTTTGCATTTTGCATTCATTCTTGTATGTGGATGGTTTTGACATTTCAGTCAGCTAACACTCTGGCTATTAGATCTTCGTAAGTCAGCCATGGTCTTCCTTGACTTCTGCTACCACTCACTTTCGCTCTGTAGATTTTCTTCGTCAGTCTTTCATCACTCATTCTATCCATGTGCCCGAATCATGTAAGCATTCCTTTCTGCATTCCTTCCTCTTACTTGTACATATTAAGAATATTTAAGTATTCTATATACGCATGAATAGAAAATGATTAAATTAGTATTTCCTAGAAATAACTACAATTTACTGTGAAATAAACAATGATAATGATAAAACCCGTTTTAACTGACAGGGTGTTTTTAACACCTCGCTTGCACCAACGATTTAATAGTTGGTACAAGCGAGATGTCAGTTCCTTAAGGCGCGTGTAGTGCTCAAAGAGCTTGAGCATAGCGCCAGAATCGAGCTGTGGGGGTGTGGCCTGATGCTTTTCGCAACGAAGTCCGCGACGCGATACTCCACAATAAAACAGCGCGTGCATGAATCGCCGCCTAGCGGCAATTTTTGACATTAACATTTATTGACATTTTTATAAGCCTCATAAAATTTGACTGACGAATTTGAATTTGACGATTTGTGAAATTTAGTTGTCAAATACAAGAAATTAAATAGTTAAATAGCTTAAATTGTTGGTGCAAGCCACCCTTACTTTTTATTATTTATTATCGTTATATATTAGTTGTGACAAAGGGATTTAATACCTAAAATCTAGCTTTTGCTAGTGAAAATGCGTACATATATAATTTATATTACGAAATGGCCTCTTTCAACGCCTCGAATCGACGCTTGAAAACTCTGTACTAAATTGCCTGTTCTAGATGTGTAGGCACTTCTCATTATCAGCGCGTAAACTTTTCAACAAATTTCAAAATCTTTCGAAGGATTAGAACTAAAATCAATATAATAGAAATATAAATACAGACATACATATATACATATCTTCACGCTGTATCCCTAACGGGGTAGTCAGAGAGAACGGAGCGCCAAGTTAAATACGCATACGTACATATAATATACATACAAAATATATTTAAAAAAACGTATTTAATCACTGATAGAACATCTAATATTGCGCAACAGCGAGATGTTGGATATATTTTGGTTCTGTTTTTCCGTCCATCCTGTCCTGTTCATTTGTCCTAATCTGCTGTCCTGTCCTCTCCTGTTCTGCCTGTCTGCCCTGTCTGTCTGTCTGTTCATAGTCATTTCTCTGTCATTTGTCTATTCGACGTGCGATGACTCAAAAACAGACGTAAATTTTGGAGGAGCAAATGGATCTTTATGCAAAACAGGGTTTTTTCTGCATTTTTTTATTGACATTTATTTCTCCAATCATGTTTTAAAAGATTTATCAGATCTGTCTTCTTAGATATCGAGATCCAGGTCACCAAATCCACCAAAATCTGCACAAACGGGCTCTTGACACTATTTCCAAAAAAATGTAATTTTCCAGTTTTAAAAATAATAAAATTTAGTCAGACCAAGGCTGACTTGACTTATGAATATCAATTAGCTAGAGTGTTCGCCGACGGAAGTGTCAAAAGCACTCTCATACATTGGCGAAAATGTGTGAAGAGAATCATGAGATTCGAGGAAGCGAAAGAAGTGTTTAAGGACCACTACGCTTGGCACTCCATCCTCTCTGACTACTCCGTTAAGGATACAGCGTGAGGATATGTATGTATGTATGTAAAAATAATAAAAAACATCAGTCGACAAAATTTCAAATTATTCAGACATCTGTAAATGGGTGACATTTAATTCGAAAGAACACGGTTCCCACATAGCAATTTCAACTTGAACCAGGCGTGCGCTAAGATTGCTATGGATACACTTGAGACAACTTTAAATTAGACTTCCTGACAACAAAGATACCATGTTGGCAAACAGTTTTTATGCTAGTTATTCAGGTATATGTATGACTCTTCATCGTCGTATCGGAAAGCAATTGTAAGAACACAGAAGTACCAAAACATATCCAAAAAAAGTAAGATTAAATAAGACTAAAAATAATAACATTGCAACGATATTGGCAGATACACAGATATTTATAAATAAATACAGGCAAAGCCAATAGAAAGCGTGTATTAATATTAAAGATCCCAAACTGAAAGAAAGAAATTAAATTAAATTTTTTGGCAGACACTTCACACATACATTGTGTGAACCCTAGTTGGAAACCCAGGATGCACGAGTCCGATTTGTACTTGATACATTATTATTACTTTTTAAATTACTTTATAGTTTATGTCTTATTTTTTTCATTTTTTACCATAATGTAAACAGATGTTAACAAATATGGCGACTATGACATTTATAACATAACTAGAGAGTTCGCAAATGATTAATTCAGTTGTCATACTTATTACTTATTAATTAGTAAAACAAATATTTCTAGAATTATCGTCTGTTTAACATTCAGTAACATTCTTCTGTTATTATTCTGTTTACAATTATCGGTTTACAATTTTGATAACGATATGTTAGGTAATTCTGACAACAATATTGAGAATAGTGTAACTACATTATTGAACTATCAAAATGACTGTTTCTCTTCCATGATTATAGATTGCGAAACTATTCTGGAAAAAATAAAGCAGCTGGATTTGTCCAAGGGTTCTGGACCGGACGGTATTTCCCCTATTTTTATAGCAAATTGTGCAAAAACGCTTGTCATTCCTCTCCAAAACATTTTTTCAAAATCATTAATTTCAGGAGTTTATCCCGAACCTTGGAAAAATGCAAGGGTGGTATCAATTTTCAAATGTGGAGGATATCAATCAAGTTCAGAATTACAGGCCGATTTCAATTTTGTCAACTATGGCTAAAGTATTTGAAACAATAGTCTGTTCCAATATTCAGCGGTATTTCAGCCGTTTTCTTACCGAACATCAGCATGGATTCGTGCGTCGAAGATCTACTACCACTAATCTAACTACCTATGTTGACACCTTAGCAGAGGCTATAGATTCTCATAAACAAGTTAATGTGATATACACAGACTTCTCAAAAGCGTTCGATAGAGTTCCTCACTCCCTATTAATTAAAAAACTATCATATTATGGATTTCATGGGCATATGTTAAACTGGCTAAATTCTTATCTAATAAACAGAACCTATCATTGTGGTAGTAAACGGCTACAAGTCGATCAATTATCGAATTGCGTCTGCTGTGCCTCAAGGATCAAATCTGGGACCTGTTCTTTTCAATATTTTTGTAAATGATCTACCACACTGCCGAAAATTCTCTTTTCCTTTCATGTTTGCTGACGATCTAAAAGTTTTAAAAATTATAAACAATACAGATGATGTTAAATTATTGCAATTAGACCTTGATTCAATAATAGATTGGTGTAAAACAAGCTTGATTGAACTTAACACTATAAATAAAATTTTAAAGAAGAAAAATATATAATAAAATCAGTCTATAAAATTAATAATAAGATATTGAAAGAAGTAGCATCAGTAAAAGATTTAGGAATAATTATCGATAGTATATTGACTTGATTGGCACAGATTGATCGCGTGGTTAGTAAAGCCTCTCGTATGTTGGAATTTATAATACGTAATGAAAAATCGTTTCGTCAAACTCAAACTAAAATAACTTTGTACAATGCATTAGTTAGAAGTGTTTTAGAATACTGTAGCGTAGTTTGGCGACCTCATTATGCAGCCCATACTTTGAGACTCGAACGGGTCCAAAAAAGATTTCTTTGGCACCTTGCCAATTCGACAAGGATATCCAAAGCAATTCCATCATACAGAGAGAGACTAGAAAAATTCGGAATATTACCCTTGTCACAACGTAGGGACTTGTTGGATATACTATTTGCCTACAAGGTGTTAAGAAATAAAGATGATTGCTCATTGCTTCTGGCAAAATTTAATTTCAAAATTCCGACGAGACTTCCGCGCGCTCCCCTAAAACCTATGGCAACTCCAATACGCGCTACTGTGCTAGGCAGCAACTCTGCTATTTCTCGATTGTGCAGGCTTGTGAATGAATGCACTAAGTTAGTAGATATAAACACGGTATCTATTTCATATTTACGTCAACTATAATCTATCTGCCTACATTTTCTTTTGTTTATTGTTATTAAAATACTGCATGCTGTGTTTGCTTATAAGTGGTTATGCAATTAATTCAAAACAGATTCTTATTGTCTAAAATGTATGTGTAGTAATAGTAATAATAAAGTAATAAATAACTGTTAGCAAACCAAAATAAATAAATAAATAAATTCTGTCTTACATTTCGAACGAATCGTGTCACTCACATAAAAGAGTGAACTAATTTATGATACTAACTTGATATAGGATAATAAGCAATGTTTAGGTAACACTACAAACTAAAAACAAAACGCTTGACAGATAACCTCGTTTTTTTCAATGTTGTAATATATTGGATGTGCTGTATTATATTGCATAATATTAATGTTCGATAGTTTCGTATATATAACAGAAAAGCAGTGTTATTAGAGTGCTACGTGTAATACGCCGGACCAGCGAACTGTGAAAATTAAACGAAATTTTGGTTAGCTTCTTGTTTGTTTACATTATAGTCGAAAATAAAAAAAATAGAATATACATTGTAATTAAAATAAGTTTGACGCTTGTATGTCCCTTTTTACGATAAAGCAAAAACAAAAAATTATTTTCATCATTACTTTTTTTTCTTTATGGCATAGCGCACAATTTAGCGCATTTGCCAATGTCACGTATTACAAGTAGAATCACAAGTAAATTAGTTTCTTCTTATCATAAAACTCCTCCAGTAAAGTGATGGTAGGCTTTACTGAAGTTATAAAGAACTTCTTGGAAGAGCGCGAGAACTTCAGCTTCATATGTTTCTTTAGACCTACTCCATTCTTTTCACTTATACAGAACTTTAAAACACAATATACTAATCACTTTTGTACTTTAAAACTCCCAAAAATGTAAAAATAGAAAATCTAAACAAAATGTCAACCTCACTTCTCTCGTTCCCGCCAAAAAGTCTTCTGATTCTTAGGGTGGCTTGCACCAACTATTTAAACTCGATTTAATCATTTAACATCTCGCTTGCACCAACAATTAAATAGTTAGTGCAAACGAGATGTCAGTTCCTTAAATTGACCCTAAATAGTTGGTGTAAGCCACTTTAAAAAAAATAAAAAAGAGAGTTTTTGGCGGGATTTTATGGGGAGCGGTTGGGTGTTTATTTTAGTTATTTGCTGTATGTATTGTAGTTGGTTTCTAGTCGATATTGTGACGTAAAATTGGCGTAGTTTTGCGTCCCAACTATCTACGCTGTTGTGCTGTTATGTGAAATAATTAGTGCTTATATAGTAAAGTGATGTTGAGATTTTTTTAGTGGCTTATTTTGCCTCAACGGATCCTATTAGAAAGCCTGCCTCTACATCTAAAATATGTTACGTAGACATTTTGATGATATAATATTATGAAATTTTCTATTTATTACTAAAGACGTCGGTTATATGGGCTAAGATCCCTTTACCTTCCGTCTTATGGATGAGTCGCGCTACTACTAAAAAAAAATTAACACCTCGATTTTTAATTTCTTGCTTTTTTTATTTATTAAGATATCCGGCGTAGTACACATAATATCTGTGAAATTTTAAACCGGCTATTACGGTTCAATAGACTTTAAAGATAGCTCAAAAAAGCGGATGAATAGACGACGTAGGGGTAGTAATTGGGTCCCTTTGGCACCTTTTGCGTATGAAACATGAGAATATTGCTCTTTTTTCCAAAAGTATCGCGCAGAATAATTTCAAAATCATTGTGAATAAGAAAAATCAGGTATGATATGATAGATTACAGGTATTTTTTTAACACGAAAAGAAAGCTCAATTTAGAACTGTTTTACGGTTGGCTGTTGGTATTTTTGGAACGAATTTTTTATCGCGGCTTGCGGGAGGTTTGATTTGATAGAAATCGTCACGTAAGGAAAAAGCGTTATGTGAGGCAGGACCGCGTCCTCGCGCGTTGCACGGCGTTAGGTTTTTATTTTAAATCATACGTGAGTTTTATTGTCCCTTTATTGCAATTAAGTTTTGAGAAATCGAAACTGCGGCTTAAGAACATCGTTCTTGACGGGGGTCCCCCAATCGCACGCTTTTTTTTTTAAATTATACTTCTTTTGGCGCGTTTGGAAAAACAGATCAGAATGTACTTTCAGCATATAGCGGAAGTTAGGGTAACTCATAATTTTTTTTATTTCATTCATTGCAAACGACCAGTTTTATTTTTTTTTATGTGGCCAATTTTGTTTATATCTGGCCAGTTGTGCTTAAAAACGTCAAAGAAGTATAACTTCTTGCGTGCGTACATAAGTAGACAATTATTTTTTTAATATTAGTATAAGTTTTTTGTGTTTGTAAACTGTCGCTGTACCAAATAAATAAACATTTTAATTATAATCAAAGCATGAACCAAGTCTCATGCATCGCGACCTTGCTGACTAGGCCTAATATATTGACCACGGTGCAACCGCAACTATAATAAACTTCGGTTAAATGTACTGTTAATTGGAGTTGCTTCGCAACACTGGGTAAATAAGGATTGAAATTGGAATTTCGAGCTGACGTAACGGCAGGAATTTTGAAATAATGTTCACAATTATGTGTTTGAAATATACTAGACCTGTGTCGTTCGTGATTCGCTCATTCGATTGCAATCATTTCAAAGTATTGATCACTGCATTCGCAATTGAACGAACGCATAATTCATGCATTCAATCGTTTGACAGACTAGATCTTGGTATTAGTCGATATTTAACTGATTGTATATGCTGTGGTGATAAAAGGTATAATTTAGATAAGTTATATATATATAATACATGATTACATTTGTGTATAATAAACGATTGATTGAATCATTTAAGATTCTTTTTTTATATCGGTACTTGAATGATCGAATCTTTGGAATTGAACAAAAGAGACAGGTTTAGAACGTAGGTTAATAAAATGTTAATTGCATAAATTAAAAAAAAGAAGAAAAAACTTTATTTTTATATACATCTCTACATAAGAGTAAAGTTATATTCAATGTTGTAGACAAAAAATTCAAATGAGAAGTTATGGAACCCAAAATATATAATATTACAATGTGAAATTGCTTGCATGTACGCCTGTATCGTTTTTATGGCTAAACCGCTGGACCAATTTTGATAAAATTTCGTATTTAGATAGTTTGAACTCTGGGGCTATAATCATGTACTTTTGGGGCACCATAAGCCACTTTTTTTATATTCCGCATGGATCAAGTCGCGAGCAACAGCTGAATAGAATTACTCATATGATTTCTTGCTACAAGTATAGATAATATTAATAGAGATGAGATAATGTGAAGTACAAACAGGAATTCTTAAACGACTGTCGTTTAGTGTGCAATAAGTATTTAAAATTGAAATAAATAAACTGTGTCTGTATCGGAAAGCATGTCGTGTCGTTGATCATAGCTTTACACAGATTGCTTTATGATTACATCAAGTTACGTCTTCGTAGATGGTACAAATGCTCAGTTTATTATTCCTTGGTGCTCTAATTATCTCTTTTCCCGTCTTACATTATAAATAAAGAAATATATACATAAAGATAAGATTATACATTTATCAAAATATTACAATAATGTGTACTAGTTTTATAAGAGAAAGCGGATTTTGTAGATTTGATAAATTCCTAAAATCTTTAGCTATTTTCCGTTCAAACTCCAAAAACCATCAATCGACACGTGTTTCGCCTCTCAACAAAGCATCTCCAGGATATACCAGATATAGGACTCGGTCAGCTAACCTAACTAACCTAGCCAACCTATAGGATTCGGTGCTGGTTAGCTGACCGAGTCCTATCTCTGGTACCTATATCCTGGGGATGCTTGGTTGAGAGGCGAAACACGTGTCGATTGGTGGTTTCTGGAGTTTGAGCGGAAAATATCTAAAGAAGAAACTGGCCGCTAGTAAGTATATAATTTGAAAGTATTGTAGACGGTTTAAACTGTCATCATATTATATTTATTTTTATGTTAACAGTATAAGTATGTATATTACGTTATTTAGCATTTTCTAATTAGTATAGGATAATTTTGAGTGTCTTTGTCTATCTTCTAGGAAGTACTATTAAGAAAGAGATAAAGATACAATATTTAATAATTACAGAAATATCACAGTCGCCAGTGACCCTTTGAGATGTTTAATAAATAAAAACATTTATCTATAACGTTAGCTACCTACATGTAATATCAACACTGTAATGTGTATGTAAATACAAACATAGTTAAGACATTTGAGATTAGAAATTATAAGACAGAGTTCGAATGTCAATGGATTGATCTGGAAGTTGATTGAAACGCACAACACTATTATACGAAACATGTCTTATAGACTACAGACATGAACAAAAACAAGGTCTTCGTGTTAAAATTAATCTAAGTTACATAAAAATATGAGCCTCTTACACACATTTACATTGTAATAAGCCGATTGACCGCCGAGTATTAGAATACTTCATGCATAGGTACGATGCGACGTTCAGTGCTTTGCTATAAGGTGTAGGCGGCGCAAAGCCCTGTTTTTACGTCACTGTGTCGGATATTAATAACAATTGTTCATGAGTAGCCTGTGTCTTCGTTCGCGTAGTCAATATTAATCCAGAAATCTTCCCCGGCGTGCAAAATAAACTCATCAAAGTTTTATTGCATTTAAATAATGATGAACGGACACATATGTAGTTGACAGACAAACAAATATGAACCATCCATATTTTGAAATTATGTAGAATTTCGCAGGTCCGAATAATCTCTTCCAGAATCAGTTCCTTAGGCATCGAGATATCGAGATCCAGATCGGTACCACAAAGTCTGCATATCCTGATTCTTAATAGTCTGAAAATGTAGAATGCTTTGATTTTCGTCGAAGATTACGACCGTGGGGGGGGGGGGGGGGGGGGAAACCAGACAACAACGCAACGATACAATAATATGTTTAATCCTGAATGAGCGAACAGCTCCCCACACCGTAAAGAGACCAAAACTAAACTTTTCTTCCGTGCCTTTTCAATGGCATAGAAAAAAACCCATTGAGTTTCGAATTATTTCTAACCACCATCAGTACATTCTTATTCTCAATCTTCTCTCAGTAGACTTATCTGTATCCTAATTACATAAAATATAGGATCAATATAGAACATACTAATTCCATATCGTTGAGAAACTATTTTTTTTTTATAATGTAATAGATCTACGTTTGGCCACTAACTCACTTGTTGCTAAGCGACGATGTGGCCGAAGATGGAGCAAGTCGATCTACGAAATATCTATTCACTCTAGCCCTGAAGATGCCTGGATTATAGTTTGCAGGAAACACAGAAGACGGCAAGGAATTCCATTCCTGGGCAGTGCGTATTATGAATGTGGAGCCAAAGCGAAGCGTACGGATTTTTGGAATTGCCACAAGGTACGGGTGATAGTGAGCCGTCTTCCTACTAGTCCTGTAGTAGAAGGGATAGGGTGGGATAAGGTCGTGAAGCTCTTGCGCACACTCACGGAAATGTATCCGATTGAATACAGACAGACATGCTACTTTACGGCGGTGCTCGAGGCTAAGCAATTTTTTGGCAATGAGTTTGTCATCACTTATCAACCTCACAGCACGCCGGTCAATTGACTCTAAAGCTTCCAGCTGGTATTTGGCTGCTTCGTGGAAACGGTGGCAGCAGTACTCTACACACGATCTGACTTGTGCTTGATATAGATGAAGCAACTGCTCTGGTGAGAAATACCGTTTAACCTTATTAAGGTTTCCAAGTTTTTTACTAGCCAGTTTAGCTTTATTGTCAAGATAGGCTCCGTAATTTAGTGTAGGAGTTAATATAAGTCCAAGTAGCTCTAAATGGTCTGACAGAGCCACGGACACATCCCGGAAAGTGGGAGACAATTAATAATTCTGGAGCTTTTATAGCAGATTTCTTTATGAGATGAACCAGAAAAGAAAAAAATTAATGTCGTTATTAATAATGAATACATAATTATTATCAGTGTAAATACACAGTAAGTCGTAAATTACAACAATATGAATGATCATTATATAAATAACCTTTGTGTAAATTTGTTTTAGCTAATGTATGAAGACAACAAATAAATTATGATAAAACTGTAGATAAAATAATAGAACGTATCCACTTCTGAGATATACATTACACATAATATGTGTGAACTTACATGTGTACGTGACGTGTTCACGTAATTTCCCATTCAAGCAGAGCATCAAGGTTTCAAGAAGTACATCAATATGTACTTGTTGAAGCCTAAGCTTAAAACTTCATTTCCGAATGTCTATGAGACCTAGGATTTATAGTTATATTTTTCCAATAAACTTTAGAAAAGGCTTCATATTTCCTATTTATTTAAAAATTTTATAATAAATTATAAGTTTGTTTAAAGATTAGGAGAGTAAGGAAGCTAAGTTGAATCAATTTAACTTCTTAAAAGATAGAATCGTTTTAATGTCACTCTATTTGACGAAAATATTTTGTTCAAGATAATATTTACGCTTGTAATTATTTAATCTGTTATAATATTTAGTTTTAAGTTTGTAAATATTACCGTTTAGATACCTATGTATGTATACATAAATCAATCAATATAGGTACTCGTAAGAAAATATTTTTATTTTTGAACCGTTGTAAAAGTTAACTAACAATGGTAACATTCGCCCTGATGATTTATTGACCGTTATTATTATTCGTTCGTCGTTCGCGCTATGCGTCTGATTCTAAACACGCATCTAAGGATTTGTGTGTATTTCGATGCGACAGTTTTATTATTATTTAACTATGAGCAGCCGATGTCACGGAAGTGGCAGCTCATTACGTCAGTTATTAAGGTGCTGTGGTTGTTTAGTCGATGCTATCGATCTGTTATATACTTGTAACTTCATCATTATCGTCTAGATTAGCGTCAAATAGATACCTCATGATACCATTCTAATTTATTACATTTTTTTTTCACAAAGATGGCGAACAAGCCATCGCCCATCTGATGATAAGCGGTATGCGGCATGCGGTTAAAGAGCTATAGACAAATGCATGATCAAGGGTATATCAGTAACTTATTATACAATTGCAGTGAAATTAAGCGTGGCTTTAACCAGCCACCAGTTTAATCTCGATTTAAGGATCGCTTGCACCAACTAATAGTAGGCACCCTAAAAGTAAATGGAAATTAACATAATTATGTGATTAATGCCAAATTGAAGTGACAATCACTAAATCGAATTTTTAGTTTATTAAAGCCTAATTAACCCCCAACCCAAAAAGAAGAGTGTTAAAAGTTTAACGTGTGTATCTGTGTGTCTGTGTGTCTATCTGTGGCATCGTAGTTCCTAAACGGATGGACCGATTTTGATTTAGTTTTTTTTTGAAAGGTGATTTGATCGAGAGCGTTCTTAGCTATGATTCAAGAAAATCTGTTTAGATGTGTGAAGATCATCAGCGCTTTTCTAGTTGTCGAAGGGATGTGAGCAATTTCTACTGATTGGATCAGTATGAAATTTAGTATCCTGTGACTTTAATAACGTGGTAAAGTTGACTTGGTGCTGTAGCATCATCTGGATTCAGGAACTTACAGCACAGGTATCGTGTTTGAGTTCATTAGAATGGTCTCAATGAATAGGTTATAGATAGATAAATGGATGGTGATCAAGATCTGATGCTGGAGCAGACAACTATTGTAAGAAAACGCAGATTTCGCAGTGGCAGTACGCAGAGGCAATATCTCGTGTCGCAATTTCGTGTATCGTTCCGGAAAGTATTTATGTGAATGTGGGGACAGAATGTTGATCGTAGCCTGTTTAAAAATCACGAAATAAAACTGAAATATAGATTTTAAAAACCGCTGATTAAAAAACCCTCTAAAAATTATAGAAAATAATATGTACGTCTTACCCTATTAAATTTATGATCAGTTGTGTAATTGTAATGTAGATAGTAGGAGTAACATATCTAAACGATGTCGCGTCGGGGGACCGCTCCAGTTCCCTTGTTTTGTGTAATTTTCATTTGCTCAACTTATTTTACTATTAAGGCGACGCATTGATAAACAGTAATATAGTCTAAAATAGACCTTCTGTTCTATGCAAACGTGCGCGCGCTAGCTTACAAAAAAACAGTTATTTTCGTTTATTTTAAAAACTATTATTAACTTTAAAAAATCCAACTGTCATTTTGAAGAATATGTTTAGATTAAACTATACACAAAATTTAGAAACATAAATCGGTCCCGTTGTTCCTAAAAATGTAAATCTCTGTTTTAAAAGAAATTTCTTTGATTTTTTGTTACAAAAGTCAACCAATCGTGTATCGCACTCTCAAAATAAAGTCAATAAAATGGAGAATCAGGTCACCAAATATCATTTTCATACGTTTCGTAGTCACTTAGAAAAATATAGATCCCTGTCGTCAAAATTTCCAATGCGTCGCCTGAATGTGACCCCCCTTCCCCTAAAGTATGGCTGCAACCGCACATGACGTATACAAAAGCAGCGGAGTCTGGGCCCTTCTCTTTGCAAATTACACCTCAATGGGCGATTTTATAATTTATCGTTGCGCGTTTTTATCGTCACGTGTTTACCATCTGACATGCAATGGGTAAGCAAAATGTTTCCCTATTGCGTCATTTATAAAGACGCTTTTTCATCGCCCATGGCATGACGTTATCGTACACGCAAATATAAAAACGTCTCTATACAACTGCCTACATTTTGCTTCCCCACTGTACCGTGGGCGGTAAAAACGTGACGATAAAATCGTTAAACATAAAATTATAAAAGCAGCCATTAGGTGCAAACTTCGCGGGTAGTATCACAGTACAAGCACAGTACAAGTAAGCATACAGTATGCTATCTCGGCAGTGTCCTAGAGATAATTACCTACGGTCTTTTGGTACGTAAACACGCAATAGGGCTACCTACTTGGACTGAATGTTTTTCTAGGGTTACTTATTTGATAATAGGTACTATATTAAATTGTCATATTATCTTTTCATTTTATATTATTGCAAATTTAATACGTTTTTATTTATATAATTTTGCTAGTATTTTATATCTAGTTTCAAAAGTTTGTGAGTTAGTATGGTGGAAATGGACAAAAAAATGCTTTTTTATGTGCAGTATAATTAAAAATCAGCAATAAATTAACTAGATCATTATGATAATATATTTCCTACAAATTAGCAACAGAGAAATATTTCTGGTTTCGATATAGATGTATTCAAACATCCATACACTGAACATTGTGCTCGTAAACTTGATTGACATAATATTTAGTCAATAAATGCGCAGGAGCGTCTCATACCGTCCGACGACAACCGCGGCGCGCTCGCGACTGTCGTATGTCGAGATATGTCGAGATTTCGAGCGCGTTGTTTGGGAGCGTTTGTATGAAGATAGCATACTGTATGCTTACTTGTACTGTGGTAGTAGGATCTTGTACGGGTCCGTCATCGCGATCTTATTCGCTACTCTTGCCGCCAAACAGCTATACTTGCACCGTTGTGTTCCGCACTCTTATCACGTAATTACAGTCAGTAAGCGATAAACGATTGTTACGCAATCAATCGCAATATATTGTTAAAACGATCACGATATGTCGTGAATCGGTATTGCTGTCTCTGTTGATTAATTGGTGAACTAAAAACCACTGCTAGCGATCCTATTTATGCTACAAAAAGTCTTTAGACCATGGTACCTTAACTATCAATTTAAAACAACCGTCGCACGACTGCGGCGCAGTTATCGTTCTTTACGCGATAAAGTGACAACCCATCCAGTGTGAGAAGAATTACAACACCATACAAAAAAAGTGTACACTATGCGCCATCTGGTAATGCTTCCATAAACTAAAATGACGGGTATTTTCTTAGATGACTGAACTAAATAAAAATTAGCGAAAACTTTACTGAATATGAAATAGTTTTTGACAACATTGATGCAATTTTATAATCTTCAGGGTTCAAGTTTGTTTATATTTTGTACCTACTTTTATAAATTACCACACAATTGTCTTCTCTTACGAAGATGAACTGTCGTATTTGAACTTCTCCATCCAAAACACTATTCGTTATGTCAATATTGCCATCTTTGTTGCGTGGTAACTAATAAGTCCAATTTAAACTTGCTCAAGTGCATAACTTACAAGGCAAACTTGACCCACGCCTGGTACTAGTTTCAATTAATATCTGGGATATCATTCGGACTAAAACCTTAAAATAAAGATTTGTATTCATTAGGAATTAATTCAGTGCAATAAATTTACATTATTGATAAATGATTGGCGATCAAGGACTGGGTACTGACCTCGAAACCAGTTTTGAACGAACTTCACCTAACGAACGCTTTACCTGCATAATTTTGTTTTATTTTTTTTGTAACACTAACAAAAAGTCAAAAGTCAAAAATTTTTTTATTTCGTAAGTATTTTTAAAATACACTTGAAATCGTCGAGAATTATGATATACAGGGTGTATATGAAAACAGGACAGTTACTTTAATGGATGAAAGGGCATAACTTTAGTATGTAGTTACAAAAAGAATTATCGAAAAAAACGTATCCGTTTAAGAGTTATGACCGTTTTAATTTTCAAGTGTTATCCCCACCATTTCTCGTAAAATTGGGTTGATCGTGTACAGTTACAGATTTTAAATCTTACGTATTTTTTTATTTTGTAATAATTTCAACCGTTACTGAAATACAGCCTGAAAACCATTTTCGAAAATAATGCGTATACCCCAATGGGGGTTTTCAGGCTGTATTTCAGTACTGAAACACAGTACAGTTACTGAAATACAGCCTGAAAACCATTTTCGAAAATAATGCGTATACCCAATGGGGGTTTTCAGGCTGTATTTCAGTAACGGATGAAATTATTACAAAATAAAAAAATACGTAAGATTTAAAATCTGTAACTGTACACGATCAACCCAATTTTACGAGAAATGGTGGGGATAACACTTGAAAATTAAAACGGTCACAACTCTTAAGCGGATTACGTTTTTTTCGATAATTCTTTTTGTAACTACATACTAAAGTTATGCCCTTTCATCCATTAAAGTAACTGTCCCGTTTTCATATACACCCTGTATAATTATGATCATGATATATAATAATTTATAAATCTACCACACTTCTTAATGCAGTATTCCTTCTGTGAAGAACGTGAAAGAAACACAGAGGTTGCTCTTATAAACATATGTCTTAATCATTATTACATAATTATTCTATTATATACTTATAAGAAATAATCGGCTTGGTGGCTGAGCGGTTAATCCCAACCATGCTTATCATTCAAATAATCCGAAATTTTATAATAACCTTTAGAGCACAATTTTCGCTTGACTGTGTTTTTAAATCTACTCAAAGGTAAGTTCTGTATGTCATCAGGGATTCTATTGTATAAGTGTATACAGACACCCACAAATGAGTTTCTAACCTTGTGGAGTCTAGTAGTATGTGGTGCAAGCTTATTCTTGCCTCTTGTATTATATGTATGTACATGACAGACCTTCAAGAATGCAGTTATATTCTTTTTTACATATATTATATTTTCATAAATATACTGTGACGCTAAAGTTAGAATGTCAATTTCTTTAAATTTAACAGCATACAAATATAACAAGAAGACATAAAATAAAGATAATAATAATAATATTCCAAACTATTAGACAAATTGTGCGACATATCAATAGGCTTGTACCAGAGAATATGCAGAAGAGAAGGTACACCCAATGAAACACCCTACGTATCTCGGCCGGATACGTAGGGTTGTTTCATTGGGTGTGAGATGTGGAGAGCGTCTCGTTTAGTTATACATTCATAATAATAAAAACCAATACACACGGATAAGTTTTTAATGTTTTGTAAATTTAATTTATTGTATTTATATTGAACAATAAGAACTCTGGATTCGAATATCTAAAATTATTTACGCATCTAAGGTAATCTAGGCATAAGATAACTTAGGAAAGCTCGTTTCCTAAAGTGACCAGCGGGGTTATTCACAAACGTCGGAAACTCAACTTTCCGTATCCGACAGGAAACTTTTCGATGATCTTGTCTATACGCGATTCACAAATCTGAAATCGTATTACATTTATATTATGTATATATCATATTATATATGTCGTCGTATTGACAAATCCAAGCCATCGGATTGAATTTATGCTCTCCGACGATCGGTCTTTCCGCCACGGAAAGTTTCCGACGTTTGTGAATAGACCCCCAGGCCGGTGGGGTTATTGCCTAAACATTTGTAAACAGCGACAGCCACGCTATCATTGCGCGACCGTTGACTAATTGTAATAATTAATAAAAAATTGGTATCATGTATAGTGATTGCGTGTATATTGACCCATGACCGTAAAATGCACTTATCGCGGTAGATTTAGCACCACTGTACGAATTACATTATACAAATTCTCGTTTTGACAGCAGATATCGCGCGATATTTGGCTGTCACATGCTGACTGTGAGTTAGGTAATAATAATAAGCGTGCCGGTAATCCAAACGATACCAAATAAAGGTAAATATAATAGTACATAAAAAAACAAATAAAGATGCTAATTATAAGTATTCGCTAACATAATACAAAACTTGGAATGAAATTGTTGTTTACAAATAGTTTTTTAAATAGGTGTAATTAACATTGGTGCAATAAATTTTATGCGACTCTGCGACGCCAATAAAAGAATAACCAAAGGACTTCGCAATTATACGTTTAATCGTCGATGGATTGCGATGAAATAAATCTATCTTTGGATATTTACAGGCCAATTCATTGGGATTTCAACTTAGACCAGATATTGTCATGAAGGAGTTGAGAATGTAAGTCAGAGGTAGGAATTAGGGTTGAGAATTGTAAACCAAAATATAAACTTTTAACACTTGGACTACTAATAAATTTTTTTATTAAAATGTTTTTGTTAATTTAGAGAAAATGATAAACTTAATAGAAAATGTAATCGATAAATAATTTAATTGAATAGTATTCAGATCATATTTTCAAAACAAAACGTATATATAGAGCTGACTGGCCCGTTGGCGCAGTGATATATGCATCTGCTTTCTAAGCTAGGGTTCCGGGTTCGATCCCCGGTCAGGTCAATTTAGGATGCGAACTTTTCTAAATTGGCTTGGAATCTGGGTGTTACTGGGAACTCCCCCAGAGTCCGTTGTGTGGTACCCATAGTACAAGCTTACTGCTTAGTTTGGGGTCACACAATCTGTTAATTGTCTGGAGTATTATTATTATTATTATAGTTAGGTATTGCAGAAATGAACGAGAACTTCAAAAGGAAACTTTATTATCGGCTTACAAATTATTGGGTCCTTACATATGAAATTGGCGTTTTGTACGGGAGGAATATAAAGTCAATTTTTTTTTTGTAAAATATATTTAATTAATCAAAGTATGCACCGTTGTTATCTATGCACTTTTGCCATCTCATAGGTAGTTCATTGATCCCTTTACTAAAAAAACAATGGGGGCGAGAATCAATAAACTCTTTGAAGGCGGTTTGGACTGCCGCATCGGAGTTGAATTTTTTTCCTTGTAAGAAGTTGTCCAAATTCCGGAAAAAATGGTAATCTGTTGGAGCAAGGTTCGGGGAGTACGGTGGATGTCGCAGACATTCCAATTGTAGCTCATCTAACTTAGTGGTTGTTTGTTGTGCAGTGTGTGGTCTTGCGTCGTCGTGAAGCAGCAGTGGCCTAGAGCGATTGACCAATCTCGGTTGTTTAGCAGCTAGTTCTTCCTTCATGGTTTACAGTTATTGACAATAGATATCTGCCGTAATCGTTTGGCTAGATTTTAGTAAGCTGTAGTGAACGACACCGGCGTTAGTCCACCAAATACTCACAAGTAACCTTTTCTGAGTCCATTTTCGTTTAGGGCCGGATTTGGCTGGGTCTCCAGGGTTCAGCCATTGCGACGAGCGCTTCCGATTATCGTACAGTATCCACTTTTCATCACAAGTAATGATTCGATTTAAAATCCCTTCATTATTGTGTCGGTTGAGCAAAGTAACACAGCAGTCAACGCGTGTTTGCAAGTTCGATTCACTCAATTCATGAGGTACCCATCGTTCAAGTTTTTTTACTTTCCCGATTTGCTTCAAGTGGATTAATACAGTTTTGTCACTTACCCCGAAGCCTGCAGCTATCTCTGAAGTGCTTTGTGATGGATCTGCTTCCACAATAGCCTTTAATTCTTCATTTTCCACTTTGGTCTCCGGCCGTCCACGGGGTTGGTTCTGAAGGTCGAAATTTCCAGAACGAAAACGTTGAAACCAAAAACGTACCGTGCTTTCTTTTGCGACACCAGCGCCGTACATATCATTAATCCTTCGAACTGTTTCTGCAGCACTGGTGCCACGGTAGAATCCGTACTCGTAAATATACCGATATTTCATGTTTTCCATTGTGCGGTAATTAGCGACGCCAAAGAAAAAAATAATGAGGGAAAAACAAATGAATGACTGTTTTCAAAACTCAAATGTACCAGCTAAATGAATTTATAAATTTGAATTTGGAGTCCTTAACCAAAGAGGAGATATTTCAGATCAAAATGGTCAGTACGACAAAACGCTAATTTCATATGTAAGGACCCAATATATATTTTATTTCCTATTGAATATATTGTTTGACATAAATGAGTACATAGATATATTAACGTTGGGACCCTGGGCCCTCGAAGCTCAGCGACTATGGTTTCTGATATTTGTAAGCGACTGGTCGAGGTTTCGGGAGACCGCCGGGCTGGCAGCTTCTTCTGCCAACGAATCAGTTTGGCTATTCAAAGAGGTAATGCTGTCAGTCTGTTTTTGGAAAATCTACAGAAAAATTTGGAAATTTGAATGTTTTTGTATGAAGCCGGGCGGGCGGGCACCCGGGCGAAGCAGGGGTCTCTCGCTAGTGTATTATAAATTCTGTTCGACAAAGTGTTTCATTGAGTATTTTATCTTTTTCTTCGTTTTAAAGCTGCAATAGTAATGTCGACATTTTGTCGACATCTCTTGAAAGAAGTATTTAAGGACCGCGACGCTTGGCGCTCCGTCCACTCTGACTACCCCGTTACGGATACAGCGTGAAGATATATATGTATATATCGTCATCTTTACCTGATGAGGTACAAGTTCAGACAGTAGTTCTTTTTCACTGGTTAATATTTAAAAGTGGTTTTATTGCTAAAAATTGACGAAGATGATATTCATTTTACTTATAACTCGACTTGTTCTTCACCTTATTTCATTTTATTTGCAAATTTTTAATACCTTTGTATTTGAGTTCACAAAAAAGTATTTACGGATACAAAAATAAAAGATAGACCTACATCTAAAATCCAACTAAAATTTGACAAAAATTTGTAAACAAAATGAAATATTTGTATTTCTTTATAAGATGAAAATAGGCCGTGCATTGTATTTTTATGAGCCCTGACTCTGGCAATGAATTCAAATAACACTATGTGAAGGTAAATGTGACATATCTTTCTGGTTCGAGGTTATACAAGCGTTCAGCTGCGTGGTATCTACCTCTCAGTTTGTGCTACCTTTGAAAAAAATTACCATCAGTTACGGACGTCTCTTTAACTTACAAAGGAAACTTCTTTTTGCCCATGAATTCACGCCATATGAAAAAATTGCTCTGAACACCAATGAAATCAATCAATTGGAAACACATCAACAATCAGGCAATATTTTTGGCACGATTAACAAAGCTGAATATTGGGTGAGAATAGCATAGCATTAGCATTAGCTAAAAGGGGTGCGGAGTACTTCGCAGCCTCTAAACACCCTTTTATATACACCCATTTCTTCAACTACGGAAAAGTAGTATTATATAAACGGTGTGTGATGACTGTGATGACACAGTGGTAAACTGTCTTTTATACGCTGACAATGCTGTACTTATAGCAACGTCAGAAGCAGAATTGGAGACTCTAGTCACATGCATGAAGAATGTGAAGTGAAAGGATTTAATATGAATGCGAACAAAACTAATGTTCTGGTGATTCAAAGAGAAGATATGCAGAAGAAAGAAGTGAATGAAACTATATATCGAGGGAGTGTCTATTCAAAGTCAAAGTCAAATCAATTTATTCAAATAATCCCAACTGCAAGGTATTTTTGAACGTCAAATCTTCTTTAGTTTGAAAAGAAAACCTGGACACTGCGAAGAACCGACAAAATACTCAGTCAGGTATAATTTTTTCAACATCATTCTACAATAGTTATTTAAAATACAATATTCATAAAGCCAGTAAATATATGTGCAGAGAGCATTATTTCCAAACTATTGTTGTGTCTTCAATGAAATCACTAATTTTCTAGTAGGTATGCTTTTCGAATCAGTGTACGTTTAACAACAAGTTTAAATCTCTTTTCCGTGAATCGAGTAATTTGTTGAGGAATTTTATTAAATGAACGAACACAATTGTACCCATAAATGACCCACTTGACTTTACAGCAGCGACTGGTGCTTTGTCCATAAGCGGTGTGAATATACATATCTAACTTCACTAAACATAATGCGGTGTTGGTACCAGCTTTACTGTACGGTAGTGAGCCCTAAGTATGCCCGAAGTCGAGAGAAAATAAAATGCAGTAGAAATGCGATCTATTAGAAATATGTGCGGTGTCACCCATGCAGACAAAATAAGCAATGAAGAGATGTGCACTAAGGCAGGCTTAGATGAGAATGTAATAACATTGAGAATGAAGAAAGGAATGCTTAGATAATTCTAGAACCAGTGATGAACTGATGAAAAAGTAGGCTGTAGAAAAAACCAAGGAAGATCAAGCTTGACCTATGAAGATCAGACAGCCAGTGGTATCAAAAGCACTCACATATCTCGGCGAAGGTGTGGGAGGACAATAATGAGATATGAAGTGGAGATAGAAATATATAAGAACTGTGATGCTTGGTGCTTTGGCCTCTGCCTACCTGATAATGTGAAATATGTGTGATAAATTCCTAAAATCTTTAGCTATTATCCGCTCAAACTCCAAAAACTACCAATCGACACGTGTTTCGCCTCTCAACGAAGCATCCTCAGGATATACCAGAGATAGGATTCGGTCAGGCAACCAGCACCGAATCCAGATTCGGTGCTGGCTAGCTAAACACGTGTCGATTGGTAATTTTTGGAGTTTAAGCGGAAATAGCTAAAGATTTTAGGAATTTATCACATGAAATGGATTTCCGCAAAGTAACACCTGAGTCTATACAATAAAATATGTGTGTTTAAAATGGATAAAAATATTTTTTTTATAATAATGTCATAATAACGCCACAATAGTCGCCAACATTTTGTTACTTGCCTACAGCATTATTTACTTAAAAGTATTAAAAAAACATTTTTTCATGAAACTTAAAATACTCGATATTTAAAACTGACGTCTGGTTAAACATCTGAGCAAATCCAGGGCAAACATTTTAGCTTATTATTGACAGAACGAGCGATAAATAAATAATTTATTACTTTGTAAAGACATGACTCGTAAAGTGCATCCGAAATACATTATAATTGCATCACAATTATTAAAAATAAAACATAAATATAGTTTTGTTGTTATTGCACTGCACTATCAGTATAAGTTAGGAGCTTGAGAAGCCGTGGATGACAGATGAGCGGCGGTAATTCATAAGGTTACCTACATTTCGCAACAAGCCGCGACGCGCGCTGAGCGCGGCACTCGGAGCTTGAAGCGCGCGCATTTTCGCAAAATAATTTTTTATTTTCTTTTTTTTAACAGCGAATAGTGATAATTTAAAAAAAAATTGAACGGATTATTACGCGGAATATTTTATTAACAAATATAAGTTGGAATTGTGTATTTTTAACTACATTTATGTGTTATAAGGTGTTACGATAATAAGGTCAGTATGATTTTCTTTTATTAATAGGTAACACGATTCGTTTTTATGATAAAATTAAGAAACAAATTTGATAAGCATTTTAATAATCGTATAAGAAATTCGCAGGTAGTTTCAAAATAGTTTTTCCTCGACTAAAAAAAGAATGCCGGAATCTGCAATTAAGTTTTTGCTTTGGTGACCTAACTATTTTTGTCATTTCTACGTTCTGAATTTATTTCAGACATGTTTTCCCTCACTATTTTGATAATGCGTTTTGTACATTAGGAATAAATTATTTAATGAATCGAAAAAGCATGTACCGGTAACGTAAAATGTAAAGTAAATACCTACATCACAAAATATGTAAATACAAAAAGATTAGCGAATATTTAATAAAAATAATTATAATTTATCTGCATAAAATATAAACCTTTCTCTGAATACATAGATCTAAGTAAAAGAAAATCCTTAATTCCTTTTCGTGAAAAAAACATTTTTAAGTTATGTATAAATAAATAAAAAAAATTGTTTAACGCGCGCCACAGCAACTCGTGGCCGGGAACAGTTAGTATGTATATTTTAAGAAGCAGAAATGCGAAACAAAATTACTTGTAATTTAAACCGCAATTTATGATAAGTAAATAAATAATTGTTGACATATTCTTAAAAGCGACCCTAATATATATACGTGTCGTGCTCCAGATTTGTTTGTAACACGGATAGCGAGTACATTGTATTGATATAATATTGTCATTTGTTTTGTCATTACGCCAACATTGTTGGGAGATACGCACTCATGATGTTACAGCATTTCAGAACTTTTCTTAATCAACCACTACATTTTTTAATTTATTTTAAAGTTAAATTTATTATTTTTTAGGGAAAAAGCAAAGGGCATTCAACCATACAGCCAAGTCTGAATTTTTTACCTATAGTAATTTATATATATAAAAATTAATTGCCGTGTGTTAGTCTCCCTAAAAGTCAAAAATGGCTGCACCGATTTTGATGAAATTGTTTATGTCTTTGTCTGTGGTTTAGATTCACCAATGGACACGGTAAGTGGCGTTGCAATCGAGGTCTAGGTTTTTTTTTATTACGGGCAGAACAACGTCTGTCGGGTTTGTGTTAGTTTAAGTGGGTCCCTGGATGGTTTAGATTCCTAACTGGACCCGGTAGGTGGCACTGCAATCGGGTTCTAGAATTTTTTTTTATTACGGGCAGGACAATGTCTGTCGGTTCCGGTAGTTAAAAATTAAAAAAAAGTTGCAAGTAAGAAAGAGTTCAAAAAGCTGTGACACAAGCGTGTATCTCCCAAAAATATTGGCATATGGCAAGTAATCGATATTATATCAATACACAATGTACTCTAAAAAGTAAATGAAATAAAAAATTCTCAACACGATACGCAATATGGTTATAAAAACACTTCAAAATCGGCTTCAAAATTCATAATTAAAAATATACATACATACATATCTTCACGCTGTATCCCTAATGGGAAAAAGCGTGAAGATATAAAAAAAAATAAAAATATAATGCCCAAAAACAAATTATTACTACTTCGTTAAAAAAAACGTATAAGGAATTATAATTATTTAGTTATTATTTTTTAAAGATATAGACACGCAGTATGACGGGGTTGCACGACAGTGTTATTGTAAAAATGAAGAACGGAATGCTTAAATGGTTCGGGCACTTGGAAATAATGAGTGATGAATGACTGACGAAGAAAATATACAGAGCGAAAGTGAGTGATAGAGGAAGCCAAGGAAGACCAAGGCTGACTTATCGAATAGGTTACGAAAATGTCAAAAGCACTCGCGTACCTAGGCGAAAATGTGTGAGGAGAATGATTGATTTGATTTGAGAAGGCGAAAGACGTGTGTAAGAACTGCCACGCTTGCCACCCCGTTAGGGAACCAGCGTGAAGATATGTATGTATGTATCTTTGTGACATCTTTATGACTACCTCCGTAGCGCAACGGCTAAGCGCGTCGTAATGTAAACGGGGGTTGCGGGTTCGATTCCCGCCCTGAGTCTGGGTGTTTATGTATAATATGTATTTATTTAAAAAAAAGTATATAAGTAGTATATCAGTTGTCTAGTACCCATAACACAAGCGCTGTGCTGCTTACTTTGGGACTAGATGGCGCTGTGTGAAATGTCTGAGTATATTATATTATTATTATATTGTGACAGAGAAATTCAAATATTTTTGCATAAAGAAAAAACTACTTACGCATGGACGGACGGACTAGACGAACAGGTGGATACACAATTAGACAAGAATTTTATGGTTTACGAATGAATAATTAATCGCGATGTAGTTTTTTAAAATAATTAAATCAATCTTGGACCAACAGACGGAAATATTTAAGGAGGTATTCAATTATTTAGTACTTGACATTTCACTAATTTAGTGCACATTATAACTGATAACAGCTTATTGTATAGTCACAAATTAATTACCTACAGTCTAAGATATCATATTTAAAAATTCTACTTCTCGTGTTATACAAGGTTATTTCGAATGGACGGGTAAATGCGAAAGGGTATTGAAGGAAGACAACGGAAAACTTGCGATCTACAACGTCTCTAGTCTGTAGTGCTAGAGAAACACCACAAACTTTAAAAAAAAAATAAAGGCAAGGTATCCCTAATATCAGCGTTTTTACGTCACTAGCAAAACTTTGGAATATGGGGCATAATAGGGTTGTACATATCTTTTCTATTAAATAAATGTTTTGTTTCTATAGAAATCTAAATAAACGTATTTCGTAATAATTACATCGGCAAAATAACAGTCAACAGTGACACGTTGAAACCCGGCGGATTGATACCCCACTTTCACGATAACCTTGTATATGAGGAAACCTTTTTTAGATAATGCGGTATGATAATGTGAGCCATGCTGCATTGCAGCATGAATTGGGCCGACTCCCCCGGCGAAATACCACCCTCTTACAGAATATCGGCGTGAAATAACAGCATCTATTGCTGTTGTGTTTCGTTCTGTGAGTGAGAGTGCCGGTGGCCCATCTGCCCTTTTCCCTTACCCCTTCCCTTAAAGGCCAGCAACGCACCTGTGACTCACCGGACGTTGCGGATGTCCATGGGCGGCAGTTATCACTTTCTACCAGGTAACTCGCTTGCTCGTTTGCCTCCATTTTGGGCAGGACAACTTCTGTTGGGTCCGCTAGTTTTAAAATATTTTTTTTAATTTATAAAGCTTAATGTACTCGTACTCGTGGATGTACTAGGGCACCACGGTTTATCCTGTTTACGTAGTGCGGGCCGCATGTCACGACATGCTGCCTTGAATGACGTCGTTCCTGCAGTCTTAGAGCCTGTAGGTATTGCGCGCAGCGACGGCAGGAGACCGGATGGTTTGACGCTCATTCCTTGGAAACTTGGAAGATCGCTGGTGTGGGATGCCACTTGTGTCGACACACTTGCTGTTTCCCATGTGCCGGCGACTTCCAAGTCAGCAGGTGCCGCGGCCAGCACTGCCGAGAACTTGTAGCGGCGTAAGTATGCGACTCTCTCTGAGAGTTTCATATTTACGCCCTTTGCAGTCGAAACTTTGGGTCCCTGGGGCCCCGAAGCCCATCGACTGGTTTCTGATATTTGTAAGAGACTGGTCGAGGCTTTGGGAGATCGCCCGGCTGGCAGCTTCTTCCGCCAACGAATCAGTTTGGCTATTCAAAGAGGCAATGCTGTCAGTCTGCTGGGTACCTTAAGCAATTACAGCTTTCTAAGCGGCAACTTTGAGGAAGTTTATTATTTAAGATAATGTGTAGTTTTAAGTTTGTAAATATTAACATATGTATGTACTTTTTTGTTATTAATAAATTTTAAGTAAAGCTTAATTATCCGTTTAGAAATATTGGTAGATTTAGATATCGCGTTACTAACAATCTTTGAACCCAGAAAATATAACCTTGAAGCCCTTCACGTATGAGTTTTATCTCGTTCTATTGTTGATTGGGAACCATTGTAACATACTTGTTCTCTGACGGTGACAAACACAATACGAGGAACAGTCGTAGTACGAACGCTAAGCTTCGCGATCGCCTCAGACTTCTTCTCCTTTATGTACTGGCAACTCATTTAATTTTATTTTTCTTTCTATATGGCATGTCGCACAGTTTAGCGCATTTGTCACAATCACAAGAATCACAGGTTAATTACTTTTTTCATAACGTAAAACTCCTCCAGTAAAGTGATAGTAGGCTTTACTGAAGTTGTAAAAGACTTCTTGGAAAAGCGCGAGAACTTCAGCTACACATGTTTATTTAGACCTACTCCATTCTTTTCACTTACACAGAACTTTAAAACACAATATACTATCACTTTTGTACTTTAAAACTCCCAAAAATGTAAAAAAACAGAAAATATAAATAAAATGACAACCTCACTTCTCCCGTTCCCGCCAAAAATTCCCATTTCATATTTATTAGAAACGTTTCTGTCATTCTCTTGTAAAAGTCTCTTGGTCCACACCAAGAAACGTAATCGGACGAGTCATAATAAGCCACTCTTACCGCCGTTTATCAAACGAATTTTCCTGTCTCTTTCTCTTTCTTTTCTTTTTCTTTAAAAAAAAATCTGAACATTTTGTTTTTGATTATGCCATATTTATTTCCTTTAATAACCTATCCTTTTATGCATATTTATATACGCAATATCATAGCTACGATGTTTCACATCTGCCAGGCGTCCCGCGTCATCTCATTTATGACGACCCGTGGCGCCACGGCTAAGCGCGTCGGAAAGTAATGGGGGGTTTGCGGGTTCGATTCCCGCCCCGAGTCTGGGTGTTTATGTATAATATGTATTTATTTACAAAGAAAAGTATATAAGTAGTATATCAGTTGTCTAGTACCCATAACACAAGTGTTAGTGACTGGCTGCGGAACTGCTTTTTATAAAGAATATTTCCTTTTTTAACATTTATATTTTTACAATAGTTCGTTTTGACATTGTCATCCTGTTA
This sequence comes from Zeuzera pyrina, assembly GCA_907165235.1. Taxonomy (NCBI): domain Eukaryota; kingdom Metazoa; phylum Arthropoda; class Insecta; order Lepidoptera; family Cossidae; genus Zeuzera; species Zeuzera pyrina. Next base: position 8,153,430 of record OU015646.1, on the reverse strand, counting down.
TAAAATTTGCTGTGATCGTTGTTGGTAGTACCTATTTGTGACTTAGTTTATGTCTTAAATATATACGTTTGAATCAAGCTACGTGTTTTCCATTCCCATTAAGTAATACAGTCCCTGTTCCTTAAAAACAAGCGCTGTGCTGATTACTTTGGGACTAGATGGCGCTGTGTGAAATGTCTTAGTATGTTATTATTATTATTATTTTTTCGTTGGCTTCTTAAAGTAGAACTGTGATTAATATCAAAAACATCATCTATATGGACATAGTTTTGCATATGCATTTCCCAGTGGCATATGCATCTGCTTTACAAGCTAAGGTCCCAGGTTCGATCCCCGGTCATGTCAATTTAGATAATGAACTTTTCTAAATTGGCTTAAAGTCTGGGTGTTACTGGGAGCTCCCCCAGAGTTCGTTGTGTGGTACCCATAGTACAAGCTTACTGCTTAGTTTGGGGTCACACAATCTGTGTAACCGTCTGGAGTATTATTATTATTATTTAGACACATCTTTATTTATGGCGGTAACAATACACGGAACAGTGGACCGCGAGTGTAGACGTCACGAACAGCTACTCTAGACAAATGGCAAACGTTTTGTACAAACGAAACTTGCTGGCGTATTTACTCATCAAAAGTGCCACTTGTCTATGTTTTATACAGCGGTTTTCACACGATTTTACTTTTCAATTGATGTATAAGAAAGTTAATAACATTTGACCACCATTTTAAAATTCGTTACGCTAGATTACGTGGTATTTGTCATCCTATTCTACTAGCGTTTACGTCAATTGAGCCACATGTGGCTGTGAGACCCCATAGATGGCCCAATTTCGAAGCGATTTGATTAGCACAGAAAAATACTGCATTGTTTTTTTTCCTAAATATAAACCTACTAATTTACAGGATTTGCCTTGTTTAGTAATGTACAACAATAAAGATTCAATAGGTGTATTTTTTTTCTATTTCTTCATGACATGACATGGCGCACAGATTAGCGCAATTTGCCAATGTCACATATTGTAGTAGTATAAGTAGAATCGTTATCTAAAACGTTAAATTTTCTCCAGTAAAGTGATAATAGACTTTACTGAAGATTTACAGGACTTGGAAGAGCGCGAAAACTTCAACTACACATGTTTATTTAGACCTACTCCATTCTTTTCACCTATACAGAACTTTAAAACACAATATACTAAGACTTGTACTTTAAAACTCCCAAAAATGTAAAAAATAGAAAATCTAAATAAAATGACAACCTTACTTCTCCCGTTCCCGCCAAAAAGCCCAGGTGAATTTTTAATGAGCTTCCAAAAAAATCCAACCATGCCGAATTAATGTTCTGTAGACCATAATTTATTACCAATAAGAAAATAAAAATTTTCGTAGAATTCTCTCTTCACGTAAACAGCAAGTTTACTTGTGCATAAAGAAAGTAAAGACGTAATAAATGTCCTGCGCAATTAGCGATCAACTTTTATTCCCAAAAAATTACTTTAGCCAAGTATGAGTAGATTTTGTGCAACTTTGTCCGTTTTCATATTTAAATTAGTCAAGAAATCACTCAATTCACGGAAAATATGTTTAAACTTGTTATTAAACGTACCTATTTTGAAAAAGCATACTATAAAATTAACGATTTCGTTAAAAACAAAACAATAGTCTAGGAAACTCACTGAACCAAAAGTATATTTCACGTTTAAAAAATTAAAACAATTGGAATTAGGTTTACTTGTGTAAATTGATTTGACTTTGACTTAGTTTTACATCAATTGTTACGTCGCTAGTCAATTGTTACAAACCGCTAATGTCGTAGTTCTCTTTTTGTATGAAACGCAAACAATAATTCTCTTTCGATCTGGAACTTATTTTCATTCTTCATGGTTTTTTAACCGACTTCAAAAAATGGAGGAGGTTCTCAATTCGTCTGTATGTCGTTTTTTTTTTGTATGTTTGTTACCTCATAACTCTGTCATTTATGAACCGATTTCGAAAATTATTTTTTCGTTGGGTAGGTAATACTTCAGATGTGGTCCCATTTAAATTTTACCGATATTGGAGCTTGGACTTCGAAGATATACTAAATAACACGACCTGGTTATAACCTTTATTTATATTGATGATTCTCTTGCATATCGTTGCGCTCCGGAATTAGAAAGAAGTTAATTGCAGACCTGCCCTAGATATTATTTTATTTAGGTCATTTATTTAGGTCAAGACCATTCAAAAGTGAGAAATAAAAAAATTTTATTAAAAAATGGAACCGCCTTCAAAAAAAACACTGAAATGTATAAAATAACTATCATTTACTAATCAAAACTCAAGTACAATTAAAATAACTTTATAAATACGATACACATACCTATATAATTAAATTTGACAGTTGTTGAAGTCGGTGCCCAATCAATGTGCAACAACAGAAAGTCTATTAGTTTAGTAGGCTTGGCACCAGCTTCAGTAACTGTCAAATTTAATTATATAGGTATGTGTATCGTATTTATAAAGTTATTTTAATTGTACTTGAGTTTTGATTAGTAAAAGATAGTTATTTTATACATTTCAGTGTTTTTTTTTAAAGGCGGTTCCATTTTTTTAATTTTTCTGAACGTTACATTAGAATAAGGGGGCCTGATAGGGTCAAAATGTCTAGTGTTTATTGAAATGAATGAGCAGAAACGTGTTATATATTGCTGCATTTATAATTTCAAGACCAATATATAATTTGATTTTATCAACACAATAACCTTGAAAAAAATTTAAAAGTATTGAGCTCTAAGCTTTTTTCTACGAGTAATTTGATTTTCCAGTTTTGAAACGGATTATTAAAAAGAAATCAGACACCGGCTCTGGTTTTTTTCTGTAATATTACCATTTTTGAGGTAACTCTATTTTGTCATGCTCATAACAAATCAGTAATCATTTAAATAACCTGTGTTCGAACTGGTTTTTCAACGTCGGTCTACATTTACCTTTCTATTCAAGATATCTTTGGAAATATTTTATTTGTCTGTCATTACAGTAAAACAAACCAACCCCCATCCACAAATAAAGAAAAATAGAAGTCAGGTCATCAGGAATAAGGTCTACATTGATAAAAAATCGGTTAAGTGCAAGTCCTAATTGGGTATGGCCGCTAATTTTGTGGTTCTAATTTTTTACCAACCCAGAGCTCAACAGAAAGGTTTGGGACTCCCAAATCTGCGGCGATAGCTGAATGTCCTTCCTCTTACTTCACAAGCACACACACACACTCTTTTCACGTTTTTTTTTAAATTGCTTCCAGCCGGCCGGCGGTTTATCGATCGAATCTGTTATTTTTGAAAGCGACCTCTAGTATTGCGTGTGCGCATCATTGTTAAGTGTCTAATTCAAGACTTCACGCGAATTTCAAATTTCGAGGGACAGGGAAATTGAGCCCATTTAAAATCCAACAGGGTATTTATAAAATATTGAATTGAAGATGAAATATAAAAGACTAGCTGTTCTCCGCGACTTCGTTTGCGTAGTCCTTTATTTACTAAATTCGCGGGCGTGCACAGAACAATTCACCAAAGTTTCATAAAAATTAGACAAAACGTTAAGGAACGCATAGAGGACAAACATACTCAGGAACGAACATTTTTATATGAAAGACTGGCTGTACCAGCGACTTCGTCTGTGCGGAAAATTTTTTCGTGGCTTTTCCGGATTGGATTACATGTACATGTATATTTTTACAATTATTGTTTTTGAAAAAAGTCTACGTCTAGCCTATGTCTGCCTCTGGGCACATTCTATCTCTGTATCAAACACCGTAGTTGAATCAGCGGTTTAGTATTTCCCAAACAAAGTTTCATTCCCCTTTTTTTCGGGCTAGATTTTTAATTAAAAAGTAGCATATGTCCGTTTCCATGTGTCAAACTATCGCCATGCCGCATCACAATTAGTTCAACGGTTTAGCATTACCCATACAAAGTTTCATCTTCCTTTTCATCCCTTTAGGAGTAGATTTGATAAAAAAAAGTAGCCTATGTCTGCTTTCTGATGTCACACTATCTCCATGCCAAATTTCATCGTAATCGGTTCAGCGTTTTAGCATTTTCCATACAAAGTTTCATCCCCCTTTTCACCTTTTCAAGTGTAAATTTCCGATTTAAAAAATAACCTATCTTTTGCGCAATCACATGTTCTTGCCATATCATTGATTTTTCATCAAAATCGCTCAAGCCGTTCTTGAGTTATAAAAGGACATACAGACAGACTAGATAATTCGATCCTGGTCCTTATTTATAACCCAGGGATTTCGAGATTATACTTAGTTAATCCCGGGATCCCGGAATAATTTTGGTATTGAGATTTATGTTAGTAATTACTTAATTAATCTGTGATTGAGGGTTACAAATAGACGCTAAAAAAATCTTACAGAAATCATATTTTTAAACCAAAAATCAAAATTTAGATAAAAATCAACGTATTTTACTATATACGCCTAGCTACTTTTGCCCCACTGACTTGTCTGCCATTTCATTAGAAAAAAAGCAAGCAAGCTTTATGCAAGCAGAGCAAGCACTACCTGTACATTGCTCTCGGCTATTATCTATTCTAAATTAAAGAACAAGAATTTTTATTGCAAACAAGCATCACTGGAATCATTTAATTTTATAGTATCATTGTCTAATCAATGTACGTTTTATAACCAATATAAATCATTTTCTGTTAATTGAATGACTTCTTGAGGAACTTTATTATAAAAAGGAATGCAGTTACCAAAAATGAAACATTTGACTTATGTAATTTAAATTTTGGATATCTATGTGTGCGTGTGTAGTCTGAGACTATACGTAGAGTCTTGTGCGGAATTGTGCCTACTTTTGACTACGGGCCGTGGGGACTCCGATCCATAGACAAAAATGAAAGAAACAGGTTATAGGTAACTTATATATAGATAATTCATTATACAAGAAGCTTTATTTTAAACAATCATCGTAAATTAATCTTTAGCTTTGTTATATTAAAATGGTACGCATGCAAGCTCATTGGTCGCCTTCACGCAGTCTATTTTGCAACTTTTTAAATGATGTCAATCCCGAAAATCTCGAGATCAGCAAAACTTAATCCCGAAAATTTCGGGAGTGAAAAGCGGTCGGGATATTGGGATCCCAGTTTTCGGGATCCCGGGATCGAATCCTCTAAGACAGACGGATGGACAGACAAAAATTTTAAAAACGATATGACAGAAATCAGTGTCATAAAACGAGTATTTATTGCAAAATTTGACAAAAAAATTGAAATTACAAACAGACGCTAGAGAAGAGATGTATATAGTAGTATAGAAGAATAAGATAAGGTGATCGCAATTAGCTCACTATCAATGATCTATAAACTAATTCGATTAAAATATTCTCTGAGAAAAAGGATTATTAGACAAATAAGGAATTGCGCCTCACATTACATAATATCTAAAACAAAACGCAATTAAACGCTTTCATTATTTACCGTTGAACGATTTTGTCGTCACGATCTTGCCTTCCACGATACAATAGGTAAGCAAAATGCTTCCCTATTGTGCGATAGAAAGAGACTCTCTTTCAACGTTCACGGCATGATGTTATCGTGGACGGTTTAAAAGCGTCTTCATACAACTGTATGCATTTTACTTCCCTATTGCGTCGTAGACGGTAAAATTGTAGCGATAAAATCGTTCAACGGAAAATTATAAAAGCTGCCATTATCTTTTATTTTTAGCCTGACGTTTCGGCCGAGTTGCATTCGGCCGTGGTCTCAGGTCTCAGGCAAACTGTTGCAACGAGCTTCACTTCGTGCCCTGGGTAGGTTTTTTATCATCTACGCCCGATATTTGTCAATAGATTTTAGTTTGTAGTAGCACAGATCAATTAGTTTTCTAACGTAAAGTAGTAGTACGATTCTCGCTTAGGAGGAAAGGTAAAAGGATCTTAGCCCATTCAACCAACTTCTTTAGTAATAAATAGATAAATTCTTCATATTATTCAATCAAAATGTCAACGTAATACATTTTAAATGTTTCTTGGAGTTTCTGGCGACGAATATGTTGAGGCAGTCTTTCTAATAAGATCCGCTGAGGCAGACCAAGCCACTAAGAAAATCTCAACATCACTCTACTAAATAAGCACATATTTCGACAATTTCACATAACAGCACAACAGCGTAGATACTTGGGACGCAAAACTACGCCAATTTTACATCATAATATCCACTAGAAACCATTTGCAAATAATTAAAATAAACACCCAACCGCTCCCCATGAAATCCCGCCAAAAACTTCCATTTGTAGCTAGAGGTTAGGACTCCTACACACCACGCTTATTACATATCACTGTCTGTTGCAGACGGATGATATTTCGACGGCAGGGATCTCAGTTTTTTAAATAATTAGAAAACGTATGAAAGCGATATTTGGTAACCTGATTCTTCATTTCATTGACTTCATTTTGCCAGTTGTGTTACACGATTGGTTAACTTATGTAACAGACAAAAATATATCAAAGAAAGCTCTTTTAAAACAGAGATTAACATTTTTCGAACTAACGGACTATGCCTCTAAATTTTCTGTGTAGATTAATAAACAAACTCTTCAAAATGCGTCGCATTTTTTTAAATTATATAGTTTTAATATTTAAAATAACCGTTTTTTCGGAAGCTAACGCACGCACTTTTGTATGGGGTATATCCGTATATACCCCATACGTGCGCCCGTGCGCAGGAGGCTCTATTTTAGATTAGTTATTGCTTTCATTGCGTCTCTTAAAAGACCCGCCAATTATTTGGATCGCATTATTTTAGTTACTTTAAGTATAATTTACACAAGATACTTTGAAACATATTGCCACAATTGATCATTGATTAGTTTGTGATATTTGGGTCACATCGCAATTTATTATTTGGGTCATCGATACAATAGTTTAAATTACAATCGATTCCCGAATGAAAAAGTAAATCTTCCATTACAATCTTATCTTTCACTCTTTGAAGGGACGTTTACTCAAAAATTTTTTAATGAACGCGTATGCCACAAATCTACGTATTATATAAAAACTTTTGACCTGAAAAGAGAATACTGAACAGTACAAAATAACTATCCATTATTAATCAAAACTCACGAACAAAAATAAGTTTATAAATACGATACAAATACCGACATAATTGAATTTGACAATTATTGTAGTCTGTGCCAAGCCTACCAACCTAGTAGACCTTTCGTTCTTGCACTTTGATTTGGCACCGACTTTAATTGCTCATTGAAATCGATCCACAACTTTGAAGTTATCGGAAACATACATATAAAAATACATACAGACGAAAACAGGACCTTCTCTATTTTTGAAGTAAGTTAACAAAAACTTCAAACAGGTTGCCAGTGTCGAAGAATCATTATATTTTCCTTTGTCTATGGCAAAAGCGATACTTTTAAAGCTGTTGATTTCGGTCATAGTAAAAACCTAACAGTAAAACAACTGGAAGACTTTCTCGAATTAATTACATACTTGGCGCGTTATCGTGCCGCGCTCTCTTCCAACGATGACAGGCACGCTCAACCACTACAGAGAATATGTATAAAAGAAGGTCGACTGACTGACTATTCCATGACGCCTTCTACCCTCACCCCAATGCATTTTAAAAGCCACTAAGGTTAAAGCAAAGAGGATGATTTTTTTAGTCGGTTCCAGTCCGACAATACTCAGTCGATATAAAGACCGGCTGAGTGTACGAGTGGAACAAAAAATACTGCGCGTAACTGAATTACCAACTCTCGGCTGGATGCGTAAACTTGTCCGTGTTTACATCTCATTCGTTTTATATAGGAACTTGACTGTCGCCCATGACTTCATCGAAATAAACTGGATAATACACAGACTATGTCCACATTGAAGTTGAAGGTCCATTCTAAATATCGACGAATTATTTTTTTAGATCGGCACGCTTATTACGTAACTTGCAGACAGCATGCAACAGCCAATATTGCGCGATATCTGCTGTCAGAACGAGAATGGTAATGAGAATGTAATTTGTATAGTGGAGCTAAATCTACTGTGAAAAGTGCATTTTACGGTCATAGAATAATAGATACGCACGTCCTACATGATACTAATTTTTTATTACAATTAATCAACGGTCGTACAGTGATCGCAATTTTTAGGTAATAACCCGCCGATTATAACATAAGTTTAGATATATAAGTACATAATAATAAAAAAAAACCATCACATGAATACGTTTTCCATATTTAATTGTGAATTGCGACGATTGGTGGCGACCATGTGGCGCATCGGTGTATTCGTTTCGTGACTAATCGCCGTTACAGGTGCGACCGGTACGCTTATTACGTAACTTGCGATCAGCATGCGACAGCCAATATCGCAATAACTGCTGTCAAACCAAGAATTCGTGTAATGTAATTTGTATAGTAGCGCTAAATCTACCGCGAAAAGTGCATTTTAACGTCATTAAATAATAAATACATAATCGTCATACATGGTACCAATGTTTTATTACAATTAGTCACCAGTCGCGCAGTGATCGCGAGGCTGTCGCTGTCTGCAAAATTTTAGATAATAACCTCGCCGGCGCGCTTATTACTTTTAGTCAGCATGCGACAGTCAAATATCGCGCGATATCTGCTATCAAAACTAGAATTGGTAATGTAACTTGTGTAGTGGCGCTAAATATACGAAAAGTGCATTTTATGGTCAATGCGTAATAGACACGCAATCGTCATACATGATACCAATTTTTTATTACAATTAGTCACCGGTCGCACAGTGATCGCGTGGCTGTCGCTGTCCACAAATTTTTAGGTTATAAAACTACCGACTAACTCAGTCATAATCACGCTAAACATTGACGTTGTGTTTGCGCTATGGCGCGTGTGATTAGCGCGCATACATGCAAACCGCGTTCGCTAGCGTTCTATAAAGTCATCCTAGTAATAAATTTGTACTATGACCGTGACGTGCCATCGATACATATATATTCTTTATGTACTATATTAATACCGCGATTAGACGCATAATTGTGCGAGTGCGATATCGGTGCACTGCATGAAGATTAGGTATTGTCTGTTTCGGCTCTATGCATACATACAGACATATTCTCAGGCTGTATAGCTAACGGGAAAGTCGGTAGACTACCAACGGAGCGCCAAGTATATCGCGGTCCTTACATTAATATGTACGTATACATATATGTCTTCACGCTGCATCCCTAACGGGGTAGTCAGAATGACTACTTCTATGACTCTACTTCGCTGTAATCGGGTAAAATGCGCGTCGATGCTTGATTTCGTAGTACCTTGACATTTGTCCACTTTGTGGCTGTTTCGTCTTAGATATCGTTTCCTCTCCGTAGTTCTGGTTATCATTTAACTATTATTCTAAATAAACAATTTTATCAATTAGTAATAAATAATCTGCGTATATCATTATTATATTATATTTCATTATGTAACATTGTCTCAACAGATTATTTTCACCCCAATAGGGCTAAGATAATGGAAGGTTATGACTTTAGCAGCATATGTAAAAACAAAATTTAAATATATAAATATATATATTACAAGGTTATTTTGAAGGGATGGGTAAATACGAAAGGGAATTAAAGTACCCATGACAACGGAAAACTAGCGTTCTACAACTTCGGCAGAAGTCAATAGTTCTAGTGTAACACCTCAAAATTAAAAGCAAATTAAGATGAGGCAACCTTATATCAGCGTTTTTACGTCGCTAGCAAACCTTTTAAATATAAAGCATAATGAGAGGGCTGTACATTTTTTCCTATTAAATGAATGTTTTTTTTTGCATGGAAAACAAAATGTACGTATCCCGTAATCATTGCCTTTGCAATATAACAATCAACAGTGACACGTTGAAACCCCGGCGGATTTATACCCCCTTTCACATTAAGCTTGTATAATGTACACGGTATTGAATACAAAAGTTAAGTTAATAAAATTTTGAGATTTCGTACAAAGGCGAGCTTATCTCTATAAGGATTTTTTTCCAGCCAAAGTATTTCTAATAATGCAATCGCGGAGACTATTTCTATCATCATAAAAATGGTAAAAATTGCCCTCTACGTTACGGTGTTTTGTGCCAACTGTATTGTACAATAGTGAGGCCTGGATATGCCTGACATCGAGTCAAAGTAAGATAAATGCAGTGGAAAAGAAAACAAACAAACGGACAGATGAACATTTAAAAAAAGCATGTTTTGATTTTGGTTACGTGCAAAGCCATATAAGCTTATAAAAAATCCTTCATTTCTTAATCACAGACAGACACTTTGTTTCCATTTACATGTAAAATACAAACTCTTTGGCTACAATCTACTTTGTGCGACTGTTTGATCCAAGGAGGTTGTGATGCGATCACAAACTATTATGAGTTTGTAATTGAGTCTTTTTGACATTGGCAGTATGAACGTAAACAATGAGTGACTTATTTAATTTAATGTATTTTTAATGCATATTATATTAGCTAATAAAAATATTATCTTTCTCCTGTCCTTCTCTATATAAACTTTAAGTGTACCAAATTTCGCACTCCCCCATCCGCGCAATTTTATTAAAAAGGGACCCAAACTTTTCGCTTCATAGGTTAGGCCGTCATTCCACGAGCCACCGCACAACACGACAAAATGCAGCGACAACTCCGAAGGCCATACATTCGTATGAACGAGTTACTCACGTAACGGCACCGCACAGCACGACGAAAGTTACGAACGATTGTTTAGCTACGTTGTTGCTACCACTGTTATTACGATTTTTTACAGTGGCGACATAGCCACTGTACGAAGCCTGTATGAACTTACGAGCTACCGCACGTCAATACGAAGCGAGCCTCATTCGTCACTCAGTAAATGCGCTCGTAATTACACAACGGTGTCATTGCTGTGGAGTAGTGGAAAAACGTTTATTCGAACAGCGGGGTTATTTACAAACGTTGGAACTCCAGTTTCCGTATCCGACAGGAAACTTTTCGATGATTTTGTCTACACGCGATTCACAAATCCGAAATCGTATTATATTTATATTATATACATATCATATTATATATATTCGTACTCCCTAATCCAAATAGCCGTCGGATTGAATTTATGCTTTTCGACGATCGGCCATTCCGCCACGGAAAGTTTCCGACGTTTGTGAATAGCCCCCAGGACGTAACCACCGCGTCGTTGTCGCATCGACACCACAAATCGTAACGTGCGGTGGCTCATGAAAAAACGGCCTTAATGTAACGGCCTTAGATATAACATGATATAAAATGACTTCCAATGTGTTTTATTACATTTTAGTAATTCTTTTTGAATCTGTCAGAATTTATTAATAGTACTGTAAAATTAAAATAGGTAGTGATTATTTTCATTACTTCGCAAAAATTTTTAATTATCTAAGGAACGAGGGCCTATCCAAGGAAATTGTTATACGAAATATGGTTTTATATTTTTAAATTTTAAATACACTAGCGGCCCGCTCCGGCTTCGCATTCGCATTTTTTGAAAATAAAATACAACCCATGTTACTCGCTGATAATGTAGCTTTCTATAGGTGAAAGAATTTTTGAAATCGGTTTAGTAGTTTTTAATTTATCGATTACATACAAACAAACAGTTTACCTCTTTAAAATATTAGTATAGATATAGATTATAGACCACTATACACTATGGATTAAGATAACAAAACGATGGAAAATATAGTTAAGAAATGCAAACGTGATCCATGTGCTAATTGCGAAAAAAAATATAAAAACGCTAAGGATTAACTAAAGCGAATAATTACATTTAAAGACGCGACTAAATTTCAAGTCATAAATCATAATACTGTGAATATTGGGTTTATATTTTGTCATAACATTAATTACGTATATAAAGAAATACCTAGAGCTACCTAATGAAAAGACCTAGACTTTCCATCAGTAAAGAATCTTTATTTAATACTTTCGTAATTATGACTCATCAAATTGTATTATATTAGCGACCCACCCCGCCTTCGTACGGGTAAAAATTTGTTTGAAAATAAAATAGAGCCCACGTTACTCGCTGATAATGTAGCTTTCTATAAGTGAAAGAATTTTCGAAATGAGTTGAGTAGTTTTTGAGTTAATCCATTACATACAAAAAAAATGTACCTCTTTGTAATATTAGTACAGATAGTAATTATATAGTATAGATAATATAGACCAGAATATATAAAATATATACAGAGATCCATTACGATCGGTGCAATCCGGTCGAAACTTCGGGATAGAAAACGTTAGCCTTAAAAGTATTAACGCGATATGGATCCGCGGGTTATTACCTAAAAATTTGCAGGCAGCGACAGCCACGCGATCACTGCGCGACCGGTGACTAAATTCAATAAAAAATTGGTATCATGTATGAAGATTTCGAATCTATTGCGCCATGACCGTAAAATGCACTTTTCGCGGTATATTTAGCGCCACTACAAAAAGTATATTACACGAATTCTCATTTTGACAGTAGATATCGCGCGATATTTGGCTGTCGCAGACTGTCTGCGAGTTAAGTAACAAGCGTGCCGCGAGGTTGTCACCTAAAAATATGCAGACAGCGATAGCCACACGATCACTACGCGACGAGTGACTAATGTAATAAAAAATTGGTATCATATATGACGATTGCGTATCTATTATTCTATGACCATAAACTGTATTTTTCACAGTTGATTTAGAGCTACTATACAAATTGCATTAGACAAATTCTCGTTTTGACAGTAGATATCGCGCGATTTTGGCTGTCACATGCCATCTGCAAGTTACGTAATAAGCGTGCCGGTTTTATTTAAAATTGTAAGATATATACAGAGGGCTATAAAAATTAGTTAAAACTAAAATTAATTAATAAATTAATATTAAATAAATATTACTTATGAATTGCATTTACCGATGATATTCCAAACATCAGTAGCAATGACTTTGTTATGTTTTTATTTGTACAGTAGTGAGGCCTGCCCGATATCAGGTTAAAGTATAACATATGCAGTAGATATGCGATCTCTTAGAATTAGGTGCGGTGTCGCCTTTGTGGACATAAGCAATGAAGAGATACGCAGTATGACGGGGTTGCACGACAGTGTTATTGTAAAAATGAAGAAAGGCATGCTTTCGACAAAAATATTAAAATTTTGTAAAAATGAAATATCTGTAGTAATAAGTTACCTCATAAATTTAATGTTTAGCCAAGGTATCTTTCCTGATATACTTAATTTGTCGGTGGTAAGACCGTTATACAAAAAAGACGATAAAAGATATATTAATTAATTATCGTGCAATTATGCTGGTTCCTGTCATATCAAAGATATTTGAAAAAACAATGTTATCAAGACTGGAGTGTTTCTTTGAAAAACATAATATAATACGAAATGAACAATATGGATTTCAGAAAGGAAAATCTACAAATCTAGCTTGTTATTATTAAGTAAAGAAAATCGTTGATAATTTGGATGCTCGTTTATCAACTGTTGTCATTTTTTTTTATATGACAAAAGCCTTTGACTTCGTATCGCACAAAATTCTTTTACGAAAATTGGAAAATTATGGTATTAGGGATCCCGTGCTGAAATGGATTGCGTCATATTTAAAAAATAGACTGCAATGTGTGGAAATAGCCTAGCCTTAAAAACAAATCAGTACTAATAAAAAATAGATAGTGTTCCGCAGGGTAGTATTTTGGGACCATTATTGTTTCTGATATATATAAATGACCTACCAGACATAACTAAAAATACTTGTACATTATTTGCTGATGACATCTCTATTATTTTGACATGTAATAATAAAAAGAACGACATAAATGAAAGTGACAGTAGAATATACAACTGACGTGGTCATGAAATGGCTAAAACAAAATAATTTAGAACTCTATATAACAAAGACAAATTTTATACGTTTTCGAAATCAATTTAAAATAAGAAACCTCTTAAATATAAATTACTATGGGAAAACATTGCAAGAAGCTTATCAGGCTAGTTTTCTAGGTGTATTATTAGACGATGAGTGTGAGTGGAAATTACAGATAGATAAAGTATGCAGTAAAATTAATAAATTCATTTATGTGCTTAGTAGACTAAGAAAAACGACAAGTCGAGAAACTATATTAGCGGCATACTATGGATACGTAGCATCGAATCTCAATATGGTCTTTTGTTATGGGGAAACTTATGTGATTTAAACAGAGCGTTCATTACTCAAAACGAATGTTTACGGGCTATATGTGGTGTACCTCCTTGGGAGTCATGCCGACCACTATTTAAAAGGTTAGGTAGATATTTTGCCACGTCCATGGATATATATTTTTGAAATTGCCAGTTTCGTGTAAAGTATCCTTATTTGTTTAAGAAAGCTTTTGAAATATATCCGCGTAATAATAGGAATCCGAACAAATTACTTTTGTGTAGAGTTCCCAAAAAAAGTCTGTGGCAGAGAAGTCCTTACGCTACGTAAGGGTCTTTAATGCGCTGTCTGTAGATATGATAAGATTACAGTATGCGCCTTTTACAAAATCCTTAAAAAATGGCTAAAGGCAAAAAAATTTTACAGCATAGGTGAATTATTAAGTTAATGACATTCTCAACTAATGTTACCTTAATTAATTTAATACGTATAATCTTTTTTAAATCAATTCTAATTGTTGTGTTGTCGTTATTGTTTTGTATTTAACGTGTATAGTGATTTTTTAAATTTTCATGTATCATCATAAAATAAATATTTTATCATAACTTACATACATATTGACTTAAATTTTGTATACTAATTTGTTAGCGAAATGTGTGTTACTTATAATATTTGTACCATGTTCGTTTTATATACCACATTTGTTACGAATAAAGAATTATTATTATGAATTATTATATCTAAATGTTGTTGGTTGATTGTGGATGGCCAGAACTGAGACCTAGCTAGATCGAGTTTTCAATATTGTAAATTTCATCGAAATCGTTAGAACCGTTATCGAGAACGCGATTACAAACATATATTATATACAATATACAAATATTGCTCATATAACAATGTATAGTATAAGCTACTAGCAGATATATGTCAGCAGAAATTATATTAAAGAAAAAATATGAATATTTGAAATTGTATTATAAATATATGTATTACAAAAAGTACATACATATGTTAATATTTACAAACTTAAAACTACACATTATCTTAAATAATAAACTTCCTCAAAGTTGCCGCTTAGAAAGCTGTCATTGCTCAATTATTATATTGTATCGTCCTTGTTTCTCTAGTAAGTGTATATTGAATGTGGTAACGTTTTTTTGTATTTTTATAGCGTTAAATAATTTAAACAGTTTTTTTGTTAACAGTTAAACGATTAAAATGAGTCCCTTTATTTTTAAATTGTCGCAGCAACAATAAAAATATTAACGAGGTAAGCATTTTTTTTCTTTGCTGCTCCTGTGAACAAAGTTGATTCAAAATGACCTTGAATGGAAAACAAGTGAATGGAAAACAACAAGTTCAACGGAGGCAGAGGTCAAAACAGATAATGATTGCCCCTCAATTAATCGTTAATTTTCGCAGACATAATTATAATAAATCCAACGGTATATGTTTTACCATCCGTTCCACGTGTACTATGTATGTTAAACGGATAAATTACCCGTCATAATGTAAAGGCTGACGCACGACGGACATTATTTATCCTATGAGCAATATTTATGTATATATAAAATTGCGTTCTCGAAAACGGCTTTAACGATATCGATTAAATTTACAAAGTAGCGATATACGGGGGCGAAAAACAGATCTAGCTAGGTCCGAATTCTGGGAAAATTCGTTTTCGCCGTGTTTTCACACATTTATAACTTGAAAACTTGATCGGGAAAGTCCGCAGCAGTAGTAATTTCGCAGCAGAACGAACAATATTTGCCTTATCAATAGCACAGTGGTTAGAGTATGTCTACTGCGCTGAAGTGCGCGGGTTCGAATCTTGCAATGTGGTCAGACTTTTTTAGTTTTTTTCTTAAATACAATCAAGCCTAAAAGACACCGAGTAAAACTCGGTCGAACAGGTACTTTATGTAAATCGCGCATCCGAATTACAACAATAAAGAAATTACTAAAGAAAAACGTTTAAAAATACTATACTTAGAAACAGAGAGCGAATAAAATGGCCCTCTCTATGTACTGTATCGCATACTTATCATCAATTGCAACTAAATTCTTTAATTTTATTTATTTGTTGTAAGTGATAAGAAATAATACTTACAAGTAATAGATGTTACAATTTAGTTACTGTATATACAAATAATATTATTTAAGTAATTAGTTATTATTTACATATACATTTCAATATAACAGATAATGCTAATTATTTATAACTAGTTTACACCTTCACTCGTTGAATTCACTCGTTTGGATTTAGGAAAAATTAGTTTCTAAACTTGACCCGACATGGTGTGTGGGACATTACCCATTTGAGCTCAATCGATCTCGTGGTATTTAAATGTACATTGTGATGATGATGAGTGATGAATGAGACTAACATTGATTTTTAAATGTACTAGATGTGAAATTGCTAGAACCATTACAAATATTTATGTATTTCCAATGAAACCAATCATCACAAAGGTCATACAAAAAAGAGAAGGGTCAATGTGTTCACTGCCTCGCTCTTCCGACGGAACATTTCTACCTATGATTATGACTCACCTACTCAATTGGTAACAACTCTATGAGTACGACTAGATTTTAAATGCGTCGATTGACATTTAAAAATACAAAAATGGTAAATTAGATTAGAATAATGTGTTCTACCTTTAATCCCGGAAAAATACCAAATTTAATGCGGGGCAACCCTAGGATAGCTAATCTATATTAAAAACGTGTTCTTTTTAAATAAGTGATACAAAGAGATGAGTGATTTTTAATATATTAAAAAAAAATATTTATTTATTTAACAGATACTCCAAGACCATTATCACAAAATGACACCAACTAAAATATAAAAATCGTAGTCAGTGTGAAACACTTTTACAGGAGTAAAAGTGTTTCATATACAACACTTACACTACACTAACACACTATAATATTTGAATTTGTTAGATACAATAAAATAATGCTCAAAAATTGCTGTACTCCCATACAAAATATTATGGTAGATTGAGAGAAAAATTTGGATTGTGTTGCACTTTTTAAACAAAAAAGTTTTACGACTCTGTTTGCTAATGGTAGCACTTGCACTCGCTTGGATTTTTCTGGAAACTTACGGTAGGTATGGGTAGGTACGTATATGAGTTATCTTTGCTGTACATTGTCTGTACATATTGATATAATAAAACAATAAACTAATCCGCGTTTGCACATTGAAGATATTTAAGAAAAAAGACACGAAAGTTACATCTGTCACTTAAAGATTTTTTTTAATTTTTGTCTGTTGGTCTTTCTCTATGATAGAATACTACCTAGAACAATTTAAACAAGGTTTTCGCAGTTATATCTCTTACTTAAATATTAAACATTAGGATATATTTCGACACCTCCTACGTACATTAACATAAGAATGCTTTGCCGAAAAAAAAACAGAAATAAGCGACTTCTTAGTCCGTTTTCAGGATGCTGCAAAATGAAAGTATGCATGGATTCTGATTAAAAAAAAGTGTGCTTTCCTATCTTTCTAGGAGTATCAAATTGAATTATGAAATTGTATAGACTCAGGTGTTACTTTGCGGAATTCAATTTCATGTGATGAATTTCTAAAATCTATAGCTATTTTCCGCTCAAACTCCAAAAACCACCAATCGACACGTGTTTACGGTGCTAGTTAGCTGGCCGAGTCCGATCTCTGCTATATCCTGAGGATGCTTCTTTGAGAGGCGAAACACGTGTCGATTGGTGGTTTTTGGAGTTTTAGCGGAAAATAGCTACAGATTTTAGGAATTCGTCACATTGAATTATGAAGACAACGAATAAATTAATTATTCGTTGTAAATTGATTCTGAAGTCAATTATTTTTGTTGTCGGTTGACAACAAATACTTAAGTTTAAGTTGACAATGAATTGAATGAATTAAAGTCAATTAATATAATGAACGAAACTTTATGTTAATTTTAACTTGATCCTTCTGATCAAATGCACTTACGACAATCTATGCAGGATATATAGTTTTATTCGGAATGCACAGCCCTAGGTGTGTCCTAAAATCTCATTAGCTGAGTCGCGCTTGCGCCTATAAAATGGGCTCAAATTATAGTGGTTTTTAGTTGTTATGAAGGTCCATAGAGCACTCAACCTATAGAGCAGCAATTTTATTTATTTTGTATGAAAACAAATTACGTCTATAGTAAACACTATTGCAGTTACTGGCGTTCTGTTTCATAGTTTGAATTTTGCTGTTTTTGCCATAACACTGAATAGAGCAACAAGCCATTACATAAATATTTAGATATATGTCCAGTCTTGGTTATGTACTGCTTAATGCGAGCGAGAGTTGATACTTGTTAGTGTACATAAACTGAGCAGTGGTGAAAAAAATGGTCCGATATTTCATCTCCATAGGTTGAGTGCTCCATGAGTTAAATTTACACAACCATGCAATATTTTTAACATAGATGTAAAAACAAAGCGCATCAATTAGCTTAGGCCCGTGAATTGCGTCTAAAATTACCAGCTCCCAAAAGCTGAGATTATTAGTCTAATTAATTAATTAGACGAACGAATAATAATAATTGTGGTGGCTAATGTGTATAGGTCTTTATACCGAACGTTCGGTGAGAGGTAGCCTTGAGTGAATAGCAGGTAACAAATGCACAAATCCTGTCTATAACATTACTTAAAATTACAACAAATATGTACTTTATGACGAATTTAAGGAGATTGAAGTTTTTCATGTAATTATCACAGAATATTGCACGATGGTTTGGACAGTTAAGACTATAATGGTTCGTATCAGAATTTTCTACGCTCTCAAAACAATGGAGCGTATTATATTTCGAAGGTTTGATATCCAATTAATCTGTTAGCTATTGTCAATATATGTGATTAACTGTTACAATCATAATCGTTAACGGATGGCAACACTATTATTTTTGGTGTTGTTACTTAATAATAATATGGTATTTTTGAATGTCATAAAATAAGTCAGTCGAGAAATACATGAGCTAGCAAAAGCGCGTCTTTTAGCAAGAAAGAAAAAACATTTGTTCACTACCCACAATGACAACCAACAACCCATGACAACAAAGTTCCACATCAGTATAACACTATGATGGGAAACCATTTTCGAAAATAATGCGTATACCCCAATGGGGGTTTTCAGGCTATATTTCAGTAACGGATGAAATTATTACAAAATAAAAAAAAACGTAAGATTTAAAATCTGTAACTGTACACGATCAACCCAATTTTACGAGAAATGGTGGGGATAACACTTGAAAATTGAAACGGTCATAACTCTTAAACGGATACGTTTTTTTCGATAATTCTTTTTGTAACTACATACTAAAGTTATGCCCTTTCATCTATTAAAGTAACTGTCCCATTTTCATATACACCCTGTATATGTCTCGGCGAGGTGACAAAATAAACATATATACTGTTTTAATAGTAATTATTTACCATTTTTGGTTATGGAATTTTTACCTTGATTATTTTCCGACTTTTACTGAACTCGTTACATCATCTTTGTTTTTATAATCAAATGGAATATCATTTAGAGGAAAAAAATCTTGTCCTCACTCCATCACATGCTTCCTTCTAATCAACGCTTTTGTTTTCTTTCTATTCTTCAAAATTCTCTTCTATTCTTCCAAAAAACATATTTAAATTTTTAACTTGCCAGTTCTAAAACTAATTTCTCTGAGAACCTCTAAGCTTAAAAAAAAGGTACAATAGGAAAAAGAATGTTACACCCGTTAGGGATACAGCATGAAGATGTGTATGTATGTATGTATCACCATTATCATTTGCTAAAATTTTTTTACCGATTGCTTTGAAATTTTAACAAAACGTCGCATTCGAATCCGGCATGTTTTTATATCTATGCACATAATATACATACACATATATTTATGAGGATATACAATTCTTCTGTACGTGTGTCACCGAACTCCTCCTAAACGGCTGAACAGATTTTGAGTGCATGTGTTAGGGGCTCCCTGGATGGTTTAGATTCACGATTGGACACGATTAGGTGGTGCGGCAATCGGGTTCTCGAATTCTTTTTATTTCGGGCAGAAGAACGTCTATCAAAGTCAAAGTCGAAGTCAAATCAATTTATTCAAGTAAACCCAATAACAAGGTATTTTTGAACATCAAATCTACTATAGATTGGGTCGTCGGGTCCACTAGTCTATATCTATAACTATTATAAAGAGATAAACTTTGTTCGTTTGTATGTAATAGATAAACTCAAAAACTAATACTCAGTGGAACTAGTATATGTGAACGAAAGTCGCAAATCTTCTACATAAATCGCCAGAAATTAAACTTATTTTAGATATCATGCTCAGATGGTTCGGGTACATAGAAAGAATGAGTGATGAAAGACTGACGATGAAAATTTACAGAGCGAAAGTGAGTAGCAGCAGAAGACAAGGAAGACTAAAGTTGACTTACGAAGATTAAATAGCAGTG
The DNA here is from genome assembly GCA_907165235.1 of Zeuzera pyrina. Classification (NCBI taxonomy): domain Eukaryota; kingdom Metazoa; phylum Arthropoda; class Insecta; order Lepidoptera; family Cossidae; genus Zeuzera; species Zeuzera pyrina. Next base: position 8,132,812 of record OU015646.1, on the reverse strand, counting down.
TTAGCTTAAAGATTAAATAGCGAGAATGTCTGAGAGTGATTTGAGGAGGCGAAAAAAGTATGTAAGGACCGCGACGGTTTATTTATTTTATTTATTTATTTATTTAGGCTTATCAACAACTGTTTACACTAATACATTCTAAAATATACATGATTCTTAAGATAATTACTAAGTATAACAGTCTCTTACAGATAAGCTCCACATGCAACACTATTATAAGTTAATATAACATATCATCTTATATTATAGGTTAATATAATATGTCAGTTTATATGAAGTGTAAACTGTAAACTTAACTTTGTAATATAGTATAGCTATATTGGCGTAGCAAGTGTTTCTTTAAGTTATCACAATATTTCTGACCACACTTAAAAATCTAAAGAAGGAATACTATCTATGCCAGTCCAATGCAATTATAGATTGATTTGCGAAATTTACCAGCGGTGTCATAATGGATATCCAAGCAATCACTATACTTGTTTAAAATCTTACACAACCTAGGTACAGGAGAATTAGCTCCGAGAACAGTTCTGCGCAGTGGTGGACAAAGAGGAGTGATCGGCTTACGTGGGGGCCTGTAAGGCACACGAAATTTAAATTCACTTAGCAATTTTGGACAGTCAATTTTATTTTTCAAAAGTTTAAAAAGAAACATCATGTCAGCAAAAACTCGGCGATTAAACAATGACATAACTTTAAAGTATTCCAGCCTACTGTTGTAAGAAGGTAATTTTGCCAGGCTTTGCCATTTTGGTAGAGAAGGATAAGTGATACAGGAATCTTTTCTGAATTCGTTCTAAGCGCAATGAATGGGTAGAATAATGTGGTCTTCACACAGGGCTGCAGTATTCTACTATACTCCTTACTAAGGAATTAAATAGGAATAATTTTGTTTTTGTTTTACGAAATGATTTCCCATTCCTTAAGACAAATCCCAGCATTTTACACGCTTTTCCTATTATATGTTCCATGTGGGGTATAAAGGTCAATTTTTTATCAAAGATCACACCCAAGTCTCTCACAACATCCACCTCTTGAATTTTTTGATCTTTAATATGATAATCATAGTTAACTAGATGTATGTTGCGGGAGAATTTAAGATGTAAACACTTTTTATGGTTTAAATCCATCTTATTGAGCAAACACCAACTCACAAGCCTATTTAAATCATTCTGAAGTAGAACAGCATCATTTGTGGATTTAATCATTTTTGGAAATTTTAAGTCATCGGCATATAAAAAAGGTTCCGAAAAGTGAAAGCAATTAGGAATATCATTAACAAATATGTTAAATAGGACAGGACTCAAGTGTGAACCCTGAGGAACACCCGATGTTATGTTATGTGTGGTCGACTGAAAACCATTTACAACAACATGAAATGATCGGCCTTCAAGATATGATGCTAACCACCTCAAAAGAGTACCAGTAATTCCATAGGCGTATAATTTACATACCAAAATCTCATGTGATACCTTATCAAATGCCTTACTGAAATCAGTATAAATAACATCATACTGATTACCAGAATCGATGGCATTTGCCAGAGACTCTGTAAATGAAAGTAGATTCGTGTTAGTAGAGCGCGATGCAACAAACCCGTGTTGATGCTCACTCAAGTAAAGTTTGAAATGCGACTGTAAGTGAAAGCAAATGAAGGATTCAAATAGTTTAGCCATTGAAGATTGAATCGAGATCGGTCTGTAGTTTGACACTAGACTAGTACTGTCGGCCTTGTGAACAGGAACCACTTTAGCCATCTTCTAAATTGTTGGGAATATTCCTGAAGTAAATGACTTCTCATAAATGATAGAGAGCGGCCTACATATAACCTCAGCACAGTTTTTTATGAACATTGGTGGAATTCCATCAGGACCCGCTCCCTTGTTAGGATCAATCGATTTCAATTTTTTGAGTAACTGTTCGATGCTGATTGCTGGAATGATTAAGCTTTGACTATTTAACTCTAAAGATCGTAAATAATCACTGTTCTGTGGTAGACTTGCATCATTATAGCTATTGTATACTGATGCGAAATGTGACGCAAACATCTCACATACTTCAGAGGGAATAGAGGAAGTGTTTGATCCATCACCAATCACAACAGGATACATATTAGACCCTCCACGCTTTGCTTTAACATATGTCCAAAACAGCTTAGGGTTTTCCGCAATCATTCCCTCCAAACGATTTACATAACTACTGTAACACTTAATATCCAATTTTTCACATCGTTTATTCAATAATTTTAATTCCAGTTCATCCAATGGATTATTGTAAATTTTATATCTTAGTCTTATTTTATTTTTTTTCTTTAGCATTTTTATGAGATTTTTGTCAAACCATGGAGGGAATCGAAAGTTTTTTATCTTTTGATTAGGAACATATCTGTGAATAACATCTCTCAAAGTATCGTAGAACACAGTAGTCATTTCATTTACATTATCCATTTCCTCAAACAAAATCTGCCAGTTAATTTTGCCTAAATGGTCACAAATATGTTCATAATTTGCTTTGTAAAAATTAGGTCTAGTTTTACCAGTGTCGCATGAAAGGTTAATTTCTTTTTCAATTGATATAGATATAACTAAAGGAGGATGAAGCCGGTCGATGACGCTTAGTGGGCTATCGCATTCAGTTACTTGACCCAATGACACTGTTGTTAATACCAGGTCCAGTGTTCGATTACTACAATTTGTAATGCCATTATACTGAAATAATTTATTCTCATTAACGAAATCTAAGAATGCTTTACCTATAGAAGAAATTTTGTTGGATGCAACTGGATCACCAAGAGACTTCCAATCTATATCGCCTAGATTAAAGTCGCCAATAATACAAGGTAGTAGACTGTCAGGACTGTGTTCAAAAATTTGAATAACATGCTTAATAAATATGTCCAATACTGCAATGCGCATTGGTGGTGGCAAGTAAACGGCACAGAGAGCTACTCGACGAACAGAACGCAGCGTTGGAATATCCAACGTAATCCAAAGATCCTCGTTACTACTTTCCCAGCAACTCATGCGAATAGTCTTAAACTTCCTCAAAACTGCTATAAGAACACCTCCTCCTTCCTTTCCGCACAAGCCAGAGGTTTCCCTATCTCGTCTATACACTACATATCTCTCATCAAATAGCTCTCCGTCCATTACAGAACTATTTAGCCATGTTTCAGATAGTATAATTATGTCATAATCATTACAACATATATTGCCATAAAATGTATGTGTTTTAGTACGAAGACCTCTATAATTTTGGTAGTACATTTTTAAACCTATGAATTTTGATCAAATAATATTCCAGGGCATGCAATAGAAAAACAAAACAATAATCATAAAAACAAAAAGCTACAATACTGATTTCTTCAAAGAGTCCATATTTTTAATAATTATATGTTGTGATTCGTCACTTTTACGCACAAAAATTCTGCCGCTTCGAACCCAAACATATTGATAACCTTTCTCCTTTGCTGTAGATCTAGTGGCAGCATGAAGGGCCTTATTTGTGGGCGATAAATGTTCTACGATATAAATAGGAACCTTTGGACCAGACAAGCCAATATGTGAACTATTAAATTTATGGTGAGAGTTTTTTTTATTGAATTTGATAATGGAGGCCATAAATTGATCACGAAGTCTAGTGGAAGCCAGCTGCACCACAATAGATCGTGGACGCTGACTTGAAGGGTTGCTTTTAGCTACTCGGGTACAATGCAACATGTCTGCCTCATTTATGCTAATATCAACTACGCTGCCAAGTTGTTTTACGATAGTGTATAGATTTTCTTGCTTATTTTCAGGAATACATTGGATCTCCAAATTATTAGAACGAGATTGCTGTTCCATGTGGTTGATACGCATTTGTAGATCAACGACAGTGCCTTTTAGTTTTTGATTTTCAACCAGTAACTCACTCGTCGTTTTTCTGGCATTTGCCTGCTCTAATTCTATATCCTCGTATCTTTTATTCATGAAATTCATAGATTTTATAATATCTTTCATTTCCGTTCTTAATGCGTCAATCTGACTGTTTACGGCGCTTGTTACGTTCTGAGTTAATTGTACCAACATTTATCTGAACTGCTCCTTAATAACGCCCTGTACGATTGATTTTATTTCATTTGCCGTTACAGCGTCGTCCGACATGGGTGGAGAACCGATGGCTTGCCTCTTAGTGTTTCTGATTCTTGCTTTGTGGTTGTCACAAAGCGGACATTTCCACTGATCACGCTTTTTAGGATCATCGAGCCCTTGCACAAGATATAAGCAGGCGTGATGGTATGATTTACCGCACACATTACAAGTGATATAGCTTTCCTCTTTTGCATTGCCATTAACGCAGCATCCCCATACAACACCCGCATCGTCCGTCATTGCGCGAAGTACCAGCAACCAACTTAGCAAATAATAATATAAAATGCGTTCTAACGGTCCAGACCAAGGCCGCCTCTATATTTCTAACTTACTGCGATTTATTTGGCTATGCACCTAGTTAATTCACCTTTGTACACAATGATATTATGCTTACCGACCTCGGGGCCGTGAAAAAAAGGTCGTAAGCGCCGTGGAGAGCTTGTCGCTTACGCGTTTAGGTCGCAGCACCAAAAAATGACGGTAATTTTTCTTAACTTGCAGAAAATAAATACAGTTATTTATTGATTTTGCTTGATTAATACACTTTATTGATAAAATAACACAACATTTCCAAACTTAGTAGATCACTGATTGGTTTTAGATAGAAACTATGCTTCACTTTTACTTTTAATGACAAAAATCGAATTAAAACCAAGAATCAAATTGTAACGATGTTAACCCTATTAATGTTAACGTAATAGACGGTTGGTGATATAGCGTAATCCCTAACCCCGTTAGGGATATAGCGTGAAGATATGTATGTACAAAAATCATACGAAAACATTTTCTATTAAAAAAACAAATTCTGTCAATGGTAGGTGATCAAGATTATACTATAGGCCCTCGGGCCAAATACAAGAAATTAAAAACGCAAAATTTATTGTCTATGGTTCATAGATTCTATTTTTTTCTCTTTGGTTTTAACTTACGCAGGTATCGTACGTAGCACTTAAGAATCCACTGTAATAACTGTGAAAATATTAATAAAACAGCATTTAAAGATAAAGGATTTTCTATTCAATACCAACGACCCATTATAAAGCAATTATTTCAACCAGTAGGTAAGCTCGAGCTGTCGCGAGATCGCGGACCACGAAACATAATGGATGTAAGTAGTCATAATAATTTGCCGCTCTTATCACAGTATGTCAAACGAATTTTCCTATCTCTTTCTATCTCATTGTATGTAACCACGAGTGAAACAGCTATAGTAACTATTAACCATGGCAACCTCGCACTGTCAGTTTATTTCGTGTCAGCTTATGAGTCGGTCATGAACGTAGTATTTGCATAATACTCGTAAATCTTAAACTTTTTGCGTAGAATTCGCAAAAATAAAGATCATTTTATGTTCAGCTCTATATCGTTGTATTGTGACCTTCCCTAGTCACGCACATTAGAAAAAAATCGAAAAAGTCGATCACCAACAAAAGGTCACTTTAAGGACACGTTTTTAGAGCAAATGACCGTCCATTATGTACTTGGTCCGAGCGCGAGACGCTCGTAAATCTTATGGCAGCTGTCACTGTCAGGACGACAACTTGACAGTTTGTCAAATTCATTCATATATTTCATAGAGAATTTTGTTAATTTTAAGCAAAATTTATTTTTTATAATCTTAAATTGCTCCCACGTTTTTTTACTGGCCATGATTATTATATAGCGCCTACAAAATTTTTTAAAGATAATATATTTTTAATGAAGGAGTAACATTTAGTTATATTGCATTAAATTTTTTATTGTAATAGAAATGTTGTCGATATTTTTACCCATATAGTCTTTAAATGTATACCAAATTACATGTCCGATTGTTTATCTAGGCTAATCTTTAAAATTACTGAGCCGATTTTGACGTGACTTTCGTTGGCAGGTAGAAAACTTATCAGAGAGCAATCTATTCTACTTCTTACTGAAAAAATACTAAAAAACCTACATTTACGGCGGGTAAAACCACAGGTATAGCTAGTATAAAGAAAAGGCTTGAACACAAGAAACTGAGCTGGCACATTATATATTTCTCATTCTCCCTAAGATCAGCATAGAATTTTAAAAATATATATATTAACTTCAATAAAAACCTCGCTGGCGCAGTAGTTTAGATTTTGCACTCAAACGCGGGAGGTTTCGGATTCAATTCCCGGGCGTATCAATTTAGGGAGCAAACGCTTCTAGATTGTCTCGAGTGTGCGGGAGACGCCCGTAGTAGTCGTTGTCTAGTTTTCATAGCACAGGGAATGCAGCGTACACATTATTATTATTAATGTGCAATAAATATGTTTTGGTTTCTTATACCGTTTTATGACGCATTAACCGCTCAAACTACATTCTAAACCTTTCGAGTAATATGTCGAACATACCTAAGAGATCGATTGATCGAGTGGTAGGTACAGAAACTAATATTGATATCAAAGAGAGACCTAAAAACAGTTCATAACCTTAGTTCATAAAAGTAAAGACTAGTTTCTTAGTTCAGCGAACTCATAACATTTGTATTATTATTTACAATTCATCACTTTAGGAAATGGCGAATTTTATTTTAGGAGGTCAGTGAACTTGTGGGTCACAGGAATGTGTTTTAGGGTTCCTTGCCTTTAAACTTATCAAATAATGATTACAAGTAGGTACTCTCCGACTGGCACTGCTTTCTACAATCGAAAATTCCTTTCGTAATTTTTTGCACATTTTTCAAGTTTCTGTTAATTTTAACTAAATGCAAAGTATAAATATGTTTTTGTTTATAGAAGCAGTTATTTGATACGTTGATAGTTTTCTTGCTTTAAAAATATTTTCTGCTATACTTTCATTGTATGGGGCAAAACGCGAGAACTCGCGAACACCTTTGGTGTCGATATAGTTCCGGCAAGTATATATATGCCGCCGAAATAAAAACTAAGTCGAAACCGAAGAAATTATGTTATTAAAAGAGATAGATATCTTACTAGTTGTGCAGTAATGTGGCAATTAAATGAAGACAATTGTTGTAATTTGATTTAGTCCCATAATAACAACGAATGAATGAGCGCGTTTGTACTTTATAGTATGTATATTTATACATACTATACATACATACTTGTAGTATGTATATTTATTTTATGTATTCAGGAAACCTTACAGCTTAAAAACATATTGCTTATATTTCTAAAATGTAAAAGTTATGTATCAAGAAGTTCAAAAGCTGCGGTTGAAAGATAAAATAGGATGAAAAAATTCCGTGCCATACGTAAATAATCTTAAAAATCGTAATAATATTTTCATTTATTTCTAAATCAATTATAAAAAAAACTATGATAAATAATTACAAGAAACATTATTAAATGACATATATTTTTTTTTAATTAGAAATCTCTTAAATTGCGAATACAACATACTTAAAAACACCCTCTACAAGAAGTATTCTCGGGAACGCCGTAACTCCTTCGAAAGCAAGCAAAATCAACACTTTTATTTATGACAAACAGATTACAGAATCCTGTGAGCATACTCATCACACTCTTGGCTGTTTTTTTAAGTAGTTTTATATTTCATTTTTGTCTTCTAAGAAAATTTAAACATGTAATAATGTCACAGTTTAGCGTCAGATAAAAAACCGCTAAAAAATGTTTTTATCATCTTTTTTGCCGATTAGGAGATTACCTAACATTAGTTTATAACTTCACGCCTTTAAATCTGAGAAAAAATGGCGAGATATACAAAATAGCATGATAGTGTTACTACAAAAATCAAAAATGACATGTTTCGTCAGTGCTTTAGTGTACGTTGATTTATGGCCAAGACTACTAATCTATCTTGCTCTATTTTTTAATCGATTTCAAAAAAGTTCTTTTTTCAAATAGGTTAAGAAATAGAGCAAGTTCTATGTTCGTCTATGTATATTTTTATGTACGTTCACCGACTTCGTAAATTCTTGACCGATTTTAAAATTCTTTTTTCATTCGAAAAGATATACTTCTGATATTGGAGCTTGGACTTTGAAGATACATCAAATAATGCTAACTGCTTATTACCTTTACTATGTATATTGATGATTCTCTTGTAAGCCATTGCGCTCCAGAATTAGAAAAGAAGTTAATTGTAGGTCTACCATATATATTTATTAAGGTCAAAGTCACTCAAAACGGAGAAATAAAACAATTAAAAAAAAAATTAAATCGATTTAAGAAAAAACACTGTAAAGTACAAACTATCCTTTACTAATTAAAAGTCACGTACAAAAATAACTTTATAAAAACGATATGAATGCCTATATAATTAAATTTAACAGTTATTGAAGTCATTGCCAAATCAATGTGCAACAACAAAAAATCTGTTAATTTGGTAGGCTTGGCATCGACTTCAGTAACCGTAAAATTTAATTATATAGGCATTCGTATCGTATTTATAAAGTTATTTTTATACTTGTGTTTTAATTAGTAAGGGATATTTTGTACTTTTCGGCGTTTTTCTTTGAAGTCTATTTAATTCATTTCATTAAAAATACAATTCATTTTTTGGGTGATCCGTGCTAATAACCGCGGGGTTTATTACTTAAAAATTTGCAGACAGTGGCAACCACGCGATCACTGCGCGACCGGTGATTAATTGTAATAAAAAATTAGTATCATGTATGACGAATTACGTATCCATTATTGTATGACCGTAAAATGCACTTTTCGCGGTACATTTTGCGCCACTATTCAAATTACATTACACAAATTCTCGTTTTGACAGCAGATATCGCGCGATATTGGCTGTCGCATGATGACTGCAAGTTACGTAATAAGCGTGCCGCTCTGCAGATTAAAGTTGCAATCTTATATATCAATCCAACTTTAAGAGGTCAGATTACAGATTAGAGACCGGCCTCTGTCCGTAAACGACAGCTTGTGTGCTCTTGCGTGTACTAATGCCATAATAAAAGTTCAGTTGCAACGCTGCAAAGAACACAGTGAGGCTGGTTTTTTTTTCTTTCTTCATGGCATGGCGCAAGTAGTTTGGAACTATGTTTTCGCTAAAAAACTATTTTTCTCATCCGTCTGCCATCAGCGCCATCTGTTAACGATTTGTTTAACTAGCATTTATGACAACTGTTGGTTGGTGATTACGACACTGCAAAATATTCGCACGTGTCAGCTGCTCTGTATCTATAATATATAAAACAAAGAGGTAAACTTTGTTTGTTTGTTTGTAATGGACAAACTCAAAAACTATCCAATCAATTGCAAAAATTCTTTCGCCTATAGAAAGCTACATTATCAGCGAGTAACATGGGCTGTATTTTATTATCAAAAAATTTCTACCCGTGCGAAGCCGGGGTTGCTAGTCTATAATATACATGAAAATCAATTGCCGTGCGTTATTCTCGCAAAAACTCGAAAATGGCTTTACCAATTTGAATATTTTCTTTTGTTTTGTTCGCCTTAATACTGGGGTGGTTCAGGAAAACAATAAAGTTAGGAAAGACCCGAAGGAACAGCCGAAAAATCGAAAAAATCGAAATCGGTAATTTCGTATGAGAATTGTCACTTGTAACCCATAGAAAAACTTTCCGCCCGGACGAAGTCGCGGGTACAGCTAGTAAATTAATAAAACAGGTGTCTGGCTGTGATTTACAAACAAAGACTTTTTTTAATCTCATATGGTTAGCTATTTACATGTCACCAAAACCCAAACACGCGATTTGAGCATTTTGGTCTGTTCATTTATTTGTTCGGACTAATCTCCGAAACGACTGAACCGATTTTGATGAGACTTCCATTGACCGATAGAGGACTTTTCAGAAAATAATCTAGGTTACACTTGATCTCAGAAAAATGTCAAATTTAACGTGGGTAAAACCCGAGGCACAGCTAGTATGTTGTTAAATCAATTTATTGAAGTAAAGCCAATTACAAGGTATTTTTGAACGTCAAAGCTACTTTAGTTCGGTTCGAAAAGTAAACCTGATTAAGAAGAACCGACAAAAAACTCAGGAACCTTTTTTCAAAATCATTTTATGATAAGTTTTTTTTTAAAATAATGTTCAGAAAGCCAATAAACGCATGTGCAGTGTTCGTGTAACTGTATCCATAGGTGGCTGGTAAGTTTGATTGTAGGTGCTTAGAATACGACGATAAAATAAAAATATGAATTCGCCATATACAATCATGTAATAAGAAAAATCCACAGGCAAGTCTAAATAAGTAAGTAAGGGTAGATGAAAATTATATAAAAATAAAAAACAGATTAAAAATAATAAGTGGGCCCCGCGGGCCTGTGTTGTCGTTGCAACACAGAGAAAAAAGAAAACCAATTTGAGGAGGCGAAAGAAGTATATTTTTATTATCTTTTTTGCCGATTAAATTATCTGACATTCATTTATAACCTTACGACTATAAATCTAAAAAAAATGGCCAGGTATACAACATAGAGGATACGAGTATATCCTATTTTATTCATTTTTCTCCATAATGTAAACAAATGTAGCGACTATGACATTGATAACATAACTAGAGATGGGCTAGTTAGCAAATGATTGTTGTCGTCATAATTATTAGTTATTAGTAAAACAAACATTTTTAGATTGTTTGTCCGCTTGCGTGTTTGTGATTCAATTAAAACCTCAACATAAACACCACGACAAATGTAAAAATCTGTAATTTTAAAAAACACTTAAAAATGAAGAATAGGAGATTATTATTGTTTCCACATCGCAAACAGTAACATTCTTGTGTTAATTCTGTCTTATATTTCGAATGCATCGTGTCACTCACATATTATAGTGAACTGATTTATGACATTAGTTTGATCTAGGAACGTAGGCAACCTTTAGGTAACACTACAAATTAAAAACAAAACGCTGGACAAATAACCACAATTTTTTCAATCCTGTATTATATTGGATAATGTTAGTGTTATCTGTGCATATTTCACAATTTGGTGTATATAACAGAAAAGCAGTGTTATTAGAGAATGGTACGTGTAATACGCTCGACCAGCCAGCGATTAGAGAAAGTTTAGCGAAATTTTGGTTAGTTATTTGTTTACATTAAAGTCAAAAATGAAAAAAAATAGCATGATAGACAGTGTCATGATAAAAGTCAAGAAAGAAATGTTTAGCTAAGCAACAGTTAAGGCTTTAGAGGTGTAAATTTATGAAATTATTTATGAAAATTCAATTCATTTTTGGGTGATCCGTGCTAATAATCGCTCTGCAGATTAAATTGTAATCATTTATAAAAATCCATCTTTGACAGGTCAGATCCCAGATTAGAAAGTTTGCAAAGCTTGGCGCTCTGTCCTCTCTAGCTATACCCCGTTAGAAATACAGCGTGAATATATGTATACCTATATGTTACAAAAGGACGATCAACTGCCGTCAAGTTACCGTGATCATGTCGTAATTATCGCAGTTTTTAATACTGCGGCAACGTTGTTAAGGCTGACCACACATTGGCTGCAATCGCTTGAGCAACTGGTAGCTTGCGTGAATAAGCAGTGGTAAACGCGCATCTCAACAGTTACTCGGCTTGTACATAGTAGTGAATGCATCTTTACAGACGCGTATACGATCGATGAAGTCGCTTTAGCAGCTGAGTGTTCTGCAACCCATCGACCATCAGACGTCGGTAAAAGAAGTGCGCGATTTGCGTAATGGAGCAATTCAATAAATTAGCTACTTATGCTAACTTTCTATCGCTATCTATCTATCGCAACTACATAATGGATGTCCGATTCCGAACGGTAAGATATACAACCTTTCAGTAGCCTAAGCGACAGGAGATAGCCTATGCAACTATCCCTCATGCGAGTATCCAATGCACGGTCATCCTAAGTGCGCACCATTAAAAGCTTTTCGTTTTTATGAGATATCGACGCGGGTGGTAACGTAGAATATATAGAGATGTAACAAAAAGACGTGCTTTCGCTAGCTCATGTATTTCTCGACTGACTTTTATTTTGATATTTAAAAACATCAACTCGCATAATCACAGGTAAATTTAAAATAAATTGAAAATTTATGACAAAAAATATGGCTAGGCGCGCATTATGGGTTCTTGGCCGCGTGGCAAATAAGCGCTGCGCCATAATGTTGAACGCAGTATAGTAACATGCAGTTTTCAGTCGTATTGCGCGCACATAACGACAATTTTGCAAAAATACTGACAGATCGACTGAACTAGTTTCGAGCGAGAATTTTGTGTGATTTGTGAGCTGTGAGCTGTTTTGAGTCTGTGGAGTGTATGTCAAGAGAAGAAGCGTTTTTTTTCAGCCATCCATAATTTGGGTCACGCGAATTTTTTCAATTAAATACGTTGGATACGTTATGCATTTAATGTATATAATGTATCAATATCTTAGAAGATATCACATATTTAAAATTATTAATCGCTCGCAGCGAAATGGAATCTGTATGTGTTACATACATACATACATACATACGGTACACATACACATCTTCACGCTGTATCCCCAACGGGTTAGTCAGAGAGGATGGAGCGCCAAGCGTCGCGGTCCCTACATACTTCTTTCGCTTCCTCAAATCTCATCATTCTCCTCACGCATATTCGCCTAGGTATGCCAGTATGTGTTGTCTAATGAAAAAACAGCTCTAAACATTGTACAAAAAGACGTTCTATAGTTACATGACGTCACACACATTGTACAACTCGCTAGAGTCGCTAGTGTAATGGATAAACTCAAAAACAACTCAACCGAAACTTTGAAACTACTCGTCTGATTTCAAAAATTCTTTCACCGATATTTAGAGTGGACCTTCAGGGTGGACGCGGGCGAAGTCGCGGGAAATACTTAGTCTATACGTAATATTACAAGGAGATAAACTTTGTTTGTTTGTTTGTAATGGATAAACTCAAAAACTACCCAACAGGTTTTAAAAATTCTTTCACCTATAGAAAGCTACATTATCAGTGAGTTACATGGCCTATACTTTATTTTAAAATAAAATTCTAGCCGTGAAAAGCCGGAACGGGTTACTAGTTTTTAATATATTCAAAACCAGATTAATCATTCTATAAAATTAACAAAACAAAAATTAATTACTATTTTAATACTATTAAGTTTTGTGTTTAGATTTTGACATGTGACGTCACGAAGCTTATGTGAATTTTTATTCTTTTAAATTAAAAAGAAATCGCTGTGGAACCCTAACTTAATGCATATATTATGCATATTATACAGTCATAGCCGGTTTTTGTCAGTCTATTCATCAAATGTTAACGAAGGAATTGCATATTATTTCACACTGATGAAATTACAGTGAGAATTTATCTTGAAATAAAATTAAGTGAGAAATAAACTCATTGAATTACGAAACTTATCGCGGTCTCTAAAGTAACTGACCTCGTACTTTATTAGGGCAGATGTACACTGCTATAAGCGACATTAACAGTAATTAATTATACATTTTTAGCTATATTTCGCTCTCAGGAGACTCCAGAGTCCTGACTGGACGTCGAGTGAAAGGATTAATCGGCTGCAAGCATCAATTTACGATGCAAGGCTTTGTATACTTTAAAAATTGATTGGCTTAATTTTTATATATGGAGGGTTTAGGACTTGCATTTGAGGGTACAATCTTTTTGCATTTGATAGAGGGTATAAAAAGGCAGTTTTTGCACCCGTTGAATGATTTAAAAAGGTAGTTTTTACTCTTAATTGAAGAGTATAAAAAGGTTGTTTTGCACCTCATGGACGGTACGAAAAGGCTGCTTTTGCACCAAACAGAGGACATAAAGATGTCGCTTTCACACCCGATAGAGGGTACAAGAAGGCTGTTTTGCACCTTATTAAGCGTACAAAAAAGCTATTTTTGCACCTGAGGAAGGGTATAAAAAGATTAATTTTAATTATATTAAGATGAATATCTAATCAACGTAAATACGTATTAGTTATTCCTCAGGGCTTAATCTGTCTCCCTTCTTTTCATTATAACATTAAAATCAGTACAACGGTGTAGACGTGTAAAAACATACAGTTTGATAAAAAGTTCACACGTCTCAGTATGTATAATGAGAAATATTTGTATTCAATCTCATAGTCATTTTCCGTCCAATATAAAAGTTTAATACGAAGTTCAACCCTCACCCTTTTCACCTAAATATGTAAATTTCCAAAAATCCTTTCCTAACAGACCTTTAAATTATATAAACTGTTATCAGATCAAATGTCATGATCCTATCTTTAGTAGTTTTTGTATTTTTGTAATTAATCAGTCGGTGAGTGAGTGGTAATATATTATACATTACACACTAGTTGTGGCTTATTCACCCACGTTAAATCTGGTACTTTTCAGTTACAAAAAGTAGCCTATAATTTTTTTGTAAAAGTACTCTATCTATCAATGAAAGTCACATCAAAATCGTTTTAGCCGTTTCAAAAATTAGCCTGAACAAACAAACAGACAGACAAAAATTCCAAAACACGTTTTTGGGTTTTGGTTAAATATAGTTTGGTGAAAGTAACCACATAAGCTTAAGAAGAAGCTTAACTTTATTTCATAACTAGCTTTTGCCCGTGACTTCATCCTCGTGGAATTAAAAAAAATTTGGCTATGACCTTCCTCAGGACTAAATCTATCTCTACTCTAAATTTCATCATAATCGCTCCAGCTGTTTCAGCACGAAAGCCGACCAGACAGTCGAACAGACAGACTTTCACATTTATAACATTGATATGGATCACAGATAGACGTTTCGATTTTATCTATATATATAGACGTATAGATATATGTAGATATAAGTATAAAAACGAATATTAGCTTGTATCATTTATAAACTCGAATACCAATTAATCGATTGAGCTTTTTATGGATAATGTTTCAACACATTCCTGGTAAAGTATAGAAAACAGTAGAACCAAGTTTCATGTAAAAGTAGTTACAGTAGCGTGTCATGGTTTCCGATCGGTTGCCATATCGTTAAAAAACACCACCCAGCACCCATAAATATTTCCATTTTATTTACCTCACTTCGTAGTACGAGACAGGCTGTCTTTGGAGTTATAAAGTTTGTGAGTTTATCTCTCAGAATAAGAACAAAATGGACAAGCATTCGCTCTCAGAGCGCATCTGTTTTTTGTTGACCAACTTTCCGGACTAATGGTCGTTACTAGGGAAGAGTCATAGTACAACAAAACACAGCTGAACGTGACGTTTTTATTTAATGCTAATACCCAAAACACTAGATTGACGAGTATTTTTCAAATTATTATTTCGTTAATGTACATGAAGTCGGTCATGAGCTGACACGAATTACGCTGACAGTGCGAGGTTGCCATACTTACTATAGCCAACCTTTTTTACTCGTGGTTACGCCGAATGAGATAAAAAGAGACACAAAAATTCGTTTGACACACGACGATAAGAGCAGTAGCTTTTATAGCTCCTTCCGTTGTTTTTGGTCCGAGAATACGTGGAGCGAAAACTTTGGTTCTCTTTTTAAAAACATTGCGCGGACGGAGGAATGTGAAATTTGGTACACTTAAAGTTTATATAGAGAAGGACTGGAGAAAGCTAAAATGTTTTTATAATGTGTGTTACAAATAAGTACATTATATTAAGTTAAATAAAACGTTCATACTGTCAATGTCAAAAAGACTGTCAATGTCAAACTCATAGTTTGTGATCATATGTAATGTAACCTCCATGGATCAAACAGTCGCACAGAGTAGATTGTCGCCAAAGAGTTTATAGGTTTATATTTGACTTTTTAGGAGAGAAGTGAGGTTGTCATTTTATTTAGATTTTCTGATTTTTACATTTTTGCGAGTTTCGCCCCTTACAAGAAGTCCTTTACAACTTCAGTAAAGCCTACTATCAATTTACTGGAGGCGTTTTACAATGAGAGAAATGAAATTTATTTTGAATGTGCTTCATGAAAACCACAGATGAGAAACTTATCAATAGGCGACATTGGCAAATGCGCTAATCTGTGCGCCATGCCATGAAAAAATAAAAAAAAGTTTATATTTAAATTTGAATTTCGACCACCGGGCGATCTCTAATCTAAACAAATTTTACCATTATATAAATTCGTCTCTTAAATCTTACGTATGCTCTGGTGTGTAATGAACTTAACCATAAATTTTATTTCTTTTTTTATTATAGCGAATCTAAAACTGTTTAGTGGTTTTAAATCATTTGCAGTCACATGTAAAATGTTTTGTAAGTATTGAGCAACTGTTAATGGGTCATGTTTTAACGCTATTAAGTACAGACTACTTTAGTATTTGAGCCACTAAGTTGTAAATTAAGTTGTAAGTTGTTTTACTAAGTACATCTCTTGTTCGTTATATTGTTATTATACTATTGTGTATATCACTAGTAGCAAAGAATATGTAGAAAAGAGGGCCCACTCAGTTACAGAATTGCTTACTCTCGGCTGGATACGTAAGGGGGCACGGCAATGCTCCCGTCAGGTCGAGCACAGCCGTACCATCCTTTTCTCGAAGCGACTCGCGGCACTTTTGACCCCCCCTGTAACTTCATTGCGAATAACGCTAGAAGTCTGAATTTTCAGTGACTAAGAGGTCATAATACAACTACATATATTTCCAAATTACATTCAATGTGAACCTGTAGTTTAAAAAGCATTGCATGCCAAATTTCCTTGATTTTGTCACTGACACACTCACCGATCATCAAAATTATAAGGTACTTCTAGCAGTCTCACAAACTTCAAATTTTGAATTTTAGTTAGCGTTTAGTCTATAAAGGAAGGAATTTCATTAAAATAAATGCTGCGAGCGCCCACATGCTGTTCGAGTGCGCCCCGAAACGCTAGTTATATGTTTATGATTTTCGTTTCATAATCTCGATTGCTATTATTGGTTTGATGATTGAAAGGCTTACTTATTTATTTACTGATATTATTTGGATAATATAAAATTGATATTATTTGAATATTGTTTGGATAATTTTAAGGCATACATACCTTTCAGTACTTATCTACGCTTTTAGCTGATATATTACCCGAGAAAACAAACACCCGGACAAGATATATTACCCGAGAAAAAAAAGGAGTATGACCTACAAAAAGAAATGAGATCTCATCAAAAACAAAAAATGTAAAAAATGCCAAATCTCGCAACGCAGTTCTTCCACTGCAAAAAGATGTGAGATCTCATGTAAAACCAAGTCAGTTATTTTAGTTAGTGTCTGTGGAAGCACCTATTTAACAACTTTGTTATAAATTGTTATCTCATCAATTACCTATCAACATTTATAGTAACCGTATCAATATTAGACTATCCGTATCTGTATTAATATTATCCGTATCAATAGAATCCGTATCAATATTAGAATAATAATATTATTGTCTATGTGCCCGAACCATCTAAGCATTCCTCTCTTTTTTACGTTAACACTGTCGTCCAACCCTCGGGGTTATTACCTAAAAATCAGCAGATAGCGACAGCCAGGCGATCACGCGATCGATGCCTAATTGTAATAAAAAATTGGTATCATGTATGACGATTGCGTATCTATTATTCTATGAGCGTAAAATGCATTTGTCGCGGTAGATTTAGTGCCACTATACAAATTACATAGCAGAAATTCTCGTTTTGACAGCAGATATCGCGCGATATTGGCTGTCGCATGCTGACTGCAAGTTACAGTAATAAGAGTAATAAGCGTGCCTGTCATACTACGTATCTCTTCATTGCTTATTTAGTCTGTAAGGGTGACATATTTTAAGAGATCTAAATACTTACTAATAAAAACTAAAACCAGACTAAGAAAAAGCATGTTATAACGTTGTCTACCATTTACTACCATCCAATGTAGCAATAATAAAATTATTTCTCGTTTAGTCGAAAACTGGCGGCCGTTATCCTTTCTTTTTTGCTTGTTATCGTCATATGCAAGGTTATTTCGAAATGATGGGGAAATATGAAAGTGTATTAAAGTATACCGACAACGGAAAACTTGCGTTCTACAGCTTCGCTATAAGTCAATAGTTCTAATGAACAAGGCGAGGCAACCCTAATATCAGCGTTTTTACGTCACTAGCAAATCTTTGGAATATAGGGTGTAAGGGGTTGTACATATTTTTTCTATTAAATAAATATTTCTTTATGTATGCAAACGAAAAAAACGTTTTCCGTAATTATTACATCTGCAATATAACAGTCTGTGACACGTTGAAACCCGGCGGATGTAACCTTGTATATTGTTTTATAGTTACACTTATATAAAGATCGTTTGTATGTGTGATATCGTTAATGTTTAGTTCGAG
Source organism: Zeuzera pyrina (assembly GCA_907165235.1). Classification (NCBI taxonomy): domain Eukaryota; kingdom Metazoa; phylum Arthropoda; class Insecta; order Lepidoptera; family Cossidae; genus Zeuzera; species Zeuzera pyrina. The sequence goes on along the minus strand of OU015646.1, from coordinate 8,114,466 downwards.
AATTATATAAAAATCTTCGTTTCTTAGAGTAAGTAGACCGGCGTGGTTATTACTTAAAAATTTGTAGACAGCGACAGCCACGCGATCACTGCGCGATCGGTAACTAATTGTAATAAAAATTGATATGATGTATGACGATTGCGTATCTATTATTCTATGACCGTAAAATGCACTTTCCGCAGTAGATATAGCGCCACTATATAAATTACATTATACAAATTCTTGTTTTGACAGAAGATATCGCGCGATATTTGGCTGTCGCATGCTGACTGCAAGTTAGGTATCAAGCGTGCGTCTATCTCAGTTCAAATAAAAGTCTTTGCTATTAGCACCGTAGTGGATTTTTTCCTTATTTATACTTCGTTATGTTCGTTCACTGTTAATTACTTCGTTTTAACAGTTTACTCATTAACAAGATTTAATGACAATGTATGACATCAATACAATGTACTTGAACATAGTACGATGTACCATCGTAGATTCATTACAACGACTTTCACATACATATGTTAAATGACCATTGACCAAGGTTTATTTATAAACAACACGGTGTCACAGATTAAAAATATTGTTTACTATTTTATCCGTTACTAGTGACGCACCCCGGCTTCGCACGGGTAGAAATTTTTTTTTAAAATAGAATACAGACCATATTACTCGCTGATAATGTAGCTTTCCATAGCTGAAAGAATTTTTGAAATCGGTTGAGCAGTTTTGAGTTTATCCATTACATACAAACAAGCAGTTTACCTCTTTATAATATTAGTATGGATTTGTTATTCCGTTATTCCGGTAGAAATATCCATAGAATGTAATTATGCAGCAACATGACAATAATACAATCATGGCTTTCGGTTTCAAATTCTCTCCGCTTATTTTATACTAGCGACTCGCTCCGTCTTAGCGCGGGTTGAAAATTTTTTGAAAAAAAAATAGAGCCCATGTTACTTGCTGATAATGTATCTTTCTATACATGAAAGAATTTTTTAAATCGGGTGAGTAGATTTTGAGTTTATCCATTACAAACAAACAATCAAAATTTTTCTCTTTACAATATTAGTGTAGTTAGATTGGTGTAAGCATTTAAGGTAGGTACCTACCCCATAGAAAGCGATAATTAATTACTTTTCACTACCATTTGCCTCCAGGAAGACTCAACTTTTTCCCGCGACTTCATCCGTGTGGTTTAATTCGACTTACATTCTTAAGAGTTTGATAAAAGCTAAAATAGGTGTTTAATTATTTTTAATGAAGAATATTTGTGCTAAATTTCAATTCAATGTAAAAATAATTTCATTTTCCTATACGAATTGTGTAATACCCCCCTCCCCCCCCCCCATTTCACCCTTTAAGGGGTTGACTTATGGAAAATCTCTTCTTATTTTGGCACTACGTCACAAAGGGAAGTGCTATCAATCTTTTTTTGTCCATTGTTCTCTTTTTAATGAGATTAAATTGTGAATCCACCAAATAAACCGTTGTAGTTGAATAAATATACTTATCTCAACGCTGTATCCCTAAAGGGGTAGTCAGGGAGGACGGAGTGCCAAGCTTCGTTGTCCGTACATACTTCTTTCGCCTCCTCGAATCTCATCAAACATTTTTGCCTTGGTTCGGGAGTGCTTTCAACAATATAACTTATTTAAGCATGCGGCTATATATTTGGATAGATTCGTCAATATAGTTTCTTATAATTATATATCGCACCTTTACAACGAAAGGGACCTAATTTATACTCCCTTTCACAATAACCTTGTATATGTAATCTAGGGAGTGTTTTCCATATACATTTTTCAATATCCTTAAGAACACACTCGTAAAATAATTTATTAGAAATACCTACTCAACCATGTCTGTTTTTATTACAGAAAAACCAAAGATGGCGCCGAAAGATCTGTCATCTGACACAAGCAGCGATACGACACGTACCATGTCAAGTGGTGCGGATAATGATACTACACCAGAGAGCGCGAAGGACTCCATGAACAGTCTCATAGATAAAACTATAGACAATGAGAACTGCGTTGAAAACTGTATTAAAGTTGAATGCTCTCTAGCCAATCAATGCTCCATGTCCTGTGCGGACGATACAACTTTAAAACTGGAACAACGAAGAAACGTGTGCTGCAGTAAGTTTCATTAATAAATAACTAACTATCGCCCGTGATTTTGTCCGCGTGGAATTAAAAAACAGGTCAAGTGCATGTCGAATGCATGCATGTTCCGTAGTTGGAAAACACAATATTCATTTAATTGGCAGCAAAAATTAATTTGTATTAATATATATTTACCGTATTTGTTTCATAACATTTTTCAATAAATCTGCATAAAACGAAGTTATTTCTGCGGTTAAAAATATTGTTGTATGCATAGACTAGATGTAGATTGCTTGTAGGGACTTCCGCCAGGCTGGAGAGGGGCTGTCGGTTTCCCTCGAGTGGTTTCATTCAGCCCTGTTCCCTGGGTTGAGCTCTAGGTACTGCTGGCCTGATGGTCCTCTCTCCTTAATTTCATTAATGAATATTCGGTTTTTCTACAAAATCTGAGGATATCTCTTAGTTTGGTTGTCCTCAGTTCCCTATCTCCAGTGTGTCTGACCCTAGTGTATTGAATCTAATGCTGGCATACATATTACATTTTGCTATGAAGTGTATAGTTTCTTCCCCATTGCAATGTTTGCATAGGGGATCTGGTGTTAGTCTGAGTAGTAGGGTCGAGAAATAAAAAAGGTTCTCGACCTTTTTTATTTCTCGAGGAACGAGAATTCACGACCAGGATTTCTCGAGTTTCTCGAGTATCTCCAGAAATTTTGATATTTTTGATAAAACACGATGTTATTTTCAAATTTTGGCTTTATTACAGATTAGACTGACAGATGAGATCAATTAAATCAAATGGTAAATTTTTAGTTACCATAAGTTGCACTTATTAATTAAAATACTTCTCAAACGTAAATTAACCATGCGTTGACAATTCAATTGACTTAAAATCATTTGTTGATCGTGAACGACAACTGATAAAACCTATGTACGAAGTCCGTGCGGTCGGCTGGGTGACAGCGATGTGATACTCTAGACTCGTTACTTATTATGAGCGTGTTTTTTTAGTTACCTAACGCACGGAATTAAATTTTCGAGTTCTTGAGGCGTTGAGTTTTTTTTCCGTCTCGACTAAAGACAAATTTCTCGAGAATTTTCGCCTCGAGAATTCTCGAGCAGAAACCCTACTGAGTAGTGATATAGGTGTCGGTTTAGTGTGCAGTGACTCGTTATGATACCTACCAGTCTTACATCACCTTTATCCAGCCTTAGGATATACATAGCCTTTGTTTTGTCTTTTTCTTCAAAGTATATCTTGGTTTGATGCTTAGACTATAAATAACTCTAGACGCCGCATCCAAGCAGCAACGTTGCGGTAAATCAGATAAGCTGCACATACGACACATAATTATTATTAGTTTTTTTTTTATAAAAGTGGGGGCAAACGAGCGATCGAGTCACCTGATGGGAAGTGACCACCACCGTCCATGGACACCTGCAACGTCCGGGGAATCACGGGCGGGTTGCTGGCGGGAGAGACAGACAACCGGCACTGTCACTCACTGAGCAAAACACATCAGCAATAGATGCTGTTATTTCATCTCAATATTCTGTGAGAGGATCATATTTAACCGGGCGAGCCGGCCCGATTCGTGCTGCAATGCAGTATGGCTCTACCACGCATATAATCCATATACACACATGTAAATAGATAAGCCTATGGGCCGCCATTTCGTTAGGAAAGTGCACCCACACATCTACATTTCATTTGATTTTATTTGCCTCACTTTGTAGTAATGGGCTAATGGAACAGGCTGAACTCTATGGTTGAATGCGTTACAATACAACAGCTTTCCAAAAATGATACAACAATACTCTGTACTTTTGAGAATTTGCCCTCTACTTCATTTTAAAGAAATTTCCAAAATTCGTTTACCGATAATATATGCCAGCAAATGATGTCCACAAATAAGCATTCAAGGCGATAGCAATAAGAACTACTCGGAGAGAGAGACACACCAAAGTCTCGTCTCTCATTACAGTTCTATTAATGGTTAATAAGTCCAAAAATATAGCCTCTTCAACTGAACCTCTCCCTTTTATTTTGGTTTTAGTCAGATAAAATATACATTAATAAATATTATTAATACTTTAAAAAAATCAATGATTTTTTGCTTAATATGCCTAGTTTCTGACTTATCATGCTTTGTCAATGCGACCGACAAACTATAATTTAAAAATACCCTTTTAACAAAATTTTAAAAAATACATTAAAATCGGAGTAGTTTTGACCTCGTCACTAAAAAGCTAAGATAACCCCATTACTCGTATATCGTAAAATAATTACATCACTAACGCATGCACCAATACGTAACAAATCCTTTTTAATCACGGGAATACAACCATGACAAAGGAATCGACCTGTTCAGCCAAGTTTTTACAATGAACAGCTGACAATGAATGACCTAGGTACGGATCACATAAGGAATTCATCACGCAGTTTGCATACTAAAAATTAACAATAACACAAACATCATTATGCAGCTTTTTACATCAATTTGTATTCTAATTCATGCTTCGAATTAACGTCGCGTTTTTTATGAGAACTGCAAATCAAAGTTTGTCTATTCGTTTATAATTTAAACAATGCTCGTCTTCATATGGATTGTGATGGTTTTGTATCGTTTTATGACGTTACAATGACATCGTGTTATGTGTAGACGTCATTTTATAATTTAACGGTATTATAAAACGGACGGAGACTTTGCTCTAGGAGCGTGTCCGTTTTTCGTTGACCTAGTTTCTAGACTTGTACTAATGTGCGTGACTAGGGAAGGGTCATAGTACAACACACAGCTGAACATGGCATATTTTTATTTTTGTGAATACCAGTAACCAAAACACTTAAGGTTTGCGAGTATTTTGCAAATAGTTATTTCTGTTTTGTACGTCAAGTCGTTCATGAGCTGACAGGAATTACAACGACTGTTACGTTACGCTCAATGAGATGTAAAGAGAGATACGAAAATTCACAGACACACGATAATAGGAGCGACCGCTATAATTTTTTTTTTCTCTTTATGGCATGGCACACAGCGCATTTGTCAATGTCACGTATTAATAAGTAGAATCACAAGTAAATTAGTTTTTTCTTATCGTAAAACTTTTCCAGTAAAGTGATAATAGGCTTTACTGAAGTTATAAAGGACTTCTTGGAAGAGCGCGAGAACTTCAGCTACACATGTTTATTTAGACCTACTGCATTCTTTTCACTTATACAGTACTTTATAGTACAATATAATATCACTTTTGTATTTTAAAACCCCCGAAGATGTAAGAAATAGAAAATCTAAATAAAATGACAGCCTCACTTCACCCGTTCCCGCCAAAAAGCCTATATCTTATTTCATGTATGAAGAGATATGGCTGACACATCCATAGAACGTAACTGGTGAATTTTCAATACGGCCCATAAATGACAATGTCCAAATTCGCTACCACTATAAGTAACTGTTATATTTAAAAAATATACTTTTAAACTTTCGCGTTGCATTATAAAATATCTAAAAACACGGGAAATTAACGCGATTACCTTTTATTTTCGCTTGACGTTTCGACCGAGTTGCATCGGCCGTGGTTTCAAGTATACTTGAGGTCTCAAATAACTAGACATTCATTATGGCTGAACAAGGCTGTAGACATTGACGTTTCTCTGCTTTATATTACATTATATGCAGATTTATAATAAAAAATGACCGTATCCGCTTGCATTCCACTTAACTTCTGTAGTCGTTTTGCAAAATCTCGCGATGCGCGTACTATTTTTTGGTAGGCACTTTTAATTTTTTTTTTTGTATTATCTTTAGAATCATTAGCTATTTCGGTTTAGTAATACTATTTCGAAGTGCTCTTAATAGCTCATACAGTAAAATAAATATTAATACTAGGCATGTAATTTTGAGCATTGTCATTTAAAAAACAAATTTTATTTGGTGTTTCGTTTCAAAATTGGATAAGAACACTTACGAAATCATATCAGTGACCGTTTATTCGTCTGTCCTTGATTATCTGACACCAACAGAAACAGTTATTTGGAACAGTTATATTAAACGATGACCAAATGACAAATGTTAACTTCAAAAGTCGCGTTCTCACTTTTGGGGACCAGTTTTGGACGCCTAAACAGAATGTACGAAATAAAACAAATTTTTTAAGCACTTCGTTCGGTTGAAGGTTATCAAATGAAAGTACTATCTAGTAAACCTGTGTCGGTCGTCATTGATTCGATCATTTGATTGCAATCATTTCGTCCGTCAAGTCAATAAAAGATCCGTCAAAACAATAGACCTTGGTGTGATTATTGACGATAAGTTAAAATTCACTGACTATGTTAATAGTATAACATCTCGTGCTTTTCGATGCCTAGGTTTTATTTGTAGAGCAAGCAAAGAGTTTAAGGATGTCAAAACATTGATACATCTTTTCTCAGCATTCGTCAGGCCCATACTAGAGTATGGATCTGTTGTTTGGTCTCCATTTACAGAACAACACATCAATCTTATAGAAAACGTTCAACGAAAATTCTGTAAATGCTTATTACACTATTCTATCTGTTCTGAGGATGTGAACAGTGTCGGCGATATACATCACCAATATAAATTTAGTACCTAACTTAATCAGTCGCAGACGGGTGGCCGACCTATTATTCTTTTACAAAATTATCAACGGAATGACTGATTCGCCGGAGATTTTGGCTGACTTTGGTTTTATTTATGCAAGGGTTGAGCTGAGAGCGAGAAGATTACTACCAGTTAAAATATCAACCAAAAATTACATCCATAATGGACCCAGAAATAGAATTGCCAGATTGGTGAATCAATACTCTCCTGATGTCAACTTTTTTGAAGAATCCCTTTCGTCATTTTCATACAAAAATTGTTATGACATCTTTTGTATTTAAGTTCATATCATAATGCGACTTACTTAAATTTATTTTATGTGTTTAAGGTGTATGTATAATGCCGATTGGCGTATATAAATAAATAAATAAATTGCGATACACGGTTGGTTAACTTTTATAACACAAAAAAATATCAAAGAAACTTCTTTTAAAACGGAGATTTACATTTTTCGGAGCAATGCCATCGATTTATATTTTAAAATTTTCTGTGTAGTTTACTTTAAGCATATTTCTCAAAATGACAGTTGGATTTTTTAAAACTAATTATAGTTTTAAAATAAACGAAAATAACTGTTTTTTCGTATTTTTGGTAAGCTAGCGCGCTAACGTTTGCGTAGAGCAGATCTATGTTAGATTAAATTATTGTTTATCAATGCGTCGCCTTAAGATACATTTTTAACACTTGTAGAAAATTGGTGTTCGAATTGCTGTCCTCATCCTAAACCTTATCTCCAAAACATCATTTCTGGAAAATTTTGAAAAACTTGAGTCGTCGTCGCCCGTTGTCCACATTATAGAACTAAGTAATAACGAACACAAAATTATTTCATACTAGCGACTTGCCCCGGCTTCGCATGGGCATAAATTTTTTGAAAATAAAATACAATTCACGTTACTCCCTAATAATGTAACTTTCTATAAATAAAAAAATTTTTGAAATCAGTTGAGTAGTTTTGGAGTTTATCCGTTACATACAGACAAACAAAATTTACATCTTTATAATATTACTAGCGACTTGCCCCGGCTTCACATGGATAGAATTTTTTTTGAAAATGATACACAGCCCATGTTACTCTCTGATAATGTAGCTACTATAGGGGAAGGAATTTTTGAAATTGGTTGAGTATAGTTTTTGAGGTTATCCATTACGTACAAATCATTCTTTTGTACCTGTATGTCACTGAACTCCTAAACGGCTGAACCGATTTTGTTGAAAATTTTTGTGTATTGGAGCGGGTCCATGGATGGATTAGATTCATAATTGGACCCGAAAGGTGATGCTGTAATTGTGTTCTAGGATTTTTGAAGTGAAAACTTTTATAGGCACGTTCGGCGAATTTTAGATGGGTAAAATGTTATGGTTGAGTGTCACCGACATGCTGTTGCGCGCGCAGCTAACACACATACACACACACACACACACACGCACGCACGCACGCACGCACGCACACACACACACATTGTATATACTAAATTGTCAGCCATCTATAGATATATGTTCTATACTACCTATACATATATACCTTGTATTTATTGTTTTTTTTTACATTATTTCATAATTTTAAGTTTTCACTTCTATCCTTACCTAACACTGCCTTTTTTTTAGCCCTCTAATAGCAGGCAAGCCAACGTTCGAGCAGGACGTTTGTCGGGTCCGCTAGTTTAGATAATTTTTTCATACATAACAATACGTTTCCATAACAAACTTTTCTTCATATTAGCAGTATTTACAATAAACAGAAAGCTCCATGAGAAACTTTGCTTATCAGTCGGCGGTCAATATTTTTGTATTGTTAAATGTTATAAAAATCATTGTATTTGTCCTAAGTATACGTAATTTTTACTATTACGAAAATAAATTATTAATTTATTTTAACGTAAAGAACATACATACGTTAATATTTACAAACTTATATCTACACATTATCTTAAATAATAGACTTCCTCAAAATTTCACCAGTAGACTGGCAGCATTGCCTCTTTGAATAGCCAAACTGATTCGTTGGCGGAGGAAGCTGCAAAGTTACATTCTAAAGTCACTCAGACAGTTTTAGTGTTGTATCAATATAGATTAACAATCGATTAAAAATTGAAAATCGGAAATGGAAATAATACTTTTTGTTTACTATAGTAATACTGATAGTGACGAATCGTGTCGTTGAGAGTCAGCCAAATGTCAATCGATAATATTTAATTACAATTACTTAAAATTTATCAGAAGGAATTGTTTTTAGCAATATGTATATACTTTGATATTAATTAATTACTACTCTAACTTAGATAATATTTACTTACAAAACTTGTTTATCGGCTGTGTTTTGTCAACAATATCCAAACCATAAATAAATAATGTCTGTGATCTTGTTGTTCAGTGTCAGATTGCCATCTGTAGTTACAATAACATTTATTAAAAATATGTGCCTTTGTTATCTATGTAATATTACTTAAATATTACTAATATTCCAACTCTGTTATATGTAACTTCCGCAATTTAAATAGGTAATCCAAAATATTACGTTTAAGAAATGGCTTAAAATTAATATTGAAAAAAATATAATTGACTGAAAATCAATTAATAACCGAATAGCAAACTTTTAGATTTATCTTGTGACATCTCTAAAAATTGATATTTTGCATGAGCATTCAATACCTTCTTAGGCGGAATAGATACATACATTATTTTGCATAACTTTTTTATATATATTACATATACATATTATTTTGTATAAATTTTTTTATTGATGACACAAAGGTACTGAACTGTTTTGTCTTTACCTCTTTTAGGGATGTCGGAAGAGAAAAAAAATATCGATATATCGATGTATCGATATATCGAGGAAAAATATCGATATATCGAGGAACAAATATCGATATATCGGACAAATTTTCAAAAAATTTTGCGGTTTTAAAATAATAATATATTTAGTTCAGCTTAGCTCAATTATGTCAATAGTAATTTTTATACAAAATGTATATTATTTTAATGTACAAAAATCTCAATAAAAACGAAGGTATTTTTATCAGTATTCCTTTTTATTAGGCAAAATTACAAAAATATCAAAAACTAAAAAGCTATCTTGTAACTAATATTTTTAAGATCTATTTATTATATCAGGCAAATCAGTATTTGTCCGGTAGCGAAAGTAGAAAAACTCTGTTCTTTACATGCTCCGCTGCCAGCCCGCTTCTATTGTTAGGAAACGCCAGATTTACGGCAGAAGCCACCCTCTGAAGGTACAGAGGAAGCCGTAAGTGTCAAGTATTTAAGTGCCAGAATCGAAAGAACTGGAGTAACATGTCTCGTGTCTATCCGATTATAATTTTCAATTATGATGTATTTACTGCCGCTGATTTCTGCTATCGATCATGAAGTCACTACTTATTATCGCAGCGATTTGTCAATGGATTTTTTTCAAGCCGCGGGAAATTTAAAATACTTTCACGTGACTTCATTTGTCGCCGAAAACGAGCGACGAGCGCTGCAGGAGGCTGCACTTTAACACAAAGTATCTTCAAAAGAACTCACGAATGAAAGTGATGGTCGAGTGCCGCACACACATACACATACACGCAACGCCAACAAAACATACTAGTCAATAGTCATAGACAATAAAGTTTTTTTTCTTTCGTTCCTATCTTTTACGGTTTTGGTTTATACTATATCGTTTTTAATACAATTTTCGATATTGGATATTTTGTATCGATATATCGGATCAAAATATGTCGGCTAAAAATATCGATATATCGATACTTTTTCAACAAGCCTAGCCTCTTTATGTATAGATATACATAAAGAGGTCAGGCCAAAACAGTTCAGTACCTTTAAGTGTCATCAATAAAAAAATTTTTGAAACAGGTATATTAATACGTGAAGTTAATAGTTCGGATCCCATTTTATGAATATTGCGGGCACGGAGGAGTGTGAGGTTTGGCATAGTTTTATGTTCATACTGCCAATGTTAAAAAACTGTCAATGTCAAACTCTTAATAGTTTGCGATCATATTACATGTAACCTCCTCGGATCAAACACTCGCATAGAGTAGAGACTGTCGCCAAAGAATTTGTGATATGTGTTTATATCCACGATTGAATTTCGTCCACTGGGCGACCTCTAATTATAGTATACTAGCGATCCGCCCCGGGTTCGCACGAGTACAAAAATTATTTTAAATAAAATGTAGCTTTACTCACTGATAATGCAGCTTTCTACAGATGAAAGAATTTTTGAAATCGGTTGAGTAGTTTTTGAGTTTATCCATTACATACAAACAAACGAAGTTGACCTCTTTGTAATATTAGTAACATAACATAACATATTTTCACGCTGTATCCCCAACGGGGTAGTCAGAGAGGACGGAGCGCCAGAAGTCGCGATCCTTACACACCACTTTCGCTTCCTCAAATCTCATCATTCTCTTCACACATTTTCGCCTAGATATGCGAGTGCTTTTGACATTTCCATCTGCTAACACTCTGGCTATTTGATTTTCATAAGTCAGCCTTGGTCTTCCTTGGCTTCTTTTACCATTCACTTTCGCTCTGTAGATTTTCTTCGTCAGTCTTTCATCACTCATTCTTTCCAAGTGCCCGAACCATCTAAGCATTCCTTTCTTCATTTTTACAATAACACTGTTGTGCAACCCTGTCATACTGCGTATCTCATCATTGCTTCTCCTGTCTGCAAGCGTGACACCGCACATATTTCTGAGAGACCGCATCTCCACAGCATTTATCATACTTTAACTTGATTTCGGGCATATCCATACCTCACTACCGTACAACAAAGTTGGCATCAACACCGCATTGTGGATGACCATTTTAGCAGTGTTAGATATATTCATACTACCCACTAATGCGGACAGAGCACCGTTCACTTTATTGCCAGCTGCTACCCGTCTCGCCACATCCAACTCACATCTTCCATCCCTCGAAAACGCACTATAATATTAGTATAGATATAAATTGAATAGACTCAGATGTTACTTTGCGGAAATCCATTTAATTCCAAAATTGCAAACCGTCCAATCGACATATGCTTCCACTCTCAACGAAGCATCCCCAGGAAATTCCACAGACCAGACTCCAGCACGAAAGCTAACTAGTTTTAGTAACAGATTTTGGTGTTTAGTTTAGTAACAAATTTCCGACATATCTATACTAATATTATAGAGAGAGACAGCAGATTTTGTACATTTATTTTTATGTGAAGGGCAATCTCTGGAACCACTGCATCTATTTGAATATTTATTTCAGGTGGCCATGGGCTAAATATTACGTATTCAACCCGGGCAAAGTCGGGACGCTCCGTTAGTTGAAAGGTCTAGGTCTCTTTTGCTTTGAGCTACAGGAAAAAGCCACAGGTAGTTATTACATAAAAATACATGTGTATGATATTTGACCCCAATTATTTGAATAAGTTATGCGAATCCTTGCAAGTTATCCGCCTATTACTGTATTTAGTAATACCTACCTTCCACAATAAAAATACTCCAGACAATTACACAGATTGCGTGACCCCAAACTACGCAGTAAGCTTGTACTATGGGTACTACACAACGAACTCTGCGGGAGTTTCCAGTAACACCCAGACTCCAAGCCAATTTAGAAAAGTTCGTTTCCTAAATTGACCTTGACTAGGGATCAAATCCGGGACCCTACTTTGGAAAGCAGATGCTATGCCACTGCGCCAACGGGCCAGTCAAAAACGAAGGAAAGTTTCGTATGTGTATAACCTCCACCAAATAAGAATTTGAAAAATGGCCCATCTTTATTTTTCCTAGCTTATATGGTTTTGAAGTCCTTGTATCGCCAGACGCAAAAACCGGTACATACGTAGATACGCTCACGCTGTAACAAGGTCAAAGACAGGCGAGTACCAATATCAATGCCAGGGTCATTTCACTCCATACAAAAATTGTTCATATGAATTTTTGGCCTTCGCAGTAGTGTAGTCTAGCATAGTTAGATGTCACCACTAGTTATTTACGTCAAGTATTGTTTCGTACATTATCTTATAAGTAGCGATAGTTCAGTTGCATTCGACATTGCCTTATATGTTGAACTTCGTGTAATATTCAAAGTTCAAATCCTAATGTTAACCATTGAATCTTCATTTATTGTTATTACTATTTCATTATTATTCAATGTCATATTACTATTCATTGTTATTAATCAAATAATAACATTTTTACGTAGTTTTGAAGTATGCGTGAAGATTACTTGACAGTTTAGTCTAGTTTTACTAGAGAGCGCTAGATCGAGAATTTCGACTGATACCTCTATTTCCCTATATATATTCTATTCTGTGAACAATAACATCACGGTCTTTACATAATTCTTTCACCTCCTCAAATCTCATCAGTTTCGAAATACACGAAATATATGTAAATAACAGTAAACTAAATCACAAAATAAATAAAAACTACAAATAATAAAAACATTTTATTATTTTTTCGTAGCAGAATAAACCACTCAATTGTAATTTCTATCCGCAAAAAGAATGAAATGAATTTAGATTAAAATATTGTTATCCTCATTGGATATATAACGTTATTTTATAAACTTAGTTCTTAGTGTAAGCTACGATAAAATTAAATAGTAAGTTAGATACTTATAGCTATGGAACACCCCAAACTTTACTTAAACTATCGATTAATATTAATATTTAATATCAATTAATAATTAATTAATTTGTATTCAAACACTTCGTGCTGCAGTCGTGAAGATAAAAAGCAATAGAGAGACGTGGAGCGCTCGAGTTTTGACTTATCTCGAGCGGTAGTGGAGACAGTGGTCTCGAACGTCAAAGAGCGAGATCGGTAGAGTTGCCAGCTGAAATCGGTATATTTGTACCCAAAATCGGTATTTGACCAAAAAAATACATTATACAATCAAATTCGTTTATTTATTGAAAATAAAACTTAAGACTAATTTATAACAATCACACTCAAATATAATTATGTTTTATACCAATATTCTTTGGCCATAGCCTCGGTCATCTTCGAAGTAATTTCACAATCAAAACATTTAGCTTCATAAAAAAGTCTTTTTGAATGTAATAGGCCAGTGATTTATTGAGTAGACAGCTTATTTCACTGTTTTGTTTTCAAAAGATTAATATGCGAAAATATGCGTTTACCGTTAGCGAATGAATGGGGAAGTGATACAATATTAAAGATGAAATTAGACAACAAAGGAAACTTATGAGTTTCATCACCACGCTTTAGTGAACTTACTTTATCTCAAAATAATTTTACATCATCAGGAAATGTTTTGATTTGTTCACAATTTCTTAAAATGCGCCACTCTGTATCAAGGGTTGCCACTTAAAGTGTAAAATCGGTAGAAAAATCGGGAGAATTTTCATGTATACTCTGAAATCGTGGAAAAATCGTTGCATTTCGGTATTTCGGTAGAACAAACCCCATATCGATAGAAATACCGAAAAATCGGTAGGTTCGAGACCATTGAGTGGGGAACAAGCCGTTAGCCGTTCTTTTCTATGACGTCACGAACACCGTCGCGCTCTGCTAGAGGGCGCCAGTGTTCTCTTCTATGTTTATTCATCGGTGTTGCTAACATTAATATATCCTTTTTAGTTCATTTTTGTCCATAATGTAAACAAACAGAAAACTAACCGAAATTTTACTAAATTTTCACCGTTCGCTAGTTTGGCCCATTACACGTAGCGCTCTAATGACACTGCTTGTCTGTTATATACACCAAACTGTGAAATAACATTAATATTATCTTCAATCTAATACAGCACAGCATTGAAAAAATTTAGGTTATTTGTCAAGCATTTTGTTTTTAATTTTGTAATGTTACCTAAAGGTTACCTATGTTGCCAATATTCCTAAATAAAATTAGCATCATAAATCAGTTCACTCTAATATGAGAGTGACACCAGTGTATTGGAAATGTAAGACAGAATAATAATAGAAGAGTATTATTGTTTAGCATGTGCAAATAATAATCTCCTTATTTTTAAGTGTTTTTTAAAAATATAAATTGTACACTTATCATGACGTTTATTATTCTTTTAATTCTTGTGGTTTTTATTGCAGTACAAACACAGAAACAGACAAAAATTCTAAGTGTTTATTTTAGTAATAACTAATAAGTATGATAGCAGCTGCGTCAATTATTTGCGAACTAGCCCATCTCTAGTTATGTTATAAATGTCATAGTCGCCACCTTTGTTTACAATATAGACAAAAATGAAAACAATGGAATTTAGTTTTTTATTGGCGCGAGCTATTCTAATAGTAGTTAAGAGGGCGTACAAAGGTACACTAGCGCCACTCCTTTAAAAAAATATTATCTCGTGACCGAGAAGGAATTATGAATAACGTTTCAATAAGAACCCTCGGTAAGTGTGTCTAGAATTTTTTAATACCTTTTACAAAGTTTCATATTGAGACACGAAGCAACAAAATAGGATCTAGAGGAATGTGGCCGCTTTTCTTTAGATCGAATTTTATTGGTTCGTGTCTCAATATGAAACTTTATAAAAGGTATCAGAAAATTCTAGACACACTTACCGAGGGTCCTTATTGAGCCGTTATTCATAATTCCTTCTCAGTCACGAGATAATATTTTTTTAAAGGAGTGGCGCTAGTGTACCTTTTTACGCCCTCTTAAAGACGGATATTACAAACATTTTGACATGGTGAAATATTTTTTAATGATAATCGCTAGATGTATTTATCACCGCAGTTTGTTACATTTATTATGACCTTTTATGATTTTATACCAGTAAGTTAAAAAAACAATTTAACTGGGTATTTATTTTGTAACAAAACAAATTATAAACGTAATACCATTTTTAAGGCCTAAGATTTTTTTCTCCTTAAAATGGCGCGAAATAGTACAGTTAATCTATGTAACTATTATATAAATTATAATAGATAAATGCTACAATATTTAGTTAATGTAGGTATAAATAATATTTCGTTTTTTAATTATATCGAATTGCTATCTACTCAGCCATAAACATTGTCAAATAACTTAAAAATTCTTAATGATAAACATTTAATTCTGTAATTTTATTGCCTGTCAAAATTATCACTCCTGTATAAGGATAACTTTGACAGAGACAGAACCAGCAATAGAAATACAATATATTTTTATTTTCAAGTGAAAACTTCTTTAGGCTAACTTTGAGCTCTTTTTGATCAGTGAAAAAATTGGCATCATGTGTGACGATTGCGTATCCATTATTCTATGACCGTAAAATACTCTTTTCGCGGTAGATTTTACGCCACTATACAAATTATGTTACACAAATACAAAAAAAACCGTTACTCACAATAAAAATAGATTTATGCTTTCAACTTTTATATGTTTAAAGAGATTATCACCCAAGCTGTCGCTTGACGTGAGGTGAAATATCATTTAAAATGGCGTTCATAAATAATTGCGTTTAGTCCCGGTCACAATGGCATTTGACCTTAGTGTAGTTCCAGCTTTAAAATATGTATTTTAATCGTCATGTCTCTAAGTACAGAACCCTAATTTTATGCCACATCCAACCGAGTTTAATACATTCACGCTCGAGGTCACTCAAGGTACCTCATGCATAGCACGTGCGTTTAATGAATTTAAATAAGAAATACCAAAATGTGATATTAGAATAACATGTAAGACAAATACTATTTACGTAAGTCTGTAGGATTGACAATTATGGTAATAGTTGACCAAATCGCTGTAAACTTGTAGTAATTATTTAATTGTCTGTACTTATAAATACCGGCCATGAGCAAATCGTGCTTTGCTAAATGTGTTCCAAACTGTTAGATGTTGCCGACCGTAAAATAAAACATGATACAGGAGTTCTACGTTTTATTTTTACGCTAGGAAGCGTAGAAAAGAACTTGACATGAAAAATAAATAAAAAAAATTATCTTATTATAATTCATTATGATGAGACAGTATAGAAAAATCTGAAACAATTATATGTAAATAGAGAAATTAATTCTAAAGAATCACGTCATCTTATTTACATATATATGTACCTATATATGTCAACGTACGATTATGAACACCGTTAGTTCATAATCTATCTCGCGATGTTGTAAACTGTCGATAAATTATGAACTGTACCATATTGCTTTAAAACGCATTAATTTTCGATAGTTTACGATCTCTCCATGTCAAACCGTCAAATTATGAACTATTTTATAGCATCACACTTGCATAGGACGGAATACACCTTGCGCGCCGATTGGTTGAACGTCATGTGCTTGCGGCGCCATCTTTAGCTGTCATTCGAATATGAACAATTTGACATTTTTGTGGTTTTTAATAGTTTTCTTGTCGAGAATAGCTAAAAGTTATAATAGAGTTACATTTAATAGTAAAATTAAACCTACGATTATCCAAACGAGTTAAGTTTCAGTGATAAATAACTGTTAGTTGCCGAACATAACCTAACAATAAGTTATAACGAGCTACCGCCAACACCGACTAATCAGGGACGGTTCACAATATTGCGGCTGATAAAATCGGACAGATTGTGAATAACATAAACATAACATAACATAACTTCACGCTGTATCCCCAACGGGGTAGTCAGAGAGGACGGAGCGCCAGGAGTCGCGGTCCTTACACACCTCTTTCGCTTCCTCAAATCTCATCATTCTCCTCACACATTTTCGCCTAGGTATGCGAGTGCTTTTGACATTTCCGTCTGCTAACACTCTGGCTATTTGATCTTCATAAGTCAGCCTTGGTCTTCCTTGGCTTCTTTTACCGCTCACTTTCGCTCTGTATATTTTCTTCGTCAGTCTTTCATCACTCATTCTTTCCATGTGCCCGAACCATCTAAGCATTCCTTTCTTCATTTTTACAATAACACTGTTGTGCAGATTGTGAATCCTGTCTGTAAATGCAGGTTCGTTCTCAATTTGTCGGTTTGCCATGGATAGATACATTATAAACTATCGAAAATTATTACGTTATACCGTAAGCAGTATGGTACAGTTCACAACATATCGACAGTTTACAATACCGCGAGATAGATTATTAGCTAACGGTGTTCACAATACTACGGTGACATATATACATAAATTTGTATGTTCATATGTCCCCACAGATATTGCTTTTAATTTTAAGCGATTTCAACATAGTATGAGATATGGGATGGGATTCATCACAGTTACGCACGTGAAATGGGCTAGGCTGTGTTCCCTCTATGCCAGGCTGTTTTTAAGAAAATGCAATATGGTGTCTGTAGCTTCACATAATGTTAAGAAGTACAAAAACATTAAAAAACGTGGCTGTTGCAAAAATTTATGTTTCGTATAATATACATTTTTGAGACAATAATGTAACATGAAGCATTATTTCTCATATTAAAAAATGTAAATAAAAATAATACTATTGTTGTTGTTTGTAAGATTATTCTTTAAGAGGGAAGGCGAAAGGATCTATGCCCATACAGCCAATGTTTTCAGTAATAATAATTCATAAGGCACAACATGTCTGATGTGTAAAATTTGTTATTTCCTCTTATCACTAAGTCCCTAATACTTCTCCAGTAAAGTGATAGTAGTCTTTACTGGAATTAAAAAGGACTTCTTGAAAGAACGCGAAAACTTCAGCTGCATATTTTTATTCAGACCTTTTCCAATTATTTTCACTTGCACAGTTGTACACTCAGTACTATAACGCACAATATACTATAATATTTGTACTTTAGAACTCCCAAAAACATAAAAAATAGAAAATCTAAATAATGTCAACATCACTTCTCCCGCCAAAAATAACGCCAAGAAGTATAGATTTAATTACCTGGCAGCTTCTTCCGCCAACGAATCAGTTTGGCTATTCAAAAAGGCAATGCTGCCAGTCTGCTGGGTAACTTAAGCATGACAGCTCTCTAAGCAGCAACTTTGAGGTAGTCTATTATTTAAGATAATGTGCAATTTTAAGTTTGTAAATATTGACGTATGTATATACAAAAACCATAATCAAGGGAGAATGTAATAGACCTCCGACATCGATTATGAATTCTAGAACTTACAGTTATTCGATCTTGTTAGAAAAGCATGCGTAAACTCGATAAAAATTGTGTTAGAAAAACTGCGAACATAATGTTGCCAAATCCATTGTTAAATTTTATCACTCAGTCAACATTAAAATGCTCCGTGCATTATTTAAATGCTTTACGTAAACTGTTATTACCGTAAAGTGTTTGTTTCCTCGAATACTTAAGACAACCGGCCAAGCGTGCGTCTGACCACGTAAAGTGAAGGGTTCCGTAATCAGGATGAACGTTCACGATTAAAATTCAATTTAGCATTACATATCATTATAAGGTCTAAAACTACCGGTATATGTTTATATTTATATACCTTGAAATTTCACCTTGAAATTTTACCTTGAAAGTTCATCCACATGTATTTTTTTTAATGTACGTTCACGATAACTTGTCAATTGTGGACGGATTTCGAAAATTATTATTTTGTTTGAAAGGATAGTATACTTTCGAGGTGATCCCATTTAAATTTCACCGGTATTGAACCTCGGACTTTGAAGATACGCCAAATAACAACAGCAACACGAACTGGTTATAACCATTAGAATGATGAATCTCTTGCATGTCGTTGCGCTTCAGAACTTAAAAAAATAAGTCAATTGTAGACCTGCCCTAGATATTTATTTAGGTCAAGATCACTCAAAAGGGAAAACTAAAAAAAAATTAAGAAAATAAATTAAGCCGCCTTAAAAAAAACACTGAAAAGTACAAAATAACTATCCTTCACTAATCAAAACTCAAGTGTAATAAAAATAACTTTAAAATTACGATACAAACCCTTACATAATTAAATTTCATTTTGGTACAATTTTATTGAAAATAATGTACAGCCTATGTCACTCGCTGATAATGTAGCTTTCTATAGGTGAAAGAATTGTTGAAACCTTTTGAGTAATTTTTGAGTTTATCCATTACATACAAACAAACAAAGTTTACTTCTATATTTATTTATTTGCTACAACAACAGTTTACAAACATCGAAAACTATTCTAAAAACTTAAAGTATAATAACTAGGCTATGTGAGTTTGGAAACCAACAACAGCCGTACTCGACTTTTACAATGAACCCGCTCTCGCATGTGACTATTAACAATGCTATTACATGTTCTTTTTTTTTTACCAGCTACTTCCCTTGACATGGGCAAAGCCAGGGCCCTTTTATTTCCTACCATACCAGTTCTCGCTTTATTCGTCATCTGGGTATAAACTCTCTCACATTCTTCCTACCTAACTGTTGGTTAGCTACCTGCAATATTTTATTTCATGAAAAAGCCTTACTTCCTCATTTACATTATTCATTTTATATACTATTGTTACATTATTTATTTCATATATACTGTTACAGTCAGTTCTAATATCTAATATTTGTCCTAAACATTGTCTACTTATTTATTATGATAGCTATTACATGTTCACAGAAGGATCATTTACGATCCTCCCGTAAGTATACAACTTCTGGTGAAAAACATCCAGTTTAAGGTCGTAGCTGAGCTCGTTGTACAGGCGACACATCCTCGATAACGGATTATTATGAGAGACGTTAGTCTTAGCTAACGAAAACTTTCGGATATCAAGAGCAACGCAACTCTCAAGTTTATAAAATAATACATTTTATGAACTTGTCCATCCAATTGTTCCATTTGTTTCATCCAATTCATTGATAATAATTTTGTGCAGCAAGACCATATCGCTTCTTTTGTCTTTTCGTCAAACTTTGGAGTTTAAAATATGCCAGTATATCTTCGTATTTATTCAGAGTTACCTCATGCTTTTGTCATATAATATTAATATAGACTAACGACCCGCCCCGGCTTCGCACGGGTAGAATTTGATTGAAAATAATATACCTACAGCCCATGTAACTCGCTGATAATGTAGCTTTCTATAGGTGAAAGAATTTTTTGTATCGGTTGAGTAGTTTCTTTATCCATTACATACAAACAAAGTTTATCTCCTTGTAATATTACGTATAGACTAAGTATTTCCCGCGACTTCGCCCGCGTCCACCCTGAAGGTCCACTCTAAATATCAGTGAAAGAATTTTTGAAATCAGACGAGTAGTTTCGAAGATTCGGTGAGTTGTTTTTGAGTTTATCCATTACACTAGCGACTCTAGCGAGTTGTACAATGTGTGTGACGTCATGTAACTATAGAACGTCTTTATATCTAGGTCTTTATATCTATCTCTTTATACCTAGGCGAAAATGCGTGAGGAGAATGATGAGATTTGAGGAAGCGAAAGAAGTGTGTAAGGACCGCGACGCTTGGCGCTCCATCCTCTCTGACTTACCCGTTGGGGATACAGCGTGAAGATGTGTATGTATACCGTATGTATGTATGTATGTATGTATGTAACACATACAGATTCCATTTCGCTGCGAGCGATTAATAATTTTAAATATGTGATATCTTCTAAGATATTGATACATTATATACATTAAATGCATAACGTACCCAACGTATTTAATTGAAAAAAAATTCGCGTGACTCAAATTATGGATGGCTGAAAAGAAACGCTTCTTCTCTTGACATACACTCCACAGACTCAAAACAGCTCACAGCTCACAAATCACACAAAATTCTCGCTCGAAACTAGTTCAGTCGATCTGTCAGTATTTTTGCAAAATTGTCGTTATGTTATATCCTCTTTATAACATTATAGTTTGTAATAGTAGTTACAGATAAAATAGACATAACAAATGAGACTAAAAATTTAAAGTATTTTTTTCTAGACTGTGTAAATTAGATTAAAATAAATGGTAAATATCGAATGTTAAGTATGTCAAGATTTGAGGAAGCGAAAGAAGTATGTAAGGACCGCGACGCTTGGCGCTCCGTCCTCTCTGACTACCCTGTTGGGTATACGACGTGAAGATATGTATGTATGTATAATATTATGTACCACAGGCAGAAGTCAACGTAAGGATAGCAACAGAAATTATATAGGAAAACATTACGTGTATACAGAACAGTATATTTTAATACTAGATACTATTACTTTTTTTTTTAATTTTTAATAGGCTAATAATTGTTTTGTAGCGTCTAGCGTCATTATATTTCTGAAGTTAGTGTAATTAGCTTTTTTATGGAAGTAGTGACATTTTATTGTATGACATTATATTTTTATAGTGATTAATATTACTGACTATCCCTTTAGCGATACAGCGTGAAGATATGTATGTATGTTTAGTACCTAAAAAATTTAAATTAGAGGAGGCAAATGAGATCCTCTCAACTCAATACGGCCAATTCTCCCCTAGCACTCAATATTTCTTAAACTACTGGACCTCATTTCAATACATAAATAACTGCATGCAAACATTATAAACTTTAAACTTTCGCGTTGCATTATAAACTATATCTAAAACGGGAAATTTTAACGCGAAATACCTTTTTATTTTGGCTTGACGTTTCGACCGAGTTGCATCGGTCGTGGTCTCAAGCAAAGTGTCGCAGCAAATTTCACTCCGTGTCTGAGGTAGATGTTTTGTCATTGTTTTCGGGATACCTACACACAACACTCAGTGTTCACGCGTTTAACCAAAAGCGAAACACGAGGTTTTGTTCCTTGAAAAACACTCACAGTGTCCACACACTTAACCGGATGTGAAAAACGAGGTTTTGTCATTTGAATCACAGGATCCCACATCGTCGATAAATTGTACCCATTTTCACGATTAAAATTTTTATGTCTTGATTTCAATCGCTTCACGCACTACTCTTGGATAAAAATAGCGATCAGTAGAAAGGACTTGAGGGCGATGAAACTCAATCCAGTGATTGGTATCTGATGGAGCAGATGTTCCGCTATCGCTGATTTGGTTGTTTGCCGGTTTTTCACCGCTGTAATATGTTAACCCTTTCAGCAATTGAGACCACGACCGATGCAACTCGGTCGAAACGTCAAGCCAAAATAAAAAGATAAATGCATGCAAACTTTAAAAAAAAAATACATGTATTGTACATGTTTTAGAATTACGCTGTTAAGCCAACGACACGTATTTCTAGTGACTACACACTTAACTCTCTATCTCAAAAACTACTGAACCGATTTTGATGAAACTTGCTTTTTGGTTGGACTAGTTCAACCAAAAAAAATTTTTACAATCCGACTTATAGTTTTTGAGATATGCGCGGACAAATATACAAATATACATACACACTTATGAAATTTGGCACACATGTTTAGAAGCTGGTATAGAGTAACAAACGAGTATACAAAAACTGCAATTCTGACAATATTACATAAATACGGGTCGAATTGATAACCTCCTTTTTATTTGAAGTCGATAAAAATAGAAAAGCGTTTTTTTTTTTGATGATTCTCAAAAATTTATTACTAACTGGGTTTTTTTTGTTATATTCAAATTCAACTTTATTCAAATTAATACAAATTACACCTTAAAATTTAATACAAATCTTAATTAGATTGGTTGTTGCATTTAAACAAAGGGGTGCAATGTTAGGGAGTTGTATTTACAGTTCTCTCTTTTTAGCGGCTGCTGCACTAAGCTCGAGGCTTGTATCGCAGGTGCCTGTACTCATACTAATTTGTAGTGCCTGCGCATTTGTGAATATACCATGCAGTAAAATTATAACAATATAACGAAAAGTCTTTTATAGATCTCCAGAAATTAATTGTTTAATTGTATATTGGCATTCTATAAATAACGTGATATCGTACGTCGTTACTTATCTTTGTCAACAATGAAATATTAATATACATCTATAATTAGTCAAAATCTCAAGATCAACATAAAATTTCCAAGCAAAGACAATAGTGTTTACTCATTTTTTTAAGAAATATACTAATGAGTATATTTCTTAAAAAAATGGATTAGTAATTCAAATTACAAATTATACATACATAATCATAAGAATACGTACATACATACATATCTTCACGCTGTATCCCTAACGGGGTAGTCAGAGAGGACGGAGCGCCAGGAGTCGCGGTCCTTACACACCTCTTTCGCTTCCTCAAATTTCATCATTCTCCTCACACATTTTCGCCTAGGTATGCGAGTGCTTTTGACATTTCCGTTTGCCGTTTCCGTTGTCAAGATAACAGCAGAAATTATATTGACAAAAATTTTAATAGAATAAACCTCGGACCAAGAACTATAATGGAAGGATTCATAATAAGTTACCGCTCGTTTCGCCGTGTATCAAATGAATTTTCGTCGCTTTCTTTCTCATTGGCATAACCACGAGAAAAACAGTTAGCTATAGTAAGTTTAACCTCGCACTCTCAATGTAGTTTAAGTCAATTTATGAGTGGGTCAAATAACTATTTGCAAAATACTCGTAAATCTTAAGTGTTTCATCTACTATTATTCACAAAAATAAAAATATGTCATGTTCAGCCGTGTATCTTAAAGCTGGTAGAGCCATGCTGCATTGCACCACGAATAGGGCCGGCTCGCCCGGTGAAATACCTCCCTCTCACAGAATAACGGCGTGAAATAACAGTATCTATTGCTGTTGTGTTTCGTTCGGTGAATGAGAGTGCCGACCCATTCCCCCCTCTCTTTCCTTTACCACCTTTCCCTATTTCCCTGTCGGCCGGCAACGCGCCCGTGATTCTCCGGATGTTGCGGGTGTCCATGGGCGGCGGTGGGATACTCACCATCAGGTGACAGGTGCTCGTTTGCCCTTTCTTTTATAAAAAAAATCTTTGTACTGTGACCTTCCCAAGTTACGCACATTAGTAAAAATCTATAGAAACTCGGTCAACAACAAAAGAACATCTACGTATATTTTAATGAAGTGATGATATTTATTGAAAGAATTGTTTGCTACGATAACATTAAATAGTAAGTTAGTTACTTATAGCAATGGAACACCCCAAACTTTAGTTAAATTATCGATTAATCGATTAATATTAATATTTAATATCAACTATTAATTAATTAATTTGTATTCGAACACTTCGTGCTGCAGTCGTGATGATAAAAAGCAATTGAGAGGCGTGGAGCGCTCGAGTTTTGAGTTATATAATCTCGAGCAGTAGTGGGGAACAAGCCGTCAGTCGTTCTTGTTTATGCCGTCACGAACACCGTCGCGTTCTGCTAGAGGGCGCCAGTATTCCCCTTTATGTTTATTCGTCGGTGTTGCTAACAGAATTATGTTTCTTTTTAAAGTAACTACTGGCTCGTAGATAAATTTCGATAACATTTTTTAATTATTTTTTTGACATTTATTCATAACAATAAGTATCCTTCTTAACTTAACTTATACATAATGAAACTTAACTTCTATATAACGAAATCCTTACTAACTTACCGCAACTTTCTACTTAGATTAATTTTTCTATTTGAAAGTAAAAAAAGGTCATTGATACTTCAAATAACTACAAGTACAATTTCAACGTGGTTTCACGCACGGGTCTGCGACGGGAGATCTTCCCGTAGATTTGTGGATTGTTCGGGTGATTGGTCACACTCACAGCGATTTTTTTAATGCGATAATTAGCCTTTTTATTCTTCCTTTTGCCAATTTTAAGGTGTATTAAATACATTATTTTTTCTTTTCAGATGCAGTGGGCCAATGTGTTTGGGGTATACTTCTTATAATATTATCCATAAGTGGATTCATATTTACACCATTAGATTTTATGCTGTGGGAAAAATTAAATATGAGACCAGGTAAATTGAGAACTAGTTTATTAGCTATCTATACTAATCGTGATTAACTGCTATAATCATAATCGTTAACAAATGGCAAAACTATTATTTTGAAGGTGTTGCTATTAAATAATAATATGGTATTTTGCAATGTCAAAAAATTTAGTCGAGAAATAATCTAGTTAGCGAAAGCACGTCTTTTAAGGCGACGCATTGATAAACAATAATTAATCCAAAATAGACCTTCTGGTCTATGCAAAAGTGCGCGCGCTAGCTTACGAAAAATACGAAAATGTAGTTATTTTTGTTTATTTTAAAAACTATAATTAATTTTGGGAAATCCAACTGACATTTTGAAGAATATATTCAGATTAAAACTATACAGAAAATTTAGAAACATAAATTTGTCCAATTACTCTTAAAATGTAAATCTCTGTTTTAAAAGAGGTTTCTTTGATTTTTTTTTTCTTCCAAAAGTTAACTAATCCTGTATGTATCGCAACTGTTAAATAAAGTCAAAGAAATGAAGAATCAGGTTACCAAATATCACTTTCTTACGTTTTGTAGTCACTTAAAAAAATGGAGATCCCTGCCGTCAAAATTTCCAATGCGTCGCCTTAATTTTAACTTCAATTTCAATTCTATTCGTCCGTGATGACAGGTTATATGTTCATATAGATAGTAAACAATATAAAACAGTCCTCTGTAATCTGCCAAAAACGTACAGACAGAACATTCAATTAAGATAAAAATAAAAAATTCATGCACCATCAATACAATTAAAACTATAATATTTAAAACGATACAATATCACACACTCGACTAACAATGAACAAGTACCCTTACTCTGTAGTTTTTTCTTGTCATTAATTATAGCTCATTATATCATACCTTTCCAATTTCTATCCATGTCGACATCCTAGAAGAGCGAATAGCTTTCAAGTTATAATTTACTTTTATTTCGATGCTAGACTGTTGCCCGCGACTTCCACTGAGTGAATTTTTTAAAAGTAGCTTAGGTTTTTCTCCTAGCTTGTAGTTTGGGTTAGAGAATAAGGCGACGGTATTTCTCGCCTGTTGTAAAGGGTGACTAAAAGGTCATTCGGGGTCGCAGCCAATCGGAGCGGGGGCTCCAGTCGTCGATCCCTGGGACCCCAAGGACGACAGCGCGTGTGGTCTACGCTTCTACGCTATCACGGCACTGCGAGGGCGCAGTGAGGTTCTAACCGCTAACCGCTCCTTGAGAACTGCTTCGGCACAGCACGAGAAGGGCTCCGGTGCGTTCCGTAGGAGATGCCGGAGTCCCTCGACAACGCGCCGAGGTCGACCACCGCAGGAGCCTTGGTGGGTGAAAGCACCTTATAACCCAGTCTCTCCCCCAGGGGGCTGGGTATCTGAGTGCAGATTTCCCCTGCGTGACCAGAGAAAAAAAGGTTTTCATACCATGTTTCATTAAAATCGACGAATGACGATTTCAAAAATTCTTTTCAAAAAAAAATCTATTCATGCGAAGTCGGGGTGGGTTGCTAGTATATATGTACCTAGTCTTGCCATACATATTGTTACAAGGAAAACTTCGTTTTTTTTCTAATACATAAAAAGCTTATTATTGCAGTGTGCGTTAGTTTATACATTAATATAGTAACATTTTGAGAACATGAGGTTCATTTAAAATTATCTCTATTGGCCTTAAAGTTTGTGGCCAGTTATCGATTGAAACACTTGCTTTCTGCATGGGAAAATCCGCCACTGCCAATCTTATGAAATGTTTTAGGGTCTCCAAATTATCATGGCGTTTAGAGCATGCCATACTCTCTAAAAGAGACCATAAATCATAATCAAATGAATTAAGATCGGGACTAGATGACGTCCAGTCTTCAGCTTTTATGAAGTCAGAAATGTTCCTTTCCAGCCACGCTTGTGTGGATCGAGCTTTATGACCTGGTGTTGAGTCTTGCTGAAAGGACTATTCTTGGTTATGGAACATGGTGTTGTTAAGAGGCTTACTACCTTCTCAAGAATCGTATCTTGATACACTGAGGCCGATGTTTTGATACCGTTTTCACAAAAATATGGCTCGGTCACTCCTTGATATCTAAACCAAACCATTACTGAAGCCAGATAATGCTCATTTTGTACCCTACTAACTAATTGAGAAGCTTTTCTAGAACTTTGAGCATAAACTCGGTCATTCTACTTGTTAAAATGTTGCTCGATAGTACAAATTTTCCCGTCAGTAATAAAATTTTCGGGTACCTCCCTTTGCGTACCGCCTAAGAAGTTGTTTTGATTTTACCACCATTTTTAACTTATCAGTTAAGTAATGACAAGTGCATCTCTTATAACCTGCAAGTCCTAAGTCATTTTTTAAAATACGCGACATGGTTCTGTGTGCTGTATTCGTTTCCCTAGATGAATTCTTTTTCTTTCGGAAAGGATTTCTTCCAATTTTCTCCTTCACTTCTTTGATCGCCTTATTAGTACGAATAACACGTGAATGGCTAAATCTTATTCTGTTACAAACAGATGACGTTGCGTTGTACTTATCAATAGCCCGGTAAACAAAAATATTGGACTAATATCAAGCAAATGGACAGTTTAAAAATTGCATTTGGCTCCATACCTACTTTGTGTAATGCTATCACAGCAATTCGGTTCTCTTCATCACCCAACTCCATTTTAATATCATAAGAACATTTAACAAAGATTAGCGCGAAAATGAGAAAACACTATGTATATTCATATGAGAATGACAGGTTCCAAATTCAAATGTAATATAATTGATTTTTTTATAACAGTATTTATGGCGAGACTGTGTATGTAATGAAAATGGTTTTGTTTGTCACGCAATCACGTGAAAACTACAGAACGTATCGGTATGGGACTATGACCATTCGCCGCGAAATCGTTTGTACGTAGATGGTTTTAGACTATTTATTTTTTGAATTCCATAGACAAAATTTAATTTATGCACAGCGAAGCGGGCGGGTAACAGCGTATATAATACAGTCTATTTTAAAACAACGACTAGTAACAATTTTTGTTATATTGAAATATTTTAAAATACTTCCGGTAGCCAAATAATGTAATGAAAAACCACATTACCACATTAACATTATTAATATACAACTGTAAGTCGTAAATATAACTCTTTTTTTGTCTACCCTATTGAAAATGTCTGTGCACGTCGCTGCTGAATATTATACCTAATCGCTTTTAAAATCGGTAAATCTTTTTTATTTACTAACTGATTTTAATGAAATAGTCACCAAATGTTGCTGGGTCATTGAAAACCACATTCAAATTGATGCAGCAATATTGGAGATTAGCGCGCACAAACGCACAGATAAAAAAAACGTTTTTTAATATTTGTATTATCAGTAGATATAGATACTAATGATAGGTAATTAGATGCATTTAAACTTTTTTCAAAATTTGTGAAAATGTGGACAAAATTGCTATAAATTAAATGCTACTCCTTCAATAAAAATTAAATATTTAAAAAAAATTATGGATGCTGTAAAATAATCATAACGCCAATAAAAAAAAAGCGCGGTCGCCCAGGTACTACAAAGAATGAGTAATGTAAGATTACGACGAAGAAAATCTACAGAACGAAGGTGGGTGGTACCAGAAGCCAACGATCACCAAGGCTGATGAATCAGGATCAAATAGCCAAAGTGTCAGCTGACGAAATGTCAAAAGCGCTCTCAAACCTAGGGCAAACTGTGTAAAGAGAATGATGAGGATTGAAGAGGCGAAAGAAGTTTAACAGTGTTGCGAAATGTATTAAACTTAAAGTTCCTTAATGATTTTGTCAGAAGTAGAAGTTAAAATAAATAAACTCCAATAAATAAACACTAAACTAAATAATATCCAATTTTTAATTTTTCGTATTTCGCTTCCGAGTTTGAGTTACAAAGTCTTTATAATTAGTAATTTTTTTAAATACACAAGAAATTGCAAGCAAAAGCTATAATTTAAACCAGATGATGATAAACAAATTAATTATTCGTGACCTCAGGGTAATTACAGCCTGGGGTCCGAAAAATGTAGGTCCTCTTACGCGTTATGTAAATTTTCTCTTTCTTAAGTTTTAACCTCTCCAACAAGTTCAAGGTTGGACAGCGTTACTGTGTCAAGATTGTTCGCTTGGCAGCCTCGTTTGGAACTTACTATGGAAAAATTATGAATGTTAAAATTACACATTACGAACAAGTAAAAGAGCTTACATGTGTTGTCATACGGCTGTAGAATTGGGAAGACTGTCTTATGGTTGGATATTTTGTGAAATCTTCCGCCATCCAATTACAAAGATTCGCTCAAATAAAATTGGGTACTTACGGCCGAATACTCAAACGTTTCTTAAATAAAACATTAGTTAAGTTATCCTTAGTTTAAGGACGGTCTCAAATTTAATTGGTATTTTCAAACGTAACTCATACATTGTAAGTATCCGCTTATCTAAGACCTTAAACGCTTACTGTATGGCAACACCAGTACAAACAAGTCCGTTTTCGTTTCCTTTTCGATAGTACTACAACAACGTTTCTTTCCAAGCAAGTAACTTACATTTTAGCATATTTTACAAAATCTAATTAATCACTAAAAGCTACTATTTAGTTATTAGTGTATATAATATTATATCTTTCTTATGTGTTTCTGTCAAAAGTTAATTGCCGTTTGAATATGCGGTTTTTGATGTGTTTTCCAATTAAGACGGCCTTAAAATTAAGGATCTATCAAAAGTTAAGCAACTCTCAATTTTTCTTTTGAGTATGAGTTAAGGTTGCCTTATGTTTTTGAGAAGCTCTTAATAATTTAAGAAGCGTTTGAGTATTCGGCCGTTAGATTGTATAACGTTCAAAGTAATAATAAATAAAAATTAAAAACAAAAAATTTAATATGAAATAAAATGGTGTAAGTTGCATAAAGCTGTCGTAACTTCTGTCTTTAGTTTCGTTGAAATGTAAAAGAACACACATACATACATCTTTACATTGTATCCCTAACGAGGTAAAGAATAGAATATATAATAAAGAAGAGAGGACGAAAGTGAGGAGAGGCGCCAAGCTTCGCGATCCTTACATACTTCTTTCGCCTCTTCAAACCTCATCATTCACCTTACACATTTTGGCCTAGGTATGCGGGTGCTTTTGACATTTCCGCCAGCCAACACTGACTATTTGATCTAGTCAGCCTTGGTCTTCCTTGGCTTCTGTTACCACTCGCTTTCGCTCTGTAGATTTTCTTCGTTAGTCTTTCATCACTCATTTTTTCCAAGTACCCGAAGTTTTCATAAAAAAAAGCTATTTACTTTATTATTACCATATTTTCGGTGCAATATTTGATTTGTTTTGAAGCATTCAGTGGCGTAGCAAGTCCTAAATGGGCTCTGTATCAATATTTGTTGGGGATAACTCACAACGATTTTGCGATACGCCACGAACACCTGTACCTGTACTGCTTCTGTCGAGCAACCAGTGAACTAAAAACTACGGTGCCGATCTCGGACCGAGAACCATAACGCATGGAGCCATAATAAGTTGCCATCCTTATCATCGTGTGTTAAACGAATTGTCATGTCTCTCTGTCTACTTCATCGAGCGTAAACAAGAGTAAAACCAGCTATAGTACGTTTGGCAACCTTGCACTATCGGTGTAATTGGTGTCAGTTCATGACCGGCTTGACATACAAAATATTGCATTACGAAAATAATTAGCAAAATACTCGTAAATTTTAATTTACAAAAATCTAAATATGTCATGTTCAGTTGTGTATTGTGGCACCGCGACCCTTCCCTAGTCACGCACAAGTACAGTTAGTACCTACAAGTCTAGAATCTCGCTCCAACAAAAAACGGATTAGTCCATTATGGTTTTTGGTCCAAAGTACCGATTGTCGATAGTGGCCGAAAATGGCAGTGATACTTTTTTTTATTTTTTTTTAACCCCAGCCTGTCGTCCCGGAACCGCCAAAGGCATCACTTCGTGAAGACGGCGATTTGGCTATCGTCGCATAGTCCTCTGCCTTTCTATTTCGTCCATTTCCCTCCTGCCAACAATCTCTCTTAGCATTCCCGCACCCACGTTCCATCCTTCATGGCACGACAGCATATTGGCGATAAGACTTTCTGGTCCCAATACTTTAAAAGACTTCATTGCGGCTGCTCAACCGTTTCAAAAACCTTACACTCAAACACAGCATGTCTGAGAGTGTCCATCTCACCACAATACCAGCATTCGTCGCTGTCCGCCTTCCCTATGATACTTAGATACGTGTTAAACACACCGTGTCCGCTCAAAGCCTGAGGTATTGTAGCATCCACCTCTCCGTATCTTCTTTCTACCCTTCTCTTGTCTCTTGTCCACTTCCCCTTTCCCTTCTCTTTCCACTCACTTTCCCACTCCTGTATCGTTCTACTCCTTTCCTCCTCTACGGTTTTCTTATCTGTATTATAATATAGTCTCTTGTGTTCCTTAGCCAGTATCTCAATTGAAATCATACCAGCAACGACATGTACGGCTTTCGTCGAGAACGTCCTGTATTCACCACATACACATATAGCCATTTGTCTTTGCACTCTTCGTAGCATTTGTCTGTACTTAGCGAATCTTAACGCCTCCTCCCATAAGGGTGCCGCATAAAGCATGACAGAATTCGAGACGGAGGCCTTTCGACACGGAGGTCTGGCTGTGATATACGGACCGATAGACTGATTCAGATTTATTTTTAGACATTTTGAAATGATTTGAGTTTCCTTATTTTTTTAGGTTTCCCGCCGTTCGACTGGTGGGCGGATCCACCAGATGAGGTCAAACTTAGAGTGTACGTCTTCAATGTTACAAACCACGAGAGATTCATGAACGGTCTGGACCCAAAACTGAATGTTAAAGAAGTTGGCCCTATAGTCTACTTGTAAGTACCAAAAATGTACGAAGAGTGAAGGAATTGTTGAAAAAAAATGATATACAAGGTTATTTCGAAAGGATAGGTAAATATGAAAGGGTATTAACGTACCCATGACAACGAAAAATTTACATTCTACACTTTCGCCAAAAGTCAATAGTTCTAGTGTAACACCTTAAAGTTTAAAAAAAAAAATTTCAGGCAATCCTAATATCAGCGGTTTTACGTCGCTAGTCACTAGCAAACATTTGGAATGTAGGTCATAACGATAGGGTTGTATATGTTTTTCTATTATATTTTTTTGCATGGACAATAAAATAAATGTATCCCGTAATTATTATATCTGAAATATAACAGCCAACACTGACACGTTGAAACTCTGGCGGATTTATACCCTCTTTCACAATAACTTTGTATATAATGGAGCTATAGATTTAGTAATTCTGTTTACTTCTCACGATCTTTAAAATTAATGGTTTTCTCTATAAATTTGCTACTGTTCATATTAATGACACGCACTTTAAAATTAATGGTCTTTAGTTTCCATCTTTAATCACTGAAAATGTAATGTAGTGTAATGGCAATAATAAATGCTTGGGAGGCATTTGTGAAGACAAATACAGGTTAAAGTTTAGATTGCTTCATGTTGAGTAAAATTTTACAAAATTCTATTGTAAATTATTTAAAATATTCAGTACAAGTATTTTAGATTTAAAGTGCCACTTTACAAGTTTAAATTTTTTACAACATTAATTTTGTAATTTCTATATGGATTCTCTTTTAGGTTAGGTTAGCTTAGGTATTTTTACCACAACGCGCGAGCTGAGCGAACAAAGCGAGCGTGCCACGGCAGCAGCCGGCGAAGCACCAGTTCAGAATCCGCTACTTACATGGAGCGGTATTTAAATAGGAGGTCGCACTCTGAGGAGGTAGTTGAAGTAGAGTTTAATCTTGAAACATCTCTATTCCCCTCAATCTCTTTTCCTTTTTTGCCTTTGGTATATCTATATATAACAATTTTGTATGTACTAGTAAGTCTATTTCCGAGTTATTGCCAAGAGTTAGAAAGAGACAAAAATGAAACGTTAGTGATCAAAGGTTACTCGAGATTATAATATAATTTGTCTTCAACTATCTCTTCGGAGTACGGTATCCAGCTAGATTCAAAGATTGGATACGATCCATTTCTATTAGCTAGTTTTTTACTTTTTCTTTTTTAATTTATTCGTTCTTAATTCTCATGCGCTATTTAACCAATGAAAAGGAATAAGTGAATGATAATGCGTGAAACGAAACTTAATGGGAAATGTCATTGTTAGAACTATAGTTCGACAGTTTGAATGGTTTCTTCTCTAATTAACACGCTTTTATTAGCTTCACCTGTATGTTCGTATGTTTGTTTGTATGTATGTAACGGAATCTTTGAACAATATCTTTGACAACGATTAAACTGAAACATTGCACATTTATCAAGAATTGATGACAATACAATAATTAGATTTTGTTTGAAAAAAATTTCATTTAAAAATTAAAAAAAAAATCGATTTTGTTGAAACGCGTTTTATACGATAAAATAATTTTTTTGTCAATCACTTTTTTCTTATTTTAAACTTAGTAAAAAGCATTTAATGATAACTATTGGGTTAGTGGGATTTTTATCACTATTAAACAAAATATTAATAGATACACATTATTTTTTACTTTTTAATTCGGTTTCCCTCTTTTTTGTTTTTTAGTTCGATTTCCCTATAGTGTTTTTTTTAACTATATTTTTTTAAACTACAGTGAAACCTGGTTAACTGGGACCTCAAGGGACCCAGAATTTTTTATCACTTACAGAGGCTTTTCATTTACCCAAGTTAACCTACCTATTTGGGAAAATAGGCAGGTTAACATGACAGTTGTCTTATTTATAAAGGGTCCCACTATGATAATCAAAGCAAGTATGAAAGAAATTAGACTGTTTGTAAACAAGCGTGTTATAACTTGTCTAAGCCTGATAAATTGTCTCACTTATACGGGTTATTGAGCTACGAAGTCCCAATTATAGAGGTAAAAATCGAAAAAATCTATAAAATCTAATCTCAGTAGACAAGGTTTGAAAATTCCCAGTAACAGAGGTATATCAATGCAAAAGTGTCGGGATCTCATTGTAGTAATCATCAATAACAGAAGTTTCTCACATATCCAGGGCCCACTTAACCAGGTTTCACTGTATATTACTTTTTAGTTCGACTTTTTTTTTAATAGATTTGATCCGTTTTAATAATATGGTACAAGCAGCTATTAATTTAAATAATTTCAATTTTTTTTTATAGACTAAATATTTTACAGAATAACTTATTTTTTTAATGCTAATATTTTTATTAAAACGAAGGACATAACATTTTATTGTATAACATTATATTTTTTAATAACAATTCATAGCAATTTTGGTAACATTTTCACCAATTTTGAAAAGCGATTATATGCACCCCAAAAAAAAAATTTCCGAATTTATTCGATATCACTTTGTCGAAAATGGCTTCGATGAAGTTTACGATTCGCTCGCCTATTACAGGTGCGTAATAAAACTGACTTTTCCGCGGACGAAGTCGCAGACACCAGCTAGTGATAAACAAATAAATACGTAGTTTACATTTTAGTTTCGGCTACGAAATTCTAATAGGCATCTAATAAATCTTTAGATACTAATTTTGAAATACTTATCCTTTTATAAATAAAGTTAGTACCTGGGCGACCGAGCTTTACTCGGTGTCTTGCAAAAAAAATAACAAAAAAAGTCTAACCGCATTGCAGGATTCGAACCCGCGTATTTCAGATTGGTAGATCTACGCTCTAGCCACTTTCATACTGAGAAGGAACTCTGAAGTGAATCAGAAGAGTTTAGAGTTTCGAAGTTTCAAGAGTGTGAAAGACGGAGAAAATGATATTTCCCAAAAATGAAACCTAGCTAGATCGATTTCTCGCCCCTCTCAACACCTATATCCTAAATTTCATCGAAATCGCTAGAGCCGTCTTCGAGAATGCGATATCAAATATATATACAAATATCGCTCGTTTAATATACTAGTGGATTAGAGAAACGTCTTTATGTACGTAATACGTAATTTTATGTACGTAAAGTTATGATAAATCTATAGACTTCATCGTCCATACACATTAGGATGGGGCATCGGGGATCGAGGCAAAAATATTGTCACGTTAAGTATACCTACTTACATGATGGTCATAGACACAGACACATGACACATGACGCATAAATAAGGGTTGCATTACTGCCGTTTTGTCAACAGAACCTAATAACCTCGATTAAATATTGCGGAAGGGATCTTTAACTTAGAAGTAAATGAACTCTCTTATCAAGTAAAATCGGTCAATGACCAAACTAGGTCAGACAATATATTGCATTAGTTTTGTTTACAGCTAAATAACTGTAATGGCAATAAAATATAAATTTTTAGAGTTCCATAACAAATAATTAAAACCTTTCTCAAAAATATTAAACGTTACATTTAGGTTGATAAATAATATTGAATTATTACAAACAATTATCTTTATATGCGAATTCTTCTGTACATGTGTTTGTCACTAAGCTCCTCCTAAACGGCTAGACCGATTTTGATGGATTTATTGTGTGTGAGTGGATCCCTGGATGGTTCAAATTCACAATTGAACCCGGTAGGTAGCGCTCCAATCGGGTTCTAGGATTTTTTTTACATTTTTAACCCGCCGTTCGGGCGGAACAAAGTATGTCGGGTCCACTAGTATTTAGTAAAATGATATTTAATAGGTAATAATAATGAAATCTCATAGTTTTAATTTCCATAATTTTATTTTTTTTTACCAATAAATTTATTCAGATAACATTATATTTAATTGTATATAGACGGGGATTTTGTAATTTTGTAGTAGTATATAGTACGATTCTCCCTTAGAAGGAAAGGTAAAGGAATCTTAGTCCATACAGCCGACGTCTTCAAAAATGATAATTTCTTCATATTATTTCATCTAAATGTCGACGTAATACATTTTAAATGTTTCTTGGAGTTTCTGGCAACAAATATATTGAGGTAGTCTTTCTAACAGGATCCGCTGAGGCAGACTAGCCACAAAAGCCACAAAAAAAAATCTCAACATTACACTATTAAATAAGCACTTATTTCAACAATTTCTTGGTATTCTTCTTGATACTTGGGACGTAAAACTACACCAATTTTACATCACAGTATCGACTAGAAACCATTTACAGATAATTAAAATAAACACCCAACCGCTCCCCATAAAATCCCGCCAAAAGCTCTTGTTACTTTTGTTATTTATAAATTCTACTTTTGAATTTCGAAATTGTTAAGTTAAAAAAAATGTAATAGCATGGAATAGAAAAGGCTTCATTATCATTATTATATTTGTGTTGATCAACAATTTTTTGTTTTGTTATTTCTCTAATTTTGTTATTTATAAATTCTATTTTTGAATTTCGAAATTGTTGAGTTAAAAAAAATGTAATAGCATGGAATAAAAAAGGCTTCATTATCATTATTATATTTGTGTTGATCAACAATTTTTTGGATTGTTCGGTTAATTTGGTATTTTTTTTAAATTTATTTGCAAGCCGTTACCAGCCCGCTTCGCTGGGCGTAAATGAAAATTTTGTACCTAATAAAAAATGGTAAAGGGTCTATGGAATTCGAAAAATAAATAGCCTAAAACCATCTACAAAGGCGTCGAATTATTACAGTCCCATACGTTGAGTAGTATTCACGCGGTTGGAGCACAGAAAAAACTATTTCCATCTATAGTCTATACCAATATTATAAAGGGGTAAACTTTGTTTGTATGTAATGAATAAACTCATAAACTACTTAACCGATTTTAAACATTTTCTTACCTATAGAAAGCTACATTATCAGCAAGTAACATGGGCTATATTTTATTTTCAAACAAACTTCTACCCACGCGAATCCGGGGCGGGTCGCTAGTAGGTTATATTTTACGGAATAATTTTATTTGTGTATGAATAGTTGAAACTTTTTTGTTATTTTTCCCTTTTAGGTGACCTTGACCTAAATAAATATCTAGGGCAGGTCTACAATTAACTTATTTTTTTTTAAATTCTGAAGCGCAACGACATACAAGAGAATCATGAATATAATGGTTATAACCAGTTCGTGTTGCTATTGTTATTTGGTGTATCTTCGATGTCCGAGGTTCGATACCGGTGAAATTTAAATGAGATCACCTCGGAAGTATACTACCGAGTCGAAAATCGAAAATCGGTCCACAATCGACAAAGTTATCAGTGAACATACATAAAAAAGAATACATACGCACGAACAAAGAACCTCCTCCTCTTTCTGAAGTCTGTTAGAAATATGAGAAATTTCTACCCGGTGGAAACCGGAGCGGTTTGCTAGTTATATGTAGTCTTAATTACTGAAAATGATAGATAATATCGACATATTTATAAATATCGTGCTTAAGTAACGTACTTTTATAAGCAGGAAATATTTTAAATCGAAAAACTCAAAGAATAGTAAAATTGTCGCTTGGACAACTGAAAGAGCTTTGTCTCTTTGACAACTAAAGATTATTAAATTAGAGAAAAATATCGAAATACTAGGCTAGTAGCTATGTATCACGTCGGGCTATGTAATCACGTCGGGGTCACCAATTTACCAATTTTGGTAATGTGTGTATATGATAGATGATTTGCAACGGCCGTTAATATTAAGTATATTCACGGACCACTCATTGCGAAGGCTGGAAGCCGACTAAAAGTAATTACATACAAATAATATTCGTGAGTCATTATCAGTACAAATTAGGGAATAGTGCCGAAGCGCAGTTACAGTGTCACCATGTTATTTATACAATAAATTATACAAGTAGGCACAATACGCGACTTCGTCCGCGCGGAAAATTTTTCATGGCTTTCTAATGACAATTCCCATACGAAATCACCAATTTCAATTTTTTCGATTTTTCTGCTGTCCCTTTAGATTTTTCCTAAATTATCAAATCGGTCGAGTCATTTTCGAGTTTTTACGAGACTAACGCACGGCAATTTATGTTATATATTTATGTTGTTAAAAGTTAACTTGGTATATTGATGCGATAAAATAGATATTAGCTTTATACAATATTTATATCTGTAGTTTTTGGAGTTTACTCCTTAAGAATCGATTTTCATATAAGTCCCCCGGTGTGAAAAGGAGTAAAATCTACTCATCGATTGACAGCGTTACGTGTTTTGTGCGCAACCTATTGTGCGCACCTTTCACTTTTCAGTCGTGAGTATTAAGACGTACATAGGGTATGCTGCGGGGCAGCTTACGCATGTAAGTATTATGTGTATATAATATACCTATATGATATTTCTATATAAAATATATAGGTATATATACGATGTATATGAATACGATATATAGGTATATATAATATATATATATATATATATATTTAGGTTTCTCGGGGTGCTGATTACGAAAATGACTTTCATTTTCAAATCGAAGATGGCAAATGCTACTTTTTTTTTTTTCTATTAATATTAATATTATCGTATACAGTGAACTGAATGAAAGTATATAAAATATGGAAAAAACCAGTAAACTCCAGTCGTGCGTCGGAGCTAACACACACACTTTTTTTTTTGTTTCTTCCCCTAATATATTATTCAAGGACTTTAGAATGTAATTTATTTACATTCAATCAAGACAATAATTTCCTAAACTCTAATTACATCGTATATATTCCTAATTAAACCACACTACTGTAAGACAGAATTAAGTAGGATCTATACTAATATCACAAAAAGGTAAACTTTGTTTGTTTGTACTCAAAAACTACTCAACCGATTTCAAAAATTCTTTCACCTGTAGAAAGCTACATTATCAGCGAGTAACGGGCTGTATTTTATTTTTAAAAATTTCTACCCATGCGAAGCCGGGGGGAGTTGCTAGTTGAAATAAATACGTAAGTATATTTTTAGAGTAATATTTATCAGGAATGCAGGGATAGCAGTGAGACAAGAAATGATTAATCTACTATTTATTCTCGTAATAAAATTGATGAAAATAACTGAAAAAGTAATATTAATCACTATAAAAATATAATGCCATACAATAAAATGTTACTACTTCCATAAAAAAGTTAACTATTACACTAACTTCAGAAATATAATGACTTAATGACGCTAGATGCTACAAAACAATTATAGCCTATAAAAAATTCAAAAAAAGTAAATAATAGTCTCTACTATTAAAATATACTGTTCTGGTGTACACGTAGTGTTTTTCTATATAATTTCTGTTGCTGTCCTGACAACGACTTCTGCCCGTGGTGCATAATATTATGATATAAGTAAAAAAATGAACTTTGTATGACAACTATTACTTCACAAGTTTACAGTAATAATTAAGGATTAAAAGTATCTGATAAAATTGACAAAACTATTAATTTTTACCCGACCACGGCGCAGCAAAAGGAGGGTTATGAATTTGACCAGTGTGTGTGGGTATGTGTGTATGTTCATCTGTTCCCTCATAACTTCTGAACTACTTATCATAATTTGACAAATGAGATATCGAAGCGACAAACGGAAGCGTCTTAATTATCCGCTGGCTCTGTGACGTCACATTAAATTATATATGGCGCCCTCTAGAGGACATAGTCTTGAAGTAAAAAAATTTTTTATATATTGTTAATTGTATATTATAATAATGAATAGCAAGAGTAATTATTAATTTTAAATACAATACATTGTAGTTTAAATTATTAATTATATAGCTCGTTTATACATACATATATCCCATTTTAATTCTATCAGTTGAAGAGTTGAAATATTACGACATACGTTATAATTAATTATGAAATAAATACAATGTAACAGTAAAAGCAGATAAGAACTGACGATTACTCATACAGTCTTTTGTGTTATAAATACATTAATTACACAAACAATATTTAATTATTAACAATCATGTATGTTAATTACGCAACCCAAGAATGAAAATTTATCGGAGTTTATGTTTTTATCGAAGTTTCTTTTTATTATTATAATTTCTAAATTTATTACAATGCATCAAGCGAATACTTACATAATATCTTAACGGTAATTTTTACAAATTTAAAACTAAACATTATCCTAAATAATAGACTTCCTCAAAGTTGCCGCTTAGAAAACTGTACTTAAAGTGGCCAGCAGACTGGCAGCATTACTTCTTTGAATAACCAAGTTTTTATTTTTGATGATACATATTTTTAACTTCGCATTTTCACCCACGTCTTGTTTTTTTTCCGGTAAAGAATATAATATACCAAACCAAATAAATAAGACCAAACTTGCCATGCAATTCTGTAAAAACTTGAATCGCCCAAGCGAGACTCGCTCGACAATAGCCATAATGACAGATTTTGAAATCCCGTTCTATAATGTAGGTCTACTATTTCCGAAGTAAATATTATTTCAGCAATAAACTAGGTTTTAACCAACTAACCAAATAAATTATTAAAACTTTCGTGAGACATTATTAACGCACTAATTATTAAATACGGCTTTACTCACGTATAATCGGTATAGGTACCGACTAGTTTCGGACCTATTGGAGGTCCATCATCAGGTGCGCCGCGCGTGGCGAGCTCAGGCGCGCAGTGCGAGACGGGGCGCGGCCGCGAACTCATCCCACTCACCCTGATGATGGACCTCCAATAGGTCCGAAACTAATCGGTACCTACACCGATTATACGTGAGTAAAGCCGTATTCAATAATTAGTGAACTAACCAATTATTGCAATTTTTTTCTGTTATTTGAATTAAGCGCAAAAACGCTAGTAGGTGTCATGGCGTCCGCTTGTGACGTCACGCCTAGGTAAATATTATTCTACATTACGTTATTAAGGTTACTTTCACAAATAGATAGAATACAAAAGTTATATTTACCCTAGGCGGTGACGTCATTCGCTCTGATTGGTGTTTCAGTTAACATGGCCGATTGCAGTATTTTATACTTTTATTTAAAAATACTATTAATTTCAATGCATAAATTAAAACTGAGCCGTTTTTTAGAATCATTTCAACATATATTTTTCTCTAAAACCATTAATTCTTTGATTCTTTAATACCGTCTTCATGCCTATTCACCCCACTTCGCATTCGAACTCACTTAGCAGTTCTCTAAACCAGCCATGCAATTCTGTAAAAACTCGAATCACCCAAAGCGAGACTCGCTCGACAATTCACCCCACTTCGCATTCGAACTCACTTGACCTTCAAATGGAATTCTCTAAACCAAACATTCAAGGAGCGAAGTGAAGTGATCTTAGATGCGAGTTTGTCGGGGATTGCTTTAAGAGTAAACATCTCAGTCGATATTTCGTCTTAGAGTATTTTAACTTTTTCTGAGATAATTACGTTAAATAAAACTCATTTATTTAGATTGGATTGTTATATTTAGCGAAACTTCATAAAATTCATTTCCGATAGTACAACCCGCCGCCGCCACTCATCGAGGTGGCGCTAGTATCTCTGTCGACTTTAGAGAATACCAAATCACAGTTGACAATCTCACCGCGGATTCAGAAGTGAATTTGACTAATTTGCGTTAGAGAATCGCACTACAGAGCTGTTCGAAGCACGGCCCGCGAGCCGTATGTAGCTCGCGGCTTATATTTGTGCGGGCCACGGCGTGTTTTAATCTACCCCAAATATGAAAATTTTCTTTCTGCAAAATTATTTTGATAGAACATTTTATTTTTATGGCATCCCAAATAAAAATAAATGAATGAAATATCTTTTCGCACGGCTGCAAGTTTTCTATCACTATTATTCGAGGAATTCCCGAACTGTGTATTTGTCAGACGGAATGTGACATGATCGGTGCCAGCGCTTCACGTAATTGGTCCGACATTCGATGCTCGTATTATACTCGTAAAGTAGGTATTTGTTTCTGCGGCCCTCCTAATTTAGGCATTGACGCACTCCGACACTCATGTAAGCGTGCGACTTTCGTAGCTTGATTTAGTGTGAGTAACGAAGCGAGTTCAGTATAAAATATAATTTTGATACTTTTTCGAATCAAAAGTTTCGATTTTTGTTATTAATTGTTTTTCGTTTTAGATAAATACTGTGTATGATATTTGTTATTAGTATTAAGTGTTCGATCGACGTTTCTTGAAATAAGCCTTTCTAAATATTTTTTTCTGTAAAAAGAAAGAAATTTATGACATTTCCACAACACTACTATTCAATAAGAATATGTACTTGATCTCAACATAAT
Source organism: Zeuzera pyrina (assembly GCA_907165235.1). Taxonomy (NCBI): domain Eukaryota; kingdom Metazoa; phylum Arthropoda; class Insecta; order Lepidoptera; family Cossidae; genus Zeuzera; species Zeuzera pyrina. The sequence goes on along the minus strand of OU015646.1, from coordinate 8,071,892 downwards.
TTTAGAAATTATTAGAACTCGTTGAAATCATGTTAACTAGTACGTCAAAGTAGCACATCTAAGAATTTTCCTTGTAAACTGACTTTGTAGAATGGTTATTGTAAGATATTTTAAAATAAATATGAAAATATGCAACACCAATATTCAAGAAGGGAAATGAATCTATTATAAACTGCCAGCAGAATAATTAAGTATTTTAAGGTTTTTGAGAATTAGAGCGTCAAAATATCACTATTTCGCACAAAAATGTCAAAGGGCTCTTAGTTATATGTACTGGCCCTAGATCGTATCTGGTTTGGACAACTCTGCTCTAAACCAAACATACCAGGAGCGAAGCGAGCGAGCTAAGATGCGAGTTTGTCCGGGATTGCTCATCTCAATCGAAATTTCGTCTTATTGTTATTGTATTTTAACTACTTCTGAGATAATTACTTAAATAAAACTTATTTAATTTTGATTAGATTGTTATATTTAACGAAAGGTCAAAAAAATCATTTTCTAGTACGACTTGCGGCGCTAGTCTGTCGACTTCAGAAATACCAATTCACAGTTGACTATCTCACTGCGGATTCAGGAGCGAAATCGTCAAATTTGCGTTAGAGAATCGAAATGCTGGTCTACTAATTTGTTACTTTTCCGGTAAAAAAGTAAACCAATCCTCGTTTACTTCTTTACCTTAAAAATAACAAATTAACATAACAAACAAAATAAACAAAAAAATAGCAAAATAAAATACAAAATGAGAGCAATACCTCTTTGAAAAGTCCTCTAGATGACCAATGAATTTCCCGTTGATATATGAAATGGGTTCAGCCCTTCAGAGATTAGTCTGGACACATAAATAGACAGAGAGACAAAGAGAGATAAATTTAGAAAACGCGTGTTTGAGTTTTAGATGCGTACAAATAACCAATACTATTATGAGCTTAAGAAAAACCATCATTTCGAAATCACAGACAAACCAATTTCACTTATTTAAGGAGTGTACAACAGTGATAGGATATCGTTTGCTAAAATTCTTTGTAAAACTATTTATTGGGAAATAAAAATTACTTCATTATTAGAAGAAACATGTTCGCAAAAAAATTCAAATGATTTTTTTTCTGTTAGTCGTGCAGGTAAAGGGTACAAATTCATACAGCCAATGTATCTATCATGTATAATTATATTCTTGTTATTGGTAATAATTACGGTCATTACCTAAGAATATCTTGAATAACGCGTCCAATTATTTATTACTAAATTTTAAGTATTATTGCTCAAGTAACTATCGATATTTTTACGCAGCAAAGTACGTCTGAGTAAATAATAATCCACCATCTCAATAAACATTTATTTTTAAGTCACGTTTCTGAAAAAATAAAGATCACGTTCTTTGTAACGCAACGGTAAAAAAAGCTTATATTATTTGTAGAAATATCTACCTAATTATAATATGAGTTACGTATTACACTTAAAGAATTCAATGTTAAATGTAAGTATATGTAACCTAATGTTCTTCTACTTCTTATATACCAATATTATAAAGAGGTAAACTTTATTTCTTTGTGTGTAATGGCTAATTCAAAAACTGCTCAACCGATTTCAAAAATTGTTTCACCTAAAGTTACATTATCAGCGAGTAACATGGCCTGTATTTTATTTAAAAAAAAATTCTACCCGTGCAATCCGGGCCGGGTCGCTAGTCTATTATATACTGGCAACTCGTTCTATATTTATTAGAAACATTTAAATCTTTGTAATGACCTTTTGGCGGGAACGGGAGAAGTGAGGTTGTCACTTTAATTACATTTTCTATTTTTTACATTTTCGGGAGTTTTAAAGTACAAAAGTGATAGTATATTGTGTTTTAAAGTTCTGTATAAGTGAAAAGAATGGAGTAGGTCTAAATAAACATGTGTAGCTGAAGTTCTCGCGCTCTTCCAAGAAGTCCTTTATAACTTCAGTAAAGCTTACTATCACTACTGGAGGAGATTTGCGATAGGAAGAAAGAACAAATTTGCTTCGAATGTGCTTCGTGTGGATTCTACTTATTAGTACGCGACATTGGCAAATGCGCTAATCTGTGCGCCATGCCACGAAGAAAGAAAAAAAAATTCTCAATTAAAAAATAAGTGTATCTTGTGGCGTATCTTAAAGAAAATGTAACATTATAGTGTACCTCCCGGTAAAATGTCTGTCTTCTATTACTAAGTCCTTAACACTCAAAGTGATAGTTGCCTTTACTGAAATTAAAAAGGACTTCAAAGTCAAAGTCAAATCAATTTATTGGAGTAAACCCAATTGCAAGGTATTTTCGAACGTTAAATCTACTTTAGTTCGGTTCGAAAAGTAACTCGAGACACAGAAGTACCGACGAGAAACTCAGTCAGGTAGATATCATTTCTTCAACATCATTCTACATTCGTTATTTAAAATACAATATTCATTAAGCCAGTAAATGCATGTGCAAAGAGGATTATTTTCAGACTATGTTTTATCTTCAATGAAATCGCTAATTTTACGGTACAATAGCAGTGTCTGTCTCGCTTTCACTTACAACGAAACACCAAATCCCGCGCCACGCTCTGCAAGCGCGTGACGCAATTATTGTTTTGATCTACTATTCTAGTTCAATGGTTATAAAATTAAGACTCGAGGCCATATGCACAGTCCTTAAGTAAGGAAAAGGATATCTAGGCCGCCGATTCCGACAACAAATTCAAAAAATTACAATATTTATTAAATACCTATTATTACGTAATGAGGTTTTATGAGTATTATTTTATAACTCACATCGAGGTTTACTTTTGTTTTTATTGAAATTTTTAGGGTTCCGTACCTCAATAAGAAAAAACGGAACCTTTATAAGATCAGTTCGTTGTCCGTCCGTGTCCGATCAGTCAGGACCCTTTAACTCAAAAATGGGGCGAGGTATCAAGTTGAAATTTTATAAAGCATTGAGATCTATGGTACCTTAGAAGCGTAAAAAATTAAAGATTCTTTTTATAAAAGAAGAGGCAAACGAGCAAGCGAGTCACCTGGTGGAAAGTGATCACCGCCGGCCGTGGACACCCGCAACATCCGGGGAATCATCGGTGCGTTGACAGCCATTAGGGAAAGAGGGAAAGGAAGAAAGGAGGAAAGGAGAGGGAGGGGGTAGATGGGCCTTTGGCACTCTCACTCACCAAACGAAACACAACAGCAATAGATGCTGTTATTTCACGGCGATATTCTGGGAGAGGGTGGTATTTCACCGGGCGAGCTAGCCCAGTTCGTGCTGCAATGCGGCATGGCTCTACCACACATAAGTCATTCATTCATTAAAGTCATACCACAGGTTCTAAGTCAACGCAATCAAAAGATTATTATAGAGCTAGTTATATACTCTAACAAAAATTATTATCTCACGAACGAGTAAAGGTATCGAGTTATAATTAATGTCACACAGGTCTGTGGTCCCTTGAAGGTCTTGGAGACTCAAGCTTCTAAATAAAAGCATTCAAAATAAACAGTGAAAAGAAGAAAACTTATAGGGTACTTTTTGTTCACCTATCATGTTTGGCAAGAAGCAAGGTCTCACAGCACAATAAAAGGAAAAAATCCAAAATTTGCAGATTTGTAGTTATATCATACTTTTTTCCACTACAAATTTACATTTGTAGTCGGAGAGTATGAGAGAACGTGTCTTTCAAAGTTTCAACTGCGAAATTTACTGTTTTTGAATCCATTTTATAATTTTGTTTAAATAAAATTGAAATCTAGTATTATTTTAAATAATAGATTTCCTCAAAGTTGCCGCTTAGAAAGCCGTCATTGCATAAGGTGCCCAGCAGACTGGCAGCATTACCTCTGGATAGCCAAACCGATTCGTTGGCATAAGAAGCTGCCAGCCCGGCGGAGTCTCGATCAGGCACTTACAAATATCAGAAATTAGTCGATGGGCTTCGGGGTTCTAGGGTATAAAAAAGCTTCGACTGCAAGTAGCGTAAATATGAAACTCTCGGATAGAGTCGCATACCTACGTACCCTACATTCTTTAGTAAATATGTAATAGTCAAACCTCGAAGCTCCTTCGCTCCAAGGTTTGGCCGATCAAAACTCAAGTCTGACAAGAACTTTTAATCAAATTCCAAACCAATAGCGTATTTCAACCTTTAACTAACGAATGTATGTCTAATCTTAGAGGACACCACTGAAGAGACCAAGTTGGACAGTCAAACGCCGAAACTCAATACGATTAATTTGGTTTGATAACTCATACCTAAATTTATAAATCGGTGCCTAAATTAGGTACCGGAATGTGTTATGCTTTGTTATATTTAGGTGTAAAAGAACATATTTTTTAAGTTTAATGTTTATTGTTTCAATATTATAAGAATGGATTAATAATTGGTCAGAATAATAAAAAAATATATTGTTATTTTGTTTAATGACAAATACTTTAAAAAAAATTACTCTTTATTTTGACAAGGTGATGCGTTGTTGCATTTTGAGTTGTACAATAGATCTTTAACGTTTACACAAGTTAGAATGGCACTTTTGAAGTTACACTTCTTCTGGCGCGTTTGGAAAAACAGATCAAGTCTTCGATAATTTTTTGCCTTGTTTGCATCGCCGTGATCTGGTAAAAGCATAAACTTAGTATATACTGGCCTATAGACGTACAAAGAGTGCGAGTGAAAATATAATCTTTTATAATAGTGGCACGAGTAGGATGCAAACGACAACAGCAAACGAGATGCTATTGTAACCCTTTTTGAATGACAGGTCGTCAGAAGTCGTCACGCTGTAAAGAACGCTGTTGATTTATTTTATAATTTCGTGTTATTCCTATTTTATTTCAAAGACGTACTGTGTTTTTCAATAATGGTTACGTGTTCTGTATGTGATTGTGATATTACATAACGCAATACTTAAAGTATTCAATCATTCATTTCATAGGTACCATTTACAAATTAAAAATCGCCACGCGTCAATAGCTCTATGATCGTCTATACGTCAGTGTATATGTATACTAACTTTATGGGTAAAAGCATGTTTACCTCAAAACTTTCACATTTTTATTTTTAATTTTTATATTATCATATTTTTTTGTTACAGAGAGAAACTGCTCCACTCAAACGTTCATTTCAACGACAATAGTACGTTAACATATACGGCTAAAAGATACCCAATATATTTGCCAAATGAAAACACTGTTGATATGAATGCAACACTGGTTGTTCCAAATTTGGCTGTACTGGTAAGTTTATTTATTATACAAAACCCAAATAGTATACCTAATATAAGGTTATTTAAAAAGGTAAGGATTTTTTTTTGATTGTAAATCTCCAAGTCAAATATGACGGGGTAAATTTCTGATATTTAATGATTAAAAACTGCTAGTTCAAATATGTACAAAATTGCTACAATCTTAATAGTTCGTTAACATTGACGATTAAAAAATACCCAATATATTTACCAAATGAAGACATTGTTGATACGACTACAACACTGGTTGTTCCAAATTTGTCTGTACTGAGTAACTTTGTCTTTATTACACAAAAAATTATTAAAATCAAAACACTTTAAATTTTTTTTTATTGTTCAAAATAGTTACATGAATACAATATTGTTAATTCGTAAGTCCCGTTCGCTAAAACCTCTAAACAGAGCAGCTAGACAACTGGAAAACGCTTCGTAAAACCGAAACCCTTGCTGTTATTAGTTATTACTCGTCAAAAGTACCATTTGGCTACGTTTTATACTGCGATTTTCACATGACTGTATTTTTTGTTTGATTTAATAGAAAGTTAAAAAATGATGTGGTGTCATGGGACATTAGTTAGGAACGAAGTTCCTTCGGATAATATAGAAGCAACACAATTTGCAAAAAAAAAAGTAATATTCGCCATCTTGGATTTGAAAATGAACGTCATTTTCGTAATCAGCACCCCGAAAAACCTAGAATTTGATACCCATATCGATTTATCCAAAAAAAAGTAATATTCGACATCTTGGATTCGAAAATGAACATCATTTTCTTAATAAGCACCCCGAGAAACCTAGAATATGATGCCTATGTCGATTTATCAAAAAAAAAGTAATAATCGTCATCTGGGATTTTAAAATGAACATCATTTTCGTAATTAGCACCCCTAGAAACTTAGAATATGATACCCATATCGATTTATCCAAAAAAATAATATTCGCCATCTTGGATTTGAAAATGAAACTCATTTTCGTAATCAGCACCCCGAAAAACCTAGAATTTGATACCCATATCGATTTATCAAAAAAAAAGTAATATTCGCCATCTTGGATTTGAAAATGAACATCATTTTCGTAATAATATGAAGAATATATCTACACATTACTGAAGATATCGGCTGTTATAAGCATATATCTCTTTGCCTTCCCTTGCAGTGGAAAATCGTACAAAGAATAAGGAACTTCGTTCCAAATACGACTATAGCACTTCCGTTCAGAGAATGTAATATTACTACGTAACTTCCGTTGTATATTTTTCTTACGGTTTTAGTCTCACATTTTTTTCAGTTCAGTCGCGCAGCAAAATCCCTATCTCCTCCAAGCCTGCCGTAAGGAACTATCGTTCCAATAATGTTTGGCTACCAATGTAAAATTCGTTATGCTAAATCATATGGTCTTTGTAATTCTATGCTACTAGCGTTTACGACAACTGAGCCATTTGTCTAGACCAGGTTTCTTTACGATACGGCGAGTTCACTTTATTTATAATACTTAATATAGTATTATATTTCTGTGACACATGGGTCACATACATACTAAAAATTTAAAATGATTGAAAAGAAAATGATAAACATGGAGGTAAGTACATCAATTTAGCTACCAGTATATATTAGTGATGTGCCGGATATCCGTATCCGCTTAAATCCGAGGGATACTTTTGTGGCTGATCTTTTACGGATCTTTTACCTTATTAATTTTCAATACATAGATTAAATTCTATATAAGTCGAAACATGTCCTGCCATGCAAAGTGTCAAGTGGCGTCAACTATCGTTTCAAGGTCACGCGCACCTACACTGAAAAGCCTGAAAACCCCCATTGGGGTATACGCATTATTTTCGAAAATGGTTTTGAGGCTGTATTTCAGTAACGGATGAAATTATTACAAAATAAAAAAAACGTAAGATTTAAAATCTGTAACTGTACACGATCAACCCAATTTTACGAGAAATGGTGGGGATAACACTTGAAAATTAAAACGGTCATAACTCTTAAACGGATGTTTTTTTCGATAATTCTTTTTGTAACTACATACTAAAGTTATGCCCTTTCATCCATTAAAGTAACTGTCCCGTTTTCATATACACCCTGTATATTAAATTAAAATAGATGTAATATCCGTATACCATATATTGTATATAAATAGGTCTTTGTATCTAATATGTAATCTTTGAACTCCAACACTGACCGATCATGAGGTTTTTATGCTATCCCCTTTATTACAAGTCGCCACCACGCCAACGAAGTCCCGGGCAAAAACTAAATCTTCGGCAGAATTTCCTTGTATTTTCAATTTTGCCGCCCCTCGTTTTTGCCGCTCTGGACATTTGCTCGTCTTGTCCCCCCTTAGTTCGGGTCCGGATAATAGTACATACCTACCTAATATATTTGATCGAAGATTCCGAATCTCTTATCAAATCACAATCATGTAATTTCGTTGCATGTAATACTACTCTGTCAAGAAAGTACCGGGAAAAGATCAATAATACACGAAATGTTAGTTATTCATCCAAATTTATTTTATCACCTTCAAAGTATGCTCCTTCAGAAACGATACACTTACGCCAACGAATAATCCAATCTTCAAAACATTTTTTAAACGCTTGTTCCGGAATTGAGTTCAGTGCTCGCCGCGAATTCTCCTTTATGTCTTCTACCGAATGAAAACGGGTGCCACGTACTGGTAATTTGAGTTTATGAAAAAGAAAGAAGTCGGTTGGAGTCATATCTGGTGAATAAGGTGGTTGCTCGATGGTATTTGTTCAGTTTTTGGTCAAAAATTCGTTCACAATGATGGCCTCGTGCGAAGGCGCATTATCGTGGTGCAAAATCCAAGAATTTTCTTTCCACAAATCTGATCTTTTTCTTCGAATTTGCTCTCTTAAACGCCGCATAACGCCCAAATAATATTCTTTATTTACCGTTTGACCTTCCGGCAAGAATTCCGAGTGCACAACACCGCGATAGTTAAAGAAAACAGTCAACATGACTTTGACTTTTGATCGACTTTGACGTGGTTTTTTCGGTTTCGGTTCAGTTGGAAGACGCCACTCCAAAGCTTGTTGACTAGTTTGCATATCAAACTCATAAACCCGCGTCTCGTCACCAGTAACAATGCGTTTCATGAATGTTGGATCGGAATTGACTCGTTCTAGCATGTCCTCAGCGACTCTTATGCGATTGAGTTTTTGGAGAAAATTCAGGTCTTTTGAGACTAGCCGAGCGGCAACATGTTTCATACCCAAGTGATTATTTAAAATTGTACGGATCGACTCGGTAGACACAGAAAGTTCGGCGGCTATCTCTCTCAAACTTGAATGAGGATTTTCAGTCACTATTTCCTTCACTTTTCCGATGTTAACTTCAATTACAGACGTTGATGGCCTACCAGAGTGAGGCAAATCTTCCACCACATCTTAACAGCTTTTGAACGCTTTGTACCACTCATAAGCACGTGTTTTTCATAAAGTCGATTCAGCCTTCTGTAACATTTTCAGTGACTCCGAACACGAAATTCCATTTCGATGTAAAATTTAAGACAAACTCTTTGTTCGATGTTTTTGTCCATTATGAAATTCGCAATATACACTAGAATGATATAACTAAAAACAGCACTGTATTTAATCTAAATAACAGATGCAACTCAAACTCCGCGCCAAAATGGGAAACAGTTATGCCAATCTAACAACAACAAAAAAAAACAAAAAATTGAATTTGGAACCATAAACAAATTATCCATTCCCGATACTTTCTTGACAGAATGTAAATAAATAAATCATCATTGACATTATGTATCAATGAAATTATGATTTAAAAACCTTAGCTGTATGGGCATAGATCTCATTGCCTTACCTCTCAAGGGAGAATCTTATAAACAACAACAACATCGATTAAGTTACGATTTTGTTCCATTTATGAAAAAAGTAATCAAATGACTTAAACGTTGTAATTTTGTATAAAATCTAACGATAATAATCTACAGTCATTAAACTAAAGTCATTTTGATGTTCTTCTTAACTTTTTTGGTTTTCTAAAAGAACCCCAAACACCTAACTATGCCCCAAACACATACACAACTCTACATGGCTTATTGCTATATCATGTTACCCGCGGGGTTATTATTTAAAAATTTGCAGACAGCGACAGCAATGCGATCACTGCGCGACCAGTGCCTAATTGTAATAAAAAATTGGTATCATGTATGATGATTGCGTGTCTATTATTCTATGACCGTAAAATGCACTTTTCGCGATAGATTTAGTGCCACTATACAAATTACATTACACGAATTCTCGTTTTGACAGCAGATATCGCGCGATATTGGCTGTCTCATGTTGATTGCAAGTTACGTAATAAGCGTGCCGATTTAGTTTCTTGTTGATTCTCGGTACTGGTTTATTCTGACTCTCTAAAGCAACTTTTAGATTTTTGTTTAACTCTGACATGTTATACCTATCTACTATCTAGGGCTATGCTGTATAGGTACGTAGTAATTTTACATTCTCTTTGACATAATTATGTCCATGAGTCCCTGGTATGTACTTGCGTAATTATTTAAATATTGGCGGCTTTGATTATGTGGAGCGGAAAGTGGGGACAAAAATATTGGGTTGCTATGATGTATCTTAAATATATCTTTTTAAAATTATGTGTCGTTATTATAATTATAATTTTAGAATTATGGACGCAGGCCTGTGAATGTAATATGATTATTTCCGACAGGGTATTTCATCTTATCTCCACAATTCCCCGTTTATCGTGCAAGCTGCATTTCGGTTCCTTGCTAATTCACACGGAAGTGAAGTCTTCTTAAAGAAAACTGTATACGAATATTTATGGGATTACAGAGAACCAGTCTTGGATACTTCCAAAAACTTAGCGCCTGGCTTAGTCCCTGTAAATAATATGGGTATGTTAGCTAGGGTAGGTACATAACATTTCATTTATTATTACTTTCCTGAAAAAAATACCTGACTTTTCATGCAATTTAAGTTGTAGTAATTTTAAATTTTTAAATGAAGAAAAATTAGAAAACCCTTCACCACTTTTTTAATAATTAATTCATATTGTCTTGTGACAGTTTTTTTTAAATCTTTCAATGTCCTTTCTAATGTATTGTTACTGACTTCAGATTTATTACGATTTTACTGATGAGGTAACAGTAACCATCGGTCCACAATGGGGTCATGAGAAGTTCTTTCAAATAGATAGATTCAGAGGAGAACCTCAGCTTCCTGGATACGATCCTGATGTAAGTAAATTAATTGTTCATTGCGTTCTGCTGTTGTAATCAAATGTTACAGTTTTCATACCTATCCGATTTGGTGTTAAAATAAAATTAAGTCGTAAAATTAGCTGAAGTACAATATAACAGAGAAAACAACAAAATTATAATGTTATAATAGTATTTTTTGTGAATACTTTATGTTTTTTGTTAAAATAGCAATGCCCAGATCGCATATTTGGTTCAACTGAAGGAGTTATGTATCATCAACACCTGACCAAGCAAGAAGCGTTGTTGTATTGGAGGAAAACTGTCTGCAAGCTGATGCCATTATATTTCGATAGTAAGAACTTGATACAGCAATTTTATTGAATAATAAATTATATAATTAAGTGACAAGAAACATTTTGGGGGAACTTTGTTTTCAAATATAATGTTTCCAATGACATTATCACGTCTTGTTGAAGCAACACTTTCTCTACTGAATTACCATCACAAAAACTGGCAACGTTCTCATTCAACTATAGTCCTTTGGGATATACAGATGACCACTCATAAAGTATTTTTATAATAATTGATTTTATGTAGTTTTCGTGTTTTTTTTTTTATTTTGGGAATGGACTAAGTTACAAATATTTATCTAAACATTCAAAATGTTTTCGATTTATTTTTATCAGGTCACTTCATTAAATAAATTGTAGATACCTAGTCATAGAATTATGCACCTATGCAATAGCGGATAAAGAGTTTTGGGGGCCCAAACACAGGCCGTGCAGGTTCTTTGTTGCTTGGACTAGATCCCTCATGGAGCGCTGAAATTCCCCCTGCCCCCAACCACGCAACCATCACATCATGTCGTAACCTCAGACACTTGACCCTCCTTAAATTGCATGAGCCAAACACGTTATTATTTTGTACTTACTTGAGTAGTCGGTACAAGAAGACTTTACTCATAGATATCATTTATATAGGCGAATGCATATTATGCGTTAGTATGACCACGACGTAACGTCTAGATGTCGGTCGTCGATCACGTATTATTCAAAAGAATCATTTGCGCAAACGGCAGCAAACAGAGACAGGAAACCCCAGAAGAACAGGGCCCTAAGTACATGCATGTAATGCTTATACGTTAATCCGCCACTGCATCTATACATTGTGTAAAATTATGTAATAGGTGATCGATTGGACTTCCAAAAACATGTTGAAATAAAAGTTTTGAATTGACGTGTTGAAACAATGTTAATGTATTTATTTTTATTAGGTGAAGTAGTTACAGACAACGTGCCTACATATAGATACAACTTGTCTGAGAGTGTGTTCGAGAGAGTCACTAATGGGACCGATTGTTACGACACCGTGCCCGCTTTACCGGCTGGTTTGAGCGACGGCTCGAAATGCTACTTTGGTAAGATAACATAGCAATAGAATTTTAATAATTGCAGTTGGAAAGGATAGGGTTTATAAAGAATTTTTAAAGAAATATGTACTATTGCAGTGAAGACTCAATTATTCTGTTATACGGATTCGAACTATCCGGATTGCCAACCAACATTTGTATTAACCCTAGAAAGACCTTAAAACACAACGTTCTTATAAAATATTAAACATACCCGGGTGAGGTAGATCATTTTTCTATACGATCATCTATACGAAGAACGATGATTGGTTCCCCGATTAGTGCCACCAAAATAGATCTTTTCTCTTAATGAATAAAGGCCAGAAATGAGTTTGAAGAAGGAACACGAAATAATAATATGAAAATATTGAATGAAAATGTTACTGGCTGATGATTACCTGAGCGGTGGTCATTGCGGCAGTAACCGCGCGCCAATAGAAAAGAAAAATTCAAAATTTAAAAATATAAAATTACTTTGTACTTTTATGTATATCGAATAGCGGTCTCTCAATTTATCTTTCTCATAGAGGGGAATTTATCTTTCTCATAGAATGAAAAGTAGTGTATCACTCGATAGTAAAATTATTTTCTTACATCGGGCGCCATACATTGAATCGCTCGCTGCGCTCAGGATTCTACTTTAGAATCCCTCGCTGCACTCGGAATTTTACTCTAGAATCCTTCGCTCCGCTCCGAATTCTAAATAGCGCCTCGCCGTGAAAATATTATTTTACTCCTTTGTTGTACAATCTACTATTCTTCATGCATTCGATTACCCGGATTTTCGATTATCCAAATACTTTACGACAACAATTAGTCTGGTTAATTGAGTTTTCACTGTAATCTGATATTATCGTGTTCCATTTCGTGTTTTGTAAGCTTTATAGCTGAAAGTAGTATTTTCATTGAGCACTGATTCTGAAAGATTTATTTTATGGTATCTTTTTAATTTAAAGCATTTGTTGCGTAGTTATTTTAAAGTAAACTTCAGTAAACGGACATTATGTACTTATTCGTAATCTAGATTTTCCAATGGTGATATCGTACCCTCACTTCTACACCGGAGAACCGCCGAAGGACCACTACGTGACTGGCCTGCAGCCGGACCGCTACAAACACAATTCCTACGTCATCGTCGAACCGGTAAGAGAACGAGAAACATAAAACTAAGTTTTCTTTCAAAACACGAAAAGCATGTAGGTCACGTAATATTCTTTCTACTTCCGATACATAAAAATGAATGTATCTTTGTGTGTTTGTCCTCTATGCGTTCTTAAATTATTTGTCTAATCGTGATGAAACTTTCGTGAATTGTTCTGCATGTCCCAGTAAAGGTTTATGAATTAATTAATTTAGTAAAAGAAAAAGTGAACGAATCAGCAGCAGCTAGTTAACAAATAAAAATTGCTATATTGTTTATTTTATTCTGATCATGTAACACAGCCATTCCCAAAGTGGGCGATAACGCCCCCTTGTGGGCGCTGCAGGCCTAAAGGGGGGCGGTAAGAGACCCAGAAAAAAATGGGGGCGTTGTGTAGAGGCCTGGGGGTGATTTGTAATTTCATTTAGCTAGGAGGCATCTTAGATAACGACTGCATGAGCTCTCGACTCAGTAGACAAAATAAGTTTGGGAACCAGTGTTGTAACACATGCTCAAAACGAAATTGATTTAATCAGAAAATAAAATAACATACAAGTCATCATTTTGGTGAGCTTATACCAAGTTTATACCAAGGTATTGACCGAACGCATGAAAGCTTGTATGGAACAGATTTCCTCGTCCCGCATGGTCAGGTTTGTGGCCACAGGTCAGAATTTTCTAGCTTTTGTATGACTAGAATAAGCATTGAAAGAGTTGTGTGAAAGAAATTGTGATAGCAGAACCCAAGGAAGACCAAATTGTCAGAATGTTAGGTGACAGAAATGTCAAAAGCACTCGCATACGTAGGCGAAAACGTGTGAGAAGAATGACGATATTTGAGGTGGCTAAAGAAATATGTATGGACTGCGATGTATGCGGTTCCATCCTTTTGCTTACTACTCAGGTATAGCGTGAGGAGGGTGTGTATACATAATATTTATGTAGGAATTAAATTCTTTGCGAAATTACTATATTCAAAATAGCGTTTCAAATTAATATGTCTTTAACTTTCTCATAAAATGTTCGCGACATTATAGTTTATTGCTGTTGAGGTACTGGATGTTTTCGTCTTGTAGGAAATAAAATCAAAACTTATAAAAAGGATATGTTAACCACAATATATTATTACAAAAAATTTTTATTAAAAAAAATTAAACCGCCTTCAAAAGAACACTGAAAAGTATAAAATGACTATTCTTTACTAATCAAAACTCAACTACAATTAAAATAACTTTATAAATACGATACACATACCTATATAATTAAATTTGACAGTTATTGAAGTCTGTGCCAAGCCCACCAAACTAATAGACTTTCTGTTGTTGCACATTGATTTGGCACCGACTTCAATAACTGTCAAATTTAATTATATAGGTATGTGTATCGTATTTATAAAGTTATGTTAATTGTACTTGAGTTTTGATTAGTAAAGGATAGTTATTTTATACTTTACAGTGTTTTTTTGAAGGCGGTTTAATTTTTTCAACCGACTTCCAAAAAAGGAGGTTCTCAATTCGGTTGTATGTTTGTTTTTTTTTGTTTGTTACCTCATAACTCCGTCATTTATGAACCGATTTGAAAAATTCTTTTTTTATTCGAAAGGATACACTTCCAGATTGGTCCCATTGAAATTTCACTGGTATTGAAGCTTTGGTTTCGAAGATACACCAAATAACGCGACCTGGTTATTTATATTGACGATTCTCTTGTATGTCATTTGTTAACTATCGTTGTCCCCACATGGTATAATGGTTGTATGTTCATGTTCATTCTAATTCCAGAATACAACGATATACAAGAGAATCATCAATATAAATAAAGGTTATAACCAGGTCGTGTTATCTAGTGTATCTTCGAAGTCCCAGCTCCAATATCGGTGAAATTTAAATGGGACCACTTCTGAAGTATTACCTAACAAACGTAAAAAGAATTTTCGAAATCGGTTCATAAATGACGGCGTTAGGAGGTAACAAACATACAAAAAAAAAAGCAAAAAAAACAACATACAGGCGAATTGAGAACCTCCTCCTTCTTTTGAAGTCGGTTAAAAATTAAACTGCTATGGAGTTAGAGGTAATGTTAATGATCTGTTAAAATCATAACTATGTAATACAAAAAAAATCATGTGCATTAAACGTTTTTGCACAGAAACTACGACCGAAGTAACATAATTATACGTCAACCGAACGTATTTCTCAATATGGTGTGCCACAGGGTAGCGTCTTGGGTCCAGTACTATTTATCATTTATATAAATGACTTGCTGAAGTCAATAAAATATCCCGTGTTGTTATTTGCCGATGATAGCACTGTGATATTTAATAATAATAATAATTTGAATACGCTTGAAAATGAAATTAACGATTGTTTGAAAACAATAATTTACTGGCTGCAAACTAATAATCTCTTAATTAATATAGATAAGACTAAAATAATGACATTTAGACAACGACAAATTAGTTTCAATTTTAATATTGACTATGGTGGTAAATGTCTAGATGAGTTAAACACGACAAAATTTATAGGGTTATTTAAATTGATAACGACATGAAATGGAGTACACATATTGATGAAACATACAAATAAATAAACAAATTTTCATATGCGCTTTATAAATTAAGTGAAATAGTAAATCGTTCGGCAGTATTGACAGCTTACCATGGATATATCGCTTCGATATTACGATACGGCATTATATTTTGAGGTAATGCAAAAGGGAAATAATTAGTATTCAGAGCAAAAAGATGCATAGATTGATTTGTCATTTAAAGCAAAAAGACAGCTGTAAAAAGCATTTCAAAGAATTAAATATAATGACCCTTCCGTGTATGTACATCTATGAAGTACTTAAAGGCGTGGAAATCTGAATCTCGTTATATGTAGCACTACATTATTCCACAATACAATATTTGCTCTGGCACCTAAAATACGTAATAAATTACCAAACTTAATAAAAGATAGCACTAATTTGAATACTTACAAAAAACAATTAAAAAAATTTCTATTAGAAAAGACGCATTACTCCATTGACAAATATTTTAATGATGATATTTATAAAAACTTCTTTTTTTAATTTTTTATATTGACAGGTATATAATTTTGATTGCAATGTAATGATTAATGACTATATAATAATTAATAACATTTTAAGTCCAATTTAATTACATAAATTTAATTCAAATTTTAATGACTATAATAATAACATTTAACATATTTATCTGAGTTATATTTGTTATTAATGTTTGTAACGCCATGCATGAGGCGGAGCACAGAGGCTCTTAGTATGTAGGTATATTGTAACACTAACACCATATTTGTACCTGCGTCACACAAAATGACTAAATGAATAAATAATAAAACGAATAAATGTATAGGAATAATTACTTAATACCTCTCTGAACACCCCGTTGAGGATACAGCTTGAAGATATGTATGTAAGTACATAATATTACAAATAAAATGATATATACATATATACAACAAGTTACTCGGACACGAACTCACTATAATAGTTCCGTCCTACATTTTAGCAATGGGTTTGTCAATATCTATTAATCAGGAATATTTCATAATTAGTTTAAAATGTCACCAACACAGATTTGTGCTAAGCCTGTGCGCTAAGAATACTCAAAAAATATTATTTCAAAATATATTTTTCGCTGTTTTTATTTGCAGCTAACTGGCACTCCATTCCGGTCCGTAGCGAGAATGCAGAGCAATCTTCGTGTCCACGATCTATCAACTTTCTCTAAAGACTATGACAGGTTTTCCAACACCATAATACCACTTTTCTGGGCTGAATACGTAAGTTATAGTAAAATAGATATTGCTCTGTGGCCTGACTGACTCATTCCTAACTCTGTTCGGAAACATGTGTTTTATACGAGTATATCCTATCACGTACATAATATTGAAATTACATCTTTCATTTTTGTTGACTCCAAGCTCCAACAACTATTTAATCTTTTATTTTTCTCTTTATTTGTTAACGTGCTTGTAATTAAAATTGGATGTAAATTATCTAAGTTAACGGATAATTTGCCTTTCTTTCTTGTATTTTGTACGTTCTGACCTTTGAGGTTCTGAGTAATTATAATAGTAAATCTTTCTAGATATTAAAAACTCTTTACTAAAAATCTGTTTATTCTATTACAGAATCAAGAAGGTTTGCCGAAGCATATACAAAAGACTATTTACTTCATGACCGTTGTTCTGCCACCATTGTCATCGATTATTCTAACTTTAACACTTTTACTTGGTGTAATATTAATAATAAAACAAATTTACATACAAAAGCTACAAAATGACAGCCTAAACTCTGTCCTACATTTTAAAAGAAAAAATGTCACTTTGGCGAAAAATAAAATATTTGCATATGAAAGAGAAAGATTTCTGAAAGTACCTAGTTAATATTTAATTTATTTAGTGTATTTATTTAACGGGAAATGGTAAATAATCGTAATTTACAATATCGTAAGTAATTTCTAGTAATAATCAGAATTTATAAGACTGAATAACTGTTATTTTATTGTGTAGTCTTTCTACAAAATTACAAATAGAAGCAATTCGATTTTGTTAGACTGTACATACTTATTGGAATATCAGACTAAAAAAATAAAAGAAACGAAATTCTCAACATAATTTCCCAAACATACTTATTAAACGAGAATTTTCTAAATATTGTGTCGTTTCTGATGTCGCCAAATAAAATAAGAATAAATGCATGACGCGAATGTGAAATATCACACAAGATTGCAAGGCGTGTAATAAGACGCCTTGCAATCTTTTTTAAACCAAATAATAAAATGAAATTGAACTGTAAAAATTATTAGCCATTAGTTTTTATTATCAAAGGCATGAAATTATTTTTTACAGCGTTTGCTTTCAGCAATTATTTTTAAATATGTAATATTGTGAAGCGATTTTTAGTTAAAATTGCGTGGTATTTGTGGGCTTAGTTATAACCGTGATTGTTCCTAATTTGCTCATTTGTTAATTTTAAATTCGTTTACATAATTAAACTAGAAAATTAAATTTTGGTTTTTATTAATCATATCCTGAAATATTAGTGACGCATAGTAATTACGAACATCACATTATTCTTTTCCTCAAAAACGGGGTAAGTACTTACTCAACCAACACAAATACGTTTAGTTTCTCTATAAAATTTCAACGCAAAACAGATTTTGTGAAGTGTTGTTCAAATTAGTCATTGTTCAAAGCATATAAATAACAATTATAAATCATCGATTTTGAGTAAAAGTGGATATTTTATAAACGAGTTACAGAGTAATAGTATCTATGTTCTATCTTCTATAACACCGTTACATTACTCTGTAATCGTATATGTCATGAACAAAACCATTGCATAAACAAGACGCAGTATTTGTTTTTTTCTTGAATTTTGTGCTTGAGTGTAGTTGAGTGGGTGGTACAGATGTGTCGTTAGGGCTATTTCAAATCACGTAACGATAACGTTATATGTTTTCAAATAACGTTATCAAAACTATCTATTTTTACAACTATCTATTTTCACAACGCTGGTACGTACGTTACGTGAAAAACTAGCTATGACTCGAAAACGTTCATATTTAAAACTTTACCGTGACTAAAGTTCAAAAGTTTAGAGCAAAAAAAAAATGTTTAAATATTGTTTATGATGAACTTTCCTTCGTACTTTATCAGGCTTAGGACTGGCTGTATATTCTAATCAATGTTTTTATTCTATTATTATTTATTATACATACAGGCGTAATTAAAAGTTCATTATATACACATTTTGGTATAGTATGTACAAAGCATGTTTAAAAAAATTTATTTACATAGGTTTATTCTTTAAGCTCAAAACGAACAAACTTTCACATTTCACAATTTGTGTTTCACTTTAATTTGCATTCTATTATCGATTTACGTACTTAGTAAAAACAACACACTTTTTATTATGTAATCTGCTAATGACGGATATATTTCACAGCTACTGTCTCACTCGCACTCGTGCAAACGCGCTATCTATCTTATTCGTTCTGTATCGTTGCGATACAGCTACGTGGTGATCTCTACTGAATTTTACATTGCGTGTTTTCTGAAATAACTATGTTTTCAATTTACTATAAAACGAGTAATAGTTGCGGAGTACGAAACGATTGACAGTAGAGCGTTATGTTATCGCTACTCCATAAACTGTCTGCCAACGTTAAGCGTTGTGAAAAATAGATAGTTTTGCTCGTCTTGATAACGAGTGATCGTTATGAAAGTCAATAGATAGTTGTATAACTATCTAAGTTAAATAACGCCCATAACTAATGGGTGGATCATGGGTGGATCTTGAAATTTAAATTTATTTAAACTTCATATCGCATTTCGCGGGTATCAGCAAAAGCAAAATAAACCTTTTTTCTTTCTCTTACATTCTCTGTTAAACAACTCATTTTGTAATTTTTTCTGTAGAAATTATGTTAACTATTTATCTAGTAGTATTAAATAATGAATGCCAACAAGAAAAATGGTAATGGCTGGATTTTATGTTCTTCCAAAAGTTTTCCTGGCAAATTTTATTATTTTAACGTTCGGAATGGAGAAACAGCATGGAGTATCAATGATATCGAAGTAAGTAAAAGTATCTACGAATAAGTATATAATAAAAAGGTAGGACTAGATTATTTACGCTTTTTTTAAATGTAAATCTATATCACTGAGTAAGTAATCACTACGATGCATATGTAATAATCACATTCTAGATTTAGTCTATATAAGTATATTGACATTTATTTAAGGCGTCAATATTTAAAAAACTTGATAGTTAAAAAACCTAACACCAGTGTTTTGTAATAGTTATAAAACCTATCTCATAATCTAACCGCCAGAAGTAATGTGGGTAAAATCAAACTTTAAATCTGTAATACTTGTAGCAAATGCCTTCTGTTACAAGTATATAATCGCGCTACCAAAATAGTAAATAAATCCCTCTGTTTCAAGTCAACTTTTTTGAGGTAAGTACAGTAAAATTTTCTAATAACTTATCAGGCGTCATGGGAGTAGGTGAGCCTTTTCATACCCTATATAGTTAACACAATATATTATTATTCACAATATATGTATGTGTATGTTAATGAGTTATTGAGTACCTGTTATAGTCACATTTAAACTTGAATTTTTCATATAGTAAGGTTGTGTGAAATAGATCAGTGCGAAGCAAGCAAGCAGCGTGTTTTCTTGTCATTCACCCCCAGCTTAAGCATATAAGACAATAGCAAAAATGAAACAAAAAAACAAGAAAATGAAGTCCTAGGTTAAGTACATTAATTTAGTTTTGCCTCTCAAGCACTTCTATCCCTCCCAGAAATAACACTCCATAATTGTTCAAGATTACTATTTCATTTTTCACAATTAAATTACTTTAATGAAACTACACATATCAAACATGGCTTGATTCAACCGTTTATTCCTGTAATGCCTTGGTTATTTAAAAATGAAGACTACGAGAGACATGTCAGAACTACAATAAGCCGTCTACGATAGCGGGACAATTTTATTAAAGAACATTTATATACTAGAATGAAACACGTTGCATATGTTTGCCATTACAGATATTGTCAGTAGTTATGACAAGGTGTGATTTAGTTGTTGGCTCGGACGAAGAAATATAATTGATGGAGTCATAATAAGCTGCTGCTCTTACCACCGTGTGTATAATGAATTTTCCCGTCTTTTTGTATCTCATTGAACATAACCATGAGTAAAACAGTTAGCTATAGTAAGTGTGGCAACCTCGCACTGTCAGCATATTTTGTGTCAGCTTATGAGTCGGTTATAAATTAGTTATTTGCAAAATACTTGTAAATCTTAAGTGTCTAGGTTATTAGTATTCACAAAAAAAAAAGTCATATTCAGTTGTGTACTGTTGTACCTTGACCTGCCCTAGTCACACACATTAGTTAAAATCTAGTCTGTCAACAAAAAAAGACACTAAAGACATGCTTTTAGAGCAAATGCTCCATTGTGGTACTTGGTCCAGATCCAGAGAATCCAGAGATACAGAGAATTTAAAAAGTAATTGTGTAATCGTTAAATGGCAACATAATAAAAAAAATGATTAATTCAATTACAACTGAAATTAAAAAAATGAAGAAATAAAAAGTAATTTAAAAAATTAAACATTCCAAAACACTGAAAACTACAAAATAACTATCCTTTACTAATCATTACCCAAGTACAATTAAAATAACTTTTTAAATACGATACACATATCTATATGTTTCAATTTGACAGTTCAGTTACTGAAGTCGGTGCCAAGCCCACCAAACTAATAGACTTTCTGTTGTTGCACATTGATTTGACACCGACTTCAATAACAGAACTGTCAAATTTAATTATATAGATAAAAACGAAATAAAGACAAAATTTGCTAATACTTTCTTAACTTACCAATGGAAGCTTATGGTTCGGCATAGTTTTCTTTTCGAAAATAACATGATTTTCATCTCAAATTAACGCAAGGCATTCTTGATTCTCAGGACTTTTATTTCAACACTGTTATACTGGGACAAAAAGCGATAAATGTTACAAACCCTTCAACGGATATGGTACGCTTGTTCTTTTGACTTCTTTATTACTATTTATATCCGTCTCTTTCTGCTAAATTGACACACTTATTAAAAATAAAAGGATGAATAAACGAGCATCAAGCATGTTTAAATTAAACTATGTATGTATACGAGGAAAAATATAGATCTATTTATAAAGAAAGGCGATATTGGTGGTATGGAAACCAGAGGTTGTGATAAATTGGTTATTCTAAAATTTAAATTACATAAATCAGATGTTTCATTTTTGGCTAACTGCATTCGTTTTTATAATAAAATTCCTCAAGAAGTCACTCAATGAACAGTAAATATATTTAGATTAGTTATAAAATGTACATTGATTAGACAATCATACTATAAAATAAACGATTTCGTTGAAGATAAAACAATAGTCTGGAAATGATCTTCTCTGCACATGCATTTACTGGCTCTCTGAATATTGTATTTTAATAAACCTTTTGTAAAATGATGTTGAAAAAATTATACTTGACTGAGTTTCTTGTTGGTTCTTCTCAGTGTCCAGGTTTTCTTTTCTCTTCTCTTTGAACCAAACTAAAGTAGATTTGACGTTCAAAAATACCTTGTAATTGGGTTTACTTGAATAAATTGATTTGACTTTACTAGGTCTCTGTTCAGAAAGAAAAAAGGAACCCTTACAGAATCACTTCATTGTCCAATTGTCTGTCAAGATCCTTTTTCTCAGGAACACATGGACGTATCGAGTTGAAATTAATATCAAATACTTATGTCTATACATATGTATACTTGGAGCAAAAAAAAATTAAGCTTCTAAGTAAACACAATTAAAAAATACTCCATTTACGCCTTACATTTTGAAACTCAAATAAATCAAAATCATATTTGGCAAGAAGCAAGGTTTCACAACACAAGTAAATGAAAAAATCCGAGTCATTATTTGTAGTTATGTCACATGAAAAAATATTATTTTTCGAAAACAAACTTACACTTGCAATTGGGGAATCGACTGTGACGTATATCGATGTATGGGCGAATATTTCTTGGTGCGCTAGTCAGACGTGCATGTATCTGGTTTTTATTGATTTTAATACATATAGACCTAACAGTTATGCCTCTCAGTTCTATTCTAAGGTGAAATGGCATTGTGTATGTATTTTATTAAGTTTCTCTGAACATTGAAACATTTTTATGTGTATTGGAATATGGTTCTTGTGTATGATCTCCATGTTAAGAGGGTCAAATTCAGCGCAATGAACGAATTCAAAGAAAATTTATCAACTACATCAACTATTATTTATTATGTTCCAACTTATCCTGTGAGAACGGATGCTTGGCTTAATGACCCTCAATAATAAGAAAGAAAAGAAGATTTTGGTCATTTGTCAAGGAACGCCGTAGTTTCTCGTCTGAGATACTGGGTTTAATGAGCTTGGATTCTGCTACTGCTAATTCGGGTGAGGATATTTGTAATCTTTTTGCTAAACAATTTCCTTCAGTGTATACTCCGAACACAATGATGTCTTGCAAGCCAAACTTTTTTAGTTCTTATACGCAACAATCACTGAGTGCTGTAGTAGTGGATGAACGCAACATAGCTAAACTGCTGAAGTCAATTAATACAAGCAAGGGAGCAGGTTCACTTGGTATCCCTCCACTATTTCTTAAAATGACTAATAATCATCTCACATTACCTTTAAAAATGATATTTGAGCGATCACTTCAGACATCTGTTTTTCCATCTGTATGGAAGATAGCCAATATAGTCCCTATCCACAAAAAAGGTGATAATTCTAACATCAGAAATTACCGCCCTATTTTAATATTATGTACATTTTCAAAGATTTTTGGACGTGTGATCTATCCAACTCTCCCATCTTATATTAATCAATTTGTCTGCAACTGCCAACATGGATTTTGAAAGAATAAATCAGTTATTACGAACCTTGCTAGTTATGTCTGATGTTTCGTCTTCAATAGACTCTGGTCTTCAAATCCATTCGGTTTATACGGATTTCAGTAGTGCATTCGACAAAGAACACTACTGAATCCATGGTCATCTTTTGGCTTCGGTTGGATCCTATCTTCGGGACCGGATGCAAAGAGTAACTGTTAACGGTAATAATTCTAAAACGTTTGCAGTAACATCTGGTGTACCTCAGGGCTCGCACCTAGGTCTGGTGCTCTTATTGTTATTTATTAACGATGTCACTGGCTGCATCCCTAATAGTAGATACTTGCTCTTTGCTGATGACTTAAAATTATATCGGCAGATCAAGTCAAAACCAGGATATTATTCTTCTCCAAGACGGCTTAAATTCTGTTCGATTATGGTGTAGGTATTCAGAATAAAATGACATGCAGAAAAATGTCATCAATAAATTTTACAAAAAAGAAAAAAGATATCATGGCTCCTAAATATCTACTGGGGAATGTTGTTATCAAGGAAGTTGATCAGGTGTGTGATTTGGGTGTTCTCTGGGATAGATCATTAACATTTGCAAAGTCACATTAACAGTATGGGGACAAAGGCTTGGAAAATGACCGGCTTCATAAAAAGGATTTGCAATGATTTCAAAAATGCTCAAACCATAATTTTATTGTATACAGTGTACAGTCTTATTCGAAGCAATTTGGAGTATGCAAGTTTTATCTATATAGCCTATTGTGTACAGCCTTATTCGAAGCAATTTGGAGTATGCAAGTTTTATCTGGAATCCATGCTATAAACTCCATAGTGACAGAATCGAAAAAGTCTAAAACATCATAACAAAGTGTTTGGCTTATAAATGTCAGGGCTGTCCTTACCGTTCTGATTATTCAGTACGCTTATATATTTCCGGTTGGATACTCTTGAGAAGCGCCGACAAGTTACTGACCTTACATTTTTACATAAAATTGTAAACGGTTTATTGGAGGCACCTGATTTGTTAAACAAAATAAACCTGACAGTTCCGCGAACTATACCACGTTACTGTATCACTAAATGTTTTTCAATACTCAGTTCAGAACAAATGTAGGAAAATTCTCTCCTTAGAATAGAACTATGCGTACCTATAACGATTTGTATCCAAATGATTTTGACATTTTTCATGAACCCCAACAAATTACGAAAAAAAAAATTACCATATTGTGATAAGTTAGCTATATTTTATCTCATTTTGCCATGTTTTATTTTGTTTTATTTTATTGTATCTACCAAATTCAAAAATTGTAATGCTTCGTTAGTGTAGTATAGTTGGTATCACTCTCACTGTATAATAATTGTAAATGCTGTATACTCCTGTAAAAGTATTTCACGCTGTTTAAGATTTTTTCGATACTTTAGTTGGGGTAATTTTGTGATAATGCTGTTGGAGTATCTATTAATCAAATAAATAAATAAATAGTAGAACATTTCTCCATAATATGTTGCTCCTGTACGAAACATCACATGCTGAGATCGACTGTGTTGAGTTGGTAGGCAAACTGGCTGTTTGTGCTCTGCAGAGGCGTACACGTCATTCCAAACTGCTATATGTTCCTCTGTGAGGACAAATTACATTCAGAACAAAACTTTGATTCGCATTGCACACACTTATAATGAGTTATTAGTTGAAACTCATCCATTTCAATCCATAATGCATTGCTTCGATGATACTTCAAGACATTAAGCGTATTTTAATGGAAAATAAGGGTAGTTAATGATAACAAAAATGAATTTAATTCTTTTTATCATTTACGTTAGGATAATTTGTTAATGTCCTTTATTAATGTAATGGTTGTTGATTACTTGAATAAAGAAATAAATAAAAAAAAATTAAATTATACACATTAACACCTCTATATTTGTTTTTGTTTCAGATTAAGTCTTTTAATAAACATCATAATGTACAACAAATAATAGACAAGAGTTATTGCTATCCAGAACCAATAAACCCACCTGATGAGTACAGGTCTGACACATCTGCAATGTCTAACTCCAATAGCCACACATTCAGACTCACAAATAATACCCAAAAAATGTATACAAACTCTAAACAAGCGAAGGTAAACCAACGAACATTTAGCCAAACTCAAGATATGTTCCCGAAATATGTTGATGATACACAAACATGGAATAAGCCCTTTATGTCAGGACATCAGGTGGTCAATCGAAAAGTCCAAAACTACCAACAGTTGCCTGTAGGCAATGAGTCACAAGCGATGAGCCAACAGCTCTATATGAATCAAACACAGCCATTCTTGAATCAACAACCACAAATGGTTTGTTCGCAAGTTGATTCTCAACCTCAAATTCCACAAATAATTCAAACTACATCTCAACTACGATCATATAATGAGCAACCGCTAATTGATCAGCAAAGCCAAGTACAAATGAGACAACAGCCAATAAAGCAAATAGTTGATCAACAGTCACCAATTATGCAAGGTCAAGTAAGCCAAGTCTTCAACCAACAATCGCCAGTTATGCAACCACAAATGGGTAACCAACAGAGCCAAACCATGAACCAACGGTTGAAAATGCAATCGCAAATGGATAACAAATCCAGTCAAGCCTTTAACCAACAGGTATCAATAACGCTGGCCCAAATGAATAACCAACAAAACCAACCCTTCAAACAACAAACACCAATAATGCTTTCAGGGGTCGAAAATACTTCACATTGTGAAACATACCCTAATTTTTATCAGAGTACATTGCAAACACAACGGAATATAATTAGTAATGAAACTGAAATCCGGCCATCATCAAACCAACTTTGCCAACCAGACCCACATTTATTTGTTCAAATGAACTTCACTGCACCACTCTCCAAAAGATTTAAGTTTCAGCGAACTGTCGTGAATAATGAAAATGTATTCAGTTCTTTAATAGATGGAACTGCACACAAAGAAGAGCCTTCAGCAATCTTTAAAGGCATGCTGAATTCCCGGAAGCGAATTTACCCAGAGTCAACTCCGACTTTTTTAGAACCTGCACAGAAAATGAAGAAGATTAATGAACTAATGAATATTTCTAAAGATGGTATAACAGAAATAATGAAAGCTTGGAGGCAAATTGAGATAAGTCCAAAAAAACATCTTTCGAAAGAAACCATATTGAAAATTCAAAATTCCGAAAACACATTTGTTTCTAATGATACTGACAGTTCAATATTTTCTTTTCGCAATAAAGTCAGAAATTCTATTGTAGCTATACAGAAAGATAATAAATTTTTACAAGGAGGAGAAGTCGATTTAAGACATGTTTTGTTAGAAAAGAAAAGAAAAATAGATTCAGGTAAGAGTTAATATAAGTCAAAGCGATTAACTTTTATTTCGACTTGTCATTTTGACTGCGTTGCATCAGCTGTGGTCTCAAGCAAACTCGCAATAAATGGATACAATAATAATAATAATACTCCAGACAATTACACAGATTGTGTGATTCCAAACTAAGCAGTAAGCTTGTACTATAGGTACCACACAACGAACTCTGGGGGGTTCCCAGTAACACCCAGACTTCAAGCCAATTTAGAAAAGTTCGTTTCCTAAATTGACCTGACCGGGGATCGAACCCAGGACCCTAGCTTGGAAAGCAGATGCATATGCCACTGCGCTATCGAGCCAGTCAAACAATTCAACAATTGTACAATCAACAATTGTACTAGAACTGAACAGAATACTTGATGAATATGGATTTGAATTTGCATATGTTGTGTAGTTTTAAAGATATGAAATATTTTTCGTTACATACTAAGCAACCTCAGAAATAATTTTGTTTTTCAGTGTCTTTGATAAATATGAAATACAAACTTATTTTTGCTGCCGATAAAATGAATATTGTGCATGCCTATATAATATCATTATTATTAAATTATTTTTTTACTAGCGACTCGCTCCGGCATGCGGCTAGAGAGTTTTTGACAATAGAATACAGCCTATGTTACTAGCTGATAATGTAGCTTTCTATAGGTGAATTAATTTTTGAAATCGGTTGAGTGGTTTTTGAGTTTTTCCACTGCATACAAACAAAGTTTACCTCTTTATAATATTAGCACAGATTAATTACTTTACTAACGTATATTAGTATAGACCAGGAATTTTAAGTGTGAACTTTCATCCTTAGTACATAGCCTACTGTTGCTTGCCACACACTTGTGTTAGCTATTATCAATATTCTCGATTAATCGTTCTAATCATAATCGTTAACAAATGGCAAAACTGTTTTTTTGAAAGTGTTGCTACTTTCATAATAACGTGGTATTTTTGAATGTCAGAAAATAAGTCAGTCGAGAAATTCACGAGTTAGCGAAAGCACGTCTTTTAATTATATCTCCTCATCCTACGTTTCCATCGAAGTCGTCTTAGTTTACATCATATGAGATGTACTTTCGCTAACCCATGAATTTCTCGACTGACTTATTTTCTGACATTCAAAAATACCACGTTATTATGAAAGTAGCAACACTTTCAAAAAAACAGTGTTGCCATTTGTTAACGATTATGATTAGAACGATTAATCGAGAATATTGATAATAACTAAAGCTTGGTTGCTTTTTAAAAAGGTTATAAACACTGTTGTAACCCCCACTAAAACAAATCTAATTTAGACTAAAACTAATAGCTATACAATATACATACATAGACTTCAGAAAAATTACCTTTGCACAGTGTATATTGTGTGTGTATTTGTTTCAGATAATAATATTCAGTCCGTTGCTGTAAATAAAAAACTTAACGAAACTCCCAAGAAAAAAGTTAATTTCGCCTTGGATTATCAAAGTGATCACAGTAAAAGCGACATCGAACAGGTAAGCTAAGTTTTTTATATATTAATTCGATATTCGATCGACTACTTCCGTGGCGCAACGGCTTAGCGCTTCGGAAAGTAAACGGGGGTTGCGGGTTCGATTCGCGCCCCGAGTTTGGGTGTTTATGTATAATATGTATTTATTTACAAAAGAAAGGTATATAAACTCATAACACAAGCGCTGTGCTGCTTACTTTGGGACTAGATGGCGCTGTGTGAAATGTCCGAGTATATTATTATATATATATATAGTTTGAAATCTAGTAAAAGATAAATAATATAATATATGCTGTATCATCTTCACAGACAAGATAAGCAATAAAAAGATAGGTAGTATGGCAGAACCCTGCCATTCATCCAGCCAACCATCTATTCAATCAGATGAGTGTTATTGTAAAAATGCAGAAAAGAATGCTCAGATGGTTCGGGCACATATGATAGAATGAGGAATGATTGGCAAAGAAAATCCACAGAATGAGAAAGTGATTGGTAACAGAAGCCAAGGAAGACCAAGACTGACTTATGAAAATAAAAAGGCAGAATATTGACTGACGGAAAAGTCAAAAGCTCTCGCATATGTGGGCGAAAGTTCGTGTGGAAGATGTATACAAAGCTAGATAGAAGATATATGGATATTGTATTTTTAAATAACTATTGTAGAATGATGTTGAAAAAATTATACCTAACTGAGTTTCTTGTCGGTTCTTCTCAGTGTCCAGGTTTTCTTTACGAACCGAACTAAAGTATTTACCAATTTATAACTTAACTTATAATTGTAATATTTAAAATACCTTGCATTTGGGTTTACTTGAATAAATTGATTTGACTTTGACTTTGAAAGCCAAGATATACAAAACCACTTGAAGACTAGATTGGTGACTGAATTGAAATTTAGAAAGAATGAAAGACTGAAAACAAAGTTATGTAAAAATCGTGCTTAAAGTTCACAGATCTACTAATAGATATTGCAGGGGTCGAAACTGGTCAGTAAAAGTCAGTTTTTTGTACTCCAGTCAGTTAAAGTAAGTTTGTTGGAAAAATGGTCAGTTTTTTAGGGATTGGCACTCAAAAGTTTTCACATTAGGCCCCTATTTTTATTTACTGAAACATTTTTAATAGTGCCCAACTTGTATTGTACTACTTATGATGTGCCGGATATCCGCATCCGTGTCCGCGGATATCCGAGTAAGAAGAAAGATCCGGATCCATATCCGTTACTTTTTTGGCGCATCTTTTACGGACCTTTTACCTTATTAATTTTCAATACATAGATTACATTCTATTTAAGTTGAAACATGTCTTGTCACGCAAAACGTCAAGTGGCGTCAACTATCGTTTCAAAGTCACGCGCACCGACACCGATCGAGTAAGAAAGTTAAGATCCGTATCCGTAACCGCGGATCTTGACACCAAATATCCGTATTCGGATCCGTATCCGCAGATATACATTTTTAACGATCCGGCACATTGCTAATTATTACATCCTATCTTTTTACCCTACTGCGCAACGCAAAGGAGGTTAATATGTTTATCAGTTTATGTAATATAATAAGCTTTAATTTACTCATAGTGTAAGTCCTACCTATATGTTATATCCTATATGTTTGTAAACCTTGGAATCCTAATTGTATTTATTCTCTATATACTTTATTGTAGTTCTTGAGATACAAATGTTAATCCTAGCATAAGTCTGTATACAATCCAAGGGGAGGGAAGTGGATGTAATTCGTAAGCGTCGCTTCCTCCCTTGGACAGTTGCCACTCAGTAAAAAAAAATGTATATGTATGTATATGTTAAAGTTGGTGTCTCTGTGGCTAGAGACGAAACGTGTGTGCCGATTTTGATGATGAAAATCGATTTGACTTAGGGCGACGCATTGGAAATTTTGACGGCAGGCATCTCAATTTTTCTATGTGACTACAAAACGTATGAAAATGATATTTGGTAACCTGATTCTTCATTTCATTTCGGTTCATTTCAGTTGCGATACAAATTTGGGAACCAGTGCGATACACGATTGGTTAACTTTTGTAACACAAAAAAAATGATTAAGGAAACCTCTTTTAAAACAGAGATTTTCATTTTTAGGAGTAACGGGACCGATTTATGTTTCTAAATTTTTTTGTATACTTTTAATCTAAACATATTCTTCAAAATGACAGTTGGATTTTTTAAAATTATTTATAGTTTTTAAAATAAACGAAAATGGCTACTTTTTCGTATTTTTCATAAGCTAGCGCGCGCACTTTTGTGTACACCAGATGGTCTAATTTGGATTAAATTATTGTTTATCAATGCGTCGCCTTAACTCTGTGAGTGTCACTAAAGACATTCAATGAATAGGTCTTCAAAAATCATCTTTAGGTTTCTCAAACCATTTTTCCGTTTGAATTATCATATCTGTACCGATTTAAAGTTGGTTGGCAATCATCCTCGCTTAAATTTTCAACACAACTATAATGCTGTTATAGTACTTTATATGGTTGTATATAGGTCTTATTAACGTTAAAAATATAATATTTAAAATCGAATGACTAATTTAAAATTATTTGCTGCTTTGAAAGATAATATTAATTCTTAAAATTAAATGATGAACCCAGAATTTTACAGCTTACAAAGATCATTTTATGTCCATTAAGCAAATTGTTAATTAATACATACATATCCACACGCTGTTATCCCTAACGGGGTAGTCACAGAGGACGGAACGCCAAGCGTCGCGGTTCTTACATACGTCTTTCGCTTCCTCAAATCTCATCATTCTCCTCACACATTTTCGCCTAGGTATGCGAGAGCTTTTGACATTTCCATCTGCTAACACTGGCTATTTGATCTTCATAAGCCAGCCTTGGTCTTCCTTGGCTTCTTTTACCACTCACTTTCGCTCTGTATATTTTCTTCGTCAGTCTTTCATCACTCATTCTTTCTATGTGCTCGAACCATCTAAGCATTCCTGTCTTCATGTTTACAATAACACTGTCGTGCGACCCTGTTATACTGCGTATCTCTTCATTGCTTATCCTGTCCGCAAGGGTGACACCGCACATACTTCTAAGAGACACTAACACTACCTTCAATATATATTCTAAAAGTATCAATATTCGTGAGAAAATATAAAAATAATTATTTTCAATCAAAGAATGACATCTGCACGCGATATGAATTTAGAAATAAAAACAAATGACAATTGCCCGAAGTCAAATTAAAAACTGTAGGAAAGAGTCCAAATTTCAGATTTATTAAATGCTATAAAATCGGAAGAAAAAGATGGATTATTTAATTATACATTGCAGTCGCTATTAATAAAAAAAATGTTACTACAGTGTGTTGTCGTTCAAATATATATACAAACCGAGTTTTGAGTTTCCCGATATTTCGAAGCTGTTGCAAGTACCATGTTCATGGGTTAACTGACGAGACTGCGGGTGGATATTCGAGAGCACATATTTCAGTCTACCCCCTTTCTGGCTCGTAGTTGCTATATTTCACCATCACTACCAGAACTCACTCAATAGTCTCCTCGACAGTACACACTCACTATATCGTCACGATTTTTTGTAATCTCCGGCCCTATTGTCCTTAAGCCTATCACTGGATTCCACATATTGGACAATTTAAACCCGTCCCCACGATTGAAGTTCTTGTTCCGAGAGATTTCTATGGCTTCTTTGACCATTCTGGGTATGTAACGGCGTTCCGTCGACAATATTTGTGGCTTGTAAAATTCGATCCAGTGATTAGGACCTGCCTCCAGTATATGTTCTGCAATAGCGGTAATAACTATGTTTATTATATTATAAATTTCAAAATTAACTAAAAAACTTAACAGTGCTAATGAACAAAGATTGGTTTGGTTCTTACGTCTCAGCTTAACAGTCTTAAAACATTGAGCATATCGATGGAGACGAAATATGTATATCCCCATCCGGCTTACACCATATATCTCTTTCAGTCTAACAATTCGTGACATGTGAAAGGTGATATCTATTTATGGTAAATCTGTGTTAAAGTGTCATTAGTAATAGTAATGAGAAGAACAAATAAAATAGGACATATTAAATAAGCGTATTATTTCAGATCCCAAGGGGCTTGGGTATACGTGAATTGAAAAATCTCGCCAAGCCACTGATGAAAATTGACCGATGGTATATAGTGGTTGACACTGAGGCCTTAATCAAAAGCTTCAAGTTCATAGAGCGCTTTGTACGTAAGGGTGAGTTCAGCTACTGAGTATTTCATTAATAGAGGTGACTGTTAGTTATATTTTATGGTTTACTAACGACAAAATATATATATATATTTTGTCGGAATATTCATGCATTGACATTAGCTACTCAACCCAAAGATGGGGTTATGTCAGTGCGATGATGTTATCACATTCTCACGGCAAACTCGAATGATACTGTTCTTGTCGCCCAGGTACCATCGATTACAAAAAGACAATATTTTTCATATTAAAAAAAATACAAATATCCTGTATTATATGAGCAATATTTGTATATTTGTAATCGCGTTCTCGAAAATGGATATAACGATTTCGATGAAATTTACAATATGGGACTTTAGGGGGACGAGAAATCGATCTAACTCGGTCTCAATTCTGGAAAAAATTGTTTTCTTCGTAAAATTTTCCCGCGAAATGTGATTGGTAATTTCTTAATAGTACAATGGCTAGAGCGTAAGTCTACCACGCTTAAGTGCGCGGGTTCGAATCCTGCAATATGGCCAGACTTTTTTAATACTATTACGGTTGGACCTTATGCGTAAGGAATAAGGTCGATTTTTAATGGAATTAAAAACGTAACTTTTGGTGCTTATATCTCGAGACCTAGGCTTTGCAGAGTTATGACCTAAAAACGGATTGCTAAGTATAAGGTTTACTATCGAATGGTATAAGTCAAATTAAAAAAGAAGAACAACGTTGCACCTCGAATATTCTCGACCGATGACGTGTCATGTACCTATGACTCATGCAAACAGGCGACGTCGAGAACAATGTCGAATTACTGTTAGCGAGCGTAATTAACTAGAAAGTTCCACCCTCGTTTTATCCGACTATAAATAGAGCTCCGTGTCCGCCGCCGAGTCAGTGTTTCTCAACTAGCGATCGAGGCGACATTAAGGCGAATTACATCACTACGACGACTACTACGACGACCTTGGATAGAAGAACTCTGCGATTCGGGAACGTTGTTATTGAGTGAAGCGTGTACCTTCGGTGACTACTACGCGAGTACCTACTTCGAGGGCGACTACGTAGACTCGGGACCGCCGTAATTAAGTTCGCGTGTTCTTGACATCTGCTCGTACGAAGGAAAATAAACTCTTTGCACCCTTAACCGGCATCTTATTACCCTCAGCTCGTAAGAACACAATCAAACCGAAAAGATATCGAGCAAATCTTTGAGCGAAAATGAAACTACGTATTGTGATTCCGTTTGGGTTCCACTAAAGTCTAGGTTCCCAAACTTATTTTGTCTACTGAGTCGAGAGCTCATGCAGTCGTTGTCTAAGATGCCTCCTAGCTAAATGAAATTACAAATCACCCCCCAGGCCTCTACACAACGCCCCCATTTTTTTTCTGGGTCTCTTACCGCCCCCCTTTAGGGCTGTAGCGCCCACAGGGGGGCGTTATCGCCCACTTTGGGAATGGGTGCTGACTAAAGCGTAGCTTTATAGCGATCTGTAGCCAAATGGTAAGCAAAGAAACTTGTAATTTCGTATTGTTCGTCCGTCTGTCTGTCTGTCTGTCCATTTGTCCCAACCATTTGACTTGGACACTATTGGCACTGTATAGATGAAAGAAAAGTAGTTATTTTCTATGAAATTGGCTTTTTCAGATGCTAGTTGCCGTCTACTTGTACCCCATATAGTAAAATCTGATATAGAAAAGATATCTCGGGGCGACCACCTCGGACGGGCTCACGTGATTGTCGCGAGACAGTTGTTGAGGCGACTGGCGACGTCAGCGCCACATATAGAAGGTATCGTTACAAGTCCTATACCTATACGAGTAATATTCGTATATTTGTAATAGCGTTCGCGAAAACGGCTCTAACGATTTCGATGAAATTTAAAATATTGAGGCTTACGAGGGCGGAAAATCGATCTAACTAGTTCTCAATTCTGGAAAAATTCGTTTTTTCCGTGTTTTTACACAGTTAAGTCTTGCTTACGAAATATAATTGATAGTTTCGCAACAGAAGTTAACTTAATAGTGCAGTGGCTATAGTTTAGGTCTACTACTCTGTATGATGTAGTGTATGGGATCAAATCCTGCGTGAGGGTAAACTTGTTTTTTAAGTACAATCAACGAACTAAGCATGTTCCATTCCAAATTGAAAAAATAAACAGTTATGGTTCCGTTATGTCATGTATGGTGTGACACAAGGACAGACAGGCGTCTGTCCTAATGTCACCGATTTATTCCATTTTTACACCAGCTGAACTGTAATCTGCCAAGATGTACATTGATAACCTAAAACTTTCACTTTATTTAATTTCTTGTCTTTGTCCTAAATCGTCATTTTTTTAAATAAACCAATTTAAAAGTATAAATAAATGGAGTGGGTCGATTTTAAATTTTTACTTACCACTTACCCTTCATGAACTCATCGTTGTTCATTTTACAAAGAAAATAATCATTTATTTCCGGTTGGGTACTTATAATACGACCCCCTAGGGGTCGACAAAAGATGTCGAAGGTAGTATAGAGAAAAATTAAACAACAGTGCATAATATTCACCTAAAGAAAATTTGTAATAATATTTTATTGTTTTCAGTACAATCCCCATCAGAATATGATGTGAACATGTCCTCCATAGACTGCATATTGAATTGTTGTCTAGAGATACTAAGCCAAAAATATCATGGGGTAAGTGCTAACCATTTGTTACATTTAAACTAAACTTAAATTGATTAATAACTAATTTAAAAAAGCATCGATAACATATTTTCATGAAAGCTATTGGAAACTATTGTCATAGGGACTTTTTAGCAGGAACAGGTGTAGTGAGGTTGTCATTTTATTTAGATTTTCTATTTACATTTTTGGGAGTTTTAAAGTGCAAAAGTGATAGTGTATTGTGTTACAATTATTTATATGGGAAAAGAATGGAGGTCTAAATAAACATGTGTAGGCAGCCATTCATTCGTTCGTTCATTCATTGGTTTTCTTTATTCAAATTTAAAACATGAGAAATTAACATGATTACCTTATATTTCGTGGCTTGACATTTCAGCCTAGCTGCATAGCTGCTAGGCCGTGGTCTCGAGCAAACTGTAATGGCAACCTTCACTCCATGTCCTGAACAGATTTTTTATCGACTGTCCCTGATATTTGTAAATTGTTTTTAGGACTCCTACATACCGCACTCACTAAAAACTTTACAAATATCGGAGGTAGATGAAAAAAAATCTTCCTCGGACACAGAGTCACGTGAAGCTTAGTGCAACAGTTTGCTTGAGACCCCAGTCGAAACTCGGTCGTAATGTCAACCCAAAATAAAAGGTAATACGTGTTTTAAGATATGATTTTACGTTAGTAACTAATTAATCTGTAATACGATATAATAATAATGCAACTCTAAAATTTAAAAGTTTATATGTTCAAATATTATGTGTTTTTTAAGATACTCATCACAGATAACGAGAAATTATACCTGAAAGCCAAATCTATAGATTTGCATTGCTATAAATTGCAATACATTAAAGATAATGACGCGGCATCGAATACAAAAGTAACATTTGCATTTAAGAAAGTTAATACAGATACTGAAATAGCCCGAGATAGCAGATTCAGTTGCATTATGAATCCTTTTGCTAGAAGCGATAAAAGAGACTTTTGTAATAGGATTTTTGATATGCCCAAAACATCACAAACTACTACACTAAATGTGACAAATACAGAAAAAAATCAAAATACAGAAGAAATTTGTAATAAAAAAGATGTAGGCAAAATAGATACGGATCACATGTCAGAATCTGAAAGTCTATCGGGCAATGCCGAAGATGGCAACACTGGTAAAGAAATCGAGGACGCCAAGGAAACGAAACAAACAGCCAGTGCTGTCGAAAATGTTAAATACATAAATGACTATAATTTGGACGACTATTTGAAGATGTTTTGTGTGAAAAATAAAGTGATGGAGACAAGAGCGAAGAGCAGACAAGAAGAATGGATGTGTATTTTAACGCAAACACTTGAAGATCTTTTTACTGATATTTTGCAGGTCAGTATAATCAATTTTATAATATGTATTGTCTGAACGAACTTTCGGTTTACTTAAACTTCGGTGCAAA
Source organism: Zeuzera pyrina (assembly GCA_907165235.1). NCBI lineage: Eukaryota > Metazoa > Arthropoda > Insecta > Lepidoptera > Cossidae > Zeuzera > Zeuzera pyrina. The sequence continues at coordinate 8,035,263 of OU015646.1, read as the reverse complement.
ATTAGAGATTCGGTTCTGCAGCAAACCTGTCGCAACTAGGAGTTAAGCCGGAAACTATATTCCTAAAATTCACATGATAGTTCATACATAGACTTCTCTTTTATGTACTGGCAACCCGTTTCATATTTATTATTGACACCTGTCATTTTCATGTAAAAAAACTAACTTTTTTCTTTGCCTTCATTACAGATCTCTTCGAAAACCGACCCTAAATTGCGCCCTCCTTGGCTTCTTCTGGATTCTGTACACTGCGTAACGATAACGTACTCAAAGAATACTAATATTTGCACAATTACTAAGAGACTATTGACAATATTGGGCAGTGTTACCAACTACAATGGAAGATTGAATCCTAATATGAACGCGGATGACGTCATGAGATTGGTTGGACTTGGAGTCCTCTTAGTACAGTCTTTGAAGGTAAAATATTTAATTGAAAAAACTGGCCAAGAGCGAGTCAGATTCGTGCATCGATCTCCATACCACCGCACAATATTATTTGGTATTTACCAAGAAAATAAGTTTTCTTTCATTTAAAACAAGAGTGAATAGGCAACCTCTGGGCAAACGTGAATAATATTCGGTCTCGTCGTTGCTTTCCATTAGGCAAAACAGGGTTCAAACGTACTTCCACTTCATTTAAAAAAAAACTAATTAGAGCTCAAGCCCGACTCACACTTGCACAAATTGTGTGACCCCAAACTAATTACTAGTCTTGTACTAAGGGAACCAGACCCGTCCGCTTTTCAGTCCCGAAATTTTAATGTTAGATAACTCACTGGATTAATTTGCGATGATCGCTCGGAATAAAATTTCTTTTATATTGAACTAAAATGATAGACAAGCAATTTTAACTGAGCTACTTGAGGATGTCTTCGCGGTTAAAATATTTCTATCTCAATTTAAATGATTGACAAGCGAGTCCATGGGTTACTTCGTGATGCTTGCAACAAAAAATTGTCTGGCTACTTTCAGAGTCCGTTCAGACGGACTTAGCTGGGACGTTCTGTCAGCAGAACTCCTGTTGTATTACCAAAAACAGTTTCCCTTCGGTAGCTGCTTAACTCCCAGCTACACACGGTAGCTAACACTTACCTATTATCTTTTAATACGCAATACATTTGCAAAATGATTATTTATTTATTCGACAATTTCAGAAGAATCATCATCGTCATCACTTGTTGAATCAGATTCACTGCTAATAGAGATTATAAGTTCTATATCAATTATCCGGTCTATGCGGATATTCTTGCAATATAGTTTTTTTGGTTTTTTCCACAACTTACTGACGCAATGGTGCCTTTTTCGCAACATGGCCGCACCGATTCATAGATTTACTGTCAATTATGTAGTGTAAATCTCTATGGGCAAACGTTGCGATCCACGCATCCACTATTTTTAGGATATATTGTTTTTTGATTTGCGATTTTTATTAAATTTTATTATAATAGACAAACATTTTATTTAGAATTTTAAAGGTAACAATTACTGTGCTTTTGTAATGATGTAGTGTTAAAATAAAATAATTTTTACACCAAATTGTTTTCGTTATTCAAAAGGAATATGCGAGAAACGAAAAAATGAAATGCCTCCAAGATCTTCTTAGCTGAAAACAGGTATAGTGATTGTATGTTACAATCATGGTAATTGATAGATGGCAACACTGTCGTTTCTGAGTGTTGCCACTTAACGATAATCGGTAATATTATTCTTGATTTGACAGTTAGTATTTTTAATGGCAGTTTTAAAAAATGGGTATTTAAGAATTACACAAGCTAATGAAAGCACGTCTTTTCTTTATATCTTCATATATCCATATTTAATATATACATTTCCATCGACATGGATATCCTAAAAGAACGGAAAGCTTTTACATTATAATCAATTTGTGTTTGACGCTTGTGTGTTGCCTGAACCACTGAAACTTCCTCCCTTTGCCACCCTCTCACAGAATATCGCCGTAAAATAACAGTATATTCCTGTTGTGTTTCGTTCAGTGAGTGAGAGTGGCAGTGGTCCATTTCCCCCCCATTCCCCTCCGTCCCCTTACTCCCCTCCGTCCCCCCTTACTCCACTCCCTCCCCCTGCTCTCCTCCATCCCCCTACTCCCCTAAAGACCGACAACACCTCCGTGACTCCCCGGACGTTGCGGGTGTCCATGAGTGTTGGTAATCACTCTCCATCAGGTGACTCGCTTGCTCGTTTGCCCCCTCTTTGATAAAAAAAAACTCACCATTTGTCCTCGGTGTATTGTCGAGCGTTGTCGTTGCCTCCTAAATCTCCTACGTATACCCGGAGTCCCCTCTCGCATTGTAACGAGATACTTCTCAAAAAACGGTTCCCGAGCCCACACGTCCTTTCGACCCGCCCCGGCTTCGCGCGGGTAGGAATTTGAAAATAAAATAGGCCATGCTACTCACTGATAATGTAGCTTTCTATAGGTGAAAGAATTTTTGGAATCTATTAAGTAGTTTTTGAGTTTATTCATTACATACAAACAAAGTTTACTTCTTTATAACATTAGCATAGACTTGCAGTCAGCTTGTGACAGCCGAATATCGCGCGATATCTGCTGTCAAAACGAGAATTTGTATAATGTAATTTGTATAGTGGCGCTATATCTACTTCGAAGAGTGCATTTTACGGGCATGGCGCAATAGACACTTCTTTTTTCTTTCTTAATCATCTAACAATTTGTTGTCCAATATTAAGCGCATCAGCTACGCGTTCAATCACTGACGTTATAGGTAAAATTGGCCGTCCATTTAGAGGCTTACTTCGAAATAGTTACGAAGTCATATAACGAACTCACGTGTCTGAGATTGTTTAAAACAGTTCTCTAAGTACGTTTGACCATATCGACGAAATCCACAACAAAGGTGTACGGTGTGGTGGTTCCGTACAGAGATATATTTAGGGATGGTTCCTAAATAATAACAGAGAAAAATGACCACAATAATATGGTTTTTTGATGAACTCAATCTAAAATGGTATGGTTTAAATGGTTAAAATGGTTATTTGTATGGTTTTATGAGCACAAGCGACCCGATTGGTGATTGGACGTGTACTGACGTAAGGAATGGTTAAATTAATGGTTAAATAAACCCTGAACCGCGCAACGTGATGTACGCTGCTAGCATCGTACAAAGGGCGTCAACAGAGTCCAAATTAACGAGCAAGGGTCAACAGTAATGCAGTATCAATATCCAAAATCCAAAGCCAGGTCAAAACTATATCAGAATCGCAGGGCACTGACGGTTTGTTCTTTTCAAAGCAACGTCAAGCCGAAACTGCTTTGTTTGGCATTGAGCATTGATGCGAGTTTGCGAAGGTGATAGTTGTGCTACCAGCGATCCTGTATGTGGCGATCGTATTAGATTTAATTTTTTAAGATTTAGAACTTCGAAAAACAAATGCCGAGTTATGTGGTAAATAAATGGGCTTTTTGGCGGGAACGGGAGAAGTAAGTTTGTCATTTTACAATATTTACTAACGGGTCTATGTCGCGTTTATACTTTAAGGCTAATTATCTATTTTATCCCGACGTTTCGACCGGATTGCACCGATCGTGGTCACGGGCAGACTGCTGAGGATGAATGACGTCTTCGTAGCGTGTGGTTTTTTGCCTCTACCCACACTCATTCAACGCGTTTCTTAATTTTTGTTATTGTCAACCGGGAAGATGGATACCGCTTATCAACATCATGGAATCTTGTCATCAGTGAGTGTGTCCGGAGCCGGAAAATCGGACGTCGCCAGTGTGTAGATGTCGTTAGTGTGGTGTGTCGAAGTACCGACAGTGACAATAACAAAAATTAAGAAACGCGTTGAATGAGTGTGGGTAGTTGCAAAAAACCGCACGCTACGAAGACGTCATTTATCCTCAGCAGTCTGCCCGTGACCACGATCGCTGCAATCCGGTCGAAACGTCGGAATAAAATAGGTAATTAGCCTTAAAGTATAAACGCGACATAGACCCGTTAGTAAATATTACAAGATGTGTACAAGTCGTGAAAGTTTAAAAACATTTGTCATTTTATTTCAATTTCTATTTTTTACATTTTCGGAAGTTTTAAAGTACAAAAGTGATAGTTTATTGTGTTTTAAAGTTTTGTGTAACGGAAAAGAATGGAGTAGATCTAAATAAACATGTGTAGCTGAAATTCTCGCGCTCTTCCAAGAAGTCCTATATAACTTCAGTAAAGCCTACTATCACTTTACTGGAGGAGTTTTACGATAAGAAAAAATTAATTTACTTGCGATTCTACTTATTACGTGACATTGGCAAATGCACTAATCTGTGCACCATGCCATGAAGAAAGAAAAAAAAACGTTATATTTTTTTGTTTTAAATATTTTTTGCATTTTTAATTGTGATTACTAAACTTGTTTTTTATTTGGTCGCTATTAATCGACTACCCTACTGTATGGAATCCTAAGTTAATGTGTCTCCTACACATTGGTTGATTTTAATTGTTATATCTTTGCATACCTAGGCGAAAATGTGTGAGGAGAATGATGAGATTTGAGGAAGCGAAAGAGGTATGTAAGGACCACGACGCTTGGCGCTCCGTCCTCTCTGACTACCCCGTTAGGGATACAGCGTGAGGATATTTATGTATATCTTTGCAATAGACAATATTATATCAATTGATTTCAGGAGACAATGCCACTAAATAAAGATCTCTATGATGCCGAACTGCGTTTAGTAGAACTATTGAAGAAGATTGAAGACCCGAGCACCGACCCCACACCTGACGATGAAGTAACGATTGAGAAGACCGTCAGGGGCAATGAACGTCATCACACAAAATACTGTAATTATTATTGAAGTTAATTGTTAATATTTACAACCTTAAACCTGAGTATAATCTTAAATAAAATACTTCTTCAAAGTTGTTGCTTAGAAGGCTGTAATTATTGGTTATTTATTTTATTTGCTGACATGACATTGGTAAAAGAGGCCAAGGAAGACCAAGGTTGACTTATGAAGATCAAATAGCTAGAATGTTAGCCGACGGAAATGTCAAAAGCACTCCCATACCTAGGCGAACATATGTGAGGAGAATGATGAGATTTGAGGAAGCGAAAGAGGTATGTAAGGATCGCGACGCTTGGTGCTCCGTCCTCTCTGACTACCCCGTTAGGGATACGGCGTGAAGATATGTACATGACAGTATGACAGGATTGCACGACAGTGTTATTGTAAAAATGAAGAAAGGAATGCTTAGATGGTTCGGGTACATGGAAAGAATGAGTGATGAAAGACAGACGAAGAAAATCTATAGAGCGAAAGCAAGTGGTAATAGGAGCCAAGGAAGTCCAAGGCTGACTTATGAAGATCAAATAGCCAGTGTTAGCAGACAGAAATGTCAAACGCACTCACATACCTAGGCGAAAATGTGTAGAAGAATGATGAGATTTGAGGAAGCGAAGAGTAAAGACCGCGACTCCTGGCGCTCCGTTCTCACTGGCTACCCCGTTAGGGATACAGCGTGAAGATATGCATGTATGTATGTATTTGCTGACATGAGTACATATTACAGACTGTCATTCCAAATTACAGATGTCATCCATAATACATGTTACACAGACTGATATTATGCATAGTACATATGTCTATCTTTAATGGGTGTCCAAATTTTTACAATAATTTGTTCCTAAAATTGCAGTCATAATTTAAATTTAAACAATCTACTTAGTCAAGGTCAGTTATTTACGAAATCCAGCCTATACTTAGTCAACAACTTATACAATAACATGTCGAACACTCTTTCATTACAAAAAATACTAATAACAATAAATAAAATCTAAATCAGCTATACAATTCATTCACTGAATAATAATAATATAATAATAATGCGCCAGACAATACACACCAATCATCTGATCTCAAACTAGGGTATTCCCTGTGCTATGAGAACCAGACGACTACTACTGGGGGCGTCTCCCAGTACACCCAGACCCGAGACAATCTAGATAAGTTCATTTTCTAATTTGACCCGACTGGAAATGAACCCGGAACCTTCCGCGCTTGGGTTAACGTCTAAACCACTGCGCCATCTAGGTCGTCAGTAATAATGTTTGTTATTTAAATAAGTCAGCTTTAAATGTTCTGTAATATGTTTCATTCTTTATTTTATCAGGTATCTTATTGTATACTGCTATTGCCATACAGTATCTTTTGTTCTTGTATGGTGTTAATTTGTTTTTAGGAATTAATAATTTATTCATAATTATTTTTACCTGATTACGGCAATCAAAAGGACAGATGATAATAAACATACTTCATCGATTCAACGAACTATAACCATACAGGTTTATAGTTCGTTCCAAACAACAACAACTTATTTTATGAATATTTTAAATGTTGATGTCAAATGCCAGATTTCAATTTTGTGTGTCACAGTTTCTAAAAAGACAATTGTGGCAGATGAACTTACACATGGGCCAGGCCAGGCCAAGGGTTCGTAAAATTTAATAATGAAGAAATGAATGTGTTGACAACATTCACGCCATCGCAGCTGATCACAGCACTCGTGGTCAAAGAGAATGTAAAATTACTACGTAATAAGAGTCGGGACTTCCATAGGGCTAAACTTCCAAATGTCAAAAAAAATACCGAAAATAGCCAATCCGAAGACCTCTGAAGAAATCTGAAGATAAAGCAATCAGCTTTACCAACATAAAGAAAATAGAGACGTGCCGCCTAATATTCAAATCTATCGATATCGATTATAATTAGCGCGACGTGCAGTACTAGAAATGCAATTAAAAAAATTAAGTTTAAAAAACTAAAAAAACACGTTTTAATGGCAAACCGAACTAAAAAGTAGAAAATAATTATTAAGGATCAAGAGCTTGTGTTACAGCAATAGAAAATTGCAACAATCAATTACGACTAATTAATTTGGAATAAGATTAAAATAAAAATTAAATTATTAATAAAATAATTCAATTATAGTAAAAAAAGCGCGGGGTGCCTGAACCATCAAAGCGTGTTTTTTTTATTTTTTTTAAACTACAATTTTTTCCTCAAAATTCAAATTATTTCAAAAAAACTTAGTGTGGTCCATTGTTATACGTTTGACTTAAGAGGGCGCACAAAGGTACACTAGCGCCTCTTCTTTAAAAAAATATTATCTCGTGACTGAGAAGGAATTATGAATAACGTCTCAATAAGAACCCTCGATAAGTGTGTCTAGAATTTTCTAATACCTTTTACAAAGTTTCATATTGAGACACGAAGCAACAAAATAGGATCTAGTCTAGAGGAATGTGGCCGCTTTTCTTTAGATCGAATTTTATTGGTTCGTGTCTCAATATGAAACTTTATAACAGGTATCAGAAAATTCTAGACACACTTACCGAGGGTCCTTATTGAGCCGTTATTCATAATTCCTTCTCAGTCACGAGATAATATTTTTTTAAAGGAGTGGCGCTAGTGTACCTTTGTACGCCCTCTTAATAAAGTAATAATTTCGAAATGCATATAGAAACATTCCGTAGCGACATCTATGGTACCATAATCGTACCATTAATTTTTTAAATTTCTTTTTATCCTGATGATTCTAGTCAGGACATTAGAACAAAGTTATAAAATAATTGTATTATCATCAGTCCTTGACCCCTGTGCAAATTTTCAAGCTGATCAGACTTCTGGAAATTGGTAAAAATTACGCTGAAAGATTCCGTTACATACATACATACATACAGGTCAAGCTAATATAAAGCGTTTAAAAAATTTCCAAACCGTCAGATTAAGAAAATCCCTCCAAATAATCGTAAGATTATGGATCACCACGACCAGGACATCAGGCTGAACCGTCTGTATGAAAATCTGACGCGCTCTAGTATCAAGATGGCGATTTTTTCTTGAATTTTCAAAAAGCCACCACGAGCTAGCGTCACATCCAAATCGTCAGTCCTTTGAATGGGAGCTTCGTTCGGGTTCACTTAACATCCCCTCGAATATCTGACGCGCTCGAGTAAATTTATTTTTTTCCCATTTTTAACCCTTCCGTACGGCTGCCGCCATCATGCAAACCGGCAGATTAACATATCTCCGTAACCGGAGACACGTGGGGCATATACATTATCAATATTTGATGCGCTCTATTATTTTCATGTGACTTTTATCACATTTTTGGAAGTCTGTAGAGGCTCCCCTCACCGGTGAAAGGGTATACATCATACCTTTTTTTCTTTCTACCATCTTCAAAATCTTCAAAATCCAATAGGTCCCCACGACGCTCGAGTGGACTGGTCCGTTGGCGCAGTGGCATATGCATCTGCTTTCCAAGCTAGGGTCCCGGGTTCGATCCCCAGTCAATTTAGGAACGAACTTTTCTAAATTGGCTTGGAGTCTGGATGTTATTGGGAACTCCCCCAGAGTTCGTTGTGTGGTACCCATAGTACAAGCTTACTGCTTAGTTTGGGGTCACACAATCTGTGTAGTTGTCTGGAGTATTATTATTTAGCATCGTTATATTCATCATTATATATTATTTAGCATCGTGGCCTCCCCTGCTATTACAGTGATTTACTCTTGCAATTAGGTATTGCAAGAGTAAAACACTATTCATTTTTAAATTAAGAAGGTAGAAAGAAAAAATTCAACTCTATTCATTTTTGAAGTTATTCTTTTGGTGCATTTGGAAAAACAAATCAGTGTATTTGTATATTTAGCGTGTAATGAAGTCGCGCGCCGATGTAACACATAATTTGTTATTTTTTATTTCATTTATTTCAAGCGGCCATTTTTTTTATGTGTGGCCGGTTTTTTTTTATACGTGACTAGTTTTGTTTGAAAACGTCAAAGTTAACTTCAAAGTTAACTTACATGCATACATGAGTACATACTATTTTTATATTTTACAGTTGTAAAGAACCCATTAGAAGTACTGAATTATTTGAAGAAAAATTTCTCACAATGGAAAACATATGAAGATGAAAATAAAATTGATGACTTAAGAAGAAATACTTTAGACGCACCATTAAAGGTAAAAGTAATTATATTATTAAAATATTAATAATTCAGTGTGGCTCGCAGTTTTACTCGTGTTTAATTTGATATTTTTCCTGTATAAAAAGTAATCTAAAATGCTCTCTGAAAAGTCCTCTACCTGCCAATGAAAGTTCCGTCAAAATCTTGTATGTTGAAGAATGATAATTCTAGATTCGAATAACTAACATTATTTAGGTGTCTAAGGACATTATAATACATTAGTTTAAGCGAATTGGACATTCTTTGTATTTGTGACGATGTGAAGACGGAACGGAAGCGGTCGCATGTTGGCGCTACAATAATTGCCCATATTCGCCCAAAATATAGCCGTTATGTGCGTGTCACAAAGCGTGCATATAAGCACGCACACATACAAACCGCTCGCGCTGCATTTCTATGCAAACACCCTACTGTTATATTTATACTGTGTTATAGCTCTGCAAAGCCTAGCTCTCTTATGTATATTAGGTGTTTGTAAATGTTTTTCGCGCATGACCCAAATTAATTATACTTGTACTATGAGTACCACAATTTGAGGGCTTAGAGTTGTTACTAGTGATGTGTCGGATATTCGTATCCGTAGATATCTGAGGGAGAAGAAAGGAAAAGATCTTTTACGGATCTTTTACCTTATTAATTTTCAATACATAGATTAAATTCTATATAAGTCGAAACATGTCCTGTCACGTAGTGTCAAGTGGCGTCAACTATCGTTTCAAGGTCACGCGTGCTGACACCAATTGAGTAAGAAAGTTAAGATGTCACTAAATATCCGTAATCGGATCCGTATCCACGGATATACATTTTTAACGATCCGGCACATCACTAGTTGTTACCCAGTAACGACTGTAAACCAATTCAGAGAAGTTACATTTGCCTAAATTGACCTAATCCGAATTGAAGCTGAGGTCTCGGCTTTGAAGGCAGACGCCCTAAAACCGCTCTTAAGAGCTTCGTGATTTTATAGAGATCTTCTTCTTAGATCTTAGATTTTTCTACTTAGATCTTTTTCAGATAAAACATTCTTATATGTACTTTACTTATATGTTGTACCAAGACGTCTTAAAATATTTTTTAACTTTCAGATTCAAAATTTACAAAGCACAATTGTTTGCGCCGAAGGAAAAGATTTGAATAAAATCAAAATAGCTCGTAATAAAAATACCCAACAAACAAACAAACAGATGAATATGCTAGATTTGAGTATTCCAATACATGGAAATACATTCGGCGTCGTTGAAGAAAAGAACCAACCCAAAGTAGTACGACAGATTAAGTTAATAGACGCCTTTGAGGAAAAATTCAAGAGGATCTCTAAAAAAAACATAGATAATTGTAAATTAGATTTGGAGGCATTGAATTACTCAGATATTGCCTCTATAACACAAGATCAGCAAATGGGTAATCAGTTTAGCGAAGATGCTGACGAGTTTTGCAGCGATACTAATAATATTAACAAATCTGTGACCAAAGAAAGCAATCAATCAGTCAGCAGTTACGTCAGGAATGACGTCTGCAATGAAGTGAGCGGTTGTCTTAATAAAAATAGCAAAGGTCTTATGGATATAAAAAAAATTAATAATAGTACCCAAAATAAATCTGATCAGAAAATCAATAACAAGATTCATAAAGACAGCAATAATTTCATTACAACCATCAGCAAAGACCACATGGACATCAGGAAAATCACTAAATTAGTTACTAATAACATTAAAACTGAAACGGATCAGGAAACCGAAATTGGCAGTCAAATAACTAAAGATGCTAATTTTCACGTCAGCAGTGAAGTCAGTGGAGTCAGCAAAGGCGTCAGGAGTATTAAGAACACATCGCCAATAATATTATCTAACAACATAACTTTCAACAAGATTGTAACTAAAGACGTGGCTAAGAACGCAGTTAAAGATAACATGGCGGCTGATGACGTCACGGACGACAGTGGTATCGAAATTGAGAACATTCCGGGATATGTGCTAGTTGGTGCCTTTTTCTCAGAGGTTTTGGAGTATTATAAGGAGTTAAATGAATTTTTGTAAGTGTTTTCGTACTTTTTTACTTTTTCGTTTTTTTTTTTCATTGACGAAGAAAATCTGTAGAGCGAATGTGACTGATAGAGGCCAAGGAAAACCAAGCTGACTTATGAAGATTATTATAGCCGGAGTGTTAGTTGAAAGAAATGTTAAAAGCACTCGCATACCTTGGTGAAAATGTATGAGAATTATGGAGTAGAAAGAAATATTAAATTATTGCGATGCTTAGCGCTCCATTTTCTGACTACCCCGTTGGAGATACAACGATAGGATTATGTATGTGTGTTTTCCATACACATGTATTATATGTATGGAATGACGAAGAAAAATCTACAGCGCGACTGCGAGTAGTAAAAGAAGCCAAGGAAGACCAAGACTGACTTATGAAGATCAGAGTGTTAGCCACCGGAAATGTCAAAAGCATTCGCATACCTAGGCGAAAATTTGTGAGGAGAATGATGAGATTTGAGGAAACGAAAGAAGTATGTAAGGGCCGCGACGCCTGGCGCTCCATCCTCTCCGACTATACTCCGTTAGGGATTCAGCGTGATGATATGTGTGTATGTATCTTATTCGGGATGAACAAAGAAAGGCCTAACAAAATTACTAATGTCAAAATCAAATCAATTTATTCAGGTAAACTCAATTACAAGGTATTTTTGAACGTCAAATCTACTTTAGTTCAGTTCAAAGAGAAAACTTGGACACTGAGAAGAACCGACAAGAAACTCGGATATCTTTTTTTTTGCTTGTTTGCGTGTCTGACTGAAAGTAGTTTTAATGTACTGCGTGTCGATTGGTTGGCAAAAAAATCTAACAAAACCTGTGTATAACATAAGAGATAACATAAGAGGTGTACCAAAGTGAAAGCGAGACGCATAGATACACGTCATCGATAACGTCAATTGATGGTCCAGTTTAACTTGACACATAATAAAATGAATGTAAAATTGAAAAATGTGTATTTAACCTTACTTACTGATGAAATGAAATTGTGTCTATTTTATTTTGCTGTTTTTGCCACACCATCGAATAGAACAATAAGCCATTATATATATAAGTATTTAAATATTGTATATCTTCACCTGTATATATTATATACAGCGTGAAAATATGTATGTACATACCTATTTCTATTTTGTTTTTTTTTTATATGCACCAATCATCTGATCTCAAATTAGGGTATTCCTTGTGCTATGAGAACCAGACGAAGACTACTGGGGGCGTCTCCCAGTACACCCAGACCCGAGACAATTTAGAAAAGTTCATTTTCTAATTTGACCCGACCGGGAATCGAACCTGGAACCTTCCGCGCTTGGGTAACGTCTAAACCACTGCGCCATCTAGGTCGTCATTGCTTTTATATTTTATATTATCCATTTTGTTAACATTATTATTTAAATTTCAATTTATTGTATAAAGTAATAAATAATTATTAATTAAAAAGGAATTGTTATAAAGAAATCGTAATAAGTTACAACGATTTATAACTTTAAAAGTGCTCTTACGAGCTTCGATCACAAATAAAAAACTAGATGCACAATCTCCTATAAAATCTAAACAAATTATTGTCCGAACTGATGTATATCTTTTTAATACCGTATAGTATTATCGGTAACATTGTGTTAATCTAAAGTAGACCTTACTGCCAAACCATAGGGTTTTAAAAGCTTTAAACGTTTCTTGCATGACATTGAAACGACGTTTGTAAAAAAATATTTAAAATGCAATCTTACGTCTCGTGCGTAAAGTATAATTCACATTATTTGTGACTCACTCAATGTGCACTCAAATACTTATTTGAGCGCACATTTGGTTCAGACATTTTTGGAACGTTGATTGTGTATCTATTTTTTTATTTGTGATCGAAGCTTACGAGCCCAATTAAATAAAGACATTTTTATTTGATTTGATTTGTCAAAATATACAGAATGTACACACAGTTCTATTATTGGTTAGGTACTGTTTTAATGTGAGCGAGAATTGATAATTAGTAGTGTTAAAAAGTGGTGAGTAAAATGGTCTGATATTTCGGCTCTATAAGTTAAGTGCTCCATGATTGTATTTTAAGACCGGTAACGAAGTTTGGTAATGCCGAATATGATATGAATTTCTGAAGTTTGGTAATGCCGAATATGATATGAATTTCTGAAGTTTGGTAATGCCGAATATGATATGAATTTCTGAAGTTTGGTAATGCCGAATATGATATGAATTTCTGAAGTTTGGTAATGCCGAATATGATATGAATTTCTGAAGTTTGGTAGTGCCCAATATGATATGAATTTCTGAAGTTCGGTAATGCCGAATATGATATGAATTTCTGAAGTTTGGTAATGCCGAATATGATATGAATTTCTGAAGTTTGGTAATGCCGAATATGATATGAATTTCTGAAGTTTGGTAATGCCGAATATGATATGAATTTCTGAAGTTTGCTAGTGCTGAATATGATATAAATTTCTGAAGTTTGGTAATGCCGAATAAGACATGAATTTCGATGCGTCTATTAATAATAATTATACTATTACAGGACATCAAATTTCAACTCATTACAATCAGAACAAATGCAAGATAATAAACGGAGGAATGTCCATGGGAAGGCTGATGCTTTTTTGAGAGTAATCAAGAATTTAATAATGCATTACAAAAGGTATCTATATATATATATATAAATAAAATTGCAGGTGTCTGAACTGTTTTTCAAGCTATTTTAACCTTCTATAGTTATTTGCACGTAACCAAAAGCCAAACGCTTTTTAAAAGTCTTTGTCAGTCAAAATCAAATCAATATATTTAAGTAAACCCAATTACAAGGTATTTTTCAACGTCAAATCTACTTTAGTTCGGTGCAAATAGAAAACCTGGACACTGAGAAGAACCGACAAGAAACTCAGTCAGGTATCTTTTTTTCAACTTCATTTTACAAAAGGTTTATTAAAATACAATATTTTCATTAAGCCAGTAAATGCATGTGCAGAAAGATCATCAGGTCAGACTGTCTGGCGTAATTTCCAAAACAGTCGAACCAATTTTGACTGGACTTTCGCTGTCAGGTAGAGGCCATTTCTGAAAGTTATCTAGGCTACTTTTTATTCCAGAAAAATGCCAAAGTTAACACATGTGATACCGAGAGTCACAGATAGTCTACATATCAATCGTAAGCAACGGGGTAATTCCATAGCGATGAACTTTACAGGAGAAACAAAAACTTGCATGAATTATTATACAGAGTTATAAAAAATAATTAAAAAATCCTGTTTTTAAGGTTCTGTACCTCAAAAGGAAAAATAGAACTTTTATGAGGTCATTTTGTTAGTGTGTCAAAACCCTTTATCTCAAGAATGCGTAGAGGTATCAAATTGTAATGAATATCCACATCGGACAGCTCTATGGTCCCTTGGAGGTTTAAAAATTCAAGTTTCTAAGTCAATGCAATCAAAAGATACAGTCATTTATGTCACGTAACTAAATTAGAAATTAAAGTTTATTTCACCTTGCCCACCTTATACATCTTTGAAATTATTATGTATACGAGAAAAAATATAGATCTGTTTAAAAAGAATGGCGATATGAATGGTATGGAAACCCGAGGTCGTGATAAATTGGTTATTCCAAAATTTAAATACATAAGTCAAATGTTTCATTTATAGGTAACTGCATTCGTTTTTATAATAAAGTTCCTCAAGAAATTACTCAATTAACAGAGAATAAATTTAGATTGGTTATAAAACGTACATTGACTAGACAATCATACTATAAAATAAACGATTTTATTGAAGATAAAACAATAGTCTGGAAATGATGTTCTCTGCACATGCGTTTACTGGCTTAATGAAAACATTGTATTTTAATAAACCTTTTGTAAAATGAAGTTGAAAAAATGATACCTGACTGAGTTTCTTGTCGGTTCTTCTCAGTGTCCAGGTTTTCTATTTGAACCGAACTAAAGTAGATTTGACGTTCCAATAACAATGACTTGAACGTCAACGTGAATTTGACGTTCAAGGTATTCCTTGTAATTGGGTTTACTTGAATAAATTGATTTGACTTTAACTTATTTCTAGCAGAGTATTTACAGCTAAAGACTAATGTAGAGTTTATAATACTTTCCTTAAAACAAATAAAAAACAATCACATTCAGCTTCTATTATATATTATTTTTTCTTTGACATTTAACAAAACATATCAAACCATAGCAACCAATTTTATATTCAAAATGGAAACACTCATTATTTTTTAGTCTCGTGTTGTGTGGAACCTCCTTTAGCAAACTAGATATATGCAAACTCACTCATCAAAACCTATAGAGTACTTCGTTAACCTAGAATCATGAAATTTCGTAAGAGCAAGGTCGTACAGCACAAATAAAGCAAAACATCCGGAGATCGTTATTTTTTATTACAGCAAAAAAAAATTTTTTGTTTTTGCTTTTGCTCTATCATGAAAACGACAATACATACAAGCGTCAAACTTAGTGTGATTATAATACAAGCTCTAAAGTAAAACAACAAATAAAAACCGGTCAAGAGTGAGTTGGACTCGCACTAAGGATCCCGAACTGAATGAAAGAAAACCGATTTTTTGTTTATACCTTACGACTTGACAATTATATTATGTAGTAGTAGGAAACCTCGTGGCCTCTTTTCAAACTTTTTTTTTCCAAAATTGTCTTTTCTTATTCATTAAATTTTTTTTTGATGGATGTTTGCTTTTTTACAGTATAATAGAGAGGGAATCTAAGAAGTCTACATCATTGATAGCAATATTAGCGAGGAAAGGTATTCGCGTTTTGGACGACGGGCGTATGAAGAGATACAGGTATTTTTTTCATTAATTTAATAGTAATTTTGAACAGTTAACATAAATTAATATTTTGAGTTATTAAAATATGATACCATATACAAAGTGTTACAAAAGTACCCACACTACCGAAAGGGGGTTGACGTACCCATGAAACTGAACAACTTTCCCCAAGGAACATGGGTCGAAGTATGAAAAAAAATTTTGGTCCTCTCATACAAAATGAACGTTCAGCTAATGAAATTAGTATGAGAGGTCCAAAATTTTTTTTCATATTTCGACCCATGTTCCTTGGGGAAAGTTGTTCAGTTTCATGGGTACGTTAACCCCCTTTCGGTAGTGTGAGTACTTTTGTAACACCTTGTATAATTCTCCGTATATATACTGTGTTGTTATCCTATAACATCTACCCTACATAATTTAAGTTACAAAAATTAATTGAAAACTCCAGAATAGTAACATACCATTGAACTGTCTTCTTCAAACTGTTACATTGTTGAACAATCATCGTCACTGTCTTCTGCAATTGTTACTGTAAAATTGTCCTTTTGAATAATTGACTGAGTTTCTCAGCTGGACAATGAATTCGAGAGTGATACCGTCCAAATGATTAGTAATAAATTGTGGCAGCCAAAAGTCAAAGCCAAATGTCAAGTGACATTTGCAAAAATATCGAGTAATTCCATCACAATCGGTCCTTTGAGGAATAAACTTAATAAAACATTTATATGACTTTCGTGTTATATGACGTGATCTCACGTGCAGTTTTAAAATATTGGATTAAATATTGGATCAAATTTTAATTTTAAGCTAGCAACAGAGGTCGAAGGAAAAGGATGGTTGAGGAAGAAAATCGTGTTTCAACGCCTAAACAGCCATGACTTATCTGACTTTCCACAACTCGATGAGACTCAATTAAAATTATTATTTACTGGATCGTATCAATACAGCCAACCAATTGTTTATCTTGCTGAAATATTAGAGGCAGATGATACACTAAACATAGATTTTGTTAAAGACCAATCCAATATTTTAAAAGTGCACGTGAGATCACGACATATAAGGGAACATACCCATACTACGTGACCCACCTTTTTCTATTTCTTACCACCACACAATACTAAAACAATAAGTGACAAAGTAAACGGAATTTTAATACAATATTAGACAAGATAAAGATTATTAGACATTTTAATATATATTAACAGATAAGAATTAGAGAAATATTATTTACTACAGGTTCTTATGTCATGTAGAACCGTTTTTTCAATTACCTATTACCAATTTATCCTGGTTTTTTTTTTGGAACAGGTTCCATACCCTATTATCATCTAGAACCGGTTATTATAATTACACGACCTGTTCCGTTTTTCTGTAACTGGATAAAACCGGGTTCATACCCTATTGCGGCGTGCCGCTTGTATAAGAATCTTGGTTTCTATATGGACATTTACTCGCTATGACTGCAATATAACTTTTATAACTATTATTGACAGGACCACAATAAAACTGTTTATGGAGACAGCGCAAGTTTATAAGAAGAGCTTCAAAATGCTTCTGAAGGCGACAAAAGAACGCAAGTCGCAAGAACTCAATATACGTACGTAGATTTAGATAATCAGATACCTTATACTATCCTTTTTAACAGCTATTTCTGTATCGACCCTCAGAGTGAAAATGACCTAACTTTGTGCCAATAGATACATATTTTGTACCTTCTAGTATAACTAAGTCAATTGATAAAAGAGACAACATGGCGGCCTGTGACGGTACCATGGAGCACTCAACCTATAGACGAAATATCGGACCATCTTATTCACCACCGCTCAGTTTATTTACACTAACAGATATCAACTCTCGCTCGCATTAAGCAGTATATAACCAACACTGGACCTGTGTTTACATCCCTGTATATTCCGATAGATATTTAAATATTTATGTAATGGCTTATTATTCTATTCGGTGGTGTAACAGAAATAGAAAAAATCAAACTATAAAACAGAACGCAGTAACCGCTACAGTGTTAAGTCGTAAATTGTTTTCATACAAAATAAATGACATATCTACTCTATTGGTTGAGTGCTCCATGGACGTTACCGTCAGAACCCGCCATGTTTAAATTATTATTCTCAAATAATATTACTTTATTCCTGAAATAATACCCATTGTATAATTTCTCGTTTATTTTTAGTTTTTATTTTATTCCGTATATGATACAGGCTTAATTTAAAAATACTAATAACCTCTTAGTATTTTGCACTAAACATTATCCCCAATAACTTTTGTTTTACGACTGTCAAAAATTCATTAGTTTTTTCTTTCATACAAAAATAAAAATACATTAAATGTTTCTGAAAATGGCACCTACTCTACCCAGTCGCTAAAGCGGCACACGCGCAGTCCGGCGCTGAGGCCCGGGGAGTTATTATCTAAAAATTTGCAGACAGCGACAGCCACGCGATCACAGCGCGACCGGTGACTAATTCTAATAAAAAATTCTATTATTCTATGACCGCAAAATGTACTTTTCGCGGTAGATTTAGCGCTACTATACAAATTACATTACATAAATGCTCGTTTTGACAGCAGATATCGCACGATATTGGCTGTCACATGCTGTCTGCAAGTTACGTATTAAGCCTGCCGGTCCGCTCGCACTGTACCATTGCAAATACGTACAGAGTAATTACGTTTCAGACAGCACAACAAAACTTAACAAATATTTTTTGAGGAACATATTGAGTTTTGAAAAAAGTCGTGGAACATAAGATTTTTGCACTAAGAGGTTATTAGTATTTTTAAATTAATCCTGTATATTAGATAGATTACTTGCGCCATACGTGTCACTCATATGGATTAATATTCTTATTCTACGTCACGTATATCCTATTTGGTCAGCTCACGCTGATAAATCAGCTAAATGGAGCTTTGCTCCCGACTTAATTTACAAATATTGAGATATCGAACTGAAAACTTATTTCATAGCCTTTATTCCTCAGTTTTTTATTAGTGAAAAATTTTTTGAAGTGTTCACTGTTCAGTTTTTCCTAAAATTACCTCCTACACTAACATACAAATTTGACTCCCTTAAAATATTGATGTAGATTAACTTATTGTATTATAATTAGTAATATAAGTTCCTGTAATCTTTGTAAAGAATTACAGGGAGTTACATATAAGTGAAATAATGAAACGTTGGAAAAACGAGAAACGCTACAGGGTTTTATCGTTTCTATGTGTGATTCTATGTATATTTTTACTAAACAATCGTTGACTATAAAATGTACTCTTAGTACAAAAAATATTCTTGTTATTTTTGTGACATTTATAGATTTATAATCTTATTATTTAAGTACATTATATTACTTTATTACCTATATCGGTAATAAATATGTTAATTTACGTTAGTGAATACGTAGAATGTGTGTCGAGGGCGAGCTCGCATTTTTTGTAATTACAATTCTCTGAAGAGATTTGAAAAAGAGTGACAAAAGCTTTATAATTTAACAAATTCGGACTTTTTATTTTTCAAATCTTCGTCTTCACTATCGCTTGTGAGGTTGTATAACGCTATGTCTGTAGTATTCTTCAGATCCACCAATGATTGTCCATGATTTTCGACATTACTTTTAAGATTATCAAAGATTTGGTTCATTTTCGCAACCACGAAAGCGAAAGCTCAATCTAATATATAAACATCAATGCATGTGTGTTTGTTCATATTTTATGGTATGTAAAATCAGAGGTATACAGATACCATCCAATAAAGAAAAAAGTCAAAAGGAAATAACTTCTGAGTACTCGGAAATGAATACCGAGAAGAGTATAGCAATAAGCAGTTTCTCTGGAATTGATGATTTGGAGTCCGTTAAGTCAATTAGTCTAAATATATGTTTCTCTGACTTGTGGCCTTCTAAGTACGCTTTTATTAGTTAAATTCTCTTTTCTTTAGCAAACATGTGACAATTATTGCAATTACTAATACTTGTAACAATAGCTGAACTTTTGTATTTTCAAATACTTTTAATTAGCTAATTGTAATGTTAGCTAATTCGTTGTAATTAGCAAAAATATGAACCAAAGTGTAAGTCTTTTTTGGATACCAAAAAATGCTACTCTATTACAATATAATAATTGACTTTATATGTTATAATTATAATTTAGTAACCATTGTTATTGCATTATCTATTAAGACTGATAGATAAGGATATTACTTAAATATATTTGCGATACATTTCACATATGAAAAGAATTATCTATAATTAAGTATTTATCGATAAAGTTTATAATTATCTTTTTTATTTCGTTTGTTTTAAAGAAATAGTACTTAATTTATTTGCTCACATCTGACCGTAAATCAAATAAAGGTTGACCAAGCGATAGGGTATCATAACAGAGGTATAGATGCGAACATAGTGCAGCAAAAGGCCTACAGTTTCGACTTGATCAAGTCTGTTATAAATTGAAACCTCGCAGCGTATCATCTAGGTATATTAAGTATTATTATAAAAATTAAGAAAGGAATGCTTATAATAAAATTAAAAAAGTTAAATACAAGGAATTATTGGCGTTTGGCGAAAACGTCATGCGTCTAGTAATTTTTTTTTGTTATTCGTTTTAGACATGCTTCCAATTTTGACAGCTACATTGTTAAAATTGATTCGTGGTAGAGATTTAGACGGACATAGTACCACAAACGGGTTGTTTAAATATTTTTTTATTTTAAATTTCTTGCTTTATTTCCATCCTGAAGCGATTGTAGACTTGGGAGAACTTCGTTCAAATCCCAACTACCGGTTACTGGTAATTCGCCTTTTGTCGGTATTGACTTAACGGACTCCAAATCATCAATTCCAGAGAAACTGCTTATTGCTATACTCTTCTCGGTATTCATTTCCGAGTACTCAGAAGTTATTTCCTTTTGACTTTTTTCTTTATTGGATGGTATCTGTATACCTCTGATTTTACATACCATAAAATATGAACAAACACACATGCATTGATGTTTATATATTAGATTGAGCTTTCGCTTTCGTGGTTGCGAAAATGAACCAAATCTTTGATAATCTTAAAAGTAATGTCGAAAATCATGGACAATTATTGGTGGATCTGAAGAATACTACAGACATAGCGTTATACAACCTCACAAGCGATAGTGAAGACGAAGATTTGAAAAATAAAAAGGTGAATTACACAAGCGTATTCCTTCTATTACTGTTAACAGCATGGATTCTGTGAAGTCAGTTGTACTTGGAAGGAACAAGATTAATTTAGAAATTACGGAAAATTTATATTTTCCGTGTGTCACATTTGTTATTAATGAATCTTAATCCTGACACGCGGATTCTGTTTCTATTATAAAGGCTGATAAAGGGTTTTGAGTTCTGTTACCGTCGTTATTCTTTGTAACGTCCGTAGTTTCATCAATTTCATTGTCTTTCCTTCTTATTGACAACACTTCATCGTTCGTAAGTTTGTTACGCTGACTATTAGTTGTATCGTGAAAAACTTCCATTGCACGAACGTTTATGGCTGGTTGGAGTTCATCGTTTGATTTTTTTATTTCTTCAGTTTGGAAAATAATATCGCATAGTTGTTCATTTAATTTAAAATTTTGGCGTTTCGTACAAATCTTTTCGAACTGCTTTTTCTTGTTTGCTTTATTTTAAATGAATCATTCATTTTAAATGAATCAAACAAGAAGAAGCGGTTCGAAAAGATATGAACGAAACGCCAAAATTTTAAATTAAATGAACAACTATGCGATATTATTTTCCAAACTGAAGAAATGAAAAAATCAAACGATGAACTCAAACCAGCCATAAACGTTCGTGCAATGGAAGTTTTTCACGATACGACTAATAGTCAGCGTAAGAAACTTACGAACGATGAAGTGTTGTCAATAAGAAGGAAAGACAATGAAATTGAAGAAACTACGGACGTTACAAAGAATAACGACGGTAACAGAACTGAAAACCCTTTATCGGCCTTTATAATAGAACCAGAATCCGCGTGTCAGGATTAAGATTCATTAATAACAAATGTGACACACGGAAAATATAAATTTTCCGTAATTTCTAAATTAATCTTCTTCTTTCCAAGTACAACTGACTTTACAAAATCCATGCTGTTAACAGTAATAGAAGGAATACGCTTGTGTAATTCACCTTTTTATTTTTCAAATCTTCGTCTTCGCTATCGCTTGTAAGGTTGTATAACGCGATGTCTGTAGTATTATTCAGATTCACCAATGATTGTCCATGATTTTCGACATTGCTTTTAAGATTGTCAAAGATTTGGTTCATTTTCGCAACCACGAAAGCGAAAGCTCAATCTAATCTATAAAAATCAAGGCAAATATGTTTGTTCGTATTTTATGGGCTGCCATACAGATCATCCGATTGGGATGATGGTATGGAAATATCTTGAATCCTGAGGAAGGTCGTAGGCTATTTTAAAAATGAAAAACGCGGACGAAGTCGCGCGTATCGGCTAGTATAAAATAAAATATTGATTGGCGTAAATAAAGCAATAAAAAAGCATGTCACTGACACCATTTGAAATTATTTTATCATAACACTAACCTAATTTAAATTACTGATCATGAAATCGCATTTGATAGCAGTTACGGTAAAATCTAATTTACATTACGTCATAACCAGGGTTTTGGCTAAAAACCTACTAGCATTTTGATTAAAACTCGATGAATTATCTCAATAGAAATTAAGCGAAATTTCATAGTCTATGACATTAGAATGTTGGAATTGAAATGGATGGTGTATAAGCCGTACCATACTCCTTGGCCGATTTTTACACCAAAAAACGGATAACGGGTAATATTTTGTTTTTTTTTCTGTCATAGGCATTCATAGAAGTAATTCTTGATTTACATATACCGTGTTTTTTTAACTGGAGAAGTATGGACAAATCCGAATCCATAAGAGATACAGGGGAACTGTCTTAGAAATCATTGGGTCTTTTTTTTTGTGACAACAATTTTGGCATTATCAATTTTTTGGTCAAGAGAGATGTCCATAAAAATTAGTAATATTGCCAAACAATTTTTTTATGCGTATCGGCTCGGTTTCATGTGAGCATAATTTTATTATATCGGAGGAAAAAATCTGACCAGCGGAGTTATCAAATTTAATAAAATATTTTTTCATACAATTCAGTACGGGGAAATCGGAATCCATAGGTGATACAAGGGAATCGTCTTTAGGGACCATTCGGTTCATTTTCAACCGACTTCCAAAAAAGGAAGAGGTTCTCAATTCGGTTGTATGTTTTTTTTTATGTTTGTTACCTCATAACTCCGTCATTTATGAACCGATTTGAAAAATTCTTTTCTTGTTCGAATGGATACACTTCCACATTGGTCCCATTGAAATTTCACTGGTATTGAAGCCTTGGTTTCGAAGATACACCAAATAACGCGACTTGGTTATTTATATTGACGATTCTCTTGTATGTCATTTGTTAACTATCGTTGTCTCGACATGGTATAATGGTAGTATGGTATAATGGTAAAGTAGGGAGAAGATATAAATTGCCTGTGATATAATAAATTCAGTCAGTAGAGTCGTCAGTCTTGTGGCGGACAGAGAATACGGCTGGTGGCTGTCGTCTTCGGATTGTATGTAAGAATACTGCTACGATGTCCATCCATCCATTTCATTTTTACCAATTCGGTGCTGGTTAGTTGACCGAGTCTGATCTCTGGAATATCCTGGAGGATGCTTCGTTGAGAGGCTAAACACGTAATAGCTAAAGATTTCAGGAATTCATCACAATAAATTTATAATGTCAAAATTGTTTTAATAAAAGGGACCGAATGGTCCCTAAGACGGGTTCCTTTGTATCTCCTATGGTTTTGAATTGCCCCATACTGTATTGCATGAAAAAATATTATATTAAATTCGAGCAACTTCTGCTGTCCAAATATTTTTCCTCCGATATAATGAAATTACATGACACTGAGTCGCTCCGCATTAAAAAAAAAATTATGGACATCTCACATTTGACCAAAAAATCGATAATACCAAAATTGTTATCACAAAAAGTCCAAATGGTTCCTAAGACAGTTCCCCTGTATTTCTTGTAAATTCGGATTTCCCCATACTGTCCCAGTTAAAGACACTCTATAAGCTTAAACTTATTGAAACAATGGATCTTATTAAAATTGTTCACAAAATGGATCAAAGAATATCTCTTTGTAATAACGACATTGAATTTGTAACTGTGTTAAACTCGTAATCTGTAGTCTATGGAATCTCATAGTATCGCATGTTTTTCCATATCTCTATTTGATATGTGCCATTGCCCAAAGGGTTTATATTTAAGTAAAATGTGATGTATCTTTAACTTTTCTAGTTTTAAGCGATTATGTCTTGTTCGAAGATTACTCATAAGAAAGTGAAAGGTGCTGTAAAGATCTGATTTTTGATTTTTTTTTATTTACTGATAAGATAGTATATAAGTATAATACCAGTACAAATCTTGATGTAAGTTTGTGATTTTGAGTTGAAAAATGGATTGTTTGATACTTTGGAACAGCTTCAAACAATACATTAATAACCACCGATAATTATATTTCTATAAAATAATACTTATTGTTAATTCGTAATCATTATTTCACTACCTCAAAATCAAAATCTCTGGCCGCCATGTTTTGTCTATGACGGAAATCTCTAGCCGCCATGTTTTGTTTATGACGGAAATTTCTGGCCGCCATGTTTTCTGATGGAAATCTTTAGACGCCATATTTTGTCCGTGACGTCACTGTTACAGTAAACCAAGAATATTAGAACCAGTAACTAATATTATTGCGCTAAACTCAATAAGAGTCGCATATATCAGTATGAACAGTATTTGTCTTCATACTTCACTATTTAGTTTCAGGAATGTTAAGGATGTTCAAATTGTTATTGGAAAGATTTCATATTGATTTTTTTGTTGATTTTTTATATACATAATGATGACAGACAATAATACCTTTGTTGCGTCGAAAATATTAGATATAAGATTGTTAATTTTTCCATTTAGTTTCAGTTATGATTGTTTCGTAGTACCTCTCAATATAATCTTGCCCCGATAGAGTATTTTTCCATGGTATCGTTTAGTGTGAATATTGTTCATGTTTGTAACAATGTCAGCGTCGGTATCATTTCGGTACACGTACAACAAGTATCAGTATTGCTACTTCACTTAAACCGTTATAAATGGGCATGATGGCAGATTTTGAAATCCCCTTCTATAATGTAGATGCACATCTACTATGTCCGAAGAAAATATTATTTTAGCAATAAATTAAGTTTTAACGCCAATTATTGCAATTTATTTTACTTATTTTGAATTAGAAACGGAAACGCTAGTAGATGTCATGGCGTCCGCTTGTGACGTCACGCTTATGTAAATATTGTTCTACTTTACGTTATTATGGTTACATTCACAAATTAGGTACAATACAAAAGTTATATTTACCTAGGCGTGACGTCATTCGCTCTGATTGGTGTTTCAGTTAACATGGCCGATTGCAGTATTTTATACTTTTATTTTATTAAAAATATTATTAATCTCAATGTCTAAATGAAAACTGGGTCGTTATTTAGAATCGTTTCAACATAATATTTTTCTCTAAAACCATTTATTATTTGAGTCTTTAATACTGTCATCATGCCTATTAAAATACATAATTTGAATATTGTTAGTACTGTTACTGAGTCACCGATTATATAATGTACAGAACATAACAAGAGTATTGTGAATTGAGTATTAGGTACAAATCCAATATAATATGTACTTAGTAAGGTACTGTTGAAGTGAATATTAATAGCTACTGATACTGGTACCATACTGATACCGGTACCATACTGATGATATTAATATTGATAGTACCGACACGAAGCTTCAGATTTATCTAGAACATTAACAAAAGAATAACGTGAATTGTGTATTGAGCACGATACAAGTCCACTAATGGACCTAATTTGGCTCCTCCGGTCAAATGTAGTTAGTACCGGTACTAAATGAAGCAATATGAATATTGTTACTACCGGAAGTGAGCTTCAGATTTTTCTAGAACATTAACAGAAGAATAACGTGAATTCAGTGTTAAGTACAAGTCCACAAATGGACCTAACTTCGCTCCGGTCCGCTCCGGATTTTTGATTTTTTAATAATGAAAAATATTATATTCACATGTTATTTTCGGGGTAAGATTTCTCACTAAAATTGATATTTTTGATACAGTAGAATAGTTTAAGGGTCCAATTTATTGTTTAAGAGACAGTCAATTACTTGTTAATTACGTTCGCTCTAAGACGTTATTTCTGCATTTTTTTTTATTGAGAAAATTTATTTTTGTTGACTGACATTAAATAAAAGTTTAATATTTTTTCTTTAAATGTTTTATTTCGTACATATCAACCTACTACTTTACGTTAGTAACTAATTCATCTGTGCTACTACTACTCTTATGTATTTAGTACCTATTCGTTGCAATTCATATTAATACTTCTACGAAATGAATAATCTTAGGTACGATGGGAGTAATTATTCTTTTCGTTCATACATTCATTATTTCAGCGCTTATTACATCATCAAATTTGTTGGAATAACTTTCCTAGGGATGGCGATCTGAGATCGATTAATGGAAACATTGATCGATCGATCTCGAGTAGAGAATCGATTTAATGAATTGACACCCAAAAATGGAGTTTCCATTATATTTGTATTGGTAAGAACGCAACTATAAAATAATGAGCTAGCGTGGAATTTTTAATGAATTATACATACACATATCGAACAGTGCCGTAACCTTAGCGCTCTCGGAGCCAGATTTAGCGCTTTTTTTAAATCGTCTAACTTTTATCTATCCCATGCAAAATTTAAAAAACCCGTAGAACGATTTTTCAGTATCTATCGTCTATTCACCAGATCGATTCACTGCTCAAGATCGAATAATCGATTCTTCCATTAATCGATCTCAGATCGCCATCCCTAGGAAAGTTGTTCCAACAAATTAGGTGTACTATGCGCTATTAATTTCATTTCATTTGCGTAGACAATGTAAGCAATAATAATAATGACAAATGAAGTTTTCCCGATAGGCTATAAAGGAAATTAGGTCTTTAACGTTTATATCTCAATGCAATATAGTAAGTATTAAATACATTTTATCGAAAAACAAAAATTTTACTATATTTTAATAAAGGTGTAGTGAAAATATTTTGTACTGGTTGCGTTACATGCTGTAATACTTGGAACAGGTATATTTAAGTCTAACTTGAGAAAAAGAAAATTCCGATACATATTTTGTATTTAAAAAAAAACATAAATCATATATGAATTGTTACAGAATATTTCACAAAATTTTATTTTCTTAAAACCTACTATTACCACCATACTGCGTGGTGGTAAATATTGCAGATGATGTATTACGATATCTCTTATCCTCATCGCATTGCGCTCTGTTGTTAACCAACAGCGGCCAAAAGAAGTTGGGCAACGTCCTCTCTTGGCGACCTAGCCGCCAGTTTCATCGTGACACCGGCACTGCTGGCCGCTAAACGCGCCCTGACCAAAACTGGTGCACCGCCCCTAAAGATGCCTCCACCACGAATTTCTTTCACTGCATCACCAGAAATAGCCATTTTGGGCAGGCCAAGGTGCTCGCAGACAGCTTTGGCAGCATCGTTTATGTCGTTTTGGGATAAAACGAAGGTGTCGCTAGCTTCGGGCGCGTTTGCCGCCCGTTCCCAAGTCTGTTCCCAGTCGTCTGCCGCGGCCCTTGCTCTGATTTGATCGGCACAACCCATCTCGAACTCTTCTAGTGGGTAAGAATCTGCGTAACCTTCGCCAGGATCAGGGTTTCCAGTTGTGGGATCGCAGTCGCGGACAGTGAACTCCAGAGTCGCTCCAAATGTTCCCAAACTGTCTAAGAAAGCCGAGGGATACTCGACAATCAGATAGACACTACCGGGCTTATCGTAGGCCAATTTCAGGCATGGCACGATGGATTTCACTTCATATTCAGGAGGGCAATCCAATCTCACATGCACTTGTTCTAGAAGTTGATCGTTCAACGTGTTAACGCATTCGAATTGGAGCACCACGTGTCTGGCGTACACGTGTTTCAGCAAACGAACTCTGTATTCTGTTTCAGCCTCGGTCAAATCTACTGGGTGGTTTGTTTTGAAAATCGGTCCGAGACGGTCAATCCCTGGTATTTTGGCTAACTGATCAGCATATATTTCCTCCATGGACTGCTGCACTGGTTTCCTGACCTCAACTTCTACCACAGCCTCCTTAGCTTCGGTAGGCTCCTCTGCGAGTGGAACTGTTGTAATATCAAACGGCTCAGTCGTCTTCTTCACAATATAATCTCTCAAAGCGTTTTCTAGCAAGAACTGATTGTATTTGGGAACGTTGACAATATAATCGTTTATGAGCTGCTGATCTTCAGTTTCTAGGATAGCACTGTAGAATATGGCTCTGTCTCTTACTTCGTCTTCATCATCTAATTGGCAACGGGAAAGCAGAACTTTTATATTTGGTAAGAGCTCAGGTCTTTGGGCTCCAAATTGCGCCACAGCTGCCACAGCTGCAGCGCGTACGGGTCCCGATTCTAAGATCACTCTATTGTATATGAAGCGGATGTAGCGAGACGGCTGACGGGATTTCGGACCCTCTCTACCAAGCAAATGCAGGATACGTACAGCTAAAGCTGTATGTTCACAATCTTCTATGAACTCGCAGAGATGGGCTAGCCCTGATTCTTTTGCATCCGGATTTTCTTCGACTAACGAAATAATAGCGTCTGCGATAGCTGCTTTATACTCCAATCCGCCTTCATCACGCAGCATACCAGCTAAAAATGCAGCTAAGGATTGATGCTTCCTCGGGAACTTTTGGCACAAACGCCTGATCGCTCGGACCACGACGATTTTGAACTCGTCCGAAATTTCTGATACGAAACTTGAAATCTGTTTCATTAACCTATCTACAGAGCTCTCAGCACCTGTTGCGAGCAACGTCGTTACCGCTAAAGTAGCGACAGAGCGGTTAGGGTCAGATATCAAGTTTTCCAGATCAACAGCACAAGCTGCAACTGCTGTAGGGTGCTTTGCCGTCAACCTTGCCAGCGTTCTCGCACCTGCAAGCCTCAGAGAAGCTTTAGAGGACCCACAAAAGAGTTGTAAAACTGAAACAGCTGGTGCCAAGTCTCGAGTTGTTTTTCGCAGGTTTACGATAGCATGGGCAGCTTCATATATAACCATTTCGGACTTATGACGAAGACAGCACTCTATAAACTCTATATAAGGCTGAGACGCATCTGATTCATCATCCTCAACCAACTGTGCAGCTAAACGGATAAGCAGGCATAGTGCATAGGGCGACTTCAGAGGTGATTTTGCTAAACGCGTAACAAGTTTGACTGTGGACAGCTTGTCGTTCTTTCTGGAGCCTGCAACGATGCCCAGAGCGTGGTAGGATACCATAGCATTGTCTGAGCTGATGGCTTCCTGTTGGAGAAAGTTTAGTGTTATTATATAATTAATGGCAAAGATACATTTTAGCTATATTGTGAATTCAAATGTATTTGAAATATGTAAACATTTTGTTCTTTTTAAATAGATTTCACTTAGTGGGTCGTCACACATATTTTACTTGAACAGCAATAGCGTTTCACAGTTTTCCAATCAGTGTAAGTTTTAATTGTTGATTGCACTCAAGAAAAAGTGGTAAAGTATATATCTATTTTTCGAAAGACTAAGTTATCACTACCATTAGCCAGCTTTATTGAGGACTGAGGAGAGTAGAAAAAATTACAAAGGAAACTAAATGAAAACTATAAAGATATGAGAAAGATCAGCAGAAGTAATTTTAATTTAAAAATTATATAAATCACCGGTATAGGCTGTATTTATATCTACGGGGGCTCTAACTCCAAACTGCCTCTCTTAGGTACTAAGCGTATTTCTTAGCCTTGTTTAGGATTTAATAAAAAGAACTTGTCGATATTTGGAGGCCCCTTTATGACCAGAGGCCCAGGGCGGGCTGTTACATGCAGTTATATGTATGAAAACACAACATTAAAATGTAGTTTTGTAACAAAAAAGAACATATACAAATCAACTCATCTGTTCAACAGCTATAATGCCACATACAGACAGTCAACAATATCAAAATAACATATCTCTTATCCGTCGGGAATGTTTTAATTCAATGTTAACCCTTAATTTGACAAATACATCAATTTCAAGACAAAATAATCATGTAAAAATCAAAACATAGGTGTGCTTTATGAATTCTATTTTGTCGCAACATTATCTACTCATAATATAAGAAATAATAAATATAGCTGGCATCATTACTACTGATACTATTTAATAACAATGGCTGCTGAGGTGAAATCATCAGTGTCCAATTTGTTTATATTATTTTTCATTTCTTTTGAGCTAATGAAATGGCAATATTTTATTGGATGGCAGTGTAATTACTGTTTATAATTGTCCTAATTTTTACTGCATAGCATGGTTCTAGACTTTTTGGCGGGAACGGGAGAAGTAAGGTTGTCATTTTATTTAGATTTTCTATTTTTTACATTTTTGGGAGTTTTAAAGTACAACAGTGATAGTATATTGTGTTTTAAAGTTCAATGCAAGTGAAAAGAATGGAGTAGGTCTAAATAAACATGTGTAGCTGAAGTTTTCGCACTCTTCCAAGAAGTCCTGTAAAACTTCAGTAAAGTCTACTATAACTACTGGAGAAGTTTTAACGTTTTATATAACGATTATACTTATACTATTACAACACGTGACATTGGTAAATGCGCTAATCTGTGCGCCATGCCATGAAGAAAGAAAAAAAATAAACATGGTTCTATTGAGTCACCAATACCACAGTACAAGTAAGCGTACAGTATTCTATCTTCATACAAACGCTCCCAAACGACGCGCCTCGAAATCTCGGCATTTCTCGGTATACAAGTCGCGAGTGCACCGCGGTTGTCGTACGGTGTGATACGCCCCCGCGCATTTACTGACGACAGAGCATAATGTTCAGTGTATAGATGTTTGAATACATCTATATCGAAACCGGAAATATTTCTCTGTTGCTAATTTGTAGGAAATATATTATCATAATGATCTAGTTAATTTATTGCTGATTTTTAATTATACTGCACACAAAATGCATTTTTTTGTCCATTTCCACCATACTAACTCACAAACTTTTGAAACTAGAAATAAAATACTAGTAGAATTATATAAATAAAAACTTATTAAATTTGCAATAATATAAAATGAAAAGATAATATGACAATTTAATATAGTACCTATTATCAAATACGTAACCCAAGAAAGTAGCCCTATTGCGTGTTTACGTACTGAGCGACCGTAGGTAATTATCCCTAGGACACTGCCGAGATATAATACTGTTTGCTTACTTGTACTGTGCCAATACAGCGTATGCTGTGGCATACACTGCCAAGTGCGTAACAAAATAATGTCCTGATACATTGCCAATTTAAAGTTATGTTTGTAATATATTTTGAGGATTATTTTATTTGCTCAGTTGAGCTTTTCCTTTTTTTTACTGTACCAAAAACTTCAAACTTGAGGTAGTAGAATTTTAGCTCTTACAACTTAGAATGTAGCCTCTTGCAATCATATGATCTTGACGCTGAACTATGCATGCTTCTCTTTCTGAGTCAACTTTCCTTACTTCTTTTATTGACATTCCTACAAAAGTTATAAACTACGAAGATGAAGTCCCTACTCATGAAAATTTTTGACTAATACCTGGTTATCAAGAATTCTGTGCGAGCACTTTGCAAGACCCAAACTGTAGCTTTATATCTTTACTGAGTGATAACTTTCCAGCAACTCCCGCAAGACCTGCCCCTTACACAACTTTTTAAGTCCTATTATAAGCAATTGTGTTACAAGAAAGACAAGGTATATTGTCCAATAGGTGTCATTGTCAAGCATTCTAACAAATAGAATGTATACTTTAAACTCTCAATGAAAAACGTTAGTTTTCGGTACAGCGTTACCACAGAAGAAGGTACCAATTACATGAACTTTCAACTATCTACTCCCTTGAATTATTTCTGTATGAGGTTCTTTCTCCAGATATTTTAACTGATATTATAGAGCAAACAAGTGCATACTTAATATTCAAAACTGGACAATCTGTTGGTAAGGTTGAAGATGAAATTCAAGAAGTGGATATTTGTCACATACCAATTATTATTGAGACTGATGACGCAGACACAGACTAGAAGCAGATTTGATGTCTATCTGAGTATGTCAATAAGTAATGCTATCAGGGATGGTTTTTTACTTTTTCTAAAAGGAGATGTATATTCCATAGTTTAATAAAAGAACCATCATTAGGTTTTAGAGCCCAAGTTGGAGTCAATTCTGTTGAAAAGGACAATGTAGACTATATTATGAGAATGATAACTCAGTTGGTACAGGCTGTGCACCAAACTGACTACCGTATTCTACATATAATATCAACTGTGCCAATGTTTTGTGACTGGTGAGAGTCATATATTTTAAATCACATTAGTAGTATTGTTATTCACCATTTATCTTCATTCTTT
Organism: Zeuzera pyrina; assembly: GCA_907165235.1. Taxonomy (NCBI): domain Eukaryota; kingdom Metazoa; phylum Arthropoda; class Insecta; order Lepidoptera; family Cossidae; genus Zeuzera; species Zeuzera pyrina. The sequence goes on along the minus strand of OU015646.1, from coordinate 8,002,808 downwards.
TAACTACATTTAAAACCAATATTAAAGTTGGTGTTGCATTGGCAATGTATATCATTTACTTCATAATTTTCTATGCATTTGGCAATATAGGCTGTGTCATAGATGATTTTTCAGAAAGACTGATAAAATTTAATTTTTTTCTGTAATAGCAATTAATGCCTGGAATCAGTTTTTAACACAAATTCTTAATTTTTATTGAATTTTTTTCCTTGCCGAATTAAGGTTTAATTACATTACACAATTTGTTCTAAACTATTAGGAACCACTTTTAGGTAGTTATTTGTAATGAACAACTAGATCCATTGTATGGAGACACTGCCAACCCAAAGTACAAAATAGTACTAATTTTAATATAAAATATATTATTACATTATATACTAATCAACAGAAATACAATTACAGCACTGCGAGTGCGAGTTCCTCCTCGGGATCTCACTTCTTCTGTGACTTTCCAGGTAATTCTCTCAATTACACTGACTTTCCCTGACCACCTTGCCCGACACTATCCAACACTGCCTACAATATACGGCCAACCATTGACAAAATATAGCTGACCTACACATTAACAGTCGAATTCATAGAAGTTGATTACAAAACACTTACAATGCTTTGTAGCTAAACGTACTTTAGACTTTAAAATGTGTTGTAAGTACCAATGATTCATAGTCAATTTTAGTTAAAACAGTTTTACAAAATAGTAAGTGCGGTAAGTTGCACTTTATCCTACCACAAACAAAATATCTCTTTTTTTTTTATTATTCTACTAGTTACAATACCTGCTATGTATGTATACTTTGAAGGAGGGCGACAGGTCTCTTGTATTAAGTCGAATATGACATGATAGTTTGACAATGACAATTAAGAAATTCACATTTCACTGGGCTCAGACATGTGGGTGATGTTAATTGTTTGTTTGCATTGTGCTAATTTGTTTTATTATTAATTGAAAATTATTATTGATTATTCATTACTGTTTATATATTCTAAGGTACTTGCCTCATTTCTTGCCCAACATTGCAAAGCTATCAGAACCTGGAGTTCGGGAGATACTGAAGTTCCTTTTGCACTGCGTCTGATTTCATTACGAATTAAGTTTATTATACGATGCACAGTTTCCTTATTAAATCGATACCTTTTTTTGAACTCTATATCATCCATAGTAAAAGGATCTGTTCTCTTACGATATACTTTTTTTCTCCTAGGTGGTGTATTACGATCTGCTATAGCTAAGTGAGCAATAGAGTGAATCAACATTATATTGTTAATTACATCCATTTTTACCGTGAAAAAATAAATATCAATTACGAACGGGAGAAGATGACCCAAAATTGTGTCCTTTGATGACTTTTCTCACATTTGACACGTGTAGCCGTGTAAATAAGTGATCGATAATGTTCATCAAACTTCGGATAAGATCGGTTTTTACTTAGTTTACAAAAGGTTTAAAGATGCCCCAACGCCTTTGTAAGTTCGAACTAATTACAACGTAGTTAGAGCAAAGATAAAACGTATTTTATCATCTATGAATTAAGAATTTGAGTATTCATGTTACAAATGCTTTGTACTGCCATTATAAATTGATTGTAACTTCTATGAATTCGACCATAAATTTAAACATTGTTAGTTTCAAAAATTATGTTGTTTAATGGCTTGTATATGAAGCATATTTCAGAATTTCAATAAAAGCCTTAACCTCTGCTTATTTCGAGGACACACAGTACAATTGTCTAGGTGCAACTACATTGTACACAAAATTGGAGACTGGTTAGTTCAAGTTTGTGTGTGAAAAACAATAATGTTTAATTTTCAAATATCCCTATTGCAACATTCATATTACTCACCTGTGCCTCATTTGCCCATCGCTTGACCAAGTCAGGAGCGCTTGAAGATAAATGCAGGGCGGAAACAAGCGCCGCGGAACTCACTGCGGGATTCTTATCAACTATAGCCTGTTTCATATATCGCTCTATAGCTTGCAGCATTGTGGTATCGGTGATGCTGCACAAAGCTCGTATAGCAGCCGCTCGATATAAGTCCTCTTTTCCTGTCATATCCTTAGTGAGCGAGGAAGTAACTATAATGACATCTTGGGCGAGCTTACTCAGCTCTTTAATACATAAGTATACCATTCGTCGCAGCATCACATCTTTGGACTGGAACAGTTTTGTGGTCGCGAAAAAGGCATCCGTCGCCTCCTGAGTGGTAAATTTCTGTCCCTGATTCAACAAGTACAGAATTTTCGTCAAAATATGCGTGCATTTTCGTGGGTTCACCGGTGTCTCATTGAAATAACGAGACTCCTGTAACACTATAGTCTTGTCTAGGTTCTGGTAAGGATTGCCGCCGCTATCTTCCTCCTCCTTTTTATCCCGTTTAAAGCTCATGTTGAGCTTTTTAGGAGAAACTATAAGAAAATTATGGGGTGCAGACGAATTCAGTTTACACGTCACTTGATTGAAAATGTCAATTTTAGTGTTGTCAGCTTAAACGAAATAATAATATATTACTTTCGTATGATTTTGGTAGAATTGGATGAAAAATAATAAAAATTATGAGAACATTTATCAAAAAGCTAGTTTCTGTTGGGATTATAGAATAAAAAAATACAAAAATTATATTTGTCCAAAAACATAAGAGCGTTAGTCGTTAGACCTTCATTAGACATTGATACTTGTTAGCACTAAAAATACATATTTAATCCTTATGTATCCCTCGTTAGCTCATTACTTATTGCAAACCTACTATCCCACTATACCCTAGTAGGATATACATACATACGTACATATCTTCACGCTGTATGCCCAATGGAGTAGTACGATATGTACTGATATTATAAATGTGAAAGTTTGTGAGGATAAATGTATGGATGTATGAATGTTTGTTACTCTTCACGCAAAAAACGACTAGCACTTTTTTGGATAAATCGATATGGGTGTCAAATTTTAGGTATTTCCAGTTACTGATTATGAAAATGATGTTTATTTTCAAATCCAACATGGCGAATAAAATTTTGGGTTAAATCGACATGAGTATCATATTCTAGGTTTCTCGGGGTGCTTGTTACGAAAATGACGTTCATTTTCAAATCCAAGATGGCGAATTTTTTGGATAATTTATTTTTTGGATAAATCGATATGGGTGTCAAATTCTAGGTATTTCCAATTACTGATTATGAAAATGATGTTTATTTTCAAATCCAACATGGCGAATATAATTTTTGGTTATATCGACATGGGTATCATATTCTAGGTTTCTCGGGGTGCTTATTACGAAAATGACGATCATTTTCAAATCCAAGATGGCGAATATTACTTTTTTGGATAAATCGATATGGGTATCAAATTCTAGGTATTTCCAGTTACTGATTCAGAAAATGATGTTTATTTTCAAATCCAACATGGCGAATATAATTTTTGGTTAATCGACATGGGTATCATATTCTAGTTTTCTCGGGGTGCTGATTACAAAAATGATGTTCACTTTCAAAACCTCAATGGCAAATATTACTTATTTTTGATAAACTACTAATATTATAAATGTGAAAGTTTGTGAGGATAGATGTATGGATGTACGGATGTTTGTTACTCTTTCGCGCAAAACTAGTGAACGGATTTTGATGAAATTTTACATTGATATAGCCTATACAACGGAATAACACGTAGGCTTCAATTACGCGAACGAAGTTGCGGACAAAAGCTAGTTAATAATATGTATGGTATAGTACTCAACGATTAAGGAACCTAACGACATCGTATTCATTGAAATCCTTCAAGCCGTTTAGGTTACAGGATACACGAAAGGAACAGACACATATAGTATATTATGTACATAAATCTCTAAGATAATTGAGATTTACAACCAATATTCAAAAAACTTTCCCTTTTTATTATCACAAAGTCACCGACCCTTTCTTAAGGGCGCGTTTATTTGACACGAATTCCCTCGCGCCGATAGAACGCGGTCGCCGCGCTGTTGGGTAGTTCCCAGAAATTCGAACGTTGTTGCCTAGTGAATAGAGTTTGATTCGCTTTTAATAAAGAAAGTTTTCGCGTCGTGTGTCTACGCTGTAAGAGTTCTCCATTAACAACAAAAGTAGTCATCACGTCCCCTCACGGGGATGGCGAAACCGTTCCGGAGCAATGGCCCCGTGCCGGTGGGAGCAATCGCTGGTCGCTAAAACGGCCAGGTCTCTGGATAGGCAGTCGCCAAGTAGTGTTATCGAGAGGGCCCACCTGCGAGGTCCTTAGTTCGCCTGGTTAGTATCTGGCGGGCGGTCTACAAGCAGATGGCGTGTCATGTCCTAGGGTCTGCCGCGACTTCTACCAAGTCTCATGGCAGAAGCCTGCCGAATCCTGGCGTATAATCCGGTGGCCGCGCGTGATACGGCGCCACCCTCCGGATATGCGGAAGGAGCGACGCATCCACGCGCGCGAACATTTTCGTGGCCAACGGGTATGGGATCTTCTTCAGATGCTATTGGCGCGGCACATTATTGTTGGAAGGGTACGGTTGAAATTGTCGCGAAAGGCGACGGGTGGTCGAATTCGAATCGGGTGCTTGGCTATGGTGACTAATACGGGCTGGTGGTCCAAGATCACATGGTCGTCCAATACATCGACTGTTGGTCGGGATGGGATGCCACGGATAATTGTGAGGTCTATCACGTCCGGGATATGCGACGATGTGTACGGGTAGTGTGTTGGAACTTCCGGCCCCAAGACCTCATAGCCTTCTCGCTCCGCGTCATCAAGAATACGGCGTCCATTAGGGCAGATCCTTGACGAATTCCAAGCAGTGTGCTTGCTGTTCATATCACCAGCCAGAACTGTGGGCAACGGTGAAGACAATAAATTATGGATATCCGCTACCACAAGGCGGTTAGATGGTGGTTTGTAGACAGCAAACACACGGATCGGATTGCCGGCAATGCACAGCTCCACTCCGAGAGCATACAAAGACTGAAGTTGTAACGGTGGTAGTGGCTGGTGGACGATTCTCCTCCTCACAAGAATAGTCAGACCTCGAAAAGCAATGCCTGAGGTATCGGAGATTTCGTCTTTCCTGTATACGATGTATGAGGACATCTTCAATCTATCTGTGCTACGGAGATGTGTCTCTGAAATCAGCAAGAGGTCAGCATCGTTTTCGAAGGCAATTGCCCGCAAGAGATTGCGCTTTTGTTTAGACAGTCCGTCGGCATTCCAATGTATCATCTTCAGGGTCTTAAACATGGGAACTAAGTAAGGACGTGATCCCTCTGAAGATGATAGGAATTGGATCTTGGTTGGACTGGAGTGCAACCAAAACGTCCTGCAGTACTTGGATCGCTCGCAAAAGAACTTTTCGATTCTCGTCCAAAGGCGCTGACACTATCCCCCGCTGTGCTTCCTTCCCCCTAATGGAGGCAGCGGGCACTTGTTGGGGTTTAGGCTGAGGTTTTCTAGGTTCTACTGATTTTGGAGCTGTAGTAGAGGTTGTCTGTGCGATGGTGTTTGTAGGTTCAGTGGTTTTCGACTTCCTTTTACTGCGCCTTTTCCTTTTGGGAGCGCTTCGCTTCATGGGATCGTTGGCAGCAGCCATCAAAGATTGGGCACTGTCTGCCTCCGCTCTCGGCGCGAGGGACGCCTCTTTGATATTCGCGGTGGTCAAAGATGCTGTGCCAGCTTTTTTATTCCTGGCCTCTCTCCGGAACACTGGACACGCAGTATTATTTGCGGTGTGTGGTCCACCACAATTGGCGCAGGTTGGAGGCTCTTCCCGGGGACGAGGACAGTCACTGGCAGCATGGGAGGGGCAGGGAAGGCGGTGAGACATGCTTGCGTAGTATACGGAGCTAGACTGCATCTAACTCCGCACAGACCGCAACCACAACGAACACACGCAATTCTCCTGTGACAGTTATGAGAGGAGTGCCGAAATTGTTGGCAGCGGTGGCATTGGGCGGGACCTTTTTTGCCCCTCCAGGCCTCAATTTTTACACCGGGCATGCACAACAACTCTCCAATACTGTATATGCCCGGAGTGAGATCAGGGGTGCGCTAACTTTGGATAACTTTGGATTAGGCGGTACTCTGTCTCATCCTTGGGTATAAAGCGCACCCCCTTTCCATAAGGACGTGCATTGGGTACACGCCCTAAAGCTTTCTTAAGCTCCCTGAAGTGATGCACCCAATCAGGGAGGTGTTCAACAATGAGCGGTGGGTAGCGCGGATTTTGTGGCTGCGCGGAAGGAGCTGAAGTGGCCGTAGGAGGAGACGCTTCAATAATCTTGGTAGTGGTAGTTGTCTTTGCTGCTGATACGGCAGCGTAAGAAGGATTCGGCGCGACTGTGTCCATGGGCTCAATGTCTAATGATGGCATAGACAAAGCCAACGAAGGAAAAGGTGCACGCGGAGAAACAGCTGCTTTTCCTGGAAAGGTCAGAACAGGTTTTACCACTCGAGGTGATTGAGTCACCTCTGGGCGCGATGTTGTCGGTGGTGTCAAACGTAAGGGAGTCGTACGCATGCCTTCGAAAGAAGTTATCTCAGGCCGCGGAGAGTTCAATTCAGTGGCATTTCTTGTCAGTAAGGGCGCGGTTGCCTTTGTACTGATGGGAGGCGTCATTTGCTCTTGTGATGTATTGGGTGCGGGAGTCGGAGAGGTAGTAAGAAACTCATCCGCAGAGAAAAATTTGTCGCCCGCCCCAGGAGTTGTGGGGGTCAGTGACGACGGGGTAGGGTGACGTGAGGATTCACCTGATCGCGACGTTCGCAGGACTCCCCCGCTACGGCGATGACGTTTTCTAGCGCTGCCTGGATAGAACTACCGTGTTGCGTGCGGGTGAAGATACGTTGTTTCTGCACGCTCGATCCAAGCAGCGCCAAGCCAGAACGACCGCGTCGCCTTTGCGGCAGCGGTTGCCGGTCGCGGACGGGAGCGGAGGGGCAGGGAAGGCGGTGAGACATGCTTGCGTAGTATACGGAGCTAGACTGCATCTAACTCCGCACAGACCGCAACCACATTGCGCGATAAGGTAGGGGCATTGGTCGCCCTGGGAAGGGCTTTTAATAAAACGAAACCAATACTCCTACCCAACCTCGCTTGGAACCTATGCAACGACGACGGCTACCTAGATAGTATCGAATTGAGGCCCTACAACAACGAAGGGGATTGAACGTGGGTTGCGCCGGGTGCGCGGTCCAGGTAAGTAGATGAGCAACAAATACTACCACTCTAATTACCAGGACCCGAGCGAAAGTACTCGGCAGGCCAATCCTCCATTAATAACACTCAATTTACACACACTAAATTACCCACATAGAAAAAAAAAATGTAAACTAAACCGCCGCCGACGGGTCAACTAGCGCCATCGCTTGATATCGAGAGACATTCGAAATAATATTTTATTTCTAACAGCCCTAAAGATATGTAAGAGAAATTCATACTTTTTCAAATATTGCAATAGGGTTTTATTTGGACCATCAAATGAAACATATACATCAGTCATACAAAAATGTAATTTCACAAGGCGAAAAACATTACCGCTCCGGCGAGTAGCGCGGTTTGGTAAAAATATTGCCATACGTAACTTTACTACTAAATAACTAAATGCACACAAGTAATTATACAAAAAAGACAAGAGATATCATGAGTCCTATGTAATATGAGGGCAGGAAAATGAGTCAGACCGTGGATAGAACAGAAGGAAAAAACAATAGACATTCTAACTTTTCTAAGTGAACAGTAGGCACTGCCATAGATTATTCACATATATTAGTAGTTAGTACTGCTACTGAGTAGGTCAATGGATACATGTATTCAGCACTAGATGTGGACCTCCCTAAAAATTTGTAGACAGCGTTGGCCGCGCAACGTGTCCGACACTGTTTACAAATTCAGGCGATCATTGTAGCGGTGACTAGTTGTAATACAAATTTTTAAATTGGTATCATGTATGACGATTGCGTGTCTATTGCGTCATGCTCGTAAAATGCACTCTTCGCGGTAGATATAGCGCCACTATGCAAATTATGGTACACAAATTTTAATTTTGACAGCAGATATAGCGCGATAGTTGGTTGTCGCATGCTAACTGCATGCATTAAGCGTGAAATTATACGTTTTGTCGAGAACTTTCCCGATATTTCTGGCTTTTGCTTTTTTCCTTCATATTGACACAGTCACAAAGGACATACGCATCAAGATCATCTAGTACTATATAGTGTGTCCGCACGAGATCTAGACCTATCTATAGCACAGCGACTGCGCTCCATGTCAAAACCTTGTATAGGACTTTTTTTTTCATTTTTGTGCTTTAAGACGGGAGTTCCCAAAAGTAATTCCTTTGTTAGACGGTTTTTAAGAATGTTGTATTCGTAAATCAGATTTCATATCTCGAGGTATAAAAATGTATGATACAATCTTTCTTGTGTTATAATTATGCCCGCCATTTGATACACAATAAAAAACTAAAATAATCGTTTAATTTCTAATCTAAATATAAAATAATTTGAGATATACTTTATAGTGAGTATTGCAAAATATTTACTAAAATAATTGTCGTTGAATGGGCGACACATTTCGGCAATCATAATTTTGATAATAGAAAATGCATTTCTTCCATTATACAGTATCTACAATCGACGCTCATTGAGCCTACGCAACGTAAGTACTTCACGCAATAGATTCAATTCCTCCTCATCTTCAAAGGACGTTTTAATAATTTATTGTTGAACGTTTTTATCGTTAATAGATATGCAAAATGCTTCCCTACCCTAGTGTCGTGGAAAAAGTCATGGCCATTAATCATCGGTCACTTTACGTTTAACGGTAAATATATCTATATCTACAAGGTTATTTCGAAAGGGTAGGTATATACGGAAGTGTATTAAAGTACACATGACAACGGAAAACTTGCAATCTACAACTTCGCCAAAAGTCTATAGAACTTGAGGTTTTACACAAGTTCCAGTGTAAAACCTCAAGGTTTAAACAAAAATAAAGATGAGGCAACCCTAATATCAGCGTTTTCGCGTCGTTAGCAAACATTTGGAATATAGATCATAATGATAGGGTTGTACATTTTTTTTCCATTAAATAAATGTTTTTTTTTGTATGGAAAACTTGCAACATAACAGTTAACAGTGACAGGTTGACCCCGGCGGATTTATATCCCCTTTCACAATAACCTTGTATATAAGCGAAAAACCACTGACTGACTGACTGACTCATCACAAGATCGCCGAAACTATAGGTCCGATTGTCTTGAAGTTTAACATAGTTGCTCCTTTTGCGGTGTAAACACCCACTAAGAACGGATTTTAAGAAAGTCCTGTCCAAAATGGCTCTGCCATCGTGTGAATACAGGGCGGGTAACTAGTTATTTATAAAAGGTGATCAATAGTTAATGGCCGCTTTTATAATTAGTCCTTGAACGATTTTATCGCTACGATTTTACCGTCCACGGTACAGTAGGGAAGCAAAATGTATGCAGTTGCATGAAGACGCTTTTAAATTTCCGTCCTCGATAACGGCATGCCGCGGACGTTGAAAATGAGTCTTTTTCCGCGACAACGTAGGGAAGCAATTTGCTTACCTATTGTATCGTAGACGGTAAGAAGGTAACGATAAAAACGTTCCACGATAAATTATAAAAGTGCCCAATAGTTCGACAGTTAAGGTGACGCAGTAATAAACAATAATTTAATCCAAAATGGACCTTCTGCACCACATAAACGTGCGCGCGCCAGCTTACGGAAAATACGAATAAAAAGTTACTTTCATATATTTTAATAACTATATTAATTTAAAAAAACAACTGACATTTTAAAGACTGCGTTTAGATTAATCTACACAGAAAATTTAGACATAAATCGAACCTGTTAGTCCAAAAAATGGTAATCTCTTTTTCTTAAAAGAGGTTTCTAACATTCTTTTTGTGTTACTTAAGTTAACCAATCGTGTAACGCAACTGGCGAAATGGCATCAATGAAATGAAGAATTAGGTTACCAAATATAACTTTCATACGTTTTGTAATCACATAGAAGAATAGAGATCCCTGCCGTCAAAATTTCCAATGGTGTCACCTTAATAATTGTTTCTACGCTTGGGAACGCTTGCCTAAAATAATTAAAATATGTATAGAAGTAATTATGTTATTATATATTCGTGTTGATTAGTATTCTCTAGAAATTTTATTTTACATTGTACTAGGTTGCTATTTATGTATCCGGAACTGGCCAGTTACAGAACAATATTAAAAAAGTAATTATAACATTTAAAAATAGAACTCTTTGGCTGAAGAATACAATTTGTTTCATGTAGCTGTCATTTGTTTATCCTTTGTGGCGTCATTTTGAAAATTGCGAGTCTTTATCACCATGGATTTGTCGTGAAAATTTTCGTGCTATGATTTATTACGATTTTCGGCGAGGGCTAACTCAAAAACAGTGCATCGATCAACTCACTTCGACTTTTGGGACGAAGCACCATCGAAAACTACTGTATATCACTGGTTTAGTAAGTTTAATCGTGGGCGGTCTGTGCTCACGGACGAAGTTAAAGAAGGTCGCCCTAAATCGGTTGTTGTACCTCAAAATATTGATGATGTGCGGGAACTAATAATGCAAGATCGTCATGTTACATATCGCGAGATAGAGGCGTCTCTGGGCATAAGTATGACGAGTATATATAAAATATTACACGAACATTTAGCTGTAAAAAAAATTTGTTCACGTTGGATTCCGCACAACTTGAGAATTGACAAAAAACGGGCTCGTGTCGATTGGTGTGAAAAAATGTTACAAAAGTACAATCAGGTGCGTCAAAAATGGCTATAATATCTACACAGGTGATGAATCTTGGATATATGCGTATGATCCTGAAACTAAAGAACAATCAACGGTTTGGGTGTTCCAAGATGAGCCGAACCCAACAAAAGTCATTCGTTCAAAAAGCACTTTGAAGCATATGGTCGCTTGTTTTTTTGGTATAAATGGACATGTAGCTGCAGTGCCACTAGAGGATCGTAAAACGGTTATTTCTGATGGTACACGACCATTTGTTTGCCAGAAGTCTTTGAAGAAATAAGAAAGAACAATCGACAACGCAGAATCCTTCTTCATCATGACAATGCTAGCTTCCACACATTGGCCGAAACAACTCGGTATTTGGAAGATCAAAAGATCGAATTAACGGATCATCCGCCGTACAGCCCCGACTTGGCCCCCAACGACTTCTATTTATTCCCAACCGTGAAGAATAAATTACGTGGTCAACGTTTTTCGAGCCGTGAAGAGGCTGTTGATGCGTTCAAAATGCACGTTTTGGAGATACCTCAATCCGAATGGAAAAAGTGCTACGAAAATTGGTTCCAACGCATGCAAAAGTGTATCAATCATCATGGTGAATATTTTGAAAAGCAAAACTATAATAAATGCTATATATTTGTTTCACTTTGTTATTCCGGATACATAAATAGCAGCCCTCGTAATTAGAACTTTATAAGGTGTGTGTCTTGTCTGTTTTGCACGCTTATAATCTTTTCAAACTGCTAGGTTTTGATTTAGAGCAGCTGATGCGTATCCAGCACTGAAAACCTTAAATCACTGTTTAAGTAGACTCTATTTAAGTAACTGACATCTCGCTTGCACCAACTATTTAATTTTTAGTGCAAGCGAGATGTCAGGTCCAGAAGCCACCCTTAAATCGCATGTACCGAGCTCGTATACTTATAGCTTATGCAGTGTTGTTATTCACTTCGGAAAATCTGAATATATTGTTTTTGATTATGCCATATTTATTTCCTTTAAACCATTTTTTCATGCATATTTCCTATAAAAAATAGTTTCGATGTGTCACATCAGTGTACTACAAAAATGGACAGGTTGTGGCCTAGTAGTAGAACAATTTGGATTATATGAATTTTCTGTTGGTCAATAATTTACATTATTTTGTTTCTTGGAAAGGAAAAAACTCTGTACGAGCACCCAACCGCTCCTCACGCCTCAGAAGAGAACGTGAGGAACGGCCGGGTAGTGTCGGGCTCGAACCGACTAAACAACCCTCCACTCGCTACTTGACCCTACAGGCCGTCGCAGCGAATCGAACGCTTTGGGGGGCGAGTAGCGAAAGCGCGCTCCGCTCGGAAAGATCGACAAAGCCGGAGGGCCCCTCAGTCTGGGGAGTACCCGGGACGGAGGATAATGCCCAAACATGAGAAGCAAGTTATATTCTACTTTCTAACCAAGACGAAAGCATACCGACGTCCAATCAAAAGCAAGAATACATTACATGTACTACATAAATGATAAAATAATTACCTACCTAATGAATTATAGTTCCAAGTTGTGTATTTGCATGCTAATATTTATTGGCTGAATAGGCTGTCACTAACTTCTAATCCTAAATACCAATGTATATGTATCTACCCTATTCAAAGGCAAATAAATGATTTATTATTATTATTACAGCGCCGCCCTAATTCTGTAGTGAACTAAAACTGAAAAGCGGGAAATTCAAATAAGTGTTCTTTGTTACAGAAAAAATGACAGCTAGAGATATAAGGAAAACCCGCACTTTCAATAAATTTACATTCAAAAATCAATTTCAGGTGACTACTGTTATCAGTTAGATATTTAGGTTTAAGTTTCTCTTACATCTCTAGCTTTAGCAGCAGTATTAACCAGTGTTAATCGTCATCATCAGCCTGTAAACGTCCAGTAAATTAACCTTTGACGTATGCAACAGTGTTGCCAGTTTTTAAATGTTATTTACAGCTATCAATTTTATTATTCACAAGAATAATGAGATAATCAAAGAAATTTAAAAAGAAATGCGAAATTAAATTAATTTAATAATTTATAAAAGTATATTATAAACCGCATTTTAGAAACTTGTTATACATTTTTTTGTATCACATACAGGCAACACTGGATTTTTCACAACATACAATTTCGAAAAGGCTTGACAAGACTTTTTGGCGGGAACGGGAAAAGTGAGGTTGTCATTTTATATATATTTTCTATTTTTTACATTTATGGGAGTTTTAAAGTACAAAAATGATAGTATATTGTATTTTAAAGTTTTATATAAGTGAAGAGAATGGAGTAGGTCTAAATACACATGTGTAGCTGAAGTTCTCGCGCTCTTCCAGAAGTCCTTTATAACTTCAGTAAAGCCTACTATCACTTTAACGGAGGTGTTTTGCGATAAGAAAAAACTAATTTGCTTGCGATTCTACTTATTAAAAAAAAAGGCTTCACAAAAACATTAATTGGACACTTGAAGAACCTGATGCGAAGTGTGCATTTATCACTCGAAGCCACCCTTAACTGCCAGAACGAATGATCGTTAAATAGGTAAATAAGCAGGCGGATACATGCTTAGTTTTTTACGAAAATCACTAAGTTTTCTTGGTTTTATTTTCTCAGCTATAAGGTTCTATCCACTAACGCTGTCTCACTGGCCTGTCCCTTTACAATTACAAAGCGCACCCCAATTTTTTCCATCCAACAAAATGTAAGTGTGCTTTTTGACTAAGAATAAGAGTTATGGTCTGTGCCTTGATTTCTTCCAGCGAATTATGGTCCTTCGACGACACCTCCACTTGCCAATGTGCGTTTGGCAAAGATTATTTATTGGCGTAATTATTATGCATAAACTGCGAAAAAATATGAAGATTTTTAGTGCGCATTGGTGTTACAAATTGATATTTAGTGTTGCGGAATTATCGATAGTTGACTTCCGAGTCATGATATTGATATCGATACGTGTAAAATCGATAGTGCTAAATGAGCAGTACTATAAAACTATTTTATCCTTTGCTTAACAAAAAAATATTATATCACGACACAAGACAACACAAAAATGTCACTCCGTTGAAGCATAGTAATTGAAAATCGTTTGATAGAAATTATACTTTATGTCCTATGTATTACATCTACTTTTGCCGTGTTTTGAAAATGTATTAAATGTGCTTACACATGCATATTTAAGTTTCCGCGGTCTAAATGGCAAAAACAAAACACATACTAAATTCATTATGTCTATCTGTCGAGAAAAAAAGTATTTTGGAGCCACTTCTAACTTATTTAAGCCATATATGATACTTATTGTAGCCATTGCTCACTTAGCACTATCAGTGATACACTATAATTAAATTTCAATTGACATAAGGCAATAATATCGATGGCAATATTCCTTCGATCACAAATATTGATAGATTCACAATTTTGTGTAAAATCTAAACAAATTATTGTCCAAATTGTCATTTCTGATATTGTACTGTATTATCGGTAATATTGTGTTAATTTAAAGTAGACCTTACTGTCCAAGCATAACATTGTAAAAGCCGGTTAAAAATCCTTGCGTGTCATTGTAACGAACATTGTAATATTTAAAATGCAATCTTTCGTTTCATGCTTAAAGTATAATTCAAATAATATATTTCCGTCGCTTTTTACGTCATTTTGATTTGTTACGTGAAAGTGACAAGGCTAAGACATATCGTCAGGCAATATTTAAAAATACGATTACGAATTTAATAAAAAAGAGCTATGTAAAGTTATATATTAGGAATAATGAAGACATAAATAAAATTATTCAATTTATTTACTGAAAATAAGAATCACCATCTTTTTTTAGTGTTCTAGACGTTTCGTTTTTACAATTGTTGAAGGAGTACTTTGACATGTTCGCTATTAGCATTTCTCGAATATTAGCATTATTCGAATACTAGTAAAACAGAAGTGCACTCAAATATTCATTGGAGTGCACATTTATTTTGGACATTTTTGGAACGTTGATTGTATATCTTGTTTTTATGTGATCGAAGCAATAATCATATCGTTACTATTTTTCAAACTAATGTTTACTACTGATGTGCCGGATATCCGTATCCGTATCCGCGGATATCCGAGGGAGAAGAAAGTTCCGGATCCGTATCCGTATGTTACTTTTTTGGCGGATCTTTTAACCTATTAATTTTCAATACATAAATTAAATTGTATATAAGTCGAAACATGTCCTGCCACGCAAAGCGTCAAGTGGCGTCAACTATCGTTTCAAGGTCACGCGCACCGACACCGATCGAGTAACAAAGTTAAGATCCGTATCCGCGGATCTTGACACCAAATATCCGTATTCGGATCCGTATCCGCGGATATACATTTTTACAATCCGGCACATCACTAATGTTTACTATCAATAATTCATTATTGATCCGCAACACTAACACACATCTGAAAAACTAAAAAATACTAACTAATGTATGCATTTATTTATTAATATATACTATTTATATATTTATACAACACATCATATTTGGCATATCTATAGTACAAATGTACAATTTATTATCAAGCGTATGAATCGGGCAGTTTTTAGTAAAATAAAAAAGATATGTGCTTCTTTAATGGCACTGCCCGAGTTTTAAATAATTCTACAAAAATATGTATGTAAGAGATGGGAGATCATATTACACTTTGTTGCAAAAAAAAGTGATGCAGTAATAAAATAACTATTCCCTGCAGTAGTGAAGTTGTTACTCATAATTATGTAGATAATAGAAGTGTTGAAACAATTATCAGATAGTGATTATTATGAATACCATTATTTAAGTTTACGATTCAAAGTCTAATCAATTAATTCAAGTAAACCCAATTGCAAGGTATTTTTGAACGTTAAATCTACTTCGATTCTAAAAGAAAAAACCTGGACACAGAAGAATGGACAAGAAACTCAATCAGGTATCATTTTTTCAATTAGTTATTTAAAATACGATGTTCATAAAGTCAATAAATACCTTTGTTTTTAATCAAATATACAAGTATTGATAAAGGAGCATAATATTTATTACAATAAACTAATTTAAATAATGTTTACTGAGGAATTAATAATCAAAATTAAGGCATTTTTCATCAAAATGAGAGTTTACATTATAATCAAGTCAACATGGGGAAGTCCTCGAAACTTCAAACTACGTCAAGCAACAAAAGTTTTACATTGTGTACATTTACAAAGTATGTTACATCAACACAATTGGAATATATTTGTTTGATAATAAAAGAAATAAATAAATCGCTAAATAATCGCAATGATAATCGTTTTAACACTAGACAAAAGAAAAATAATCGTGTCAACCTTTCCACACAAAATGTAAAATTTAATCAAGAGATAGAATAACGTTAGGAAGTTTTATGGGCTAGTGATGTAGTTTGACAACTGTCATTAGCAAGATTCACAATCGCGACGATTACATGTTAAGTAATTCAACAGTTGACTGATCTGTGAAAAATTGTCAATCAAATCTGTTGTAGATTCCTTAGAGCAGTTTCATTGCAGTCTATTTAAGAGCCATACTGTGTCATTGGCGGAAACAGCAGGATCACGACAAAAGAATAATACGCAACGAAGCAGCTTATTATGAAAGTATAATAATAGACACCTATTATTTTGCAATAAAGTGTATGTATTGTAGACTTCACAGTTTTTGAAGCTAGTTGAAAAATCTATTCAAAATTCTTTTTTGTTTTTATAAATCAAGTTTCTTGGATTTCAACATTTTTAATGTGTAGCAAAATCATATGAACGAAGTTTCAACTAAAAGAGTAATATATTAAGAAAATATATATTGGACAATATTTATATGAATTTGTACATTGCTACAAAAATGTGATACAGTCTATCACATGTACTTCATGAGCTTGGTTCGTCCAAATTTCCAGTTAAAAAATGTTCTTATTACAAGTTCATTCAATTGTAATATTACACTAATTTTATCTAATCAAGTTCACTCCAGTCTTCCCCGTCCATATTTATAAAACAGTCTGGCAACACTATAACATATTGCGAAACTTTTGCACTTATTCTGGCAACACTCATGTTTTCAACACACAAATCACACCATTTCGTGTTCACTCGTGCGTGTAGAAGATTAACTGAGGATTTGAGTCATCCGGCGACATTTCTAACTGCACGAACTGTGGCGTAGTTCTCGCTGACTCGTACGCGCCGCCGCCGTTGCGAGAATGTGAATTTCTTGATCTGGAAAACATGTTTTAACTAAATTTAATTTACAACTTAATTTACTTTCGCTCGAATCTTAATAAAAATGCCACTCAACCCACCAATGGGTGAAGAATATTGTTAGAACTAATTACTTTGTCAACTGACTTCAAATAAACGAGGAAGTTCTGAATTCGTCTGTATATACATACCCAATTTTTTTTAAAGGATGAGTAAATACGAAAGGGCATAAAACTACTCATGACAACGAAAAAATTGCATTCTACAACTTCACCGAAAGTCAATAGTTCTAGTGCAACACTTCAAAGGTAAAAAATGTAAAGATGAGACAACCTTTTGGAAGCGAAATTTTGGAATATAATTGTTAGACTTCCTGTTGTTTCACACTGATTTGGCACAGACTTCAATAAATGTCAAGTTTAATTATAAAATTATTTATTATTGTACCTGAATTTTGATTTGTAAAAGATAGTTATTTTGTACTTTGCAGTGTTTTTAAGTCAGTTTCATTTTTGTTTTAAAAAGCTTTCAAGTCAAAGTCAATACAATATGCTTTTATTAAAAATCGTCGCAAGGTTACTTTATTGCACCGCTCATTGATACTGAAGTGTTACAAACAAGTTATATAAACGATGACCTGTTACAACGACCCAATTCTACAGTTGCGTCTATCAGGTGATAGATAGCGGAGTAGTACTCACTTTGCTTTGGCGTGTGTGAGTATGTGTGACTTGAGGTTGGTGCTCTGCGCGAACTTCTTGTTGCAGCCGTCGAACGGACAAACGTACGGACGGTCGCCGGTGTGGATGCGAACATGCGTTCTGTAAACAACATTAAATAACATATATTAGTTTTTTACGATTTCTTAATGTCCTCTTCACTGCTTTCCTATTTCTGTCTTTCTTTTTTTCCTACTTTTCTTCTGTTATGTTTCCTTCCTTGTCTATGTTATTTTTCCTTCCTTCCTTCTTTAACTTTTCTTTCCTTCATCTTTATCTTTCTTTCTATCCTTTTTTCTCATTCTTTCTTTTTTCACATAATTGTGAAATATTGCGAAATTTTGAGAATTATTGCGAATTGTGAAATGTTTTTAAATATTGTTGTATAGTATATAAATAATTAGTACAATACAATACATGAATCACGTTGGAATGCCGCAATATACATTTCTTTACTTATACCGCTTATGAGGACGCTTGTTACTGTCTGCAGTTTAGTAAGATATTACTCAAATGGTGACCACGCCCACAGCTCTCTGTCTATCCACCCCCGGATATTCAACGTCCAATATCTGTGACCTATCACATCACAGCAAACTGTCCCGCATCCCAATTCATTTTGATATGTTTGATTTCATTAAGTATAAAATTACTTAAGTGTCGTCTATGGGCTTAATGATATGTTATACATATAATAAATATCTCAAACGCACTTTTTTTCTGTATGTACGTTTGTGCAATACTCTCAAATGCTGCATCATTTTGGATGTCGTATTTAATAATAGTAGAGATCGCCCGATGGACGAAATTCGACCGTAGATATAAATTAAAGGAGGTTACATAATATACATGTGATCACAAAGTATTATGACATTTTGGCGGGAACGGGAGAAGTGTCATTTTATTTAGATTTTCGATTTTTTACATTTTTGGGAGTTTTAAAGTACAAAAGTTAGTATATTGTGTTTTAAAGTTCTGTTTAAGTGAAAATAATGAAGTAGGTCTAAATAAACATGTGTAGATGAAGTTCTCGCGCTCTTCCAAGAAGTCCTTTATAACTTCAGTAAGCCTACTATCACTTTACTGGAGGAGTTTTACGATAAGAAAAAACTAATTTACTTGTGATTCTGATTCTACTTATTAATACGTGACATTGGCAAATGCGGTAAATGCGGTGCGCCATGCCATAAAGAAAGAAAAAAAAACTATTATGAGTTTGACATTGACAGCCTTTTGAAATTGGTGGCAAATGCGGTAAACTGTGCGCCATGCCATAAAGAAAGAAAAAAAAAACTATTATGAGTTTGACATTGACAGCCTTTTGAAATTGGCAGAATGAATGTAAAACTGAAAAAACCCACACTTCTCTGTGCGTGCAATATTTTTAAAAATCTGAACTGTTTTGTCTTTACCTATTTCTATATAGATAATGAGATATTGTCATTATAAGTTGTAGTATGTATTGTGTTGTGTGTATTTATGTATGTCGTGAATGCCTTGCGTGTATGTGTATATATTATATATATTATTGTGTATAAGTGTGTCGTATATGTTTGCAGCAAAACCCACCTTTTCGGTTATTTCCGACTAATCTGTCCATCCCTAGGTTGTCTGGAAGAGATCGCTGTAAGCGATAAGACCGCCTGTTGTATTTTACTTTGCACATATTATATTAACTTTTATTTCTTTTGTTTTATGTGCAATAAAGTATATTATTATTATGCTTAGACTAACTCCCTGTTGACTTATGTAAACTCCCCTGTTGTGTATATTCTATGTGTCTTTATTAATTCTAACAATATTAATCTTTAGATTATCTGTCTAATCTAACCTACTAACATACATTTGAACACTGTGTTTATCATTTGTTTTAGGTAATTCAACAGTTAATTATTGTGAAAAATTTCCGGTGAAATCTTGTATTTTCATTACACTAGTTTCATTGCAGTCTACTCAAATGTCTGCTAAGCGTTATAAACTTATTCATGTTTCTCACTGTGTTATTGGCGGAAACAACAGGAGCACCACAAAAGAACAATAAGAATAAAATTTTACATTTGGAAAAGCCAAACGAGCAAACTGTGATGATAATGACAAGTGCATGAGGCCCATTGACAATACAATATCTAAAAAGCACTTCGGATTGCTAATGTGTTGACAGCCCTGAGGATAAGATGTCTCTTGTCCAAGAAATGTCAGCGTCTGTCTTACCCTTCACACCAGAAGACAACAGCACAAGAACAAGATCAATAAGATGGTAGTGATCTGGATGGTTGTAAAATAAAAAAAATACAATAAAAGTCACGTAGGATTTAAAACGAAAACAAAAAACAAATAAGTTTTAACAAAATTTCCTCATGTAAAGTAATGAGGTTATACAATCGGGCACGCTGCTCGTCTGCTCGAATCTCGATATTGGCACATACACACACACACTCGTATATAACAAAAAGAGACAGAAAGATCACTGTAAATCTATGTAAACAGCTAACGAACCTAGCGCAGCGCGGGTCCCGTCTTTTGCGATAAAAATAATATGTAACTTTAATAAAGTGACCCATTTTAATGCCACGTAGTGTATAATATTACGTGAGTGAAATAGAAAGTGAATGCACTGCAATAATTGTTCTATTGCATAAGATTTATTATAAAATAGGCTTAGCGTTTCGGGTTTTTTCGGCGATGGTCTTTTCGTCTCCGCGAACGAAAATTAACAACGCGCCATATATTTTGTGTCTTAATGTAATTAGTTTTTTTTTTGTATTCAAGCAAACATCTGTGAGTGAAATCGCAGGATATAGTGAGATTAAATAAATAAATGTACTCAAACATTTCACACAGCGCCATCTAGTCCCAAAGTAAGCAGCACAGCGCTTGTGTTATGGGTACTAGACAACCGATATACTACTTATAGACTTTTCTTTTGTAAATAAATACATATTATACATAAACACTCAGACTCGGGCGGGAATCGAACCCGCAACCCCCGTTTACTTACGTTTAGATTGATGGTATGAAGGCCGCGTTTGCGTTATTACTTTCGAATTGAGGACATTCGCACAGCGCTGTTATTATCACATATGATCAGTTTTTATCACAGAGTTCACAATATATTTTAGTGCACTAGCGGCAAGTAATATTGAATCATGGAGCACTTAGCCTATAGAGTAGAAATGTCATTTATTTTGTTTGAAAACAATTTACGTGTGAACACTGCTGCGGTAACTACGCGCCGATTGGTCAGCCCAATATCAACAACTTTTTTATTTTTTTTATTCAGGAAACAAGGTTTCTTACAAATAAGATACAAATAATACATATAAATAGAGCCTAAAGTTCCATAACACATATACAATATATACTAAAATAAATGAGCCGAAGAGAGATATAAATTGACGACCTAGATGGCGCAGTGGTTTAGACGTTAATTCAAGCGCGAAAGGTTCCGAGTTCGATTCCCGGTCAGGTCACATTAGAAAATGAATTTTTCTAGATTGTCTCGGGTCTGGGTGTACCGGGAGACGCTCCCAGTAGTAGTCGTCTGGTTCTCATAGCACAGGGAATACCCTAGTTTGAGATCAGATGATTGGTGTGTATTGTCTGGCGCATTAATTATTATTATAAATTTTGATTTGAATTTTATAATACAAAGAAAACGAAAAACTATGATGAGAAAAGAACAAACACAATTAATATACTTATGTACGCATGCATATGAATAGACTGAGATAACGTAATAGAGCTTACACCAAGGTGAAAGCGAGACGACACCAAGGTCACACGTCACCGAACATGCCAATTGATAGTCCAGTTTAACTTGACCCATGATAAAATGAATGAAAATTGTATATTTACTGTTACTTAGCAATTGTATTGTGTCTGTTTTATAGTTTGATTTGTTTGCTGTATTTACCACACCACCAGATAGAACGGTAAGACATTATTTAAGTATTTAAATATGTTATAAGAATGTTTTGTGTATGTACGACTTATAATGTTGATATTGATTATCTGTGACAACCTCCAACTGTGAGCAGATGTGTGCTCTGTGATTTGTACTCTATATTCTCCCTTATTATGTTTTACCTGTCTGACTTCCGATGGCTTGTGTTCACTACGTGAGTGCTTTAACTGATTATTTAATACAACTCATGTTTAAATTATATTATAGACAGACGAGTGTGGTGCGTTTGTCTTATCTATATGTAATCCAGACTGTTATCGAGATATGTATTTCGTATGGTAAATATACATTCGATACATAAGACGCCATTTTATTGCGTTTAACTGACACACGACTCCACGGCTATCCACTGCCATCTCCATCATCCCTCACCCCCTTAACAAAATATACAGAGATATACACACAGGTCCAGTAGATAGATAGATAGATAAACAGTTTATTACAGGACTACAACACACAAGGTAGGTATCTTTACAGACATAAACATTATTAAAACAAAGTACAGAATAAAAAATAATAATAATAGTAACAATCTTAAAAGTAGCTAAAGATACACAAACAATGTTACAACGACATAAATATCAATGCATGTCCCATGCATGATGAAATGCATGGACCATGGACAGGTGACAGGGAGTATAAGCAAAAGCCCAGGTGTGTTGCAGCACTGCAAAAGGTCATAGCTCAGAGTATAACATTACTCTAACAAGAGCAAAACTCTGTTATTCTGCTATAGCCTAAGCCCAGTATTGGCTATGTATTGTATTAGTGCAAGCGAGAGTTGATATTTATTAGTGTAAAAACACTGAGCAGTGGTAAGTTAATCCGACATTTCGTCTCTATAGGTTAAGTGCTCCATGTATTGAATTAACAAATTTTCTTATATAGCGTAGCGTTTTACATTAATCTGTGCGAGCGCGCCATATTGTTTTTATTTTTCTTCTTAGACAAGAGGGAAGCTGATGCGTAAGGAAAGTGCATGGTGTTGCCAGTGGAATAGAATGAATATATAATTATTTTAGAAATATAATCGGCGTAGACAAGTGCGATTAAATGGTGTCTCGCTGAGTGATTTTAGTTATTATATTGATATTGGTGTACCTACCTGAGATTAAAGTCAAGCGAGAACCTTTTCCCGCATCCCTCGAACGTGCACTGGAAGGGTTTTTCGCCTGTGTGAACTAACTGGTGACGTTTCAATTTTGAACTTTCTACGAATGCTTTACCTGTGAACAAACGCTTACTGTAGAGTATTTTTTTTAACTGGGATAGTATGAGCATTTGCTCATATGGATATCATCATGGATATATCATGGATTTCCATAAGAGATACAGGGAACTGTCTTAAGAAACTTTAGATCTTTTTTTGGGAAAACAATTTTGACATACATTTTTTGGTCAAGTGTGAGATGTGCATAAATTTTAGTAAAATTGGCAGTTTTTTTTAATGCAGATCAACCCGATTTCATGTAAGCATCATTTCATTGTATCGGAAGAAAAAATCTGGACAGCAGAAGTTAAATAAAATCTTTTTTCATGTAATAGGAGAATCAAATGTACTAAATTATAGTCAGCTTAGAAACAATTTATTCAGAGTCGTAGGATCAATAGTAGTTTAAGCGACAGAAGAGAGTTTAATCTTCTGTCTTCGATTATTTTATAAGATCAATGGCAGTTAATTGATTATGAGCAGATTAAATTACGAATATTGACAAAGAATCTTAAAAGGAACGAACGAACTGCGAACGAAACGAATAATATTACCACGTGTAAGACATTAATCCAGATTTTACTAATCGGCACGCTTATTACGTAACTTGCAGACAGCATGCGACAGCCAATATCGCGCGATATCTGCTGTCAAAACGAGAATTTGTGTAATGTAATTTGTAGTGGCGCTAAATCTACCGCGAAAAGTGCATTTTATGGTCATAGAATAATAGATACGCAATCGTCATACATGATTAATTATTTATTACAATTAGTCACCGGTCGCGTAGTGATCGCGTGGCTGTCGCTGTCTGCAAATTTTTAGGTAATAACCCGCCGTTCACTATTACCATTTGATATTAGGACAGTGGATTAAACTGTCGATCAAATTTTATCGTAGATTACGAAGTCCATAACTTTAACTGCACTTAATCTTACGGCCTAAAGTGACAAAAACTTTTGTGCGCTAAAAAATTTGAGTTTCGTTACGTCTCAACACAAAATTCAGTTATGGAACACTTCGAGTACACTGAAACTTATAACACGCTTTTTCAATAGGAGATTAAAAATTTAAAACAAGACTAAATTATTTAAAAAACTAAACAACTCGACTGCAATTCTAAATTTTTATTAGAGCGAAACACCTATCATACAAAGTTATTATGTATAAGAAGCACGAAGAACATACTCCCCGGGGTTTAATCTATCTTCATACCAAATTAAACCGCAATCGGGTATAAGGGTAATTTTTTTTTAATAAATTACTGCTCATGTTACTCTCTGATATTATAGCTTTTCATAGGTGAAACAATTTTTAAAATTGGTTGAGTAGTTTTGTGTTTATCCACTACATACAAAATTTACTTCTTTATAATATTAGTATACATATTAGATTTGGAATTGGTTATTTATTATCTTTCATTTGATACCCATATTGTTATACTTTTCTCTTCCATTTTCTTTTTGAAATATTGAAATTTTATACCCTATGTCATATCCACAATTAAGACAAATCTAATGACACCTCATATGTTAAAAGCCGGCTACAGAGCGTGCCAAAGAAATGGACGTACATACATACATATTACATACATACATTCGAAAAATATAATCCTCTTTCGCAATCGGATAAAAAGTAACAAAGCTGTGTTTGTATACTGATCTGAGTCATTGCAATGAACCAATAAATACTGATTGATTTATTGGTTCATTGCAATATAGACATAAACATGGACAGATAAACAGATAAATGATGCAGAAGTTACAACACCTTCGAATCAAGATGGTAAAAGGACTTTTTGGCGGAAACGGGAGAAGTGAGGTTGTCATTTTATTTAGATTTTCTATTTTTTACATCTTTGGGAGTTTTAAAGTACAAAAGTGATAGTATATTGTATTTTAAAGTTCTGTATAAGTGAAAAGAATGGAGTAGGTCTAAATAAACATGCGTAGCTGAAGTTCTCTCTTCTAAAAGTCCGTTTTTTATTATTTTTTTAGGTATACAAAACAGATAACATCCAAAAATGTACAAATTTTGCAAATATTAAAAAAAACACAATAAACTGGAATGAAATCCTAACGATGTGTACACAACTAAATTAATAATATGTGACTAACTTATTCATTATAAACATAAACAAATTAATATATAAATACAAAAATTAAAAAAAAATATTAATAAATATGATAAACAATACAATGGTAAATTAAAAAGTTCACTTGAGTGGATCTCTGACTTGTAATTATAACTCCTATATAACTTCTTATAAAGCCTACTGTCACTTTATTGGAGGAATTTTACAATAACGATTCTACTTATTAATACAATACGTGACATTGGCAAATTCGCTAATCTGTGTGCCATGCCATAAAGAAAAAAAAAGGTTGAGAAACGTACCGCATTCAGCACAAACATGTACCCTCGGCCCGTGCGTATGTAAGTGTTTCCTCATCGCCGAATTGTCCCTGAACATTTTCGCGCATCCTTTGTGTGGACAAGCTGGAAATATGAACAAAACTAAATTGAAACATATTGTATCGGATATTACTTTCTTTGCGAATATCCATTTCAGTAAATTATATATTTTGTTAACTCTGCCTAAATGTTTAAACCTATTGATCAAAACGTGTTTAATTTCTTGAGGAAGCACACTAAAATTCCAGAGCTCAGACTCAACTACTCGATACCGAGAGAAAGAATAATTTGAGTTCTTCTCACCGCGGTTAGATCACTCTTTGATCTGCTTTCGTCTCATACTGCTATATGAGAATTCTGAAGCAATCAATTGGCGCCTTAAAAGACGAGGAGAATTATCCAGTCAATGAAAAAATGAACAGGCTTTAACTATTTTTAGCTTCCTGAGGATGCTTCGATACAAAAACAAGCGTCAATCAAATAAACAATTAAACTGACTAAAAACTTAAAATAATTATTCTTTACTAACCAAAACTCAAGTACAAAAATAATTTTACAATTACGATACAATGATACCAATGTAATATAAATAAAAATAAATATTTCTATGTTTGTTTGTCCTCTATGCGTTTTTAAACCCATTCATTCGATTGTAATGAAACTTTAAGTGAGTTGTTCTGTGCACGCTTGCGAAGATATCTGAATTATTTAGTAAATAAAGGACTACGCGAACGAAGTCGCGGGCAATAGGTACCTATATAATTTTTAACATTTACTGAAGTTGATTCCGAGCCTAACTAGAATTTGTTAGTGTTGATTGGTTTGGCATCGACTTGAGTAACCTTTCTTTTTTTAAATGACAACTAAGCTTTTTTCCAATTCTGAAATGGAACATACAATAAGAGGATCATCAAAATAAATAAGCCAATGGGATCTTCTTTTGTTTAACCCAGTCATATATAATAAAAATTATAATGTTTTTTTTTATTACTTGTAATTAATCCCTTAATAAACGTACTGTTGTTTTTGTAGCACATATTATTTTATTTTACATTCAAAATTACTATCGATAAACTATTTTAGACAGTGTATTATAGGTAAGTAAACAACCTTTAAACTTATTTTTTTCTTTGTGTGCCGCCAAATTTTGAAGTCTTTGAAAGTGTACCGCGACAAAAAAATGGTTGAGAATCACTGGTTTAAGCAATTCTTCAGCGTCAGATCTTAACTAAAGTATGGGACCGCCCTCGCCCTTTTCAAATAAATAACAAAAAATACCACGTAACATACGTTAAAATGAGTTGAGGACTTCCTCTTTTTTTTTAAGTTAGTTTAAAATTTCTAACATTGGATGGAACTTAACAATTAAATTGATGGCGGACATCACAGACTCGTGCAAGAGCCATGCAAAATGAATAACAACTGTATGATAGTTCGCTAAACTTCGTTACTCAACCATAATTATTTCATTACGGGTTAATTCAAAAGTGAACCTTGGTTTTAATTGACAATGAACCCAATCGACCTAGCTATATCGGCCTCCTAAGATTATTATTTGCTAGTTCTGATTCGCGGCTTTACCCGCGTCGAATTTGTATTTTTCCGGTATAAAAAATTAGCCTAAAAAGTCCTCCACCAATGAATCTCGTCAAAATCGGTTTAGCCATATCGGAGATTAGCTCGGACAAACAGACAAAAATTAAAAAAGCATGCATGGGTCTTGTTTACTTGCTAATAACCATATAAGTTCCAGACAAAGGCTTTATTTCGATACCACATATAGACTAATTTTATTTACATGTGATATTAGAGTAAATAATATTATGAAATAACTTTTTGAAATACTTTTGAAGTAACATGTGTTGAAAAACAGCTCGATCAATGCGCAACTTACCTATAGTTCTGTCAGAGGACTCTGGCGATGGTTTCTTTAGCCTGATCTTGTGACCTGGACGGGCAAATTCCGCCAACTGTTTAGGGTCTGATAGGTCTAGACCTGGAAATAAGAGTCTGACTCAGAGGTAGTCACTAGTATACGATAATCTCATTTTTACAAATGAAAATTAGCGATTATTATGTATAATTCGCCGAAAGTTGAAAGGGTTGAGCATGGAGCACTTAACCTATAGAGTAGTAATACCGTTTATTTTGCTTGAAAACAATTTACGTCTGAACACTGCTGCAGTTACTGCACGCTGATTGGTCAGGCCGAAATCGAACAATACTTGTGTAAACATGCGTATGAATAGACTGAGATCATGTAATAGAGGTTGCACCAAGGTTAAAGCGAGACGCATAGATACACGTCATCGATCACGTCAATTGAGAGTCCAGTTTAACTTGACTCATGATTGGATGGATTTTTTAATGATTTATTAAAGTCAAAGTCAAATCAATTTATTCAATTAAACCCAGTTACAACGTATTTTTCAACGCCAAATCTACTTTAGTTCGGTTCAAATAGAAAACCTGCCCTTGCAGTCTCGACATAGATAGCGATCGCTTTACGACCGATTTCGGTTGATAAGTCATAACGATTAATTTTTAACGATTTTTGAAAGTCTCTACATTAAAAAAGTATCGATTGTGATTGGAATCATATCGAATCTGTCAAGTTTACGATTTCTGATAATGTTTTTACGAGCAAATTTGACAGCTCGCAAAGTCTTCGTGCTTATCGTTATGGCAAGCGATTTTTTTCGTTATTTTTATCGATCGGCAGTTTACGAAAATAATCGCTATGTCGGGACTGCAGCCCCTGGACACTGAGAAGTACCGACAAGAAACTCAGTCAGGTATCAATTTTTCCAACATCAGGTATCATTTTTAGACTTCATAATAATTTAATTTCTATTCATATAAGTATGTTGCTTAGAGAACAATGATCACAAGCTATTATGAGAACTTATTGGCGGTTACGGGAGCAGTGAGGTTGTCATTTTATTTTAGATTTATTTAGATAATGATTAGCGAGTAATATGGGCTGTATTTTTTTTTTTTAAATTTCTACCAATGTGAACCCGGAGCGGGTCGCTAGTCTGATATAGAAAAAACATTGCTTTAACAAATATTCAGATTAAGTTCATCTTGCTTACCTGGCATAGTCTCGTTACCTAATATATTCTTCTTGCCTGTCATATACTCTGTATAATCTGGATCTGGTTCAGGATTTGAACCATCATCTGAAAAAAAAATGTTTAAAGTTTTTATTTACATAATAAAATATCTAAGTATAAGTTGATTGAGCCGTGGTAAAAACATGGAGAAAACAAATTTTCCCAGAATTGAGACTATTGATTTCTAGCCACCGTAAACTCCTGTATTGTAAATATCATCGAAATCGTTAGAGCCGTTTTCAAGAACGCAATTACAAATATTGCTCATATAATAGTATAGGATTGGTAGAATGTGTGGAGCGCAGTATGTCTCATTTTTTTTTGACTTTTCTGATGACTTCCTCGATACATGGAGCACTCAACCTATAGAGACGAAATATCGGACCATTTTATTCACCACTGCTCTCAGTTTATTTACGCTAACAAATATCAACTCTCGCTCGCATAAGCAGTACATAACCAATACTGGACCTGTGTATATGTCAACAGATATTTAAATATTTATGTAATGGCTATTTGGGGTGTGGCAAAAACAGTAAAAAATCAAAGTATGGTATAAAACAGAACACAGTAACCAGCAACAGTGTTTAGACGTCAATTGTTTTCATACAAAATAAATGCCATTGCCAGTCTACGCTCCACTGAGTGCTCCTTGCCTCGATATCACTGAGTTTCCCTGATCACCTTGAGCTTCCTCAACTGTCGCTGATTCGTCAGAAAGTGGCCTCGGTCCACGCAGGCCTCACTCACCGTCGTCCTCGCCCGTGGCCCACATGGTGACGGAGAACTCCCCCTCCATGGTCTTGATCTGCACCTGCTTCTGCTCCCAGCGCCGCGCCGCGCCCCGCCCACTGCCGGCCACGCCCTCCATCATGCCCATCGGCACTTCTCCTGGAAAACCACCGCAACACTATTGCTCAACCAACTAATCCTTATATCACTGCTATCCTTGATTTCCTCTCAAAAATTACTGGAAAAATATATCTATGTATTACATACATACATATCTTCACGCTGTATCCCTAACGGGGTAGTCAGAGGACGGAGCGCCAAGCGTCGCGGTTCTTACATACTTCTTTCGCTTCCTCAAATCTCATCATTGTCCTCACACATTTTCGCCTAGGTATGCGTGAGGTTTAACATTTCCATCCGCTAACACTGGCTATTTGATCTTCATAAGTCAGCCTTGGTCTTCCTTGGTTTCTTTTACGACTCACTTTCGCTCTGTATATTTTCTTTGTCAGTCTTTCATCACTCATTCTTTCTCAGTGCCCGAACCATCTAAACATTCTTTTCTACATTTTTACAATAACACTGTCGTGCGACCCTGTCATACTGTATCTCTTCATGTATCTATGTATTCTTTTCATAAACTTATCTGTACTAATATTATAAAGAGGTATACTTTGTTTGTTTGTATGTAATGGATAAACTCAAAAACTACTAAAACGATTTCAAAATATTTTCACCTATAGAAAGCTTACATTATCAGCAAGTAACATGGACTGTATTTTATTCTCAAAATAATGTCTACCCATGCGAAACCGGGGCGGGTCGCTAGTTACATCTATATTCAGTTCACGATTTCCTTAGAAACTATACAACATCGAAACTAACATTATAATAGGTACATTTTGTTAACCTTCATATTTTGCAGAGGTAAACACTAAACATTTTATGGCATCAGATGTGTACAAAATCATTTCTTTAGACCATAAACTTAGTAAATACTGGCGCATAAACGAACATAGAGCTCGTTGACGGGTGACGATTTTTAATTTGTCATTGTCACCTACGAAATGAATGATTGTCTTGATTATTGCTATATGTAATATCACAATCACATACAGAACTCATAATCTTTATCGAAAAATACAGTACTTCTTTGAAATAAAACAGGAATAACACAATATAATAAAATAATCCACAGCATGACGACTTGTGACGACCTGTCATTCAAATGGGTTACAATAAAAATCATAAAAGATTACATTCTCACTCGCACTCTTTGTACATCTATACGCCCGTATATTACTAAGTTTATGACTTATTGTTAGACTTACTAATAGGCATTAGATGATGTATCAATTCATCTACACATACCTATAGGCATCAGATGGTGTATATTGTTTCCATTGTTAACGTTGTTGGCGCGTGGTCGGCCGCGACCTCTTCTGAAACAAATCCTTTTCATCATTTCATGAAAATGACACTGTGATTATGTGGTTTCACTCATGTTTAGGTATAGCCTGGATTTTTCTCTAAAAGGTCCTCTGTCGGCCAATAAATACTCCATCAAAATAGGTTCAGCCGTTTTGAAGTTCAGACTGGACAAACATAGACGAGAATATAACAAAAAACATGGGTTTTGATATAGGTATTGCGCAAAATAATTACATGAGCTTAAGAAAATTTTGAAGCCTTTATTTTGAAATCACAGACAGGCATCAGTTTTTTTTTAATTTGATTTGAAATTTTGAAGGAACATTTTCTTTTTTATTCATGTAGATGGGACAAAAGGTGGTAAGTTACAAAATATATTAATTTCCTTTTCGAATGAATTAATTTTCAACTTGTGATGAAAAATGTCTACTTTACTTCAAGATGTCTGAACTATTTGCTGATGACTTCTGATAGCCTAGTACTGTCTATTATCTACATATAAACGGTATTAGGGAAACGCTCCCGAAAACGAAGACAGAAGATAGTGCTAATGACATTTGATGATCAGGATCAGAAAAAAAATCTATCCCGGTAAAAAAAAACATCTTTTTACATGATGGAGCGTGAATAATACTAATAAAACGTTGAAAAAAGATGATTTTTTTTCACCGGGATCGATTTTTTTTCTGTCCCATCATCAAAGGTATCATTAGTAGTATCGTCTGTTTTCTACTACTATGAACTATTATATTCTCTTATTCATGCCATCTATCTGTATACTTTAAAAGATACTTTTTATTTGATTCAAACATGGGATTACCGGAGTCCACAAAACGAGTGTATCCAATACGTACTATATTTCTTAGTTATTCATCATCTCCACCAAATCTCACAGTGTACAGATAACGGAATAAATCGAACAGACAGATGTGATGTAACTATAACGGACCGGTTTAGCCTAGAACCTATAGGACCCTAAAAAAGAAAAACACGTACTTGCTAGTAGAAGGTGGTGTGGTATAAACATTGTCGTATGTTCCGTCTGTAGCGGTGCTCAACGGCTCCTCGGCCGTCATTCCTGGCAATATCACCTCCTCACTACCAACTGAAATGTTACAATTTATAATGACCTCATGGACTTTTTGGCGGAAACGGGAGAAGTGAGGTTGTAATTTTATTTAGATTTTCGATTTTTTACATTTTTGGGAGTTTTCAAGTACAAAAGTGATAGTATATTGTTTTAAAGTTCTGTGTAAGTGAAAAGAATGGAGTAGGTCTAAATAAACACGTGTAGCTAAAGTTTTCGCGCTCTTCCAAGAAGTCCTATAAAACTTCAGTAAAGCCTACTATCACTTTACTGGAGGAGTTTTACGATAAGAAAAAACCAATTTATTTGTGATTCTACTTATTAATACGTGACATTGGCAAATGCGCTAAACTGTGCGCCATGCCATAAAGAAAGAAAGAATTACTTTATGGCCTTAACATTAAAACTTAAGTCTGCCTATGCAGACTGGTGTTTGGTGACCTAGATCTCGATATCTAAGAAAGCTGAGAGTTAGGTATTTGGATACATACAACTTCAACTCTTTCTTGAAATCCTTAAACATGGGAACATGATTAAAAACAATTCCAGAATAAACCCTGTTCTGCAGAAAGATTCAGTTGCATCTCTGGAATTCTACAGAATTTTAAAATTTTCAGTTTAAAATTATCGAAAACTATGTTTTTCTAATAGATTTAAGTCATCGAATTCCCCATATCATGGAGGACCAAAATGTATTTTTCAGGTTATTTCCAGTCGTTATCAACCAATACAAACCACATCCACATTTGGAAATCGCCGTAATTTATTTATGGCAAAACCGCTATAAACATATTGTCGTACACATCAAAGCACACCACCTAATTTACCACACCTAATCCTAAGGTTATAAGTGAGTAAATTAATTAAATATGGTTAACTTATTTTAATAGAATAGAGATTGATTGTAAGGTCGTAGGTAATTAGATAATATTGTAAAAATAAATGTGTATATGATACGTTATAATTTTATCTAGCAATAGCGACCCGTCCCGGCTTCGCACGGGTTTTTTTTTAAATTAAATACAATTACAATTACTCGCTGATAATGTACCTTTCTATAGGTGAAAGAATTTTTGAAATCGGTTGAGTGGTTTTTGAGTTTATCCATTACATACAAACAAAGCTTACCTCTTTATAATATTAGTATAGATTCTAGGTTCCCAAACTTATTTTGTCTACTGAGTCGAGTGCTCATGCAGTCGTTGTCTAAGATGCCTCCTAGCTAAATGAAATTACAAATCACCCCCCAGGCCTCTACACAACGGCCCCATTTTTTTTCTGGGTCTCTTACCGCCCCCCTTTAGGCCTGCAGCGCCCACAGGGGGGCGTTATCGCCCACTTTGGGAATGGGTGGTATAGATGAATAGATACGTAATATGACAAGGTTGGACCACAGTTATTATAAAAATAAATAAAGGAATGCTTAGATGGTTTGGGTCAGTCTTTCATCACTCATTCTTTCATAGAAACAATGATCTTCTTACATAGAAAGAATGAGTGATGAAATACTGACGAAGAAAATCTACAGGGCGAAAGTGAGGTGTGGTAGCAGAAACCAAGGAAAACCAAAGCTGACTTATAAAGATTAAATAGCCAAATTTGAAGAAGCTAAAGAAGTATGTAAGGACGGCGAAATTTGGCATTCCATCATCTCTGACTACCCCATTAGAGATACAGCATCAGGATATTATGTATGTATTGTATGTATTAAAAATTAAGTTCAGAAATATTGTATGTTAGAATCATGAGTCAAAAACCTGAACTTCATCAACTTTCTTTTTCATTTTTATAAATCAGCTGCGATAAATGGACAGACAGGCAGACAGACAGACATGACAAAACTATAAGTTTTAGTCATTTTGGAACAATAGGGACGTAAGATCTGGACAGTACTTACCTTCCTCAAGGTGTTGCATTCCAATGACCTGTTCTTCCACTTCTTCATATTGGTCATCAGTGATGTATTCCTCATATTGACCGGTTTCTATTTCTTCATACTGAAAAACATTTAAATCTTTATTGAAAATACAATGACTAAAAATGTGGCTGACATAGTATTTAGCTCATGTGTGGACAATGGTCCAAGAACCTGGTACACCAAAGGTATACCAAACTAAGGGGCATGCTCATATTTTGCTGGAAAAGTGGAAGATTCATAGACGGAGGACCACCAGGCCAATAATAACTAGAGCACCAGTTCAGGGAACCTTGGCTGAATGGCTTCTAATTGGGAAAGCTAACAGTCCGTATGCAGTCTGGTGGACATCCCTACCAAGAATATACATTTACATCATACTATCATTCTACTGCTAGACACAAGCCTCTCCAAATGCACGGCATTGCGTCTCAATTAACACTTGCCAGGCTCCTTGCGAAGATTTTCGCTATATTTCCCTGTAGAACTTGTCTGCCTTGTCTGTCCAGAACTTGTCTGCCGGAGCGGTTATTTTCTTAATAAAGTGACCATTCCACTGCAACTTTAGCCTACCTGTTATAGGTGCAAATAAATAAAAAAAAGTAGCTGGGCGACTGTACTTTGCTTGTTGACTGTATATAAAAATAAAAAAAAGATTGCAGTGATAGTGTATCTGACCGCATTGCAGGATTCGAACTCGCGCACACATCGTCGTGGTAGACCACTGTGCTATTTAGAAAGTACTCTGTTGCAAAACTACTGATCAATACCAATTTGAAGTGTGTGCAAACACGAAGAAAGCGAATTTTCCCAGAACCGAGACCTAGCTAGATCCATTTTTCGCCCCCGTGAACCCCTATATTTTAAATTTCATCGAAATCGTTAGAGCTGTTTTCGAGAACGTGATTAAATATATCTATAAATATTGCTTGTATATATAAAGGATATTATTATTCAAGGTCATTCGAACAAGCACATGCTAAGTTCCTTCGAAACAGAGTAGGTAAGTACAC
Organism: Zeuzera pyrina; assembly: GCA_907165235.1. Lineage (NCBI taxonomy): Eukaryota > Metazoa > Arthropoda > Insecta > Lepidoptera > Cossidae > Zeuzera > Zeuzera pyrina. Next base: position 7,968,198 of record OU015646.1, on the reverse strand, counting down.
AACTGGTAACCTCACAAAACCCACAACTGCTTCTTCAGGCTGGACGTGATATGTAGGCGCAACAAAATCACGGATCACTTCATCGATAAATAGCCTTATTAAGTAATGGGTTTTTAATGGGCTCAAGTATCCTCTCCCTATCCGCCGAATTTGAATTGTGCGCGACGTCGCGAATCAAGAACGTTATGGAATGATGCGCGCACGCCACACCAGAGTCGCTTTTTTAAATATGCAATTTTATTTTCGTTATCAAGATAATAAATGTGGTAAGTATGTATGTGGTCTTGAAGTAACAAGAGAGAGAACATTCTAGTATCGCCACAGTTTACGTTAGTCCCAACCTTTCCCTTGAGCCTTAGGTTGAGAAACTTTGAGCCACAAAATTAGCGACCAGATGACAAGCGAAATCAATAGTGAGACTGCACTCACATTACCGTCGACGCTACAAAAAACATTTTATATCTCTAATTGGGTAGAGAGAACGCGAGGAAAGAAGACCAAGCGTTATGGTCCTTATACCTCTTTCGTCTCCTCTAATCCCATTTTTCCCAAGAAAATATACAGAGCGAAAGTGAGTGGTAAAAGAAGCCAAGGAAAACCAAGGCTGACTTATGAAGATCAAATAGCCAGAGTGTTAGCAGACGGAAATGTTAAAAGCACTCGCATACCTAGGCGAAAATGTTTGAGGAGAATGATGAGATTTGAGGAAGCGAAAGAGGTGTGTAAGGACCGCGACTCCTGGCGCTCCGTCCTCTCTGACTACCCCGTTGGGGATACAACGTGAAGTTATGTTATGTTAATCCCATTTTTTCTACACACACATTCGCCATGAGAAATATTATTGCTTTTGTCTTTCCTTCCAGTAGCACTCTTTTTGATCTTCATAAGCCAAGGCTTATGGAGGCTAATCGGCTGTAGTCTCGACATAGATAGCGATCGCTATTTTTGAAAGTCTTTACATTAAAACTATCGATTGTGATTGGAATCATATCGAATCTGTCAACTTTACGATTACTGATAATGTTTTTACGATCAAATTTGACAGCTCGCAAAGTTTACGTGCTTATCGTTATGGTAAGCGATTTTTTTTATTATTTTTATCGATCGATAGTTTACGAAAATAATCGCTATGTCGAGACTGCAGCCCCAGGGGCTGGTTTGTTATAACGACACTCTTCTCGGCAGCCACCGCCCGTCGCATTCACGTGTGCGTGGGAGACCACAGAATAATTCTCACTCTTTCACATCTATACATCAAAAGACCTATCTTGCCTGACTTTTAAGGTCTATGTGGGTAGATAAGCGGCTGGTACGTTATTTTTTCTCTGTCTCAGATCATTATTGAAGGTAACTAACTACTATGTGGCTCTTAGAAAGTATACATACATAGTATTACCAATGTATCTACCTTTACTCCGACTTGATCTTCCCCGTCAATCTCGACCATGCCACCATGAGTCCCTATTTCCACCTCACACATGATCTCCTGGTTCATCATCTTGAAGGGTTGTTACCTGATAACAATAGCAAAGATAACTAAAATTAATAGATGGAAAACACAAAATATAAGAAAGATATATACTTTTAGCTGTAACTGTGACAGCGCTATCTGCTTATCGTGAAGAACACGTTAGGGATGGCTAAACAAGATTCCATGAAAGTTAAGAATTTCCTTGAAAACTGCAGCTTAAACCGCCCAAAAGTGAGGAGAACGCAAGTTAACTTAGTTTCATATTAGAATGCAAGTTAACTTAGTTTATATGATTACGGACAAGTAAAGATAACTTTTAAAAAAATCTAATTTCTAAAAAATTGTTATTCTTTCTTTTTACATCTCTGTACTAAAGATAGGGAAAACTATAGTAAGCTGGCAGAGACCTATACCCAAAACGAGGTCACTATCAAAGAGCAGAAGAGGAAAGAACTATATAAATAAATATTAATAAATTATATGTAGATTATTTATACATCTATACTAATATTATAAAGGGGTAAACTGTTTGTATGTAAGGGATAAACTCAAAAACTACTCAACCAATTTCAAAAATTCTTTCACCTATAGAAAAAGCTACATTATCAGCGAGTAACATGGGCTGCATTCTATTTTCAAGAAAATTTCAACACCTGCGAAGCCGGGGCGAGTTGCTAGTATTGTATACTATCTTATAAGTCATATATACATAATATAAATATTATAGTCAATATTAGATAAGGAAATAAGGGCTTCATTATTGTTTTATTATAATTAGATATATAAGTATATGTATTTAAATTACGTGTTTTTGTTTAGTGCTTAAGATCCATTAATATAGCTAGTTATGCAGCAATAAAAAAAGATCCATACACAATTAGGATTCAAAGATGTTGGAATGACAGGACCGAT